>CM049378.1:29360532-30044679 GCA_026937815.1 Etheostoma perlongum | reverse complement strand
AGTATTGACTCATGTTTACTATAGAGTAAATACAATAGAATAGAATACAATAGAATAGAAAGTCTGCCTTGTAGACTGTGCAATACTATACATATATATTTACATAATACCTAAAAAGACACTGGAATTCTAATCTAACCTCATTGCAGTACAATATTTCTTTATTATTTAATACTTAACCATTTCATTTCATTACTGTGCAATATTTAATAATCAGGACTTTTGATACACCAATAACTATTTTATATATGTATGTATGTATATAGTCTTTCTTTTTTTTTTACTTCTTCTCCACTACTTACATTTTGTATTTTTATATTTTGTGTTGACACTTTAAAGGGGTTGCTTCAATCTTGTTGCACGGGTGCTGCACTTGTGTATAATGACAATAAATGCTTTCTTTTCTATTCTATTCTATTCTCTTCTCTACTATCTAGGTGAATAACTTGCGCTCTGGTGTGGCCTGTGCTGCAATGGCCACCGTAGCAAAGCTCCACGTTCACCTGGGGAAGGCCATGGACCCTGAGGCCGAGTGGACCGGCCCCGTCCTGCTGCTGAAGTTCGCCCAGACGACCAACGCCTTTATTCTAGATCAGGCTCACCTGACCCTGGATGCGCTGGTGGAGGGCTGCAGCCCTGGGAGAATACTGCCCGCTCTCCTCAACACAGGGCTGAGGTAAGAGAAGAGGATTTCATCAAAATCTAGTAGGAAGGGTAGCAGCAGCATCTGAAGTAAAGGAAATAAAACATAGTCAACATTCTCCTGTTGTTAGATAGATAGATAGATAGATAGATAGATATTGATCCCAATAAATGGGAAATGATAGTGTTACAGCAGCAGAATCAGTCACACAGCACAGAATATAAATATAAATGAAATACTAGGATACAATATACATACATACAATATACATGAAATAATAATAGGATAAAATACAAGGACAAATATTTGAATGTATACAAGTTGGGAAAACAAAAATGTGCAGCTGCTTAAATAGTATGATAAATATGTAGATAAAGGTATCGGCAGGTTGTATTAGTGCAGTATTAGTATAGTATAATATATAGTATAGTGCAGTATTGTGGTGTCTCAGAGTCTTATCAGCACCCAGTGATGAAGCGTTGATAAGTTTTAATCGTCCTTTCTTTTGTCCCTCTTCAGCCACCGTAGTGCTGCAGTGAGGGAGTGCACGGCACAGCACCTCCACCAGCTGGCAGACATCATGGGGGGGGACCAGATCTTCGCAGCAGGGAAGATCTTCGCTGCGCGTGTCCTTACTGCTGTCAGTAAGATGGCGGTGGACGCTGCACCGGGAGTCAGGTGGGTTACCATGGTTGCATGGTCGTATGGTTTGTGTTTCCTGTTCACTGTGCTGCCTCTACACCAAATGGATAGATTAGATTAGATTAGATTAGATTAGATAGATAATACTTTATTCATCCCACAATAGGGAAATTCCCTTGTTACAGCAGCAGTTTTCTACAGTGAACAACAAACAAACAGATAATGTGCAAAAGAACTGAATGAATGTAAAGTGGCATTATATAAAAGATATTGTAAAAAATATTGCAATGTAAGTGAATAAGTGATGTGAAATTAAATAGAATAATGTGTAATTAGATAATACAGCAAAAGTTAGTAACCATAGTATAGATGATATTGAGGTTTACCATAGTTTAACCCTCGTGTTGTCTTCCCGTCAAAACTGAAAAGCAACACTTTTTTTTATGTTTTTAACTTTTTTTATGTTTTTGTCCATTTTTTCATCACTTTTGACATGTTTGACACTTTGATGTTTCCACCGCTACATAACACTAACTTATTAACTTTAGTTTTACAGTTAATTTTGGAATATATGGTCAATAAACCTCATTTATAGGAAATTATACCTAATGTTTGAGTTAGAAAAGCAGAAATTAGGAATTATTGAGACTAAAATTAAAGGAATGGATGTTGATGATAATCACAGACTGGAATATGTCAACTTTTACTCAATACTATTTCAAAAACACTTCCATTTTTTTTCTTCAAACGCTATAAAATTGAATAAGACGCCCCAAAATTAATGAAAGTAGAGATTTGTACTTGGCAAAGAGCGTTGTGTGGAATCAATCATGTTATTTTGGGGAATTAAGAAGAACACTGATATAGGAAAACATGAGGACAACACGAGGGGTTAATAAGCACTCTGAATGGAGAAATATAAATACAGATAATAAAAATATACTTGGAGCGATGGTGAGTGGTGAGTAGTTGAAACAGGAAGAGAAACTACAACCTTATTAGGTGGTGCAGGTGTTGTAGAGGCTGACAGCGGCCGGGATGAACCACCTGCTAGATGAGAAATGTTTTTCTGCACAGGCACCATGGACAGATGATGCTCCAGGGACTCGCCCACCAGACGGAGTTCATGGCGATGTGGGAAAAGATCGTCCCACCCAAAGACAGAGGTCCCTTGCAGAAGATCCTGAGGAACATTCGGCAGTAGAAGCGGAGGCGGAGGAGAGACCAGAGGACATCTGGACAACATCTTGTTTTTTAGGCTGGTATGGAGGTGCAGGGGTGAGCTCTGTTACCTCACAGGTAGAAGGTTTGGAGTAAGAACCTGGCAACCAGCCGGGCCTTTCTGGGTGGAAGGTCTCCCCGTGCCAGTATGGCCGTGGGCCCACATCGGCAGATTAGGTTAATTGGAGACTCTAAATCAGAGGTTCTCAATCTTTTTTTCAGCCAAGGACAAATCAAGAGAAAAGGGCTAAGATGAAGTGCATTTCAATTAACAATTAATTCAGGGTGTCATGACGCCGGCATCCTGACTTGGTGTTGTTGGTATGTTGTGTTGCTCTAACCAATATCTCTTTGTCCCGAGTCTCCTGAATGCATCCCAGCTGATTCCCCACTACACACACCTGCTGTCATCTGCAGTCTGCACACCTGGTCCTGATCTCCACCTCTGCTCCATCTAAGCCCCAACCTGATGTCTGTTCCCTGCTGGATCGTTACGGTAATCAGAACATTTAGCTCTCGTCTCTAGCCTCATGTTGGTTTTTTTAAAAGACTGTTGCTGTTTTTCTCGTTTTTGCCTGCCACTAACCTGCCTTCTGTTCTCTGTCTGCAGTTCCATCTGGATTAACCCCAACTGGTCGTCAGACACCGCCTACCAAGAGCCTGGGTCTGTCCGAGGTTTCTTCCCAAAGGGGAGTTTTTCCTCGCCACTGTCGCACTGTTGCTTGCTCTGGAGGAAACTACTAGACCTGTTGGGTCCTTGTAAATTCTGGAGTGTGGTCTAGACCTACTCTATCTGTAAAGTGTCTTGAGATAACTCTTGTTATGAATTGATACTATAAATAAAATTGAAATTGAAAATTGGATGGGAAATCATTCCTGCTTAGCCGTCAACTAGATTCCCGGACCGGCAGTATCCTCCTACCTTTGGACAAATCTCTACTTTCATTCATTTTCACCCAATGTTTGAGTTAGAAAAGCAGAAATTAGGAATTATTTAGACTAAAATTAAAGGAATGGATGTTGATGGATAATCACAGACTGGAATATGTCAACTTTTACTCAATACTATTTCAAATTTTATTTCAAATGCTATAAAATTGAATAAGAAACCCCAAAATTAATTAAAGTAGAGATGTGTACTTGCCAAAGAGCGTTATAAAAATATTGCAATGTAAGTGAATAAGTGATGTGAAATTAAATATTGTTAAGTAAAGTTAGATGGCCATAGTAAAAATATTGCAATGTAAGTGAATAAGTGATGTGAAATTAAATAGAATAATGTGTAATTAAATAATACAGCAAACGTTAGTAACCATAGTATAGATGAAATTGAGGTTTACCATAGTTTAACCCTCGTGTTGTCTTCCCGTCAAAACTGAAAAGCAACACTTTTTATTGAGTTTTTTAACTTTTTTTTAAATGTTTTTGTCCATTTTTTCATCACTTTTGACATGTTTGACACTTTGATGTTTCCACCGCTACATAACACTAACTTATTAACTTTAGTTTTACAGTTTTTTGGGAATATATGGTCAATAAACCTCATTTATAGGAAATCATACCTAATGTTTGAGTTAGAAAAGCAGAAATTAGGAATTATTGAGACTAAAATTAAAGGAATGGATGTTGATGATAATCACAGACTGGAATATGTCAACTTTTACTCAATACTATTTCAAAATCACTTCAGTTTTTTTTCTTCAAACGCTATAAAATTAAATAAGACGCCCCAAAATTAATGAAAGTAGAGATTTGTACTTGGCAAAGAGCGTTGTGTGGAATCAATCATGTTATTTTGGGGAATTAAAAAGAACATTGATATAGGACAACGGGTCAATTTGACCCGAGGACAACATGAGGGTTAAACTAAAAATGTTTGAGTCAGTTAGTTTGCGTATTTTAAGTTACATATGTTACGGTGGTTTAAGTAGTGTATCAACAACCTCAACTTTGACTGGTGGTTTCACACAGGACACAAACAGCCTCACCTGGGGTCCAGTCCACCCACCCTGACATCCGCCCTACGCTTTTTGGAGCCAGGGCTCTTGCAAATGAACCCTCATTTATATAGTTGTCTGTACTGATGTGGTATTTTGTTCTTAAAACTGTATTTCATTCATTAGAGAGTTATTGAAGAGGGAAAAAAGCTCTCAGCTCATTAGTTCAGTCGTCAATGAAACGATTAGTTTACAGTTTATTCAAAAGACATATTCGTAGCGTTGACTATCTCGATCTATTTACCCACAAGGTAAAAAACTAAGACACAGTTGAGCTGTCATAGATATCTTCTTTTAGAGCCAGACTCCATATGTTCTGTAGGTTGCAACCGGGTTGCTCTAGGAGTTAACCCACACCCTATTAAGAGTTAAGAAAAAGAAAGAAATGTTTCAAAGTTCGCTCCCATCGGCAGTCACTTTCTGACCCGGAGACAGTGCATTTTAAAGTGGAATAGAAACTCTTTGAGCCCATAAATCTTAGAGTTGACGGAGCTGAAGTGTTTGTGAGTTTTCAACAAGCGATGCCGTCCTGCAATCACAGCCGAGGCCTTGAAGAGCTGTTCGGAAGGCTGAGGTGGTTTATTGCAGGTGGAGGACGCAGCGTCTCCAGGCATCGGGAGAAGACATCTGATGGAAATGTCAACGTTCGTCTCCGCCGCTCCACCTTCAATCTGTGTCCGGCGCCTCGCCGCTATCAGCGCCTCGCCTCGGCTGTCCGTCACGCCTGGCAGGGATATTATTGTTCTGACGCAGGTGTGAGCCGGTGACAGATGAGACGTCCTGCTCAGAGAGGACCATGGGGGGGAAGAAGAAAAAATAAACGAGCTCTGGAGAAATGAAGAAGGGGAATGTGGATGTCAGAGATGAACAGCTGTCTGCTGTCAGACAACAGGAAACATCATTACCAACAACAACAACAACAAGAGAGAAACTGTCTGACATTAAATCTGCAGAGTCTACCTACCTCTCTAAGTATTCACTGCGTTAACATGGATTTACACTTTTTAAATGAATGTATCCTTTTTCTTGTGTTGACTGTCTTGTAGAAAGAAGGGAAAGTGTGCAGAATACATGTGTTTCCCTTTAAAACATTGGTAGAAGAACTCATAAAAGCAGTTAGGAGTGAGAGCGGTGGTGAAGTTTTGTCATTTCTTTTAACGTAAAATGTTTCTCACCAAGTGCTTGTCGGCCTCTTACAATAAAATTTTTTCTTATTCCTATTTTAAATCGGTGCCTTTGGAGACTTGCATGGGATTTGATCATTAGTCAAGGGTGGACTGACCATCTGGCATACCCAAGGGGGTAAGCCTCTCCTCTCTGGGCGCCATTTTAATGCTATCAAGCACTCACCCGCCGTTAGCATTCCATTGACTTCCATTCATTTTGACGTCACAGTGAATAACTTTACATTTGAAGCGTTTGACAACTATAATTATCCATTGTTTATTTCCAAAGAAACAGGACAATGTATAAAAGGCTCCATTACCTTGTATCTCATATTATGGCTCCATAGCAGACATTTCTATAATAATAGGCTAACGATTGCGTCGTAACCAAGCAACTTACTGTTGCATTGTACAGGAATTACCTAACAGAACAGGATAAGTTTGCGGGCCTCCCCTTAAAACCCTTTTCCCCTTGATTAAACTGAGCCAAGTGGTGGACGAACTGCTGATGATAACACTACAACAATAAAAGAAGTAGGCATGCTACACTGTATGATTGCAATAGTTTGGCTAAGAGAACATGTATTTGAGTCTTGATTGATGATGTTCTCACTGTTTTATTATTATTATGCTATATTAGCCTTCCTTTCATTCAACATCTTAATAATAAGCAAAACACCACCAAGCTTGTGCATTTGTGTCCTTAATGAACCCTAGATTAACGTTGCACATCATGCAATGTTTCTTAACAACAATTGTAGCTTTTCTCTTCTGCATTGGCAGACAAAAACTCATGATAGACCGCTTCAAATTAAAGCACAGGGCCTCCTCAGTGAAATTATAAAGTATATATATATATATATATATATATATATATATATATATATATATATATATATATATATATATAGACAGAGAGCTTGTCTTATGATTCATGAGAAGTTTACCGTTTTATTGTATTAATAATAATATTGTAAAAATAATTTTTTGAAGTTTTTAATGTGTAGACTGTCACTGATTCTTACCTTTGTTTCTCTCTCTGTTTTCCCTGCCCCACATTGTATTGTGCCGGTGGGCCTTTGCCAAATTTGACTCCTCTCTCCTCGTGGGGGGGGGGGGGGGGACTAAGACGCCAGCAGAGGAATTGGGCATAAACAAACCGGGAATTGGGTAAGGGCTCGTGTCTTGTGTCTTGTCTCTCCTGTCTATGCCAGTGAGAGAGACACACAAGATCCACAGTTTTTGTCTCTCATAAGTCACCAGCATCATGATTTATTTACCAAGTTTCCATCTAAAAATGGTTTAGTTCCAGGGTTTTGTTTTTCAAATTTCTGGCATATCCTTGAGCAAGACACTAGCCTACACCAGTTTTTCCTCCTGTGTGTGTGTATGTGTGTGTGTGTGTGTGTGTGTGTGTGTGTGTGTGTGTGTGTGTGTGTGCGTGAGTGAATTAGAGTTAAGCGCTATATAAATGCTCTCCATCTAGAAACCAGTTAGCAGGTGAAGTGATGCGTTCCAACAGACAGGGGCCTCAATATGAATTTCAGATTGTTTCTTCGCAATTTGGGACGGAGGAGCCCGGCAGATAATGAGGGTTCAAGCTCTTTAATAAGAGGCAGATTTCTAATAAATTAGTGCTAATAGCTCACTATTTATATCAGACTAATGTGGCATAATGAGCTACGCCCTCAATTACAATGTGTTTTATGATATAATTGATGTTCCTCCTCCTTTCGTTTCATTCAGAGACAAAGAGGGAGAAAGAGAAGAGCCTGCAGGATGAAAAATGTTCAAAGTTTAAAGATTCGCCTGAAGAAATTAAAGTTTCTCACTCTGATCCGCTAACAGAAACACACCTGCAAGTTTCTCTGTTACAAAAGGTGACCAACAGTTTCCTCAGGAACCATCGAGCCAAACCCCTGAACGCAGCGCCGCCGCTCCCAACATGAGCATCACGTGCTTTGCATCGGGCACCAAGTGCCGAGGGGGCACCAAAAATAGCCAAAGGCCAAGAGAACCTTACCAGGATGCAGAGTATCCTGATCCATGAAATAACTGGCCTTTAATAATAAAAATCTACCTTCCTCTATGGAAATTTAACATAGGGGGTGTATACTTATGCCCCCTGTATTTTAACATAGGGGGGTGTATACTTATGCCCCTGTATTTTAACATAGGGGGTGTATACTTATGCCCCTGTATTTTAACATAGGGGGTGTATACTTATGCCCCCTGTATTTTAACATAGGGGGTGTATACTTATGCCCCTGTATTTTAACATAGGGGGTGTATACTTATGCCCCCTGTACACCCCCTATGTTAATGTATTTTAACATAGGGGGTGTATACTTATGCCCCCTGTATTTTAAGGAAGAACTTTATATTTACAATACATTATTCATTCACAAAGAAAATTGGTGTCTTTAAAGGTTGGATTTTCCTAATTTTTTTGAATTAAGGCATTAAGATCAATTCTTAAAAGATGTTTTTTTTATTCCTCTTATTCATCAACTTTAGCATGGGTGTGTAAACGTATTCAAGCCACTGCACATGACAACATGAACTGGCGTTTTGATTGCATTTATGATTAAAGGATTATTGAATAATTGCAAAAGAATCTGCATATTAAACCATTGGTAAAATGTTCAGTTTTAACCCAAATTTAAAAACATAACTGATATCAATGTTTCTGTCTGTGTGTGTTTCTGTCTGTGTGTTTCTGTCTGTGTGTTTCTGTCTGTGTGTGTTTCTGTCTGTGTGTTTCTGTCTGTGTGTGTTTCTGTCTGTGTGTGTTTCTTTCTGTGTGTGTTTCTGTCTGTGTGTGTTTCTGTCAGCAGGAATGTTATTATGGGATGGATGGTGGAGGTCAGAGGTCAAACCGGAAGTGAGCCACTCAGCAGATTCCACAACAGCGCTCACTTGTCTTCTGACAACCTCTGACCTCACCTGTCCATACAGCGTGCACACACACACACACACACAAAAAAAACCTACACACAGTACAAAGTACAGAAATGACTAAACATTATACATAAACATAAAGAAAAACAACAATACCATTACAGCAGAGTTTAGTCGTGTAAAAACTCTTCTTCATCAAGGTCGTCCCAAAAACCTGCTGCCATCATCATCATTAACAAACTGCTTCGCTGTCCGGAAAAGAAAAGAAAAAAACAGCCACGTCTGCAAAAAAATAACACAACATTAAACTTAAACAATTGGATTCCTCACACGGACGCACACACACACCCTGTTACAGACCTTGTAGAAACAAATAAAGACCGGCTGCAAACTGGATTAAAAGTTTAGGTATTCGGTGGAAGGGTTTAATTATTTTCTCGAGAGAGCAATCAAAATGACAAGAACAGCCTTCACAATGAACAGAGTTACAGAGTGACACCAGTTCTGTGCCTCGCGTAACATATGACACTTCCTTTATATCCTGTTGCCCCCCCCCCCAGCAGAAACCAGGCCATGTTTGGAAAACACTCTAATCTTAAAGAAAACACTTCATCTTCTTCCTCAGACATCTGGGAGCCAACCACGTCCCCCGATCTGTCTAGTGCGTCAAAAAAGGTCTGTAGCCGTCCTTCGATCCTAGAAGTCAGAGATTCATCTCGTCTGTAGATCGCTCCACGGCTCCGACCATACAGGTCGCCATGGTGACCCCATCATATCTGCTTTTCTTTACCATTTGCTTACAGCAGTGGAATGCAGTCATAACATTTTTAGCTGTCTCCAACACTGGAGGACTTTCTTTAGGACATATCTTTAGGAATGACACATGTTTCTGAGGCACATTTGAATGATTTACTTATAATTAATCATCATTTAATAAATAAACAATTATTGATTGTCTATGTAATTTTCCCATTACATTACATGCACACACACAAACACACACACACACACACACACACACACACACACACACACACACACACACACACACAGACTTTCCTCTGGCTGTTAGGGTTAATAAATAGAAGAAATGAGCAGAGAGAGAGAGTTCATTAATATCAGCTGTTGCTAATGCAGAGAAAGATTGGAGCCAGACAAGCAGAGCTAATGCTAACGCTAACACACACACACACACACACACACACCCTCTGGGTTTCTTCTCTCCTATATATATATATATATATATATATATATGTAAATTATATTAGATTAAGTTCCAAAATAAAGAAAACTAATTTCATAAATCACTAATAAAAACGTGCTGGAGAAATCAGAATAATGACCAAATATTTCAAGGCTTATCCCTTTCTTGGACTTTAAACACATCGACATTTATTTTTCATCTATGCACGAGAACATTTCACAGTTTCTTTGAGTCGTTTTATGATCATTTTCACATATTTAACTAAGAACTATAAGATGTTATTCAGCTATTTTACCAGGGTTCTACGGATATTTTACTAAGGTGTTTGTAGGCCTGTACTTTATTTTTTTTTTTACTTTATTTTACTGTTACGTTACATTATACTTTTTTTCATATATTTAATGTATTTTATTAATTTCCCCACAGAAAATTGACATAAACTTTTGAGATATTTTACAATGTTGTTTCACACATCATATTTTGATGAGTACAAAATAAAATGGGACTTTCATATATTAAACAATTGAATATTTCAATAAAAAGCATAATATAATGTATGTATAAACAAAATGAATTACTAGTGTATGAAGCCTATTGTAGCCCAGGTAATATTTAGTCATGTGCAATTTTCCGTTTGCAAAACATTAAAGAAGAAAATATACTGTATGTGACAAATATAGACCTATATATTTATATCTGTGGAAATACATTGGATACAAAACATAGTCCATTAGAATATATTCTGGCTTCATAATGTATATATTCACATGAATATTGTACATGTAACTTAAATTAGAGTTTTCTCTGAACGTCCTCTCTACTTATTTCTCTTTCAGTATCTCCACTCAGGAAAACCAGTGTGTGTGTGTGTGTGTGTGTGTGTGTGTGTGTGTGTGTGTGTGTGTGTGTGTGGACCAGGTTTTACTACATTTGTGGGGACCAAAAACTGGAAATACAGTATACTTATGGGGTCCTGACAGCTTTGTGGGGACAAAATGCTGGTCCGCATAACGTTAAAGGGCTGTTTGAGGGTTAAGACCTGGTTTTAGGATCAGGGTTAGAATTAGGTTATGGTTAGGGATAGGGTAAGGGTTAAGACCTGGTTTTAGGATCAGGGTTAGAATTAGGTTAGGGTTAGGGTTAGGGTTAGGGTTAGGCATTTAGGTTTGATGGTTAAGGTTAGGGTAAGGGGCTAGGGAATGCATTATGTCAATGACTGGTCCCCACAAAGATAGTGAGACACGACTATGTGTGTGTGTGTGTGTGTGTGTGAGACCTTGCTTGGACTAATTATTTATATGGAGGACACAGAAGGACAGCTCGTTTTTCAGCCTCTAATGATTCATAAACAATTTTAACAGGATGAACTCCATCAGGACCTTAATTAGTCTGTGACACACACACACACACACACACACACACACACACACACACACACACACACACACACACACACACACACACACACACACACACACATTTCATAAAAAATATGTTATATAGCCATATATGTAAATTATATTTCAGTGAGACCGGAGAAACATCAAAGAGGAGACTGTGAGATGTGGTTGAAGGCTGTGAAAGTGTATCTTTAGTTACGTTTGATGAAACATCAGTTACAGTAACTTGAAACCATCTCATAAAGTGCATAAAGTTCATAAAGTGCATAATCTCTCAATTTTAAATTCACACAAGATTTACAACACAAACAACTTTATTATCCATTTAACAGCTGAGCAGACCAAACATGTATCAAGGCAAAATCAGAGGTAACAAGACACCAGTGATATGTGTTAACCCTGAGCTGTTCTCCATAAAGGGAGAGGAAATAAACTCAACTTTATTTATTTCAGATTGCTGTTGACAGCTGTTTTTCATCCCCTTCCTGTCCAGTGAAAACCACGTATCTCCAGATGTGTTGATGTTGAATGTTTGATTCTGTATGAGTTAAGACATTTTACTACTTCTTACGTAAGCCAAATAAAGTAGTCAAAAAGCCTCTTGGATCAGCTGGAAAATGCATCATCACAAAGCTGAAAACAAAAAAACCTAGAGATACGTGGTTCAGAACAGCAACGCTACAAACAAATGATGATCTTATAGAATATGATGCATAGCTGTAGATCTAACTTCCCTACAGTTTATAAAATGAGCACAACCACAGCAGTAAAATGCAACATACGCATTACCGCAGCAGGAATATTAATCCACAAACACCAGATAGAAGAGGAAAACACTGACAGGGAACATTACACTTCATAATGAGAACTTGTACTTTGAGAAGGCACAAGTGCATTTTGATGATCAAACTTTTCCTTTTACATGAGTAAAATTTTAAATGATGGACTTTTACTTGCTTGTGGTAGAACTTTCTCTTCAGTAAAGGATCAGAATGCTTCCTCCACCTCTGTTTCCTGGGTCTGAGGGTGCTGATCCGAGCTGAGCCGAGCTGATCTACGATAAGCCCGGGTGTTGCATCGGTGCCCCAGCTTTAATCTTTCTCCCTCGTGTCTCGAAGCGTTTCATGGCGGTTGTGAGGAGCACTGACAAGGAAGCTGATGTGTTAAAGATGCCATGATACGACTGGAAATGGGCTTCAAACTCAAAAACCTTGTGCTGCATTCATGGCTGCAACTAACAGATCAAAACAACAACATCAGCAGGGTTATGTAGTGCTAAAATGACAAAATGTTAGACCACATTAAACCAAAGCCTTAATCTTAAAAGGCACATAGATTAGATCTGGGTTCAAATAGATCTGGGTTCAAATTGATCTATATCGACGACATTTCAACCCTGGGATTGCTCCATTGCTGCCTGAAATTTTGCGGATGTCCCATTACCTTTCTCTTTCTTTGCATTAGAATTTTGAACTCCGTTTTTTTCTGTCTGCATGTCTGTGTATCTGTCTGTGTATCTGTCTGTGTGTTTGTGTGTGGGTGCGTCAGTTAAAATCAGTCAAAATAGTTTTGTTCTTTTATTAGGTTTTTTTTCCATCTGCTCTTTTTATTCTTTGTAACCTAAAAAAAGTGCTTTGTAAATGTGGCATCTTTTGAAACTGTGATATAAAAAGTTGTGCGTGATTTGAATGAAGCTCAGGTGAGTCTCAGCATGTTGATGCTGGTGAACGAGGCACAGCTGGAGAGCCAAAATGTCAATGTCAATGTCAATGGGCGGAGCCAAACTTCAGTACAAAGTACAAAGCTGCACTGGTGAGTTGTTGAAACAACAGAAGGAACACAGTGGGTCAACGCTTCAGCATGCACGGCTTTATCAGACTCAGTTTTTTTCTGTTATGCACCGCTTTAGCTGCAGCGCAGCACTACAACTGGGGATTTCCATCTGGAGCTGACAATCTTAGAGACTGGAGATCCAAACAGGACCGGCCTAAAGTCCAGGAACCTGCAGGTAGGCCTGATCCACACCACAGAAATCACTTCAGTACCTGATGGAAAAAGCTGAGTTGTTTCATTAATGAGTTGATTTATTAAAGGGTAACTAACGTTAACCCTAAAATGGGGTGTTTTCAACCCTGTTTTTGTGTCTAAGTGAAATGTTTCTCTAAGGTAATGTGAGTGCAGTGCTAGTCTAAAACAAATCCCCATGGTGCTCTCCTGCTCTCCTTTTTAGTTCCTAGCAGGAAAAACTTCTCTTGGCATATGGCCTTCACAGGTGACTTTTTTTACAGTTAACAGACTTAACAATATTCCTCAACATATCTGAAATGTAAATGTACTTTTATTGTCCCATATACATGTAGAGAATTTCATTCTCTGCATCTAACCCATCCCTCAAGGGAGCAGTGGGCAGCCAATCAAAGCTCCCGCACCATTAGTAGGCAACATTAGATGTCTACTATTGGCAGTCTTAAAGTATTGTACTACAACTAAATATTGCAAACTTAAAGCATGTAATGTTTTGTCGTTAATGTTCAGTACCTGATGATAAAATGTAAATTTAGTTTTGGTGGAAAATGCGTATTTGCTTAAAATATTTTATTTTCCTACACTTTCCAAGATTGTCTTTTTGACTGGGTTTTAAGCTTTTTGAAACTTAAAGCGGTGACTTGCATAAGTGCATCATTGTTGGCTCATCACTGCCCCCTGTGGCTGAACATGAGCCAGTTGAACTGCAGTTGTAGTGGTTGGGACAAGCCCCACTAGTAGATTCTGCTTTTCAGAGGTGTTAAACAGTCTTTTACAAAAGAGAAACATCAGACTTACTGGATGTTGTCCTAGTAATGATGAAAGCTGACTCAATTTACAATTCCCAATGCTGAGAATCAACTTTCAAGCCAACTGTTGGTGGTATTTACATCATCACAAATCAAACTGGACAATCTCTACCCTTGGTCCCAGCTGTTCCCCAGGAGAAGCAGTTTGTTCATGAACCCTTGGCCTGGAGGTTCCCAACGCCGCCACCTGAGGAGGAACCTCTGTTTCCCACAAACTTTGAGCTGAAGGCTCCGTTGGCGGCCGACAGTGTCAGCGCCATCTGCGGAGAAAACTCTGTCCGGGTGGAGGCCAAGAAAGACCTGCTGGGGATTGGCATACCGGTCCGGACTGCAGACGTCTCGCTGGGAGGATGTCCAGCCACTGGGGAAGACAATCAAGTCATAATCTTCGAGTCTGAGCTGCACGGGTGTGGAAGCGAGCTGCTGGTGAGGGTTTAATGTGAACCAATTTCTTAGTTAAAACCAGTTTCATGTTTTTACAGCCAACTAAAACCATATTTGCCAACATCCAGATGCAAGTAACTGTTCAGTAAGATTTGGTTTATTTAAGAATCAGGATCCATGTTTGTGTCATCTTGATGACTGTAAGTCCAACATTGATCTCTTTTTAGCTCTGTGTTTGGTCTCTACCAACTTGAGAGAAATATCTCTTGGCTGCTAAGCGCTCAACTTTGTTCACCACCTAGTCTCTTAACTGTTTGCTGCAAGAGGTAATGCTCAGCAGGTTTATCAAAGAGAACCAGGCAGTAAATGTGCCATTAAAAACAGAATGAGCTGAAAGAGATGAGTTTGTTACAATGAGTGATCAGTGTTGATGTCAAAAGTACAGATTAATAACATGTGTGCGTTCAGGCCTGACGCTGCAGTAAACTGTTTCAGATGTCCGTGGACTGGTTTATCTATGCCTTCACTCTGTTGTACACTCCCAGTCCTCTGGGGGGGGGAGTAAAATCGTCCGAACAAGAGAAGTCCAAGTCAGCATTGAGTGTCAATATCCCAGGTCAGATTTCAAACTGCTTCTTTTTCCCTTTTTTTTTAAATCCTGGAAGAAGTACTTGGATGTTTTGTACTTGTGTTGCGCAATGCCTTGTTCTTATGCAGAGAGTAACAATTTGAATATTTAGCATGATGTATTGTATAATATTGTAAATAACTGCAAGTAATGTGTCAAATATAGTGGAGTCCAACTATCTGCCTCTGCAATATCCCCAGCTATTTGACTTAAGTATTACAAAATTATACTGCTTTTTGAGCAAGTACTTATAATTGAACAAATGTACTTGTATTTCGCCTGTTTGAACCCTTATGGCTTTAGAAAACTATTTTTCAGATTTTTTTGTCTTTTATTTTATTTTTAGGAAGCATGATGTGAGCAGCGGGCTAGTGGACCCGACCTGGAGTCCCGTTAGTTTCACCATAGCTACAGAAGAGAGTCTCTATTTCTCCCTCACACTCATGACTGGTGGGTGCTTTGTTCAGACTTAAATGACTTCTTACAGCTTGTCCTGGTGATTCATATCCACGTCAGATCTTTCAATCACACTTTCGTGATCATTGAGTGTTGCGAAGTGTATCGACTTTAGTTTCATAAACAACAGTGGTGTATTCAAATGACTTGCGTTAAGATAGCAATACCACAGTATTAAAATGTAAGCTCTGCTTCAAACTTTCACCAAAGTAGAAGTACAGAAGTAGCAACATGTACTTGTGATTGTAAATGAAAGTACTCATTTAGAGTGACTACTGCCAATCATATGATACTTAATGGTGTTGGCTCACAGAGCGCTGATTTGGACAGCTTGGAATACTTTTGGTGCTTTAATTTATAAAATGTGAACTATTGTTGGATTTCACGTTTGTGAAATCCTAATGTGAAAAGTCAGTATAGCTTCCAAATGTCAGTGAAGAGTACAGTACAATCTGAAGGGACCCAACTTTAAAATTTACATGTTAATTTTAACATCTCACTTTATTTTTTTCCCCCTTTTGTCTCAGATGATTGGAAGTCCCCTCGTCCATCTGCTGACTTCATGCTGGGAGACCTGCTTAAGTTTGAAGTTTTAGTCAAACAGTTTCATCACAGCCCTCTCAAAGTGACTGTGGACCACTGCGTTGCCACCGTGTTGCCATCCGTCGACACCGTCCCTCGATACGCCTTTCTGGGAAACAGTGGGTCAGTTGTGTGCATGTTTCATGCACCATCACTCAGAAACTTAACTATGTTATGATGCATTGTCTTGTCTGCCTGTGTTGCCTTTAGGTGCATGTATGACGGTCAGCTGACGGGTTCCACCTCTCGGTTCCTACCTCGGTCCCAGGACGACAAACTGCAGTTTGAAATGGAGGCATTCAGGTTCCAACAGGATGAAAGCGGCGTTGTAAGCTACACACCACAACTTCCTGACCATCTTCTGCTTGATTGGAAGTATTTCTAACTGGTTTCTATGACGACAAACTTGGATAAATTTTCTTTGTCTGTTCAGATCTACATCACCTGCAGTGTGAAAGCAACAGCGGTTACTGCAGCTGTTGATGCAACTAACAAGGCCTGTTCATTCTCCAATGGGTGAGACACTACAACTCCATTATCCTTTCTGCTGCATAAACTACAAATGCCAACAATGTCGGCATGTTTTGATGCTGAAATGCTTTTTGCAAAGTGAAAGCAACCTTGATTTAGGAACAGTTGAGTTCATTTTAGATCATTAATGGTGAATGCAGAACTTTATTGATATGAAATCTGTGACAAAACAATTCTTGTAATCTTAAATCAGCAAGTTTAGAACAAAACTAATGCAGAGGGATAAACCTCTTAGATTATCTCCGTTGTAAGAGGCATAGCTTTTGATTGACAGGTGGACCGAGGCCAGTGGCATGAATCAAGCCTGTTCCTGCTGTGATACGATCTGTGGGGCAGAAAGCCAGAGTCCCTTGACTGGAGCAGGTGAGTAGAGTCTAAAACCAGCTGAGGGAGTTTTTCTCCCCCCCCCCCTCCCCCAGCTGTGTTAACACATGCTACACGGCCAACATGACTGTACTATTCTGTTTTACAAAAGCATGTTCCAACAGCACTGGAAGTGCATGTGTAACAATGCACTTCAAGCTCATTCTAATGGCTGTTTTAAAAATACTATATATGTTAATTACCCATTAAATTGGTATAGATTATCTGCTTTTTTTTTAAAAGGAAACTTCAAACTTTGTAGCTTTGCATTAGAGCTTGACTGACTTTTTTTTTTTCTTTCAAATCTATCAATGTTTGGATAAACCCTTAAAACGGTCTTAGTTTGAGGTGTTGCTGTTGTGTAGATGAATAACGATATGTTCTTGTTCCAGGTGCTCAGTGGCAACAGGAAAGAACGATTGGACCAATCTCCATAAAGGAGAAACCTCTATGGTGAAATCATTACTTGAAATTAATGAGATTAAAAATCTTGAACTTTGAGACCTGGATTGTGTTTTTTCTTATCAAAAGTACAACTGAGTTTCCAAACTGGAAGTCACAATGCTTTTTATGAAAGCTCTGTATGACGGACATCAAATGATACAACGGTCTTCTCATATTGTTCCACATGACTTGAATGTGGCACCGTCTGTTAGCAGGCTCAAGAGTTCAGGGGCTCCCAGCTTCATGACTTGACTAAATCTTGAATGAAAAATGTTCAATTTGTATTTTGATTAACAATCATGAGCTTCAACAACATTAAAATAGAAAAATCCCGTGGAAATTAAATACTTAAAGGTCCCATGACATGGTACTCTTTGGCTGCACTTCTATAGATCTTAGTGGTCCCCTAATACTGTATCGAAGTCTTTCCCAAACTTCAGCTTAGGTGCAGAATTACAGCCACTAGAGTCAGTCCCCACAATGAGCTTTCTATAGTAGGTGGGGGGGGGGGGTTGGCTCATTTGAAAGCCTCAATCACTTGCTCGGGTAGGCCTAATTCCCAGTGCTTGAAAAGCAGAGAATGGGAGGTAAGATTCCAGATCGGCCCATCTGAGACTTTGTTCTCAAATAGAGCCGGATACCCAGGGTTTGGTTTACACCTATTGCCATTTCTAGCCACTGGGAACTCATTCATTTTAACAAACCTCCGTGGAATTTTTGGGACCATTTCACAAGTCCTCAATGTGTTTTGATTTAAAAGTCTTAAGCTAAACATTTTACTTTAAAGTGATGCATAACTTCCCTTGTGCCAGTATGGGGGGGGGGGGAAACTACTTGTATACAATGATCCAGCCAATTTAAACTTTTGAATTTGGCACCCAGACATGAAGGAATGTGAAAATACTTAGTTTTTAAAAGAGTCTGGAAGGCAGGTAATGGTTAGGGTTAGGGCCAGAGTTTTTACCGCCATAGTTAAGACTGGGACCAATAAATGAGTTTCTCAGTGAACACACAAGCCGGTAAAGGAGTAGATGAGAGCTGCAGCATTGTCATAAGGAGACCAGACCCTCCTCATAATCCAAACACCCACACCTTCTCAGGACGAGACGATAGACAGATTCTTGGGTCGGCAAGAGCTTTGTACTCATTTCACTCAACCGTATTGTCCAGAGAACGTTCGGAGGAGTCTCGGTTATTTGTCCCTTCCTGTTGATCGACTCTCTGACCACTCCCAAATCCCAGGCAGTCTTCCCTTTAACCTCATAAAATCGCCCTGAAGAGAAACTCAGCTTTGCTAAGGCACAAACATTAAATCTATCTGAATTGTTTGGGAGACTCTTCCTTACATCACCATGTTTAACTTGTTTTCCATCATCAGACAAGATGAGTTTTGGATGTGCTGTATCAGGATCGAGAGTCACATCCACTGCAGACTGCTGGACCCTCTTCAGCTCGGCCTCAAACAGCTTCATCTGTTTACTGAGCGTCTCCTCCAGCTGATTCACAGCTCTCAACACAGTCCCCTCATATGAAGGTGGACGGACGCTGACTTCTGTCCGGTCCTTGGTGGGTGGAGCTGCGTTCAGGGACGTGAAGCTCTGGACGAGGTGGTCTTCAGACTGTGAGAGCTGCTCCACCTCAGTGCTTCTCTTCTCTTCTATTCTCAGATTTCCTGTTCCAGCTCTTTGATGAAGCCTTCAGCCTGTTTCTTTGACTTTCTCTGCTTCTCTTTAATTGTGGATGAGCTCGGCCTGGCTTCTCTCAACAGACTCCTTCAGAGCCGTGAATACCTGAACACCTCCTGCTATCTCTGTCTGCATCTTCCTCACTGAGCTCCACTGAGTGTTTGATCTCCTGAATCTTGAGAATTCGGCGCCTGTACTTCATTATGTACTGTGACCTTTGACCTTCTGTTTGACGGTCTGGTCTTCTCGTCATGCTGGGCTGAGTTTATGTTACTGGGTCGGGCGGTGCTGTGCCGAGACAGCTGCTCTGCCACTTGGCCCATCGTCCATTTTACATGACATCACCTGAGTGGACACAGCTGGAGAGGCTGGCATCATGAATCATAGACAGGGCCGAGCTAAGGGCTCATCATTTGTTTTCTATAAATAACCCTTACCTACACCCTCTGACTCCTCCTCGCCACCGAAACGCCTCGCTCCCTCGCCGTGGCCTGAGCATCAGAAGCAGAAGCATCTATCACGGGCCGGAGACGAGCTTCCTGAGGGATTCATCCATCTCTGCGCTCCACCTCTCGAGGGAGGAGAGGACGACTGCTGCCTGAGTGACCTGACGCTGAGAGGTCACGGGCCAAACTTCAAAATAAAAGTCAAAACTCAGGGATGATTCTACTGTGTCTTTATTCATTTAGTTATTACATTAAAACTATTAATTCTCGTGTTGTGTTGTCTTCCCGCCGACTTGCAACTCAAAATTTCAAATGAAAATCCTTTTATCAACGTTTTGGTCGTCTTTTTCGACACTTTTGTGTCTTTCCCCAATGTTTTTGTCACGTTTGTTGACTTTTTCAGAGCCTTTTGAAATTTTTATGGCTTTTTTTTTGTTTTACATTTGTCACTTTTTTACATTTTTGTCAATTTGGTTGTCATTTGTTCCCCTTTTTTTTTTTTACATTTGTTCACATATTAGTCACATTTATTGACATTTGTCTTTTTTATTTTGACTTTTTTTCTCCAAATGCTATATATTTGACAAAAAACACCCAAATTAAATGAAAGTAATTAACTGATTATTTAACTTGTGAGGAGTGTTGTTTGGTACCATCCGCGTTACTTTTTGGAAAATTTGCTTGAAAGAAACTCACATTTCTGATATAGAAACTTTTTGAATAGGGGTCAAATTTGAGTGTTAAATTGCATCAGGAACTCACCAAGCAGAATCCAGACACGGGTGTAATAGGAAAACACTGACAGCGAACAATGAATACTTTTACCTACAGTACACTTTTCTGATACAACAGACGCACTTTTACTCAAGTAAGATTTTAAATGACTGTCATGTTTTACTCATCAGCTTCAGCGTCAAGTTTTATCAGGACAAGCCACAGAGAGGAAAATGGGCTAAATGTCAAGAGTTGTATTTGCCTCATTGAAGAGAGAAAATTACATTTTTAACAATGTAGAGACACACAGAGTCCCCCTGAGAGTCGGATCTTAAATTAATCTCATTCAGAGAAATTCCAGTTTTAATCCGCTGCTACTGATGCGAAGCCACAACAGTAATTATCAACAACAGGTTTACAATAAAAAAAAATCCTCCAGCTGGATTTGTGCTGCATTTAATGTGACCCTGGGACCAGACCTGACAGGAGGCTACACTGGTTTGAATCACAGAAACAGGAATTACATGTACAAGTAAGACAAAATTGAAATGAAGCCGGCAGACAAAGTGGACTTTGTAAAGAGGTTTTCAACAAGTGTGCAGGTAAATCTGGAATTATTTGGAGTTATTTTTTAAGTTTAGATTCAGCGGACGGTTAAAACGGTTCAATTTAAACTCATATATAAAAATGACTAAAATCTGAATCAGAAAACAGCTCTTCTGTGAAACTCTAACCAGAGCCAGACAGCGGTGACTGCAACAGCAGCACCGCCTGCTGTCTCTGAATAAAACAACACTGACACCCCTGGAACTATCTTTCCAATAGTGGAAACATCCTGGACAATGTTAAAAAAGATGGAAACTAATAGTAATGGGGAGGGGTGACTTTCCAGCCCCTCTTTTTTATATTTTTACCCTATTGAATGTATCGGTGACACATGAAATGTATCTGTAAGGGGAAATGATCCCCTCTAATGTGAATGCCTGTAAGCTAGTATTGAATGTAAAAACTATGATGTGTTTTTACACTATTTTCTATTTGATTTTAAAACCAATTTTCATTATCTATTTTTTACTATTTCAAATTTTCTGCTGATCTGCTTTCTATGTATAAACCTCTTTAAAATGTTTGAATAAAATAAGCAGACTTGTAGACTATATTTGCAGTCTTAGTGAAAAACACCATTACACAAGAAAGAAGGCACATGAACATTGTACACACTTAAACTTCTGATTGTGGCATATCTCAGGTTGTATTATATCAACAAAATAACAAAGAAAATGTGTCGTTATATACCAGATTAAGACATTTTCAACACTTTTTTTTTTTTTTTTTTTTTTTAATATTACACAAGAAGAATACATTTTGTTAGCCACAAGTAGAATAGTTATTTTGCACCTTGATGTCAGAATCTCAAGGCTATTTTTTTTAATTTATTTTGTATTTTTTTAAAGGGAAGTGGTTAATTGGCTGACAGATTTTCTGAGCACCCCCCCATCGGGCTAAAAATTGAAGCAAAAATATTGTGTATCCACGACCAAAATCTGATCGTATGGCTAAGGGACGGTGTTGAAAATGGGTATGACCATAGACAGTTAAAGCAATGACACGTTATGCAGTTTACCGTTTAAATCTGAGCATGCGCAACTCAAATCTGCACCTGACTCACATCGGGTAGTGACACTGGGTTCTTTAACTGTTAATGGGCTCAACGCACCCCTGTTTCAGGGTTTTTTTTAAGGGGTTGTTACGTTTTGTCGGGGCCTTCACGTGGCCCAGGTGTCATGTTCCGGTTGCTGCTCAAATTGCCGAAGAAACCTCTTTTTTCACCATAGTTTTATGTTTTTTGTGTGTGGCCTAAATGCTTTTATTTTGCACGTTTCTGCTTCTTGGTTGGACAGTTTCTCCGCAAAAATACCATGAGTATAGTGACAACAAAATACCAAATACGGATTAAATGTTCTATCAAATTGGCTGTTAACGTTATTATTGGCTGGAATCGCGAATAGGTTAGAATATTCTGTTTTCTGGCAGGACAAAAACGCAACATCAAGCCTCTCCTACTTCCGGCAAGAAACCGCTATCTGTCAGAAAAAAGGCTCTGGCAGAAATCCGCTACACGGACACACTTTTACCGCTACTCTTTTTCTGCTGTTCGGGTAGTTATTTCGGGATATAGAGCCTCTGCAGACACACATAAAGAACATGCCCGGACAGAGATAACCGTCCCCGAGCTGCTGCTGCCCCCTCAGCCGGCTGAAGGACAGGAGCAGGACGGCCAGGCGCAGATGGAGAGGCCGGGCAGGCTGCTGCTGCTGTCCGAACTTCGCGTCAGAAACGCGGCGTACGACGTGAGCCTGAGTCGGTCCCTGCTCACCTGGAAGAGACGGACCTCCAGCCCGGTGTATCACCCGTTCAGGCCCAGTAAGACCCCAAACATATGTCTGCCTTTGTCCGTGTATCTGTACCTCTCTGTGTGTTGGTCTGTCGGCCTTTAACATACCGCGAGACCCTGTGTGATAAACAAAGAACATAATGGACATAAAGGACATGGTGGACACACTGTAGTGTTTTGACCTGACGCTTACACGAGTTACCGTACTGTAAAACACACAATAAAAAGTAGTCCGTACTGTAACAACGAGTGAGACTTGATATATCCGGTTACATAACAACAGCCAGTGTGACACACAGTATGTGGAGGTCACAGTCAGGCTGCAGGCAGGGGAGACACAATACACACCAAACCTCATGCAAAAGCTTAACGTGGTTTAATAAACCTAAACAACGATCAATCATCACCATATTATTTATGGCCATATCTTAAGCCTGTCAAAAAAACTGAACTGAAATCCAATTATTATAGAAGTTATCTCACATTTTCTTCTTCATTGGTGTCTATGACGAGGGAAAAGCTTAACATAGTTTAATGTACCTAATAACAATGATCAATTATCACCATATTTCTCTCACATATTGCTCCTCATAACCACTGAAAACTGTCAAAAAAACGTGAAACCACGTTAAGCTTTTTTTTAGCTTTTTTTCCCCTTAGGCTCTAATGAAGCAGAAACACTTAATGTCAGTTAATAATTGGACTTTGGGTTAGATATTTTGACATTTTTCAGTGGTTATGAGGAGCAATACGAGTGAGAAATTTGGTGATAATTGATCATTGTTATAGGTACATTAAACCAAGTTAAGCGTTTTCCTTGCCATAGGCACCAATGAAGAAGAAAACGTTAATGTGATGATAACTTCTGTAATAGTTGGATTATGGACTCTCTCTTGCAACTGTCAGAAAAACACTGAATGTTTCTGCAGCTAAAGATTTGTAGAAACAACAGAAGTTGAATCTCTGTGATGTGGATGAATGTGTGTGTTTTTTTTTACAGAAATGCATCCTGGGAGATGTAGTCAACCTCTCTCCCTCAGTTTTTAGGTCCACAGGCTTGTGGCGTTTGACTTCTATTTTTTATAAGAACCAGGCATTTTGCTGACTCAGTTGTTTGCGTCAGAGCTCCTTTCTGTCTCCTCTGTCTCGGTGTCTCACATGATCACAGTCCCGCTGTTTCTGTTGCCATGGTGAGAACAGAAACAGCCCCTGGGTGTGTAAACCTGAGAAGGACGGCAGTGTGTGTTTACAGTGTGTTGTGATTGTGTTTCAGTAGTGAATCTTTAATGTCTGACCTGCTTTCTGTCTGCCTCTGTTTTCATAAAATGTAGTTTAAAAGTACATATTAGTACACAAATACTATGTTGTCCATTACACTGTAGACATGAGTATGTATAGCATAACAGCAGTATTTTGAAATGTACACATGTACACACACATGAATAGAGTAAAGTATCTGAGTCAAACCGCTCTTCTAGACTTCTGAAGTGTTTTTTATCTGTGTGCTTCTCCTGCAGGGTTTTGCGTTCCATCGTTCCCTCGTCATCGACCAGACCCAGGTAGGAGATTTTACTCCCACAATGCAATGGGCCAACTCCACCTGCCGACTGCAGGTTTAGTTCAGTTTGTGGTGCTGCTGTTTAAAAAAACTCAGTTCTCAAACTGAACCTGCAGTGATGCAAATTCATTTTTAAAAATACACTTTGACCTCCCCTTAATTTTTTTTTTTTTTTTTTTTAACCTTTATTTATTCAGGGTAGGTTCACTGAGAGGAAGCCTCTCTTTTGCAGCAACACCCTGATTACGTGCACACAGTTACACAATCATACCATTCACCTCACTCGGATGAGAGATGTAAAGATGTGACGGTACAGCGGAAGCCACATCTATTTTTTTGTATTTGTATTTATTATAATGATCCCCATGACGCCTAGACGAGCAGCTAGTCTTCCCGGGGTCCAAAACAACATTTAATCAGACAGTATTAAAACATTTCATGACATTTACAAAGAAGAAAATAAAATAAATACAACAATATCTGCTTACAGAACTAAATAACCAAAAAAAAGATTTTAGTCTGGAGCCCTGAAAACCAAAATCCATCTTTACTCAATCCACTCTGAGTATTTTTGTCTTGTGTTGTCCTTGTTTGGTTTTAGTTCAGGTTTCAGTTAATTTCTTTAAATACCATGTGGAACTTGAAACTCGTGGTGCGTTCACGTGCTTACAGAGAGGCTCCGAAATATAACTGATGTTCATAACTGTGTAGGTGTGGGCCACACCGTGTCAGTGTCGGAGATCATCTCTGTCAGAGAGGAGGAGGAGAACAGCAGCAGACGAAGAGACGATGGCAGCTGGAAAAAAATCAAAGAGAGAGAAGGAAAGGACTGCGGGCCGGCCTTCACAGGTAAACACATCTGGAAACGCCTGTACACGCACCTAGAAACACCTTAAACACAGTTGACAACCCTGAAAAGGTGAATCAACATCTGGAAACACATCTGTACACGCACCTAGAAACACCTTAAACACCATTTTTCTTGGGATCAATATCTATCTATCTATCTATCTATCTATCTATCTATCTATCTATCTATCTATCTATCTATCTATCTATCTATCTATCTATCTATCTATCTAAGCCTGTGAACCTAACCTTCAACAAACCTTGAGTTTTCTCCTCCCTCTGACTCAGCGCTCTTTCATTTCCTCATTCATTCATTCAGTCTGTATCCGGCGCATTTTAGCGCAGTTTGTTATCTGCATGAATAAAAAAAACAGGGTTGGTTTATTAACCATGTTAGGCCTACTATAAAACCTTTTTTTCTTTCTTTCTAAAAACAAGGCATATCCTCGTGTTGACGATCCCGTTGGTGAAATAGCTGCTTTACTTCGCAGGGTGTTAGATGTCGGGAGATGATATTGAAGCCCAGACATTTTAATTTTTAGATAACTGAAGATTATTTGAGCGGTATCCTTTTTCTTCCCAGTCAGCCTACAGGCTACATTACCTCACATCACTAACCTCTCCCAGCAGATTATTTGTGACACATTAATTTGTTTTGAAAACGGCAGTTTTCTTTACAACATTGGTGACGCGGAGCATATTAGTAAAGCGCCGTCAGAAGAATGTGACTCACTCTAAAACGTGTTTTAAACGTTTAAGTAGAGTTCCCTGGACACAAACCACTAAGATACATTAAAAAGGAGTTCCACAGTGGGCTGTTACTGCAGGTGAATGATGTAAACCCTTTGGAATTAAGGATTATTAATTATAATGCTGTTAATGAAGGTGCTGCAGCCTCAGAATGGGATGAGTAGGCGGAGGACCTTTTTGTATTGCACCTAAATGAAATAAATGATACTTTCAATACCATTTCAGCAGTAATATTGGGCTATACTCATGATTAAATATGATATACACTGTATTGGAATGTACACATTTACTCTAGCAGCAATTTTCTCCCACGCAAATTCTCTCTTTTGCAGCAGCCTCTGTGTTGTTGCCTTAACTCGCTGTATGAGTATTTCCGCCGACCCGTTAGTTTGTGGTTATTACCATGGTAAATCGTAGTATCATGGCTCCATACATGCTTTTTATTGTGGGGGTGCACGCGTTGGTTCAATCAACTCTGAGTTGATTGAACCAACTCATATCAGCTGTTCTGAAACCGAAAACTCAGTTTCCCATCTCAGGGTAAATCTACTCAGACTTCAGGGTTAGACACAGTTTGTTAAACCTCCTTCTTGAAATGGGCCCTGGACACCTATGTGAAAACACATTAAACATATAGTTAAAACTCATTGAACACATCTGGAAATGGTAAATACATTAAACACACTTGGATGTAAACAAACAAAAGAAACTCACTTTGAAACAAAGTATCAAACATCTGGAAACACACCTGGAACTGCAACTGGAAGCACAAAAACCAGACGTGGAAACAACGTAACACATCTGAAAGCACAACAGATAATCTAGGAAACACATCTGTAAGCAGGCCTGGGTTCAGAATATGGATTCTTCAGTTAAAATCGATGCTTGTTTGAGCGATCTAATATCGATTTAAATAAAAACCAGCAATCAATCTTTTAATTCATGCACGATTCAGAAAATGTCACCATTCAATATCAATTTTTAGGCTCGCGTTTCAATTCAAAATTGATTTTCAATTTAAAAAAACAAAACAAACAACAACACGATTCCCAGTATGTAAATGTAGTTGCTTGTCCCATGTGATAGTATACACGCCATTACAAAACAAGAAAAAAATAAAAATATGAATACATTTTTGGAATTCTTTGAATCGGTAGAGCCCGAATAGATTCATGAATGTGACTCGGTTTTTTTTTTTTTGCACACCCCTAATGCCCTCTCACCGAGGATGTAAAGCACATCACAAACTTTTGCTGACCTACTTGATATGGAATCAGAAATGTAATCCAATCGGGACCTTGTGAATCTGAATCGACTCACATTGGCGATACCCAGCCCTCTCCGTAGGCACAGGGAACACACACATCTGGAAAAAACACTGAGAAACTCATACCCGTTCAATTATTTAAAAAGAGATCACGATGATTTGACTTTGTGTGTGTCTGTTGTGTGTCAGTGTTGTACGTGGAGAGGAGTCAGCAGCACCGCTGGCGGTGTGCTGAGGTCACCTTCACGTGTCCAGAGGAGGCGCTGTGTCAGCACTGGGTCAGCAGCATCAGAGAGCAGCTCGCAGCTATCGGTACGATTTTACACACACACACACACACACACACACACACACACACACACACACACACACACACACACACACACACACACACACACACACACACACATGATTGTTGCCAGAAACTGTCAGTAACGTTGTTGTTGTTGTTGTTGTTGTTGTTGTTGTTGTTGTCTGCAGCCAGTAGACCCAAACACCTGCTGGTCTACATCAACCCATACAGCGGGAAGCGTCAGGGGAAACGCATCTACGAGCGAAAAGTCGCCCCGCTGTTCGCCCGGGCGGGCGTCTCCGCGCACGTCATCGGTACGCCCCTTATTACTCACTTCCTGTTCTGGGGCTTGCTGTGTCAGAGGGATTACAATCTTAACGCGCATTGTGTCTGTGTCTGTTGTCATAGTGACGGAGCACGCTAATTATGCAAGGGACCACTTGAAGACGGGGGCGGAGCTGCAGAAGTTTGACGGGTGAGAGTTTAGTTCCTTCACAAAACGTGAAGGTTCTGGTGAATTATTACATCACAGAGCACCTGCAACCTGCCAAAATAAAAGCACCATCGAGAACACATCTGTCAAGCTGCTGTGTTTTACTGCCGATTGTTTTAGACTTTGAGGGAACGTGCTGATCAAGCGGAGTCATTTTTAAAAGCCAGTGCACCCTGTAACATCTCACTTTGCCCCCGCCTCAGGGTGGTGTGTGTCGGAGGGGACGGCATGTTCAGCGAGATCATCCATGGGCTGATCTGGAGGACGCAGATCGACGGCGGCGTAGATCCAAACTGTCCGGAAGAAGCCCTGATCCCCTGCACGCTTCGCATTGGAATCATTCCTGCAGGTCAGAAACACTGACGTGACAATCAGAAATCTGCTTTTATGTTTGGATTTTTAGTTCATTTGGTGATTATGGCTAGAAAGGATCCGTCTTCTGTAAAACTCTCGGTACTATTAATAAAACATACTCCGTGTGTTTACTGATGAATAGATGGACCCCAGAGGGCATAGCTTTCGATTTAGAACAGACGTTTAACTGTTGATGTGAACTAGAGGTAAACACTGATGTGATTTTAATAGACAGCTGACAGCCAGTCAGAGAGCAGGATTCTCTGTTTCTGGGATATAAATGCAGGTGCTGCTGACTGTGGCCTTATTTCTCACTTTGTTTGTGGTTTCTGTTCTGCTAAAGTGCTCTATAAACACACATAAACACACACACACACACACACACACACACACACACACACACACACACACACTCACTCTGGGAGACATTCATTCTCTCTGCTGCAGTGGGGTGCAGTGAAGAAGCAGCTCACCTGGTTAATTAATTGCTGCTGATGCTCAGTGCAGCAGTGTTGTTGTGAAATGTGCAATTTACAAACTCAGGCAACTTTTATTTAAAAAAAACAAAACACATAAAAACATCTGAATATTTGAAGTTGTCAGTAACATAAGTCCCCCCCCCATCCCACCCTCAGTCTGGCTACATCTACACTACTGCACTACTCCGTCTACACAAGAGTTTTAGCTCTAGCTGAACCAATCTCCGTCAATATTAAGATGTCTGATGTTGCATATCACATGAGCATTCACACCCACTGGGCATGTGCATGCCGGTGTAAACAGGACTCTTACTCTGCAGAAGAAAATCATAAACGTAGAAGTTGAAAATACAGAAAATAAATTGCAGAAAGAACAACAAAGGTGAAAAGTAAGAGCAGGGATGTATTAGTTAGGAGCAACAACGAGGTTTGAACTGTTACTGAAAGGTATGTAAGCCTACCTAACCAAGAAGACTAATAGCAGTGCATTGTCGTTTTCAAAGGTCTCCATATGTGCCTGTCACTACAAAAGCAAATCCAGAGTTTTAAAACCAAATCGGGGGCAGCAGTGTTTGTCTGTGTGTGTGGAAAACATGTTTCAAATCATTTCTCTCCCCACATGAGCAGGTTCTCTCCCAGTGGACAGCCAGCTTCCTCCCCAGGGCTGGGACACGGCTAAAGGAGGATAATTAGATAATCACTGTCTCCATAACATAACAAGACAACAGAAACACAACTGCACACACAATTTGGAAAGAGACGGAAAAATAAAAAATGCAGATAACAGATGAAACTAAAGCTAAAATGGTCAGACCATAGAATATCATCAACCACCCCTGCTAAGACTACTCTAATAATTCCTTCCCCCTTTTTTGTCTTCTTTACTCTTTCTCTCTCTTTCCTTCCTTGTCTTTTAAGCCTCTTCCATCGTTGGCTCCTCTATACTCGCATGCACACTCACAAAGACACACACTGACCCTCCACAACTGCTAATACCCACAAACCATAAGACATTTCCCTCTTTGTACCCAAAGTATTATGTCCTGTTTGATTTAGTCTCGCCTGAAAAAGAAACATCAGTCCTGCTCTTCAGCTCTCTGAAACATTTTACATTCTGTGTGTTTCAGGTTCAACCGACTGTATCTGCTTTGCCACTGTGGGCACCAACGACCCCGTAACGTCTGCACTGCACATCATCGTCGGTCAGTCCCATTCTCTCCCTACACCTCAACTATAATCAGGGCTGGGAACCGAATTCATTACTTTTTAGGCACCAACCGAAGTATCAAGTATTGAAAAATGCCCCGTCATTTAAAATCTACGATTTCAATACCTAAGGAGTAAATTGCACCATTGTCAGTGAGCCAATAAGCATGGAGAATAGCATGCTTCTACCAAGATCTAATAATGTCTGTGATTGGCTGTTTAACGTTGCATGTCGTAGAGACACACAGGAAAATCTCTACATTACACGACTCGCGTAGTACTGAAACATAAAATAAATAAAAAGATTTGTGCCGTAATGTGGTCATTTCTTTTTGATTCATAAAGTTGGTATCGAAAAAAAGTTTAAGACCCGGTATCGATGTCACGGTACTGGTATCTGTTTCGATGCCGAGTCTTAACTATAACAGGAATCATTTCAGCACCAGAGAGGTTGTTAAACATGTCATACACTCTAGAGTCATAGTGAGAGAAACAAAGTGTCTCCCCTTATTTAACGAGCATAGTGTGCACACGCTGTGCATAAGCCTAGCCGCATTTTACTAATGCGTTGTTAAAATAACAATGAAATGCTGCGTTACTGACTGTAGACCAGGTTTTTCTTGGTCAATGGCGCGATCACTTCCCGCTGCCTCGAGATAGCCATACGCCCAGAATGCACCTGAACACACCTCCCTGTAAGACCAGCACGCCCAGGGCACAAAGATGGGTGCAGGTGCATCGGCTATTTAAACAACGTGGGCGCGGAGCTGTCTGAAAATAACAAAGATACTTGCATCGGGCTTTGCGACGCACTGCACCATACTGCAAGTTATACAAATGTTCCACATTTGCTTTTTATCCATATATAGTTTATCCTCTGACATAGTCCCACCACATGTCATAAAAATCCAGTGATAGCACATTACTTTGTTTTCCATGGTCTCATGCTGCCATCTAGTGTTTTTTTCTTCTTCTTTCAGAACAGGATATGCAAAATGTCATATAATGAACTTTCTAAAACAAAGAAGAAGAACAAAAAAGATATTTACATGCTAGAACCAGGATTAAAACATTGCAGGACTGGAAAAGGCAAATAAAATCCATTGTGAATTAAAATAATACAGCATAAATGGAACAGGCTACAGTAATGTTAAATCAAAAAAACAAGAACCATAAGAATAAAAAGCAGCGTGCAAGAAATAGTTTTTTATTAAAAGATACATTTTGCAGTGTGTTAGCACCAGTTTGAGTCTTACTAAGCAAAGCTTCCCTGTTATCTGCTTTACCACGTTGCAGAGTCTGTTTTTTTACTTTCTTAAAACAAAGATTTAAAATAATAATAAAATAATTCCAGGTTAGTATGATGATTCTGTGTGTTTACGTGTGTGTGTGTGTGTGTCAGGAGACTCTCAGCCGATGGACGTGTGCTCGGTCCACCACAACAACACCTTCCTGCAGTACTCCGTCTCCCTGCTGGGATACGGTTTCTACGGCGACGTGCTCACTGACAGCGAGAGGAAGAGATGGATGGGACCGGCCAGATACGACCTCTCAGGTAGAAATACAACATGTGTTCAGATATCTAACTTTCATTGAGTTGTTTTTCTATTTCATGCTACTTTATACTTCCACTTCACTACATTTCATAGAGAATACTTTATACTGTGCTTTTCACTTCACTGCAATTGAACAAGTACTGTGTAAAAGAGCTTTGGAGCAGCTATAACTGGCATATTTATGAGAACAGACTCATACTGTACTGATGATGATGACGCTCTGAATCCTGCAGGTGTGAAGATGTTCCTGACTCACCATTACTATGAAGGAACGGTGTCCTACCTACCGGCCAAAGGCATCATGGGAACGCCGCGGGACGCCGGCCGGTGTCGATCTGGGTGAGATATATAGAAAAAAAGTGAAAATGCAGATTTTAGTCTGAAACTGGGACTAAAATGCTCAAGTTAGGTTCAAGTTAGCCAACAATCCAATGCAGTATTCAACTCTTTCATTCTGTTGGGGTTACATAAAGGTCCAGTCAGCAGTTTGGTTCAAGTAAGCCAATGTTTCAGTTTAAAGCTATAGTTAAAATTGTTGCTCACACAGTCACTATATGCCGACAGTACAACATGTATCAGATGATCTGTAAAAACAGTCACATTCCTCAGCTTCAAGCTATAGTGCGTAGTTTCTGTCTCCCCCATGAGGAATTCTGACTAACGACAACTGAAACTGTCGGCGTGTCCTCATGATACAAGCCTTTCCATTATCATGCATGTGCCCCCCCACACACTTACTAGTAGCCAAAGAGGGCACGGAGGATTAAAAAACATGATGGACTTTTCAGAAGAGGTGATTATCTTCACTCGAGTTTCTGCGCGGGAAAGTCGCCGGACGCCACAATCTTCTGAACACAGCCATGCCGAGAAATCCAGAGAGAGTTGTGTGGAGCTGATAGTCTTAATTAGCTTTGTAGCGACTCATTTGGCAATGGCTTGAACGTAACGGAAGTTCATTAATACAAAAGAGTTACGCACTAAATCAGAACAGAGGAGTCTCTAAAGGGTCAATGACTGCTTGTGAACTGCTGTCAAACTATACAGCGCTGCCCAAATATGAATTGTGATTCTGTTATTGCGTATTTCTCCTCAAATAAGTGTTGAAATGTTTTAGTGTGCAGTAATGGTTGTCTTAGGATGTGGTTCACGTGATTTAACAGTTACTGTATGTTTCAAAGCTAAAACAGTTCTGTTCTGGTTACATGTAATTCCAAATAATTGGTGTGTCTTTTCATATTCCTTCCAGCTGTGTGGTTTGTCAGCACAACAGGCAGCTACTTCCAGAGAAAGCTGAGAGGTACGAGGTGGATGAAAGCGTCAGGCAGCGGTGAGTGCCTCCAACAAATCCTCATCTGGAGATTCTCAAACACAATTAATAGGATTATTACTGTATTTGGACTAGATTTCCTGTCAAAACAACTGCTTTTACACAAAAGTAACAAAGACTAAAAGGAGGGCTTCATAAAATAAAATGCACCTTCCAACAGACAGAAAGACAGACAGATGCTACTGCATGTATTTATGGTTGAACCCCTGCAGAAGTGTTTTCCTCAATAAAAGCCAAACTTGCACAAAACCTGGAATGATGCATGTTTGGTCGCAGCAACAAAGGTGAAATCTGTCCTTTTTTTGGGGGTGTATTGGTTTTAGAAAGCGACAGCGAGTGGAGGACACTCCGAGGGAAGTTCCTGGCTATAAACGCAGCCAGTATGAGCTGCGCTTGTCCTCGCAGCCCCAAAGGCCTCTCACCCGCCGCTCACCTGGCCGACGGCACCACCGACCTCATCCTGGTCCGAAAATGTTCCCGCTTCGACTTCCTCAGACACCTCCTACGACACACCAGCAAAGACGACCAGGTAATGAATCAGTATTTTGGTTTGTGGTCTCTAAAAAGACTTGATCCCAAACCCTAAATGGGGGGGGATTGAAAGCCATATGTATCGTGATTTGATTTTTTTCCTTAGAATACTTTTATTTTGTTCATTTTGTTTGTTTATATTAACCAAATATTTTTTTACCTACATATTCTCTGTATATACGGTAGGGCCAGGACTCACCAGGGACCCCATGATACGATACCATCACGTTACTCATATCACGATATGATATTATTGTGATTTGAAACATACTGAATAATTACCTTTTTTTCCCCACTTCAAACTATTTTTACCAATTTCAAATTTTTTCAAACATCTGTTTTATCTAAAAGGATAAATGTCCCTGTTTGTTCATCTCACTTTAATTGTATTGCTGCAGAATGGGATTGTCAAGCAGACAAACTGACCAGCACAAATGTAATAATAGATCGATACTTGGCGTCTGTGTGTCAATACAGTAGTATAGTATGTATTACGGTACAGCTGACAGCGACTACATCATACATTACATTCTCTTTAGGAATTGATTCGTTTTTAGAAATGTCTCCATGATATATCGTTTCTAGAAGTTTATTATACCCATGGATTGCGAAAGTATCAAAAAGGGACAAAACCAGAACACTGGTACAGTTCCACCTGCTGTCCTCGCTAACTGCCTCGTTCTGTCTGGGCCAGTTTGACCTGGCGTTTGTTGAGGTCCACCGGGTGCGGCGTTTCCGCTTCACGCCGCGTCACTGCCAGAGCGACTCAGACCTGGACCTGCGGGAGAACGGCAAGCACCAGATCTTCAGCCAGATCTGCCGAGACCACCCGGCTTGCGGCTGTGCCCCCGCCTACAGCAGCTGGAACTGCGACGGCGAGATCCTGAACCACACAGCCATCGATGTCCGGTAAGGAGTCTCTTGCTTTGCTGTTGTCAAATATTTTAACCCGAGGGAGGGGGGGGATTCTCTTTAAAAACACCTTCTCCTTCTTTTAATCCCAGAGTGCACTGCCAGTTCATCCAGCTGTTTGCAAGAGGGATCGAAGAACCTAAGGTGTTTGAGGAGCTCCCCAACCCCTGTGCAATATAGACCCACACCCCCGTTGTTCCCCGTCAGACACTGGAGTCATCGCTCTGTTTCCGGACTCGGTCTACGTCCCCGTCACTGTGACAATCACCGCGTCCTTCACCAGGAGGCTCGACAGGTTTTACCCATCAACGAGTTGTGCTGTTACTCAAAGATGAGCAGTAGGGAAGGAGACATAACGTTACTTTCTGGGTTTGAAAATCCATGATTTCCACACACACAGGAAGTGAGGTATGGTTTCCTTCAATTGTCCTTCCCAGCTTTAAGTCGATACTTTCTGGAAACTAGAAGCTGTTTGTACAGAAATGATCAGGACATTACTTTACCTGGAGAGTGAAGCTTCACCCTCACATGTTGCTTGTGTTTTGGGTGACACTGTTGGTTTTGAATGGCTGCTGGGTGTCTGGCACCTGATTTATGTTCATGTAGAGTATTAGACGTTTAGCTTATTTTCACATTTTGAATGGTTTTAGTTATATTGAATGCTCAGAAATGATCGTGGATTTGGAAGGATCTGTTACATGTTTAAGGATGCCAGGCATCTGCCAGTCATTCCAACAGTCCTGTAATCATTAGGGGTCGCAGGTTAATTCGCATCCATGAAAAGTAGAAAGTAAATCCCCTTCACATGGTGTGTACTTATAGAGGAAAATAGTGCTGACAGATTTATTTTCCACTGTTGAACTTTCCTTTTCCTTTCTGCTCCTCAATCCTTCGTGTTTCCGTCGTTTTTCAGGAAAACCTGAGCTCATTCTTAAGTATTAAAAAATTCTATTTTTACATATTTGAATTCCCAGCAATTTAGAAGCCAAAAAATGAACTATGAAAAATCTCAAATCTTCATTTTAGTCACGAAGACTTTGTGTCAGTCAAGCTGGTCGTGGCTGAGTGAGCTGAACAGCGCACGCATTAATGTCTTCAACCTTTTATTTCTGCTCAATATGCAAAACATGCAAAACTGCTGTAACACTGATGTTTCATTCAAACGGTGCAGATATTCTGTCTTCAAAATCAGCTGCAGTTGTAGCCATAACTTCAATTTACTCTCGGTGCAAAGCAATCATCTGTTGGGTTTATTTTGTTATGAGAGAACCTCGAGTTAATTGCCTGAACCTTCCACTTATCCAATAAGATTCCCATAAAACAAAAGCCCAAAAGAATTCTAAAGCAGTGTTTCCCAACCTCGATATTATATCAATATTGTGATATGAGACTAGATATTGTCTTAGATTTTGGATATCATAATATGGCATAAGTGTTGTCTTTTCCTGGTTTTAACCCATGTGTTGTCTTACCGTTAACCATGGACTTGTTCTTCCAGGTCAAAATTGAAAATGAATTTTTTTTTGTGCTTTTCCGATGTTTTTGTCGCTTTATCTGATTTATTTGTCACCTTTTTCATGCTTTTGGCGCTTTTTAAAAAAAACCTGAGCTGGTTTTAATAATAGGTTTTACACTTATCCTCGGAATTCATGGTCAACAAACCTCATTTATATCAAATTATACATAAGTTTTTAGTTAAAAAAGAAATTACTAATTATTTTGACTAATAGTTAAGATCTGAGGATGTTGAGTGGATCACAGATGGGTAGATGTCAAAGTTTAGTCCAGATACTGTTTTGAAACCATTAAAAAAAAAGAATTCACATTCTATAAGATTAAATAAAACACCCAAAAAATTCAATGAAAGTAATCATTAACTTTACCTGAAGAATGTTGTATGGAGTCATCCATGTTTTTTCTGGGCAATTTGGTTGAAAGAAATCCATATTTCTGATATAAAACACTTTGAAACGGGTCAATTTGACCCGAGGACAACAGAAGTTTTAAAGGCTGCATTACAGTAAAGTGAGTGACCAGATTGTTGTAGCTGTTCTATAATCTGCCACTTAGTCATTATATCCACATTACTGATGATTATTTATCAAAAAGCTCATTGTGTAAATATTTTAGTGAAAGCAAAACCAACACTACAATATCGTTTCGGTATCAATATCGAGGTATTTAGTCAAAAATATTGTGATATCGACCAGCTCTACTTCCATCCTAGTGGCGTGGCATACTCGACCACTTTGGTCTAGACTGAAATGTCTCAACTATTGGATGGATTACAATGAAAGCTGGTACAGACGTCCATGTTCCACTCAGGATAAATTGTAGTAACCTTGGCGATCCCTTTCCAGCATCAGTCAAAGTTTCATTGAAACGTTTAAAATTATACCTGCAAAGCTAACGACATACCCAATCAGCCTCGGCTGTAGCATGCTAACACACTAAGATGGTGAACGTCTTGGGGCTAAACATTAGCATGCTAGCATTGTCATTATAGGATTGAGCTCAAAAGACTTGGATACTTTTTATGTCGTAATAATGCAAATAAAACAATCTGATCTGAACATCTCACAACCAATAGACATGCAACCTGTGACATTGCCTTGTTTTAAAGTTGGGAATCACTGCAATAAAGGGCGTAGACGGGGCTCTCAAAGTTCTTTTGGCCATATGGTTTTAAAAGTTTATCCACATAAACAAAAAATGTTCTTAAAGATCCATTAAATCCAAAAGGGAAAACCATTTTTGTATAAATGGATCCATCTAACTGTAAATGCAGATTACTTCACACTAAAGTCCAATCAGGAATTTTATTGTTTTAGTGGATGGTTTTGTTATTATTGAAGTATTTGAAGTTTTGTGAATTCTTGTTTTCTTAAAGGAAGTTGCACTGTAAAGTCCAGTGTTGATATTCAACCATCTGCTCACAAACACATCCTGTTCAGTCTTGTTTTGGATCATTGTTGGTTTCCTAGTTCTGGGCATGTCGTAGCCTGATAGCAATCTACATGGAGCGGCATCTTGTTCTTTACTTATTCATTGTGAAGTTGCCTTTTGGTCACCATGCCCCAGGATGGTCGTGTCAGTTTGTCCCCACAGATGTTATCAGATCATCATAAAATGTCTGGATCTGATTACTTCTTTCAGGAGGCTGAACCATTCAGATTTGAATGACCCTCCAACGTTTCCTCTAGCACCCCACTCAGGAAAAAGTGTACATTTTTATCTCCACTATGAGCTATAAATCATCATGGCAGGGTTTGCAAACATTGCATATGCAAAGGGGACATACATTTGAATTAATATGATTATTTTCCAAAATACTGACTGAAGGATTAACCAGGCAGCAAGTAGAGTGTTAGCACTGGACTGTCAGACTGTAGAACCTGTTTCTTTGTGTGTTGTTTAATGGTTGACGAGCAATCCTGTTTCCTCTCTGCTGGTGTTGAGCTGGACTCAAACTGACAGAGCAAAGAAACTAGTAGCAGCTCATAGTGTTCCAAAACGCCAACCAATCCACTCTCTCTTGATCCTAATCTGACCAAATACCAGCCAGAGTTAACTGATGTAGCTGTCTGTTTGTCTGGGACAGGTCTAGCTCAGCCTAGAGGTCTTCACATATCCAAAGACTTGGACCCAGTCAAATAAGTATCTGTACAAAAACCTACCAAAAACTTACTTGCATGCATTACATTTCAAGGAAAAACAGACCGGATCCAGAAGGAATCCCCAACAACTGCAGCCGCATGATAATATAGAACGGGAATACAAGAGGGCTGAATGTCCCCATTGATTTCCCTGAATCGGTTAAATACCGATTCACAATGTCCATATTTGATTTCTGATTTGATTCTATATCAATTCAATGAGGGAAATTTAAGTTCCCAATACAATGTTTTGCTTGGATCTGAAAGAGATTCTCAGAGAATTAATGCTGTGAATTGTACAAAAACCCCTCTAACCTGGTGCAGTATTAAAAATATACTAATATATTAAAATGGACCCCAAAGCAGTTACATTAAGGTAGAAAAGTGCTTTCTTTAGGGCAGAGACGGTGTACCTAAACCCATACATCTGTGAAAATGTCAATGCCAGTGTTTCCTTTGCCTAAATTAAGCCTCAGCGTTGACATGGATTCATGCAATACCAAATTCTCCATTCTAGCTTTAAAACAGAGCCTATTTGCAACGACTCTTTGTGGTTCTGTTCTAACGTCTTAATTTTTAGGGTTTTCTTGTAGCTGGATTCATCATTTGCATCTTAAAATATGTGAATGCCAATGTAGCCTGATTATTAGACTGACTATAATGTTAGTAGGAACCGAGTGGACCTGTGAAGACCTTTTAGCTCAGCCGTCTGTCTCATGTTGATTTATTAACATGTTCATGTACAATAAGAATCTGAATGTTTGCTGTAAAACCTCCAAACAACAACAAACCAAATGTGTTAATCATGCGCACACAGAGGTCGACTGATGACTGATGATGAATTAAATGTGTTTGTGCTTTGTAGATTTAGTGCCAGGTCAAACCAGAAACTGGCAAATTCATTTGCATGATTTCATGAATAAGTCTGTGGTTTGGTAACAACGTGGGGAGCTACTGTAGCTTGTGAGCTAACCGTTAACATGCAATTTAGCCAAGAACATGCCCGAGCCAGCTATACTAGCCCACATAGATAGCTAAGTTGCTAAAGGGCAGTAGCTATCCTGTCTAACCATAATAGCTCACTGCCAAGCTAGCTGGTTTGCTACTAACTAATGTTGCATTCACAAATATTCACGTACAGACTGAAAAAGGCCCAGTCAGAATAAGAAGTGGCACAGAGAAATTAATCTGACCATTTTAATGAAAAAGGCGGTGCCTGAAGCATGGTGACGTAGTATCGACTAACAAACTAGCAATCTGGGAACATGCTAGCTCTAGTCAAACGCGATAGCTCCTTTCTACTTTCTCTGTACTGGGCTGTTTACTCTTTTAATTTCATTTAGAGTAAATGAAGGGGGAGGGTAGGTTCTGCCAGTTAGCAAGCTAATTAGCTTGGTCGCTAACAGGACAATACATTCACACATAAACTATGTCTCTGTTGTGTTGCAGTTTGTACTCTGACAGACGGGTTTGAGTAAACAGCTAACAAGCTCAATAGCTAATGGCTTGTTATTGGTCAACGGCATGTATTTGCATGTCAAAGTTCACCAAAAAACGAATTGGATTCATTACTGCAACTCCACTAGAATGAATGTGACCAGGCCTTATTTACCAAATGCTAGCTGGGTGAAAAAACGTCCATGTCAGCCAGTTCTAGTTAATGCTGAGTCAGAGAGTTCAGGAATTAGGCCTACTGTACGCCACTCTGAGATCTCCCACTTAGTCAAAAGAAGAAGTAACCAGAAAATGGAAGGCAGAAACGTGAAGTTTTCTTGTTGTTCACAATCTGCCGACATCCTTTCTACAATTTAGCAGTTAGCATGCTCCCTAGACAATAACACAGTCAATGCAGCATCTCTTTGTGGAGAGCAGTTCAATAAGAAAAACTGTAAGGGGACACACAGCTAACATGGTAGCCTGCCAAATTTTCCAGCTCTCCGTTTCCTCAAAGGTCGACGCTGTCAAGACGGTTTGAATGGGATTAGCAGTGTAGATTTGCATTGCAAAGTTTTAAGTCTTCTTACAAATTCAATTAATTATTGAAACCACAGACTGCAGATGAAATATTTAAATTAACTGATGTTGTTGCTGATGTATGAAGCCCTGGCATTAAAGAAGTGAAGCAGTGAAATATGTAAAAACCTAGAGGTAGAGTTAAAGATGTAACCAAATCATTAGAACATCTCTAGTTTTATCAGGTATGTAGAATTAAGGATTAGCACAAGAAATGAGGATTATCTTTAGTGAATAGTCTTTTTTTTTTAAATGTCAAGATAAACACAAATGTCCATTTTTAGCAGAATCCAAAGTGAATACTTCTTATAATTAAAACATTTAGCTCAGTGAAACATTATTCCTCCCAATCTGAACCTCTCCAACTAACAAATAGTATAAATCTCTATATTTTTTTAACACTGTAGTTGTAATCTGACGCTGAAAACTAGTTTCATCTATTGAATGAGTCGACCTCTAGCTGTAATCTGAGCTGTTACTGATCTTTCTCTTCTGCTGTAGCTGTTTCAATTATCAGGAATAAAAACATTCAACTCTTAACGTGTCCGCAATTTTTATCCTTCACATGAGACCACTGAAAGATATTATTAAATGATTGTTTTGTTTAAATACGTGTTCTCATGGAGGAAAGCCTCTGTGGTTATAAAATTACGACGCTAGCTGCCTTACTTTTGGAACTTGCAGACAAACTAGCTTCTGTTGCTAACGAGCAAAATGGTCCCATAGCATGCTCATTTTCATTTCATACTTATTTAACATAGGTTTTTTAAATGTTTACATGCTTTAATGTTAAAAAATCACTTTATACTGTCTATTATACCAAAGATCCTCTTAAAGACACACTGCCTGTCTTCAAAGGGGCGTGGCCTTTTTTGAACATGTAGTGAATGTTATGTTTATGGATGAAAAGTTACATTTAAATGATTTATAAATTTGTTCTTTTGCTGAAGTTAGATTTTTACAAGACATATTTAGTATCACAAGGATTAGTTTTGTTAGCGCTAACAAATGTTAGCTGATGTTAGCTTCTCTGTGTTGGCAAATCTCGCGAGAGTTTGGTCCTGAGACAGAAACAGGTCTCAAACAAAGTTAATTTTCACCTGGTGTGTCCATCTGAAAAATGGCATTTTAGTGTCAGACTTTTTCTGTACAGATGTGACTTGTGAAAAATGGCTCATGTAATGGAAAATCTCTTTGGCTGTTCGGTCGGAGGAACAAAAATGGAACATCGTCTGAAACGCTGGAGTTATTTGTGATTTTATCATTCTCTTCCAAGTAGAAGGAGACAGTTCAACAGACAAAGCAGTCTGTGAATGTGTTTAAATAACATAGGATTACACAGAGGTTTATGGGTGAGCATTAGCATGCAAGGGGTGGGGGTTGTGTCCTTGATGGCACAGCTGTTTGTTATCATCTAGCAACAGCGAGCATGTATGCTGGGGGGAGGGGGCTGTGTCCTAGCCCACACAGCTACTTGTTATTAACTAGCAACAGGGAACCTCAACAGACAAACTACGTATGGTGTCATATTAACAGCTTCTAGTTGTACTTTTCATCAGTCTACTGTACCGTATTCGGTATTAAAAGGTTGCATAGTTGTTCTGTCTGAAACATACCTGCAGGTACACGTACAATTTTGAATACAGTCCAATAAATACTTTTGGTGACTATGGGGCGAAATAATTGCTCATTATGAAGAATCAATCAGAATAGATCCTAAAGAGGCGTGGCCGTGGCCGAGCCCACGTGACACAGATACGGGTAACTACTCTGAGATGGGGCGTGTCGGTTCTAAACCGTCTCTGATTATTCCAATGTTCACCCTGTCTGAAGCGCTCAGGTTTAGCGCCTGTCTCTTTAAGCCCCCCTTGAAAATGCCCAGTCTGCTCTGATTGGTCAGCGTTTACGGGTCTTCCGCATCTGCACTCTCTGAGTCTCTGCACCGCCATTGCAGCCGAGGAATGACTCTAACAGCACTGTAGCGGCACTTTCTACCTATAATCTATAGACCGAATCGCCATGACATAACCCTAACATAAAGGTAACTTACAGGGTGGACAACAACGGTTTTGATTTGAGTCGCAGAGATGTGAAATATGCAAACTTGTTTAGTCCTGTTGTCATTTACAGTCGGAACAGTAACGTTTGAGGATTAAACACAGTGGTCCGACCTATCTGACGTCTTTTTCTTTAGTCTGGGGTAGAGCACGACCGATAAAGGATTTTTAAGGCTGATACCAAATATTTGGTTATTTAAAAATCTGATATGACGATATATCGGCCATTATATATTAAAAACAATAATAATCCAGAAACGTATTACAAAACATAAACAGATTTCCCTAATATTAGTTATTTGTAGTTATTTATGAGTTATCTTTAAAATAATATATTAAAGTTCTGATAAATAAAATGTATAAAAATACAAACTTAAGATATAAAATTTAAAGTCCTTTGAACAAAAATACATAATAAAAAGAAAAAATCAGTGTTGCCAACAGGGACGTTGTAGAGCATCCTCTGGTGGACAGACTATGCAACGCCATCACTAACAGGGACGTTGTAGAGCGTCCTCTGGTGGACAGACTATGCAACGCCATCACTAACAGGGACGTTGTAGAGCGTCCTCTGGTGGACAGACTATGCAACGCCATCACTAACAGGGACGTTGTAGAGCATCCTCTGGTGGACAGACTATGCAACGCCATCACTAACAGGGACGTTGTAGAGCGTCCTCTGGTGGACAGACTATGCAACGCCATCACTAACAGGGACGTTGTAGAGCGTCCTCTGGTGGACAGACTATGCAACGCCATCACTAACAGGGACGTTGTAGAGAGTCCTCTGGTGGACAGACTATGCAACGCCAACACTAACAGGGACGTTGTAGAGCGTCCTCTGGTGGACAGACTATGCAACGCCATCACTAACAGGGACGTTGTGGAGCGTCCTCTGGTGGACAGACTATGCAACGCCAACACTCATAACATGGTTGACTGTTTTTATTTTTTAAATATACATTTATCAGAATAATTTATTTGTCATGATAAATGATTCTGATGAATGAATATTAAGTAGTTTTTCTTTAAATCGGCCATTATAAATGCTGATACCGATATATTGGGAAATGCCTAATATCGGCCGATAATATCGGCCCGCTGATATATCGGTTGGGCTCTAATCTGTGGTCCTACAGTTAAAGTAGCTTTCCAACCTAACATTAGTAAAAGTGAGATATGAAAGCATCGAACATGCATCACAGAAGAGTGAGATGAGAGTAGATGCAGCTGTTCCTCGTCCCCATTTGCTCAGCACCATTTAAGCAGGAGTTATATAACCCGGAAGTTATTGTAAACAAATATTGTGATAGGGTTTCAGTTGTGACATCGCAACCGTATGGAAGTCCTGACGGCTTGTTTTAAACACAGGGGCTTTGTGCATTTTTCTGTGGATTGAGCATTTTGATACTTTCCCAGCATTTCTAGCACCTAAGCCTGTTTCATGATCCGGAAAGACATGGAAATCTTACTTTTTATAACACGGGCCCTTTTTAACCCTTGTGTTGTTTTCCCGTCAAAATTGAAAATCAACTCTTTTTTTTACGTTTTTGGCCCTTTTTTAAACACATTTGATGCTTTTTTCAATGTTTGTCACTTTTTTAAACATTTTCAACACTAACTTATTGGAACAGTATTACAGTTATTTTTGGAATTTATGGTCAATGGAGTTAGAAAAGCAGAAATTAGGAATTATTTAGACTAAAATTAAAGGAATGGATGTTGATGATAATCACAGACTGGAATATGTCAACTTTTACTCAATACTATTTCAAAAACACTTCAATTTGTTTTACAATGCTATAAAATTGAATAAGACGCCCCAAAATTAATGAAAGTAGAGATTTGTACTTGGCAAAGAGCGTTGGGTGGAATCAATCATGTTATTTTGGGGAATTAAAAAGAACATTGATATGGGAAAGTGGCTCAATATGACCCGAGGACAACATGAGGGATAAATTGAGCTGAAATTTTAATTCTGTTCACTTTTTGTGTGTGATGACTTTTAAACTGATGCCACACATAGTTATTTTGAAGATGTTTCTGTTTGAAAAGAGGTTATAAAACCTTTGTTGGACATATTTGTGGAAACTTGGGACTTTTTTCTAACGAGCCCCACTAGCTTTCCCATTAAGGATTTTAGATATTTTCTCATTTTCTTCACGGCTGCAGCTAAAGATTGTTATTTCATGATGATAAATCTGCCAATTGTTTTCTCGATTGATCAATTATTTCTTCAGTCCAGAAGATCGAAGGGGGGTAGTGATTTTTTTTTTTTTGACCCACAGTGTGGAGCTCAAAGAAACTCAGTTTGTCAGAAAATCAGGCGAATATTTCTATTTGCTAGCTGGAGCCACAAAATTTTGTATTTTTGCTTTTAAAAATAATTTTGACAGTGGTGGAAGATCAGATCCTTTACGTAAAAGTACCAATACAACAATGTAAAAATACTTCATTAAAAGTTGAAGTCCTTCAATAAAAATCCTAAGTAAACGCCCAAAAACGGATGTCAGCCACATGTTCCTAAACTATCAAAGTAGAAGTACACATTATTGAAAGTTGGCCCCTGTGACTCATATGTGACATTGATAAATTGTGTCGGTCACCTTTAAACAATCTTTTAACAAACAGAAGCACAAATCTGAGTAATAAAAAGATAGTAACGTGTGTTTGTGGATCAATACTCTTTGTTTACTGTCTGTGAGGATGATTTCACGTGCGCAAACAGCCGGCAGCTCTCACGGGTGATTAGAGCTCGTTAGGGAAGTCGGATCCAATAATTTCATTAAGATTTCAGGAAGCAAACAAACAGGAAAATCTGGTTCCTCACTTAATGTTTTGACACGGTAAATAGTCAGACCAATAAAATCAGAGGGAAGTCTGTCGGAGGGTCGATACCTGAGGGGTTACAAAAGCAAGCGGCTCGGACCCAACAGCCAGTCTGCAGGTCTGATCTGGTCTCGGAGCAGGATCTGTCCAGGTGAGTCTCTCCACACCGCCACTGGACACGTTTTAGAGTTTATCACCTTTTAGACGTTTAAATGGTTAAAACTTAATGGACGTAAATGTTTTGTTTTAGTCTTCTTATTATGCTTTGTTGTGTTTTCATATGATTTGATGTTTATGTTTACTTTTTTCTGCATTTTGTATATTTCGTTAACTTTCAGGTTGATTATCAAACTGTTCAAGACCGTTGTTAGAAATGTTCTCATTGTGTTGGTGAGGTTTTAAAAATATGAGGTTGACTTTCTTTTTCTAAATTAATAATTACACTTTTGCCCGTAAGTATTTGGACAGCTAAACATTGCAGTTGTAGATGCTAGATCAGATCCACTAGACGTGTTGACGTCAAAGGACCTGACTCGCCTTATTTTGGCCTAATTCTGCCTCTGATTGGATTACCCTGTTAATTGTACCCTAATATATAACTGAAAAATTGAATTCTATAGCAGTAACCTTTGTTTATAAGCTTGGAAATTAAAGTTTGTACCCCGTAAAACTTGTACAATTCCGGTCTGTGCTTGCAGGTTTAGTTTTGTATTTCTTTTGTTGCAACTTTGTGTGTTCACTCCCACAGACTTACAATCTTATTTGTGAGGCATTGCCTGGGTCTGTCCGAGGATTCTTCCTAAAAGAAAGTTTTTCCTCACCGCTGTTGCACCACATGCTTGCTCGTGGGCAATTGTTGGGTCTCTGTAAATTATGGAGTGTGGTCTAGACCTACTCTATCTGTAAAGTGTCTCTATGTTTTTTGGTCCTGCGGCGTGTTCACAGCCTCAGTGTCTCATTTCTAAATGCATAAAAAAAAGGAAAGAGACAAATGCAAACTATTGTGTAAATTGTTCTTCCCAAGAGAAACAGACCCAGAAAAATTAGACATAACACAATGGGTTTGTCTTGTTAAGAGGTTTAAAAAAAAGGTGTCTCCTCAGGATATTGTCATCTTCATCATCGCCATGATGCCGTCCATGAGTGTGACTCAGGTGTTCCTGCTGCTGGCCCTCCTCCACCTCACCACATCCCTTCCTGTCAGGTACCAACACCTGAGCAATCAGCATTATCAAATAGCGTTATTCGTCTTTCCGTATATTGTTCTTTGTATTGGTTTAATTGTTGTGTCTTCCTGTCACGCAACCTCAGGGATGAAGATGACATGGAGACTTTCCTGACTCAGATCAGACAACGAAACGCACCGTGGTCTCTGTCGGAGATGAGCTCTGCAGACGCTCTGCTCGAGGCCAGACTCAGGTGGGTTCACACCAGGATAAAAAAATGTACAGAGGTAAAAAACAACAACAAAAAACAACTAAAAAAACACTGCACTTCCCTGTGAAGCTTGGAGCTTTTATAGGTGCAAATGCTACAGAGTCCAGATTTAAAATGTCTCTTAAAGCAGTGTTTTATAGGGGTTATAGGATAAATCACCAGAGCCCCCACAATACGGTATTATCACGATACTTATGTCACAATATTATTGCAACTTTAAAAAAAATGCGATATTCTGCGATATATTGCAATTTATTACCCTTTTCCAACTTCAAATTATGTCCGCAAAGCAAAACCTTGTCCACATCAGTTTTGCCTTTAAAAAAGTCTGGTTCATAAATAAATAACAACGTTATGTTGTGAATCATGCTGTTTAGGGGGGATGCAGAGGAAATGCCCACCCCCCTTCCCCCCAGTATTTAGAAGAGGTAGATTTGTCGCCCCTCCCAAAATATGAATACAACCCATTCCCCAAAAGAGGTAAAAATAAAAAGTTCATCTGTACATCCTTCTTACGTGTAAATATGTTTCCCAGATGATTTTACCCTGCAGTGGAGTATACCATCTTAACCTTGGCTCACATCTGTCTTTTCTTTATTTCTTTCTCCGTGAATGAAGCCGTCTACAAGTGTGATAGTAAATGTCGCGATCTATAAACAATCTAGCGCAAAAACATTAACTGTGGAATATAAAGTGTACTCGTGCTACTTCGGCAGGTTAAAGAACACAAGACGGTGAAAAATAAAGATAAAGTGATATGTGATTTTCTGGTCTTTTATGTAGATTTAAAAACTAGGTCCCCCGGTTATAATGTTTGAATATTGTCTTGTATTTTGTAGTAGTAGTAGTTTATTGATTAAAAAAAGCATCAAATGTGTTATGTTTGTGTTTTCAGGCAGCTGCTGTCTACAGGACTGGAGCGCAGGAGGCAGCTGGGAGACATCGAGTTCTCCAACAGATACGCAGAGTTCTTACGATCTAAAGCCAAACACAACTCCATCTGCGCCGTCCTGCGCCGCATGCAGGGCGTCAGGAGGAGGTGAGACACACCGGACACACACCTACAACAGTCCACCTTGTAGCTGCTCAGACCATTGAAAATAATCCATTCTCCAACTGAAATCCATCTTTGTTTGAGTGATGTGATATCAATTAATAACATCCAGAATCTTTAAATTCACACTTTATCACCATGGGTGTATAACCCACCATAAACATTTTGGGGGTGGATTGTCAATTAACCTGGTGCATTATAACACTATGTTTCAGGGTTGCTTCTTGCTTGTTCAATTGCAGCAGAAGTTCTCTGAGAATCTCTTTTATAACAAAGCAAAATTGGTATTGGAACTGAAATCTCTCTATCCTAATTGATTTTGAATTTCGGGACTTTGTGATTCAGAAGTGAATCAATTCAGGAAATCCTTGCGTTACCCAGCCCTAATAATCAATGAATGAAAATATAATTTAACTAGAGTAAAGATAATAAAAAAACAACATTACAGCATTTTGATTAGTTTAGTCCAAAGTCAAAAATATACTTGGATGTTATAGTAAAAAGTAGGTTTGCCCAAAATAAAAATTTAAGTTGTAAAAAAGAAAGAAATGATAAACAACATTTTTACTTTGTGTTGATGTAATTTTTTTTTCTTGGTCAGAAAAAATATTTTGATTGATTTTAGATAACAAAATGTAAGTTTTAACTAAATCAAAAAATGTGTAGTTGTAACAAATCACAGCAATGTTTTTAGGTTGGTTCAAAGTATCTTTTTTCAATGTACTACTGATGTGAAATGATTTATTTTCTACTGCATCAACGTACTGCTCTGTGTTAATACAGCTTGACCTGTTTCTGTGTACAAACTTAAACAGTTGAAGGGTTTCCACGCACATTTCTAGTAAAGTCAACTAATGAAGGAGAACTGTGGTCCTCTTTGCAGGTTGGGTTAATGAAAGCCACGGACTCTGTTTGAGAATTGACGTTTTCCTCCCCAGCAGTAAATAGGCAAATACTAACGGAGACTCTATTTTATGAGAAAGAGAGAGAGAGAGATGCCAACTCAAGGAGAAATATTTGATTTGATGTTTTTTATTTGTAAGAGAGTGTGTACAGTGATGACCGAAAGAAAAAATAATAATGATTTTATGACTTTATGAATCGTCCAGTTAAATACGAGTTCTGTTGTTTTCTATCTAAAGCTTGGGGTTGTTTCTTTTTTGTCCAAAGCGGTGTGGGAGGAGACATGGAGAAGGTGAACCTGCTGCTGAAAGAGTACATGTGTCCCTCCGTCTACAACAGCTGGCCGACCGACCTGTAGAAGAAGAATAAAAAATAAAAAATAAAGGGATTAAGGTTGATGTTAGAGGGGCAAACAGTGTTGCTGATGTTCTTGCTGATCTTGTTATATGTGGATGTAATCATATTTAATATGTAAACACAGATATCTTTGCTATTAAAATAAGTTTTATCAAGTATGTAAGTATGTTACGTGTGTTTTAGTATTGGAGAATTTCACATTGACGTCTGGCTACACCACACATACATTTTGGGAGAGTAGGGGTAAAAAACAGCTAAGGGATTTTTGCAGTTCTTTAAACCAACCACAGTCGTCTAGGACCGGTGCCTTGTTGCACTATTCAACATTTCTCCAAAACTTGCCGTTTAGCGTGTAGCATGCTAGCTCAAAGTTTGTTGTGTTTTTGTTTTTGCGATGTGTGTTCATATCCAAAAACCTGGTGATATCCAAGTCTTTCGTAAGGTTTTAAAGTAGCTCTGTTTCTCCTTTTTTTTCTTTTTTAAATTCTCTTCAGCATGTCTACCGCAGTCCTGGAAACTGTTGGCTGGTTGGTTTTTGTCTAACAACCATAGCAACCCACAGAGCTAACCTTAAGCCGTTAACTGTCACAAACTGCGGTAAAAACCCAGATTGAGATACGCACCGAATGTCCTGAATACATGTCGAAAGAATGCTTCTAAAACCCGGCATATCGCACATGTATTAATCCGAAAATACTATATTTCTAAAAAGGCCCTTTTTGGAATATCCAAAAAGAAAATGCTGTTTACATGACCTGTAACAAACTCAGAATATTGTCAAATGTGGAATATAGTGAAATATCATTGTGCATGTACACATACTCATTGACACGATTGGAGAATTAGCGTCACCTAATGCTAATCTCAATAAACCCACTCCTAATATTCCCATAGCAGTGGTGGATGGAAACCGTTAAAACCATTCAATCTTTATCTGGATGTGTTAATTTGATGAGCAAAAGTGCACGTTGATGCAGGAGTAAATGCACGTTGTTAGCATTCTGATCAGATCTCACGTGTAAAAGTACCGTGCATATTCTTAGGAAAGACATCTGCTCATCTAGTTTGAAAGGCAGTCTGACTCTTCTCCTCTGCCAGCTAGCTGAGAGGCAGAGTCTGGTAATGTTGGAAAACTAGCAAGATTTGAAAGTAGCGTCTGGGTTCTGTCTGAACCCCTCCAATGCAAGCAATGCTGCGTCGCTGCTTCGGAGCAGAGTGGAGAAAGAAACGTAATTTCACTCTTTAAACCAACTTCATGTCTCAGCGGCAACTTTCACTGAGTTTTGTCCTCCATTCTTCAGGAGACTTGCAGTATCTCCAGCAGCACCAAGACTAACATAAAAGGTATATATTGAAAAAAGTTACAGTACAAACCCTGTCTTAAAGCAAGCCTAAATCTGCAAATATGAATGTAAAAATCCCCAAACTGTAGAATTTGACTTATCTGGGAAAGTTGATGTATGGATGTATGAATCAACTTAAGAGGGACAGAAGGTCCACTTGAATCAAAGTCTAGACTCTAATCTAATCTTTGAATCTAATCTAGTGTGTGAGAAATTAGGTAGAGTTCAGTGTGTTGCCAGACCTGACTAAACTAAAATGGGATTTTTCAATTACATGCCTGGCCGCCCGACCACTCCTTAGATATTTCCCATAAACACCAGCGCTGTTGTGCATCACTGATGGTTTCATTAGAACATTTCTGAGCAGCTTAAAAGCCGTAGAGCTCCTCAGAGAACCAAGCAGCAACGGATGTCACTGAGTACAGTTACTCAAAATATGGATGTTGGGTTTTTTTGGATGTCCATTTTTTTACCTTCCGCTTTTTTCGTGTTGTTATTTTAAACTCTGGTAGATTCATGAGGACTATGGTAACCTGCTCCTCAGATCTCTGCAGGGTAAATCCAGACAGCTAGCTAGACTATCTGTCCAATCTGAGGACTATGGTTACCTGGTCCTCAGATCTCTGCAGGGTAAATCCAGACACCTAGCTAGACTATCGGTCCAATCTGAGGACTATGGTTACCTGGTCCTCAGATCTCTGCAGGGTAAATCCAGACAGCTAGCTAGACTATCTGTCCAATCTGAGGACTATGGTTACCTGGTCCTCAGATCTCTGCAGGGTAAATCCAGACAGCTAGCTAGACTATCTGTCCAATCTGAGTTTTCTGTTGCACGACTGATTGGCTTAAAGAAATGCAAATAAACCAGAGCACGATTTTCTCCCATCCAGGAATGCTGTGTAGACTTGCCAGACCCTCCTTCGCCGTGCTGTGGAAGAAGGTCTGGCAATGCGAGACTAAGTACAAGTTGACTTTTTAAAGATACGTGGTCCTCACAGGACAGCGATGCTCAACCATGTATGTTATGAGCGTAAACTGAAGAAATTATTTGTTGGAAAACTTAATTCTAGCTATCATTATTCATTTATTTTCCATTTGCGTGCATGTAAACCATGATATGCTCAAGTTGAGCCAATCATATCAAAGACAAAAAGATCTTATATGACTTACCAGCACAAACAGATGCGTGTTATGTTTTTATGACAGGGAAAAGTCCACTGCAGCCATAAAGCCGAGCAGATAAGACAGACGAGGATCAGTTCACACAGGAGAGACGGAGACATGGACGGGATTCATCCACACTTCACCGTGAGGACTTCCTTCAGCTTTCTTCTTCTGATTCTGCTTCAAACGGCCACTGATGCCCAGGGCAGTGAGTACTGAAACAGGCTTGCTTGTTTTATCTATGACTAGTAACAGTCTGCTGTGTATGCACAGACATAAAAAATGTCCAGGTGGAATAAAACCAGAGGAAAAGCTCAGGGAAGACATTTGACACAGTGCAGTGGAAAGTTGGTGTGGAGGCCAGAGAGACGAGGGGTCGAGACATTTACAATAAGCGCTGACATTCAACTTAAGATTTTAAACTATGATGATTCATCAATTTATTTCTGAGATAAATTATCATCCATGTATATGTGTTACATGTTCTTAGCCAACTTCACTCCAACTTACTACCCCTAGTTTTACACTTCTTTTTTTGGAATAATGGTCAATAAACCTCATTTGTATGAAAGTATACCTAATTTTGAGTAACAACAAACTATTACTACAATAATAAGTTATTTTGACTAATAGTTGAGATCAGAGGAACCTATGTCGAAAGACAATCACAGACTGGTATATGTCAAAGTTTAGTTGAGATACTGCTTTTAAACCCTTACATTTTTTTAAATTGCAAAACATAATCACACCTGTTGTTCTCCTCAGTCAGAATTGACCCGATCTGGTTTGCCAGTGTATTAAGCAATCAGGAAAAACATCATCACATTCATTTTACATGACGCAAAAAAAGGAAATGTCTTAAAACAAGTTCTAAAAAATCGGTAAATTGTTTCCGGAACAACCTGACCTGTTAAAAAAAGACTTGCAACGTGGCCTACAGGCTAATAAAAATATGTTCTGATCTCGCAGTGCAAGCAGAAAGCTGGGAGTGGACGACAGCCTGAGCTACAAAAAAGCTACACTGTCGCTAAGTTTCCATCCACTTGTCAATCAAATTATCTGAATTTTGGTTAAAAAAAAGTGTGTTTCCATCCAACGGCTTTAAAGCGAATAAAAACCTGTTGCTTAATAACGTCACATGCTGTTTTGCGATCAAATTGATATATCAAATAGATTTAGACATTTGAAGGTGTTTCCATTCATTTTTGGACTGAATCGCACAAACTTTTGCGAATAGTTTTTCTAGACAAAAGGATCGTGCCAACTGGATCTACCAACAAATGATCAATAGTGCACAAGTTATAATAGTGTTAATAATAATAATGTGCCAGCTGATAGTGACATATCAAGCTATAATAAAAAACAACAACACTATCAATACATTGCTATGACCATGCCGATGCATCTTGTCTTTTATTGTCCCTCCGACACTGCTGCAAGAGTTCCTAGTTTTGTTTTAGTTTAAAATGAACAGATTGACATATCCAACTATATTGGGTGACCACATATGATCCAAAACGTCGCCATCTACACCGGAGCCTCGTGTACAATACCAACCAAAGTATCAAGTATTTTTGATAATATTTTTACATGTTGGGTCTGGACCTCTAAATGTAGCCTATAGCTTGTTTTTCTTGTTTTCGAGCTTACACTCCGATCTTCGTACTGGACACACAGAGCTCACACTGATGATCCATTTTCTAATCCATTTCTTCTTCTCTCCCCCCAGTCTGTTCTGCTCCTTTAACGGTGAACTTTCCAGAAAACAACAGGGTGGGTGATGTCGTCCAGACGATCACAGTCGAATCGGGGGTGACCCTGGATTTTAAACCTCCTGCAAACCCTGACAACCCTTTCCGCCTCGAAGGGAACAATCTAACAGCTGCAAGGGTGTTGGATTATGAGGTACTGCAGAACTAATGGTGTCAACCAGATCCAGACCTACGTCTCAGTTCAGGATCTGAAGTCTGTAGTCTGAAAAAAAATACTTGACTGTTGAGCATAAAGTTTGTTTTGTTTACAGACTGCCAACACTCATGAAGTCAATATCATCTGCAAGGCCACAGATTCCCAGGTAAAACTGTTTTCATACACCAAACATGATGCATTATACTGCACTAATTTTACCCTTTTATTTTTTAACCCTCTAAAATGTAAATGTGCTGTATTTATATAGCGCTTTTCTAGTCTTAATGACTACTCAAAGCACTTTTACATCATACAGAATACATTCACCATCACACACATTCATACACTGTGGCCGAGGCTGCTGTACAAGGTGCCACCTGCTCATCAGATAAACACTCACACACACATTCACGGTTCAGTGTCTTGCCCAAGGACACTTCGACATGGGACTGCAGGGCCAGGGATTGAACCACCAACCTTCCAATTGGCAGGCAACCGCTCTACCACTGAGCCACAGCCACCCTAAAACACTTCTCATATGTCCTGGGAGTCACACTGTGAAGAAATAATCATTATAAATTTTACAGATGACAAAATACAGACATTTTTTCAAAGAAAGTCCAGACGCTTTTGCCCTCATGACATTTACCTATGCCAATAATAACATAATAATGTCATATTTATTGATATTACACCCACAGCAATGCTACACAAGCATTTGTGTGTCTAAAACAGTTCTTCTATATGCAAAAATAAACATAATAAACATTATAACTCATATAATGCACATACTATTTACATTTCTTCAAAAAAGGCCCAAATATATAATATATAATGCAAATATATGCCAAATCTCAAACCAGTGAGGCCATATCCTCTATAAAACGGTAGATATCTATCTTTTGCACTATAGTATCTTTGATTGCATGCTAGACACGTTGACAGGAAGTGTTGGGAATGTTGGCATCTTTAAGCCTCCATACTCTTTGGCTGATGTCTCCCATATATGGGCATACTGGGGCCTGTACTTCCGTAAACAGAGCAGACACGGAGCAGCGGGAGCTAGCGGCATAATTGAGCGAAAACGCGATGAATTATGGACATAAAGTGGATACATATTGGATGTAAAGGTTTTGATTTTAAAGCCCAACAACCCCAAAAGAGGCTGGACGTTCCAGGCTGGATAGAAAATCACCTGTAGAGGCTAGAAGGACCCGGAAAAGACCGCCGTAACCGCTAATTCGTTAGCTTTCTCGAGGCAACTTTTGGTGAGTTGCTGTGTTGTATGGTTAATAAGTTATTAAACTATGAATCAGAGGTGCTGTTTATGATCGTGGGCGAGTCTCTCGTTCTGGTGCATTAAACCAGGGGCGATTCTAGGATCAGACCTGAAGGTGCTATTTTGACCTTTGGTAGTGGTATAGACACAGCAGTTTCTTTTTACTTTACCCATGCTCCGACGACTAGCGCTATAAGCTAATTAAACGGGTCACATTTGATTAGCATAAAAACATATCCCAGAGAACTGTGTTAATAACCCATAGATTCATTTTGCGCCGTATTTGTTCTTTAACCCTCGTGTTGTCTTCCCGTCAAAACTGAAAATCAACACTTTTGTTGTTTATTGATGTTTTTAACTTTTTCTTACGTTCTTGTCCCTTTTTTCAACACTTTTGACGTTTTTTGAATGTTTGTCAACTTTTTGACGTTTTCAACACTACGTAACACTAACTTATTAACTTTAGTTTTACAGTTATTTTTGGAATTTATGGTCAATAAACCTTATTTATAGGAAATTATACCTAATGTTTGAGTTAGAAAAGCAGAAATTAGGAATTATTTAGACTAAAATTAAAAGAATGGATGTTGATGATAATCACAGACTGGAATATGTCAACTTTTACTCAATACTATTTCAAAAACACTGCAATTTGTTTTTCAAATGCTATAAAATTTATCGGGTAATTACAATTGGGTAGATTAAAAAAACATGGATTTAGGAAAACAGGTAAATTTGACCAGAGGACAACATGAGGGCATTAACAGCTGTACAGGTGCTTGAGGAGCGTATTCAGGTTCTCAAAGGGTGTTCGAAGAGTTTATATATCTTCTTCAGATGGTTGAACAAGTTCTTGATGAGGTTCTCCGGGAACTTGAGAGAGTTTTAAAGGTTCTTGATAAAGTTTCACAGATGCTTGAGGAGCCTGCACAGGTTCTTGAACGGGTTCTCCAAGTGTTTGAAGAGGTTTTAGGTTCTTGAGAAGATTATTCATTGTGGCAAAGGTGCATAAGGAGGTCCTCCAGGGGCTTAACATACAACTCAAAGATATAGATGTCAGAATTTTGTGTTTCTGATTTATTTAATGTTCTTAATATTTTTAGTCATATATAATTTTCAAGTTGTAGTAAACAAGCAATAATAGTATGAGATCAAAAGTGAAGAGTGCTCAAAGTTATGTCTCCTTGTTTCCAGCTGGAATTAATTATGGTTATAATTGTGGTCAATCTGAATGATAACCCTCCAGTCTTTGATCAGGACACCTACCATGTGAATGTCAATGAGGTAAGAAACACCTTTAAATATACAGAAATTATTGTTAAGACCTGACAGTGACTACATGTTGTTTTAATTGATTCCTTCTCCTCCATCCATGTTTCTCATGAATTACAGTAGTATGCAAACCCCATGTTCTTATTTTTCAGACACTAGTGTGCTTCCATCTTTCTTTTCTTTTGTTGCTATCTTTTTTTGTTTTTTGGTTGTCCAGTTTGGTGTGAAAGATCCTGCCTGGCCTGCAATGATTTCTGTCATCAAATTAATTCTACAACTTGAGCTTATTATTGCCCATGATTCTATATATAGATTCTATATATATCATGTAAAAACATGTATGTTTAGTTAAGTCTTTTGATAATACTAGTATCAGAGACTTTTCCAAACAACATCTAATTGAGGGTTGCTTCAGTGATTCATTCAATAAAAATAATCCAACCTGTGTTTCATGTGATTGTTGCATCACACTGGCTGTTTTTGTCCCAGATGTCGCCTGTAGACACAACCGTGGGCCGCTTCCCTGCCACCGACTTAGACGGCCTCGCAATCTACTACAAACTGACGCCTGAATCTGTAAGACCTTGTGTTTGTTTTTCTTTCATGCCTCAGTAGTTCCAACATGTAGATGAATCCTCATTGTTTGTCTTCCACCAGAATTAGATTAGATATTAGTTTAATTTCAAGTACAGAGATATGACAACACATTTATCCTAGTCTAGCACAAAGACTGAACGAGGCCAATCTAAAGAGTTTTTTTATGTTTGTTGTATTTGATTTCTGCAGAAGGGTTTTAAACTAAGATCGCCCACCAATCCGGATCTCCTCGTTGAGACACCTCTCGACTACGACAAAGTCAAAAATGTCCAACTGATATTATTTGCTCAGGTGAGTGCTGCTCACTGCTGCTTCAAAACACTGATTTCCTTTTTCAATCATAACTATAAAAAAAAAGACTTACATTGTCTAAAAAAGACTATAAACCAAATACAAATCAAAGGTAACACCAAAAACTAGTGTTCATGGGCAGGGCCTTCAATCTCTTTAAAAATTAATGGGTGGTTTATTCTTATGCTACTTTAAAAATGTTTGGACCTCAGCTGAACCATGTGAGACTATTTTATTCCAGTTTCTCAGACATCAGAGAATCTATGAATCTACGTTGTACGAGATAATCAGGTTGTGTTTTCTTTTTCTTTCTAAGGACACACCATTGGCAACGGCCAGTAGCAGAGTGTCATTCACTGCCAGCACCACCATCATGGTCACCATCTTAGACGTGGACAACAGGCCGCCGTGGTTCCAGCCCTGCAACAAGCACGAGGTCGGGGGGGCAGTGATCTGCCAGAGCGACGGCTACACCACCGCGGTCGTCTTAAACGAACAAGAGGTGAGACACTTTACCTGGAAAGTCCAAAGGAAAGTCCAGCGCTGATTCTGAACTGCCCGGTGACAAACGTAGATGGAGTGAAGCCATGTGATGTTGGCTGCCAATCAGCGAGTTCCGCTCTCAAGTCGGAGAGTCACCAGCCGATTCTAGAGGCCTTCAGGCTGAACAGGAAGTGACACAAACACTGTGATTCTCCTCAAACACTTTCATGCTGTTGCACTTGGTGGAACATATGAAAAGCGACAGAAGTACTTGTGTGAAGAATGAAAACAAGAGAGTTTGAGAGACACAAACCCTTTCTTCCACACCTCCACACACCTGACAACACACGTAAAGTAGCCTATGCATGATTGTTGGATTGTCAGTTTTAGACAGATATTGTTGGATGCAGCCAAATCCAAATCTGCCGTCAGAAAAAAGATTTCATTCAGACGCTGTAAGTAATTAGTTTGAAGCAGACTGAGGCCTTAATGCAGCCTCTGAAGACTGCTGTGCTCGTGCTAGAGGACTACTTTCACTTCTGTGCCAGACACAAGACGATGATGAAGTGTTTTCTCCCCTGCAGACCGGAGTCTTACCTCTGAAACCAGGACCACTGTACGCCCTCGACGGAGACACAGGGATAAATGAGGCAATGACGTACTCATTCTTGAATGGTAAGCATCGTATTGTAATAAGCAACGCTCCATAGTCCGCAGACGTATAAGTTGTTGATGATTGGCAGGTAGAAGCAGCTCAGTGTGTCTGTGCTTTAGGAGATGCTGGCGGTCTGTTTGCGATCAACCCAAACACGGGGAACATCACCATGCTGAAGCCGACCGATGTTTTGGAGACGATCAGTCTGACAGTGCTGGTAAAGACAAAACATTGACTTGTTTTTGATTCAATTTGTTCAAATGATGGTGTCTCCATTGATTTTTCCCCAGAGCCATACAGCAACCACTGAAGACTCTAACATCATGTTGTCCTGAATCTTATTTCTGGAAATTTGGAAGGTTTTATAATGACATGAAAAGGAGTTTACAGCACCAAATATTAATTGATTAGTTGTCAACTACTAAATGAATCAGCAACTATTTTGTTAAACCATTATTCAGTTTGAGTCATTTTTTTTTTAATTCTCTGATTCCAGCTTTTCTAAGGTAAATATTTTCTAGTTTCTTCTTTCCTCTGTGACAGTAAACTGAATATCTTTCAGTTGTAAACAAAACAAGACATCTGAGGATGTCATCGGTTGTCCTGAATCTTTTTCTGGGGGTTTTAACACATGAAAAGGAGTTTACACACCAAATATTAACCATTCAAATTAATCAGAAGTCATTCATTGAAAGATTTACAGAAGTTCAGAGATGTATTAGTTAGGTGGAGTTGGACGTCAGGCTTCTAAAACTGTGGTTACAGTCCTGCTGCTTGTCTCTCCCAGGCTGCTCAGAGGACGAACAGCTATCAGTTTGCCACCACCAGCGTCACAGTCAATGTGCAGGTGAAGAGTCTCCACCCTCCAAAGTTTCAAAGTCCTCAGTATGAAGGTGTCATCACCGCAGTGGGCGTCATGGCGATGGACCCGAATAACAAGGACCAGCCGCTGCGGATCCTTGCCACGGATGATGACTACACCGCCACTGGGGTAAAGCTCTGAGTCCAGACTCTGTACACTTCTACTGACTCAAATTGTGTTTCCATGTACCTGTTTTTTTTGTGCTTTTCATTTTTGTGTATAAAATAACTTAAGTGAAAACACACAAAAAAAATTGCAAAACAACATTTGATCCTTGGGTAAGGTAGAAAGGTTGGAGTATCGTTAAAAGTCAAATACGACTATGAATGTTCTGTGTTAGTCTATATCGTCTAAATTGCATCGTCTATATCAGATTGTTCAGGTGCCGCAGGAAATTCCTTCAGATGTCTTTTAGGATGGATGTCCTTAACCTTCTGCTTTCTTTGTGTTGTAACTTTAAACTCCGGTGGATTTCTGAGGACTATGGTTACCTGGTCCTCAGATCTCTGCAGGGTAAATCCAGACAGCTAGCTAGACTATCTGTCCATTCTGAGGACTATGGTTACCTGGTCCTCAGATCTCTGCAGGGTAAATCCAGACAGCTAGCTAGACTATCTGTCCAATCTGAGGACTATGGTTACCTGGTCCTCAGATCTCTGCAGGGTAAATCCAGACAGCTAGCTAGACTATCTGTCCAATCTGAGGACTATGGTTACCTGGTCCTCAGATCTCTGCAGGGTAAATCCAGACAGCTAGCTAGACTATCTGTCCAATTGTCTTTTGAGGACTTTGGTTACCTGGTCCTCAGATCTCTGCAGGGTTTGTGAAAAGAAATGCTGATTAACCAGACAGCTCCGGGACATCTGTGTGGACTAGCCACACCTTCTTCACAGCGCTGTGGAGGAAGGTCTGGCAATGCAAGACTGGATCCATGTGAACCTTGCCCACAAAAAATACATGAAACAAACAGAAATCTCCATTTTGGTTTTCATATCAATTTCATTTGGTCCTCAGATCATCTGCCAATAGAATAAAACGCTACACACTTCCATAACTTTCCACCCATCCACAGAACGTTCACTACACAACGTTCTCTACAAAGGAGACAGGGATTGTGTACTGTTTCAATCCATTGGCACCGCTTGAAATCTGCAATCTTTAGCTATGGGGTATCTTTGCTGGAGTTCTTTTAAAGAACCTATCTCATTGTGTCATCTTCTTCTGCCATTGTATTTTGGGGTTTTTCATTTTGGTCAATTTTGATGGCAACTTGACTTCAGACATCGAGTTGTTGGAAAAGAAAACTTCTGATTTATTGGGTAACATTACGTGCTTTTGTATTTTCTCTGAATACGTTTGCAAATGTTAAAGGTTTATGGTTTTAAAATGCAAATTTCAGATGTGGGCAGTCATTTAAAGGTGTGGAGCAGACTATTTTGCATCACATTTTTTGGTAAACCCTCTCAATTTCATAAATAAGTAGTGGTCTATTGTTTTACTGAATAATCATTTTGTCAGGTTTGAGTGTTTGATGACTGAGGCAGTCTTTTGGGAGTGTTCTGTCTACCTGATACACATCATAAACCTGATCCTTTCTGTCCAAACAGGGTCTAAATCCCCACATCACTTACCACGTTGATGGGAACAGTGATTTCTCCATCATTGACGGTTATTTGTTCATGACAAAGGATCTCCCAGAGGCCACATTATCTCTGCAAGTGAGTTTAACAAACCTATAGTCAAACCTTTAAGTGACTAATTCATTGGTAATTTTCTTAGTAAGCGCTGAACTTTAACTTCCTACTTCCAGGTGGTAGCGATGGACACGTCTAACGAAGAATCGGCTACAGCTCGGCTCTCAGTGGAGGTGACATCAGGTAGGAAAACAACCTCCACAGATGGCTAAATATTGAAAAGTAGTCAACAAAACCAGTCTGGCTCAAAACCACGTTCCACAAATGTACTGCATGACCTTAAATACATGCCAACATGAGTGTCAGAATGAAGAGCTTTTAGTAATATGCAAATGATTTCTGCCACCGAACTTTTTCAGGAACCTTTTTATGAATTCAGGAAATTTACAAGCAGAAATGAAGGTTGTACATTTATTACACTGGATAGTCTTGTTGGGAGTGTGGGAAACAGAGGCTGATTATTTCCTGTCAACTGGGATTGGTTGTGTTTTTAATTTGTGTCATGCATTCAATGTAGCACAGTCCTGTGGTTGGTCTGCCCTCATGTCACACAAAAGCAGCTCACTTGGATGTAGTCAAAGACTTTAGTGCATTTACAACACAGTGTTTGATTGGCAGCTCCAATAACATTAAATGACATGTCATTTAGCTGACGATTTTATCCAAAGCGACTTACAATTGCTATATATCAGAGGTTGCAACTAGAAGAGCAACTAGTGTCTTGCTTGGTTAAAGCGTAACTCTCGCCAAAATGCAACCTAGGGTCTTTTTGTGAATGTACCAAGTCAAACATTCGTTTAAAACAGACAGAAGCGTCACTTTTAAGATTCACATTATTCTTGTTTTTCGGTCAAATGGCCTTTTGAATGGGAGAGCTAGGGGCGCTACTATGCTAAACTCAAAATCGCTATTTTTAAAACATTAAGAAGGCTCGACACAACATGAGACTTTGCTCCAAGTATCACCAGCGGCTTTACACATGCACTCAGCATTGAGAACATTGTTTCTGTTCACAGAGTTTACTAAAATGAACATATATGACCCAAAGTTGTTTTGCTCCAGGTGGTGTAAGTAGACGTGGAGACACATCTGCATGAGTTGAACATTTTTCAACTTGTGCGAAAGATTGGTGCATTTCCTGAAGCTTTATGATTCCACTTCATGAACATTTACAGACAGGACAAATTAACAGAAGAACTAAACATCTGAAGTTCCTGGTAACATCAGGCCAGGGGCGTCATTCATCGCTCCATTGTTCCGACCTCTTAATAATACGAAAAATTCCCTTTTAGTCCTACAGCCCACTAGTCGGACGTCCCTTTGTTTTGAAAAAATAAACCCTCCACTCCAACATCCCATTGTTCCGACCATATAGGCTTTTTATATAGGTTAGGATAGCTAATTGGTTGGGGTTAGGACCGGTACAAATGGGGTTACGTTACAGGGAATTTGGGACACTAAACTGCAAACCGGTGCAGAAATTGTGTGGATTAGGCTAGATAAACATTTAAATGTGTTAATAAACTAGAGGAAAGTAATTTCGCTTGTTATTGTTGATTCAGATGTTAGATTATGGGAGGTGATCCACAAAAGCCAAGCCACTGTATATGGTCGGAACAATGGGATGTCAGAGCAGAGGGTTTATTTTTTTTAAAGGGACGTCGGACTAGTGGGCTGTAGGACCAAAGGGAATTTTTTGAGTTATTGAGAGGTCGGAACAATGGAGCGTCGGAGAAATTACATAAACACATGGCACCCATTCATCAACCATCTTGAGTGCTGAAAATTCACTTTGCATCCACTCCAGTCTGAAGCACCTATAAGTTTAGAAGAAAACAAATACATGACTTGAAACCATAAGCTTCAAGTGTACTCTCCTCCCAGGTCTCACCACCACCAGTTTGCCTGAGAGCACTACAGACATTACGGTAACAACGTCAACAGGGGAATCCACCACCGACTTCGGTACAACCAGTGAAAGCATCGTCTCCACCACTGATCCTAGTTTGACCAGTGAAGGAAGCGTCTCCACCACTGATCCTAGTTTGACCAGTGAAAGCATCGTCTCCACCACTGATCCTAGTTTGACCAGTGAAGGAAGCGTCTCCACAGCTCACCCAGGTGGTCACTCTTTTCTCTCCATACATTCAGTCATATCAAATATTAATAGTCAATGTAGACGCGACAAACTCAGAAGATGAAAGAGTCCACATCTAAGTTAAGTCAAGTTATAGCACTATGTTAAAGAACTGCTTTGACCAGAAAAAGTGTCTTGTTGTTGACATTCAAAGCGACCAACCACAGAGCTCTGCTTTGTGGTTTCCTGACAGCTTCACGACTGAAAAAGTGCAACCAGATTCAAACAGACCAACCTGAAACTCGTACTCCAGCTCGATCCTAAACTTGTAATAATGAACACCTCCTCAAAAAACAAAAACCCTGACATGTAAAGAGACTTTGCAGTGAGCCTGCTGTAGACTTTCATTTAGCCTATTTTGCCTAAATCTCTCAGGTTTAGGTTATTGCTTTTCTACAGGGACAACTTTGTGGACAACTTTGTAATTTTAGTGTAAAAGCAACACAATAACCCAAAGCAATATCCTACTCTGAAGTAGAGACTTAATGATTATCTGTTACATTCCTTCTGAGCCCAAAATCGAGTTTGTCTGGATTAGTTTTGTCTTTCCTTAGAAACTTATATCATAATATAGTATGCCATAAAAATGTCATAAAAAGTCATAGTACAGTATTACATAAAAAAAGTCATAAAAGTCGTAAAACATCATACTACAGTAAGACAAAAAAGTCATTTAAAAGTCATTAAATAGAAAAAAAGTCATAACAAAGTCGTACTAAGTCATAAAAAAGTCCTAAAAGTAATTCAAATTCATAAAAAGTCATTACAAAAGTTATTAAAAGGTAAAAAGAGAGTATTTTTTTTATTAAATTAATAAAAAGTTATAAAAAGTCATAGTGTGGTATGTCATAGTAAAAGTAAATAAAAAAGTCAAACAAAATGATTAAAAAATCATAACAAGTTCGTTTTTTGATAAAAAGTTAAAGTATAGTATGTAGAAAATTAGTCATTAAAAAGTCATTGAAAAAAAGCCTGTCAGGTTAGAAATGACAACTTGTTGACAGGTAGTGGTTGCATAGCAACTAGTGGCATCTTGATTGTCACTGGAATTATTTGTTCACTCCCAATCTACAATTTGCTATTCTTTCCTCAGATTAATTAGTTTTTGGATGCTCTGTGACTCCCAACTCTTCCCACTCCCCACACAGTATTTATACATTTCAAAGACCGCAGTTTATTTAAAGCTTCAGTGTTGAGCAATGCCCAAAACAACTACCAGAAGTTCACTAGCCTACACTTCTGTTCAAAAACTAAATGTATAAATGACAAGTCTATAATCTGAGCTCCTAAATCAAAAACAAGACAAAAGGGACTTCTCACTCCTACAAAGCTGCAATGTTTGTCTTATATAACTTCCCAAATGGTTATGCTACTTACAGAAGATTTTTCATGACAACACACAACCAGATGCTGTTTTATTGTTGGAAGTGGTAGAGGTGAAGGAGGGAAGGTTGTCTGTTGGACAGATGTCTGCCGTTGGTCCAATCAAGAGGAAGTAATCCCTTCGAATGGACCAGTCATAGGGCACCACCTTTTTCTCATCAGCCTTACAGACACACACTGAGGAAAGAGATCACACATCAAAACAAAAATGACCCAGGGTTATAACAATTTAGACTGCAGTCACGTTTAAGATTGACCGCCAAGTTGGATTGTGACTGAGCTGTTTTTTGGTGACACCTGTAATCAGTGACCTTTGTTCCTGCAGTGATCGTACTGTCAGGCGGCTACGGAGTGGTGGAAATGGCAGCGCTCGGTGCAACCCTGGGTGTCCTGCTGTTTATCTGTCTGGTGGTCATTGTGGTGCTCGCTGTTCACATTCACAAAGGGAAAACCAACTGGAAAAAGATCTACGAAGCCAGCATGTTCCAAAGCTCTGTAAGTTCAACAGGTTGTCAAAGTGCTTGGAGTAAGGGCAAGTACAGCTAACAGAAATGTGTTGCTGCTATCTTCAACCAGCTAGGTATTCATCTGTCTGTCCAACAATTTGGTTCAGAGACAGATTTCCATGATTTTTTCTGCGGATATAAATGGCTCCCAGGGAATGAGTCCTGCTATTGGTCATCCCCCATTTCCCTAGGACCATCTTTGAGACAAAATTTCCATTTGTGCCTGAGAAATCTGAATCCCTTTCAAAAATTAAGTCAAATCAAGTTACGTTATAAGCATGGACCTTTGGCCAATAGTAGTTGTGAATGTTGTGAAGGGCGGGTCTTGCCTAGAAGTTTTGTGGGTTCCATAATAACAAAGGGGTAAACCTCTCCTCTCTAAGTGAAGCTCTCTATGGCGCCATTTTGATGCTACCAAGCAAAACAACGGTGTTTGTTTCCTGTAAATGTCTATTCAAAGAATCAGCTAATAGGTCCTACAGTTCATAAAATTTCCTTCAGTTTAATCTTTTTCTAAAGTTTATTAAGTTGTTCTGATGCATAAATATAATGAAGCAGCAAAAACTAAATAAACCTATGTTAGAAGTTTATTTTGTAAAGATATCCATACAACTAGCTTAAACGGACCGTCTCTGACACGTCCAAAATTGACAGGGTACATATAGCATATAGGGCCATTGACCAAGCATTGCTATTTGATTAGTTGTAATCTAGATTTTACCTGAAAGTGTTGTGCCTCCACAGTTGGGTCAAGGTTCGGGCGGTCAGAAGGAGGGCATCCAGTACACCAATGAGGCCTTCCAGAACGACGAAGATGGAGGGAGCACCGACTCCGGCAGTCCAGCGAGGGAAAGCGTGATGGCTAGCCGAGTGGCCGGGGACCTTGCGCTCGATGAGGCCATCGTGAAGTCTTCGGTGCCTCTGCATGCCCTCCTGCGCGACGACACCAGCCACGATGGATCGGACAACACCGACAGCGAGAAGGAGGTGAAACCCATCCTGACCAAGGAGCGACGCATGGATGACGGGTACAAGTCGGTCTGGTTTAAGGAGGACATCGACCCCGACGCCAAGGAGGAAGTGGTCATTATCCCAGACAGCAGAGAGGAAGACAGCGAGGACGACGACGACGAGCAGTCATCCACCGACAGAGAAGAAAATGGAGACGATATCCGGCGGATAAAAACCCCAAAGGTTGTCTTTAATGATGCCGATCTGGACAGTGGACTTGGGGTGAAGATGGAAGATCCAGCAGAGGATTCCGATGATGACGACGTGTTGACCTCTGATCTCTGAAACAGCGCCAAAGGGAACGACAGGTACATAGCGGGAACCACCCTCAATTAAACCAAATGATTAATTATCAGCAATCTTGTAACCATAGATACAAAACATATTTATAGCTATGGTTGTAACACTCTGCCTTATCAGTCCAGCACAGAGGACCAGTGACATAGAAACAGGTCTGAATGCACCTTATGCAAAGGGTCAAGTAATTAGTAATCTGGAAATCAGAAGCTTCGCCTCACATGTTTAAAGGTTTGGATTTTAAATAAAATTAACCTGTTATCCTTTATGTAAATACTTTACAGTGCCAATAATTAATATAGTGTTTGTATTATATGTATGTTCATGTAAAAAAATTAGTTGAGGCTACTCAAGATCAGTGTATTAGAAATACGTTTCTGTGAACCCCTAGTGGTCCTTCGTAACATTGCAGTTATCGTCCAGGGTTTATTTTTTTTTTTATTATTTGATTTATGCTCACTACAATCAGACATGTATTTTAAACTTACTAACTTACTTGTGTGTTAAGGCGTGACAGACTAGCTTTCCGCACCGTACTCTGTTGCGTAGGCACACAGATGTTATGCAGATGTAATAGAAGAAAGAATCAGCTCTCCCTGTAGTTAAACACTGGAAAGTGGCAGTTATTGGTGTTTTGAGTTGACTATTTACTGGTTGTGTGTTGGTTGTTCAGGGCTGACAGATGAATACAACGAATCAACTAGAGAGAGAAACGGCAGGTGATAAAAACAGGAACATGTGTGTTACGGTGTGTGATAATAAAACCCTCCCTGCTGATACTGAAGGCTGTAAAACATTATGACGAAAACTAACTCTGAACTTCCATCAAATGACCCCCTAGCAGTTATTAGAAATGTTTGTCAGCGAATTGACTGAAGGAATTAAAGCTCATGTTGAACTTGGGACATAAAACTGATGTAAATAAGTCTGTTAATGAAGAACATATTGTTTATTATCATTAATAATAATAATAATAATACAGCCTTACATTGAGGAACAGGACGCTTTATAATTTGTGTCTTTCAAGTTTTATGATTATTTTGAAGGGGACATATCAGGGCAAGGGGATCTGTCGCTAATGAGCTAACGGCACTGTAGCTGCCTTGCTTTTGGCTTTTAAGATTAAGATTTAGGATTTCCTTTTTATTGTCTTTTTTTATGTATTTACAAAGCCTACATAAAAAATGAAATGCTGTTCCTTAAAGTGCAAGTTGTTAGTAATTGTAATGGTAAATATAAATCATTTAAACAGTAAAAGTAGACTGGTCTAGCTCACATAGGCTGGTCTATTAGCACAATTAGCACAACTTGCATGCATTTCTTTCACATGTACTGCAGTCAGATTCACTGTGTTCACTCAGAAGAAATAACTGCACATAGGGAGGCACTTTTAATAACATTTTGAACATGTTAAGAGGCTAAAACGAAGTTTACAACTTGCCCTGTTTGAGCCTGTTGGGTGCTAATTGTAGCAGGAGGATAACAGTGTAGGCAGCACCGATTGGTTTCGCTTTTCTCTCTACCGACAGATCTCCACATTTACAAACAACAGAGCTGCGTGTTGTGATTGACTGGACTGCTCCTTTAACCTCTCGAGGTCAATGCCTAACCCCGACCAATCGAGCTGCTTCGTATGGCGGGACTTGCCTATAACTTAAGTGAGATCCATAATAACGCAACAGAGAAAACAAACCTTTCTTCTGAAACCACAGAGCAAGAATCCAACCTGCGGATGATTGTCTACTGACACCAACAGACACAGTAACACAAAAAAACCAATAACAACACAAGATTGCCAGTTTCTGACATTTGATTTTATTTAAATAAAAACATTCCATTTTTAACAAGAAATCATATTTTTAAAAAACTTACACCTATTTGTACAATGGCACCATTTTATAAAACCGTAATTATTATTTGGAAAGACACAAACAAGCAGACAGAGAAAAGTTCACAACATTTACGAGATAAACATGAAACCTGAGAAACCACAAAACAAACCGAGGAAGCTCAGGAGCTAAAGCGAGAGAGTCAGGAAGCGCGTTCAACAAAAGGTTTTAATTAGGCAACATGGCGTAAACAACTGGCATCAATAATTAAAATCAAAAATGAAAACGGTTAAAACTGTTTTTTCATTTTTTCAACTAATTAACTAATTTATAACTAAATTAAAAAACTAGAAAAACTTGATGATAGAGCTCTGTGAGGCTCATCGAAAACAAAACTGTATTTGAATAAACATTTATGTTATTGACAAACAGCATTCATTTATGCAGCATATTTCATGTTTACAAACTATTATAGTATTTTATTATAGTAAACTAGTATTTTTAACCCACTAAAAAGGATAACGTCATCTATTTAGGGCGGTTTGTTTTAGGTCAGAAGGTCAAATTTGTGATTTAACCCTCCTGTTTTCCTCGGGTCAAATTTGACCCATTTTCTAAAAGTATCTATATCAGAAATGTGGGTTTCTATCAACCAAAATGTCCCAAAACATATTGTAGATGGTTCTCTACGATGCTCTTTACAAGTAAAATAAATTATTAGTTTACTAATTTCTTTGAATTTTGGGAGTTTTATTCAATTTTATAGCGTTTGGAAAACAAAAAATGGTAAAAGAACGTTGAAAAAGTGACAAAAATTACGGGAAAAGAACAACAACGTCAAAAAAGTGCAGGAAGAAAAACACTGAAAAAGCGCAGAAAAAACAACAAAAGTGACAAAAACATATGGGAAAAGAGCAGAAAAAATTGTTTTTATTTGGACCGAGAATCAAAGAATAAAGCGGCTCATTAAGATCCAATTTATTAATTATTAATTTGCGTGAACAGATATAGTTTTATTCTACGACACCTATGGCTCTGTACAAAGTAAAACTAGAAGCTGAACTGAGAAGAAAAAAACATCCTGGTGTCGTTTTAACTTGTTTAGCTTTAGCCGATTAGCTAGGGTCAGAACAGGAGCTAAACCGAAAATGTCAATATTTAGCCATTTCTTAGCCTCTTTGAAAGAAAGCTAACCCTAAAAGATACCTGAACTGTGATTAAAAAAAGAAAATGTAGGTCATTGGTTTTTCAACTGTTTAGTCCATTAGCTAGAGCTAGATAATAAGGAGCTAAACAAAAAGTCATTACTGTATATTAGCCTTTTTTTTTTGCCTCTTGGCTTATTGGATTTAAAAGAAATCTAAACCTAAAAGACAGCTGAAGTGTGATTAATAAACAAAAATCAGGTGATTGTGTTGTAAATTGCTTTAGTCGAATAGCTTCAAGCTAAGAGAAAAGCTAAAGTTTGGGACAAAAAGTCAACATTTCAGATCAGTGTGGCTTCTGTTTACTTTACTGAAAGTTAAAGTATGACTAGACAAACTGGGGTGTTACGGGTTGTTTCTGGGTCGCTAGCTTTAGCTTTGAGCTAAGACAAAAACGTTAAGCTGAGGTTAACTTTGTGGTTTACATTAAATGTTTACTATTGTTTAATAGTATATGTTTAATATTAACTGACTGTAAGGCGTAGCTGCTAGGTCAAATACGGAGTTGTATAATGCAATTCCCTGAAGACACTAATGTAAATTAATTATGTTTAAACAAGTTTATCTGCAAATAATGTAAGAAAAGAAAAATAAATCGTTATTTATTTAAAAAACTACAGGGTGGAATGCCTTACACGTGGGTAGTAAACTTCCCGGTGTAATATGTATCAGTGTAACGGTGCAGTTAGGAATGTAAGGAAGGTAAGTAAAGTCTTAAATGTCATTTTAGACTTCATATTTTGGGGGTTTGAACTGGTTTTAGGACCCATCAAAATAAATTGATAGTTGCAGCCAGTCTTGCCAACTCTTTTCCAATGAAAGTAGCTAGCACTAGCTCCAAAAGTCGGTGGATGACGCCATCTGCCCAGTTTCATAAAGAGTGGTTGTTGCGTCGGCTGCACGGCGCGAGAGGAAAGGGAGGGACCCCGAGTTGTTGGCAGAAGAGCCGTGGACTGCGATTACTCTGAACAACATGCATGGAAGTCAATTAAAATATAATATCTCGCTTTTTCTACCACAGATATATATATATTTTTTTTAAATCAGTGTTCCTGCAGATGTTTCACATTAAAAGCCTTTCAAGTAAGAAAGAAATTGTGCCCTTGAAGGCTTTTAATGTGAAGCATCTGTGCAGGAAGTGTTGAGCTTCAATGACTGCAGCGTAACAGGGATAGAATAAATAAAAAACAGCAAAGAAGAAACAACTGGAAATAATCAGTGTTTGAGAATAGTACTAGTATTATACAGAGAAAGTACTGTTGGCAGAGTGTGAAATGACTCTTGTACAGAAATGTACTTTATACTGAATTTATCAAGTGAGATTATCATCATTATGTTTCAGGTAACTCTCCCTTCTAACCATTATTTTGAGATTTAAATCCAAGCCATTAATTTGATAATTTAAAGTAAATTAACACTCAAAAAGACGTAAAGTGGTCTGTCTTGGGGGGAGCTTTCTGTGAAACAATTTGAGAACAGTGATTGGAATAAATATTGTTTCATTCAGACATAAAATCAGTGATTTGTTAGAATTGGCTGATGTAAAACTTTTTGACGGGAGTGATTTTCCCCCTTCAATTGCTCCATTAATGTTTCAGAAAATGCTCCTATAAAAGAGTTTTAAGTCTGGAACCAAACCAACCAGCTACGAGATTAATTGTCACCATAAAACATTAAGCAAAATTTTGTTGTGGAAAAACTAGGTTAAAGCTTCAGTGCGTAACTTTTTTTTATAATAACGAACGTCCGTCACGTTCAAGCCGTTGCCAAATCAGTTGCTACAAAGCTAATTAAGACTTTCAGCTCCACACAACTATCTCTGGATTTCTGTGTTTAGAAATTGGTGACTTTCGCTTGCAGGAATTCCAGTAAAGATGATGACCTCTTCTGAAGAGTCCATCGTGTTTTTTTTTAATCCTCCGTGTCCTCCTTGGCTACCGGTAACTGCGGAAGGCTTGTATCATGTGGACGCGCCAACAGTTTTGTTGTCATTACTTAGAAATCCTCATGGGGAGACAGAAACTACGCACTGTAGTTTTAATATCATTCGGACTTGTGGCTTATGCAGGAGCAGTTTCACAATCTCGTAGCTCATAGTAAGTCTATCTTGGATGGTTTAGACACAATGGCTAATAATCAAGATCCTTATGGAGAAAATGAAATGGGATTTTCACTTCTGGAAGCTTACTGTTGAGCTCTATATTAATCGATCAACTGACCCTGATCATGCGAGAGGACCTCAATCGGACGTCAGCAGCGGTTTCAAGACGTCACTGGTGAATATAGTGAGACAGGTGCAGTGTTTGTGCGCGTGAAGGCGACACTATGTCTCCGGTTCGGTGGCTGTAGCCATGCCAACAATCTTCATGTACTGAGTGAAGATGGCGTCGAAGGCCTCGTCTCTGTGGATCATCGCGCCGAACACCATTGGCTGCAACAGAACAGAAGGTAACTAAGTACATTTAAGTACAACTTCTAGGTACTTGTACTTTACTTGGTTTTATGTTATGCATCTTCATACTTCACTACATTTGAGAGTAAAATTGTACTTTTTACTCCACTGCATGTATTTTACAGACACTGTTAGTAGTTATATTATATCTGCACTCTGGCTGATTAGAAATGTTCAACAGGTTTCATCAGAGTATCTGCAGGTTTCACCAAGTCAAATTTAAGACTTTTTAAAGACTTTAAATACCATTATGAATGAAATCTAAAATGAAACCCTAAATTCAATTTTTTCAAGCCAAGTATTGCTAAACTAGCACTTCCCCACAGCTGAAGATAATACAGCAAAACTATATTATTAGTGAAAGAAAGAACTACACAAAAAAATAGCACCACGACGTAGTGTTGAATGAACGTGGGAAAATTAAGACCTGTGTAAAATTAATTAAAAGTGCTCATATTGTGCCAATTTTCAGGTTCATAATTGTATTTAGAGTTTGTACCAGAATAGGTTTACATGGTTCAATTAAAAAAAACACCATATTTTTGTTTTGTTATGTTTTGTACTGCACATTGCTGCAGCTCCTCTTTTCACCCTGTGTGTTGAGCTCTCTGTTTTAGCTACAGAGTGAGACATCTCCCTTCTGTTTGATCTTTGTTTGGCATTGCACATGCACAGTACCTAGGTAAGGACTACTAGCCAGTCAGAAGCAGAGTATGAGGCCCTGACAGTACCTAGGTAAGGACTACTAGCCAGTCAGAAGCAGAGTATGAGGGTCCTGACAGTACCTAGGTAAGGACTACTAGCCAGTCAGAAGCAGAGTATGAGGGCCCTGACAGTACCAAGGTAAGGACTACTAGCCAGTCAGAAGCAGAGTATGAGGGCCCTGACAGTACCTAGGTAAGGACTACTAGCCAGTCAGAAGCAGAGTATGAGGGTCCTGACAGTACCTAGGTAAGGACTACTAGCCAGTCAGAAGCAGAGTATGAGGGCCCTGACAGTACCTAGGTAAGGACTACTAGCCAGTCAGAAGCAGAGTATGAGGGTCCTGACAGTACCTAGGTAAGGACTACTAGCCAGTCAGGAGCAGAGTATGAGGGCCCTGACAGTACCTAGGTAAGGACTACTAGACAGTCAGAAGCAGAGTATGAGGGTCCTGACAGTACCTAGGTAAGGACTACTAGCCAGTCAGAAGCAGAGTATGAGGGTCCTGACAGTACCTAGGTAAGGACTACTAGCCAGTCAGAAGCAGAGTATGAGGGCCCTGACAGTACCTAGGTAAGGACTACTAGCCAGTCAGAAGCAGAGTATGAGGGTCCTGACAGTACCTAGGTAAGGACTACTAGCCAGTCAGAAGCAGAGTATGAGGGTCCTGACAGTACCTAGGTAAGGACTACTAGCCAGTCAGGAGCAGAGTATGAGGGCCCTGACAGTACCTAGGTAAGGACTACTAGCCAGTCAGAAGCAGAGTATGAGGGTCCTGACAGTACCTAGGTAAGGACTACTAGCCAGTCAGAAGCAGAGTATGAGGGTCCTGACAGTACCTAGGTAAGGACTACTAGCCAGTCAGAAGCAGAGTATGAGGGCCCTGACAGTACCTAGGTAAGGACTACTAGCCAGTCAGAAGCAGAGTATGAGGGTCCTGACAGTACCTAGGTAAGGACTACTAGCCAGTCAGGAGCAGAGTATGAGGGCCCTGACAGTACCTAGGTAAGGACTACTAGCCAGTCAGAAGCAGAGTATGAGGGCCCTGACAGTACCTAGGTAAGGACTACTAGCCAGTCAGAAGCAGAGTATGAGGGCCCTGACAGTACCTAGGTAAGGACTACTAGCCAGTCAGAAGCAGAGTATGAGGGCCCTGACAGTACCTAGGTAAGGACTACTAGCCAGTCAGAAGCAGAGTATGAGGGCCCTGACAGTACCTAGGTAAGGACTACTAGCCAGTCAGAAGCAGAGTATGAGGGCCCTGACAGTACCTAGGTAAGGACTACTAGCCAGTCAGAAGCAGAGTATGAGGGCCCTGACAGTACCTAGGTAAGGACTACTAGCCAGTCAGAAGCAGAGTATGAGGGCCCTGACAGTACCTAGGTAAGGACTACTAGCCAGTCAGAAGCAGAGTATGAGGGCCCTGACAGTACCTAGGTAAGGACTACTAGCCAGTCAGAAGCAGAGTATGAGGGCATGTGATGCTAGCAGCTAGGCGAGCATTATAACATGTGTTACAAAGTGACAAGCGTTTGTCACAGAAGTAAAGGCTGGACTTCAATAGCGCTGTTTGGAGCTGTTTGTGTTAATCGACGTGTGTTGGGTTAGTGACAGTTAGGGGCACGCAAATGTGACGCCATGGGATCGCCGTACATATTTATACCGGCGCTTGTGCTCGCAACACTAGTTGCAGTCTTCTCCTGAATAGAGGTGGCGCCAATGAGGAAAGGCTACCGACTTTGTTCTTTCTACGGACTAGAAGAAGAAGAAAAAGGTAAACGACGGCAGAACTGGCAGCAGCATTGACGTCAATGCTTCGATTTGATTGGATGATCTACTTTGTCGCATCAATCCTTTCATTCACCATAAAAGAACTCATCTTAACCTAGCAAGTTTACAAAAGAGACTTGCAGTCACTCTGAGAGTCCTGGCATCCGGTTGCCCAGGAGCATGTTCATGCTTCCTGTTGCCACTTTGTTGCGCGCCGCTGAAAAAAAAGAAATAGACAAAAAAAGAGGCCTCTGCTCGAGCACTATAAATTCGGGCACGCTGGCGAGAGCTACGTCATTGTGACGTCACAATGGCGCATGCCAGCTTGGCTGTGGCTACTATAAGACGCGCTTTAGTCAGTTAGTCACGACAGTTACGGAAACATGGGGGGAGGGGCGAGCTTGCTCGGTTTTGTTTGAAATTTACCTGGAACGTCAACAGAAGTGACCACGCAGGAACTGAAAGTGCACTTTTTATAAATGAAACATACAGAAACGGCATCATTTACTCATGCTTTTCATTTGAGGTTACTTCTAACAAGTTATTTTGACACCTTGGCACTGGTACTAAGTTAAAAAGGTCAAAGGTGACGCCAAATCATTCAGCATCGAGCCTCCACAGGCAGCCGCTCAGCTCAGTGCATTATGGGAAATCTTTTGGCTCTTTGTATGGCAAGGACAGAAAACATCACGGACAAAGTAAAGAAGGTGAATACTCTGCTGACAGACCCGGGTGTTGTTGTTGTTAGCGTGCCTCGGTATTATTCTAAGTTAACTAATTCTCTGATTTCTTACCTTTTGGGTGGATGGTGTTGCTATGGAGATGCCCATCCCAGATCCAGGCAGCACAGACAAAACTTTGTACTGTGAGGGACGGAGCAGACACATTTGAAATGAACTTTACTGTCATGAATCAGAATCAGTTACTGTTGCAAAAGACACTTTGACACAAACAAATCAAACCAAAAGGACAAACTCTAATTAACCTAATGATGGATTAAATGATTAATAACAGCAGCAACAACAGGAACAGGGGAGGACGTTCGAGCAGAACCAGAGACTCTACGTACCTTCTGGATGTCAGTGATGTCGAGCAGTTTGATGACTTTGTTTCTCTTGGAGGATCCAGATCTGGAGCTGGAGCTCTCGAAACACAGATGACTGAGGAGAGAGGACAAAACTCAGAGCTCCAGGTTTAATAGTTTTACATTGTACACCAAGTTGATAAATAATTTATTGTATTACGGTATTCCTAAACTTGTTGGTGTGTGCGTATTTTAACTTGCCTCTTTACAAAAGTTAAAATGTGAGACTTGTGTGACGTCGGGTCACTAAAGCTTATCAATATGGATCCTCCTGATGTCGTGCCTTTGTTGAGTCAGAAATGGAGGAACACATTAATGTAGCCGTCTGTGGGCACCCAGAGCTCTTTAGTACCTCATCATTTGGACTGTGACTGGGGCAAAATATGCTACTGGTGCCTACAGCACTTCACCTGGTGGGAGTAACCATAGACTGGACAAAGCATCCGGTTTGTGCCTTAAACCTGCGTTATATCTGAAATACAGCAGCGGGCGACACGTGCAGTTGCAAAAGGAGGTCGGTTTCTGTAGAAGTCTATGAGAAACTGACCCACTTCTCACTTGATTTATCAGGAAACATTTTCATAATAATTGTATGTTCTTAATGGCTTAATGTCTTCTGCCATACAGAATGTTGTTAATTTTTGGAATTATAATCTTATAAGCAAGGTGGTGTTTTAGGGCGTGGCTATGACTGCCAGTGAAAGTGTGTAACGTAATGTGGCTCCTCCCTCACTCCTCCCTCTCGTCTAAAATCGTCACATCCGCCACCAGGATGGCTGCGCCCGTAACGGCAAACTCGACGACTCATAGCAGATCTCCACAAACCAATGGGTGATGTCACACATGCTATGTCCATTAATATTAACAGTCTATTAACACAAATGATCCCAATATGATTCACTTCTACCTGAACCTACAACTTCTACAGCCCCGGTCTCTTATTTACCTCCAGGCTCTCTCAAATTTTTTCCGCTCGTCTTATTTATAAAAAGTAGATTAATACAGTAAAGCCTCACGATAAACACAAACTTTTCGCTCAAGTTGATACATGCAGACATGTCTTCAACTCTGTTCATGACGCCTGGGCAAATTCCCATATACAACCATGGCCGCTCTCATGGAGTACACAGGGAGTGAAGGACTTACTTCTCGGTGACGTAGAGGACTCCGTTGCGGATGTAGTCTGTCGGTGTCTTCCTGTCTCTGTTGATGAGGCAGCAGCGCCAGCCGTTCTCACACACTGAGACAACAACACAAACAATCAGACAACAGGTTATGTCAGATTTAATTTTGACATTTTTTAAGGGCCATAAATGAATAAAAAAAGTCAGAATTCCCCTTCAAAGTTTAATTCCTGCCATTGTGAAGACTTTGAAAAAGCATTGAGATGCTCATGTTTGGAGATAAAACTTAGAATTGAACATTTAACTGAATAATAACTGCAATAGGAGACTTATTTGACTAAATTATTGGCTACGGTCCTGAAAACAAGTGTGTACAAAGTGCATTAAAAAAAATGTAAGCTTGATGTCATTTATTGTGAAGTCTAAAGCCAAAATGTTGTCTGTACACCCCTAGTCTACAGCTGCAAAAAATTTCACCAGATGCATGTATTTTTGCCGATGTCCGTTTCCTTCCACTTTCTTTGTGTTGGAATTTCAAACTATGAGGACTATGGTTGACGGCTCCTCTGCAGGGCAAATTGTGCAAGCTAGCTAGACTATCTTTCCAATCTGAGTTTTCTCTTGCGAGGCTCCATGGGGAGCTTAGCGCCGCCCATGACCATTTTAATTGGTTTAAAGAGATGTCAATAAACCAGGGCACATTTTCCTCCCATCCCGGAATGCCGAGTGGACTAGCCAGACCCCCCCTCCGCTCCCCAGCATGTGGATGGTCTGGCAAATCGAGACTAGTACACCACTGACCCCCCCCCTCCCGTCGTTTCTCTCCCACCTGTCAGAGGGCGCTCACTCTCCGGCAGGTTGAAGACTTCGTGAAAAGCTCCTCTCTTGGTGCTGTGGTACCGTCCTCCGTCCTCGTCCCGGCTGACACCCAGAGGAGCTGCAGCGCTGGCGCTCCCTCGGACGCTCGTCGTAGTGGGCTGGACAGGCGGAACAAACAAATTCACAGTTTGTCCTCAAGGTGGCACTAGAGGAATTAACCAACATTAACTTTGTGATGGCTCCTAGGCCCCAAGACCTGTCTTAAGACCTATCAAGTCCCTTTGGTTGCTGGGAGTTGGGGATTTTGTTTAATTTTTACTATTTATTGATCCCCAGTGGGGAAATTACAATTTGCACTCTGTGTACACTTTGTTAGTATCACTAATAAGGACTGAGGATTAACACCTGGATGAACTGATTGCTCACATGTCCATTAGTAGGAGTGCCTGGGCAGTCACTCTCTGTCTCTCTCATTCCTCAAGGTTGCTTGGTTTTTTTGGACTTTGGAGTTACCTTCATGTTCTAACATTGCGACACCTTCACACATCCATACACTAAACACATTGCTAATAAACTGATAGCACGTTTAACTTTGTTTATTTAAATAAATTTGATTTAATTGAGCAAACAGGTGTGTTCTCCACATTTTATCATACCTTTGAGCCAGGTCATGACATGGGGAACCTTGAGGAAGGAGAGAGACAAAGAGTGACTGCCTAGTGAATCCTATTGATGGACATGTGACATCAATTCATCCAGGTGTCAATCCTCAGTCCTTGTTAGCCAATCCCCAACTCCCAGCAACCGAGGGGACTTGATAGGTCTTGAGGCCTAAGAGCCATCACAACCTTCATGTAGAAAACATTATATAGATACAATAAAATCCCAAAAATGGTGGTAAAACTCTGACATAAATATTCACAAGAAAACGTTTTAAAAGTGTTCATACAAACCTGAAAAACTGTTAGAATCTAACCTGAGGCGCTAGAGAAAAGGGGTCATTAAAATCTAAAGGGGAAAAAAAATCCTGGTGATGCAGTGAAAAACGTTGGATTATCTTTGGAGTCAAATAAGCACTTGTTTAACAAATAAAATATGGCCAAAGTGGTTTCATGACAAATATATAAGCTCTTCAGAAAAGCAGCGGTTGTACCAGACACCACCTGATCTCGGCTTCTGTACCCGACTGCTTCTGCCTGTATGTGGCGTTAAAAGCATCTGTCCAGTGAAGTCTGCAAATTTGTATAAGATCCAACTTGAAAATTGAGTTAGGCTAATTTATTTTAAAACCCCAAATTTAAGACCAAAATTCAAGGAAAGACACAAAACTCGGGTACGAACTATAAAGATTTGGGGTTAGATCCAGCTCAGTTCAGGTTCAAAGATAAAATTTGGATACAACCCAGAAAAAAATCTGCATAAAACCCAGAAAATTCCAGTAAGATTTGACTGAGGTTTGTCCTGAACATCGCGCTAGAGGGAAGGTTATCACAATCTAAAGGATTCATAGCAGGAATAAAACACCCACTGACAATCTGACTAGAGGGTTTAGGGATATCTTTATCTAACAGACTATCACCGTCACTAATAATAACAGCAGCTGATTGGTTACGTTTGTGGTACATGTCCACTGGCAGCGTCATTTTCACGCCTCCCATTCATAACTAAGCAGCCGGTGCAATGCATTCTGGTAGCGTTGGGGCAACTTTTGAGAGATGGGGCGTCAAGTTGCCCGCTTCTCATTTGCATAAAGTTGAGGTCCAGGCTAATTTATGCACATCAGGGGCACGAGAAACTCAACAAAAATCTTTTAAACTGACTGTTGACGATCGAAAATGAAGACAGATTCAGCAACTGCATCTCTTATTTTTTTCAGCAAAAAATTGTTTTCAGAAACACATTTCGGTGAACTGTTTTTATAAAATAAGCGAATGTTTCAAAACGAACAGCCATTTTGGTTCTCTTTTGAAATCCGGGAGCAGACGGCCCACGAGTGAAGCGTTCGTCCAATCAGGTACAGCCATCGTGGTTGTAGGAGGGTGTAGCCTGTTTTCCTTGCTTGTCAGTGGTCAGTGAAGAAAACGGATTACTGCTAGTGAACGGTTCAACAATACGGGTTGCCCCATGGACTGGGGCGAGGAAATAGAACAACCCCCCTTGACTGTTTGGGCATCGTCGACATTTGACACTTTTTTTCCGAGAAATAAAACAAAGGGACCAGTGAAAAGAAAAAAGAAAAAACGCCACAGTGTACACGTACCACACAATCATTGATGTTAGTATTGATTCTACAACTCTAGACAGAACTGATCTCTACACTGCGACTGTAAATACACACAACATACACATTAAGATCCTACCTGTTCACAATCAGACAGCTGAGAGAGAAAAACAGAGAACTGAAACCAAAACAGACCAGAGACCACCTACTGGGACCAGTGAGAACCAGGACGTATGTGAGCCAGGGGCTGACTTCAGACCAGCACCTCGGTCTGTGAGCTGCATTTTTTTTTAGAGTTCAAACTGACCCGTCTGCTCAGCGTGGTGTTGCCTCGCTCCTTCAGCTGCAGGTCGGTGGGTAAATTGGTCCAGATGATGTAGGGCGTGTCGTAGCGCTGCCGCAGCTTGGGACAGCTTTTGAAGATGAAGTCGATGATGAAGAACTTTATACCTGCGTACACACCTGAGGAAGAAGAAGAGAAGGAGGACACTAATCAGAGACACTCAGCAGGACTGAATCTCACTCCTCTAACCAGTGAAACGTAAACTGGACCCTTCAGGGGGGCAAAACGTGAACATCGGACTGATCAGGTGGACACAAACACTACTCTAATGAGATGTTTCTGTGTGCTGGCTGTAGTTACTGCCAACATTTTAACAACAACTAAACAAGCTGGTAATATTTCATAGCTGTGTGTCGGTCAGCTTGTTTTTGAGTCTTTCTGTCCCCCAAAAATGGCTAAAAATCACATAATTAAGCTTAAATGAACGGTGAGTGTCTTCTCGGAGTCATACCTCAGTCAAATCTGAACACAAAAGACATGATACACATATTCTTAGAGTCAGTGTGACTTACACTTCGCCAGGATACAATTACCTCGTTTGCTCATCTTATAAGTCCATAAATCTGCTTATAAGTCATAGAAAAAAAGCTGCTTGTGATAGGTGCAGAACTTGCCTGAGAATGATCACATTTATAAGTTTTTGTTAGTATCAAAGTTATCCAGTGATATTATCTCTGCACATCCATGGGTTGCGAACAGCAACTATGAATAGCTAATTCGGCTCACTTTCAAGTGGTGCCAATTTGCCAAAACGTAAAACAACGACAAAAGTGTCAAAAACAACGTCGCAGTAAAATACAAATTGTTAAATTGTGAGCCACTTCCAATGTTGGGGGGAAGCACACAAACGACTTATATAAATCCACTATTTACACAACAGAACAAAACAATAAGACTTAAATAAGTGGATTCAAGTGAGCAAACCAACAGACTTCATCAAGTCACAGGTTACACAACGTTTTAACAAGAGTTTAGTTGAATTTAACACTTTTGTTTGAGAGACAAAACAGAGTGTTGCCTGAACATTCACTAATGACTGCTTGTAATTTTTGTGTCATTTTATGTTTGAGCTGTACAGTGAAGTTAAAGAAATAGATGAGTAATGATCACAGTATGTAAGTGTATAAAGCGTGTATATAAAGTACCTATGAAGAATCCCAGCAGTTTGAACGGCAGCAGGCAGGAGGAGATGAAGGCCACCCACAGACCAATGTACAGCTTCTGAGTCAACTCGGGCTGAACCCACATGAACAGACTGAGAACACACACGCACACACACACACACACACACTTAAAGATCTGCATATGAACCATCAGTTCACTCTAACCTGGAAAAAAAAGTGTGGGAAGACAAACTCACTTCTTTATTTTCTCTAGGATGTTGGCCATCTTCCCAAACAGATTCTGTGAAGACGAAAGAAAACAAAAAAAACATATGTTGTAAAATCTGTCGGCAGGTGTCCCACTGTGACGTAGAGCCTCAGACTTCTCCGTACGTCTCACCTGAGCTTTCTGAGCGACGTCCAGAACCAGCTGGAACTTCTCTGAGACAGTCAGGTCCTCTTTAGGAGGCTCCTGGAAAACAGAGGAGACAGTCAAGTTATAAAACACAGACACCGGTCAGTCACCTTAATTATTCCACAATTATATAAAACTTGTAAAAACTAATACTTAAAATGTACTGGTGATTTTTTCATGTCTACATGTTGTCCTTTGGGTATGAGTTTTATATTTCTTCAATGTGATTTGAATTCATGTTTGTGAAACAAAAACATCAGACAGCGTAAACTTGCATGACACAGAAATACTTAAGTAGAGTATCTCTCACCACCGGCTCTGAGACTTCAGGTACGATGCTCCACTGGATCCTCCAGCCTCTGAGAGCAGTGCATCATGGGAACACACAGGTAGATATGAGATCCTTTCACATTCATTGCATATCTGTGTCTCAAATATTTGTTCCATTTCCCCTTAAGGAGCTTTAAAGATTGAACTAGGCTTCCAGGTACATATACTGGGGTCAAAGTCTCCTAACGCAACCCAGAATCAAAGGCTCATTCGTATGACGTCGGCTTGCAGTAGTTAAGCGTGTCATGTAACCAAAGCACACCCTGGATAATTTCTGGCTGATCTGGATCAACGGAAGTACATTTCCAGGGTAATTGCTTAAAATGTCCCTCACCTTCCGCTCTCCGGGTTCTCAAAACAGCAAGCTGCACGCTGAAAATGTAAAGGTTTTGAAGAACATTTAGATCCTGCAACAAGGCAGGCCTGCTTGGTTCTATCGGGGAATGATTGTAAAGATTTACAAAGAATATGTTTACGGCATTTCCTCTCTAAGGAGGACGTTTTGGGGCCGATTGATGGGATTGCTGTGGACAAAGTGCACACGGCGATACACTGGTAAGAGCTGACGAGGTTTCACCACGTATCAGCTCATTTAAATAGCTCACGTTACTGTATTGTGTCAACAGTTACCTTCATTTGACATTGTATGTGGAGTTTTCTTCTTCAGGGGTGCAAATGCTCCACCAGAAACTAATTAGCAACTTCATTTAATAGTTCAGGTGGGGTTTGTTTTTATCGGGGTGCAAATGTTCCACCAAAAGAAGTCCCTTCCCGAGACAAGTGCAGAGCCATTGTGCTGTGTATGGAATTTAGCGACGCCCAAGACAACTGTGATTGTGAAGTAGAGCCCGACCGATAAAGGTTTTTTAAAGCCGATACCAATAAGAATATTTGATTATTTGAAAATCCAATATATACTTAAAAAAAATAATCCAGAAACGAGTTACAAAACATAAACAGATTTCCCTAACATTAGTTATTTGTAATTATTTATGACTTCTCACTAAAATAATACGATAATGATTTGTTTTATTGTCACAACAGAACAGAGGAACATCAAAATATATTAAAGGTCTGATAAATAAAATGTATAAAAATACAAACTTCAGATATGAAACAAAGTCCTTTGAACAAAAACATTAAACACATTAAGAAAAAAAAAAAATCAGTGTTGCCATCAGGGACGTTGTAGAGCGCCCTCTGGAGGACAAACTATGCAACAGCAACGCACATAACATGGCTGACAGTCCGTTTTTATTTTTTAAATATTCCTTCATCAGAATAATTTATTTGTCATTATAAATTATTCTTATGAATGGATTTTTTTAATCGGCCATTATAAATGCAGATACCAATTTTTTGGGAAATGCCTAATATTGGCCGATAATACTGACCCGCCGATAATATCGGTCGGGCTCTAGTTTAAAGAAAATCAAACAACCAGAGCTTTGATTTTACTCCTATCCCAGAATGTATCCGTGGTAAAACCAGAGAATTGGTACTGAACCTGGTTTACAGTCTGTCATTCTAGCCTTGTGATTGGCTGACATGAGAGGAAGGGGGCGGAGCTTGCACTGACCTGGCGATGAGGCAATTTAAGGATAGTCGGAGGATGGCAAGGAACAGGAACATGGGGACGGCCCAGCCGTGCCACGCTGCATACATGTAAACCTGTTCAACACACACACACACACACACACACACACACACACACAAAATATATCGCAAAAGGTCCACTTCTCCTAGTTCATTCTCTAAATAATTTATGAAGCAGATACATTATATTGAAATATTTCTAAATAATTCAATAAATGGGAGCAATTTAGAAATCATGCGGCATGGACATAAATTGCACTAAATAAAATGAGTATATACAGTATATTGCATTTTCTGCTTCTTATTTCATAAAACAAAATACTATTCTTTGTTTGATGTGCAAAACAATCCTGCAGTTCCCTCCAAAAACAAAGAATAATTGTGTGTGTGTGTGTGTGTGTGTGTGTTTGTGTGTACTCACGATGAATGCGATGGCCGACGTGTAGACAGAGTTCCAGCTGGATAGGGCAGTAAGGTTCCTCTTGAAGTTGGTCAGAGGTCTGAATCCTCGTTCTGGAAACACAACAACGGACCAACTGACCAATCACAGACTGAGAAACAGAACACCAGACCAATCACAGACTGAAAAACAGAACACCAGACCAACTGACCAATAACAGACTGAGAAATGATCATGACAGAGAAACCTCAGCTCTGTGTCTGCTGTATTGTTTTAAATAACTTGTAAAATAAAGCATCTAAGTGAGTTGAAGAATAGAATGTGGCCAAAAGTATGTGGATGTGATTCCCACTTCAGAAAGAAATACTCACTGAGCCGTCTCATGTTTTCAGTCAACCTGTGGATCAGTAAACAGGTATTCATTTTAGATTTAAGACACAGCTTTTACTACAATAAAAAAAACAGTGTGTCCCAGCTGCAGCTGTATTTTCTAAATATGTCTAATTGCTGTATTTTACTCCTCACCTCTTGGCACTCAGCGGCTCCTCCGCCTCCACCGTCTGCTCCTCCGGTTGGAAGCTGAAGTCCTCGATATAAACGCCAAAACGATCATAAAGCCATTTCAGGACGCTGTTGGACAAAGTGTCCTTCTGTTTGTCTGAGGACAGGAAAATAAAACAAGCTGATGAAGGTAACCGACATGTTCGTTAACGGTGCTCTATTAACCAATAACTGACAAGAAGGATTTGGGGGTGGGGGTAAGGGTGGGGGTTGGGGTTAGTGCGTGGAAGCACGGCAGGGAGGGGGAGGGGGACGGGATGAGGAGGAGGAGGAGGGAGGGACGATCGCTTAGAGCACCTTTAACATTTTACCACTTTTATACAAGTTTATCCACTTTTAGCACCACAAGTCCTTTCTGTGTGTTGGAAATCTCAGAGCCTGTTAAAGGTGACGTATATGTGCATCTATTAAAGTGGCCAGTAAGGGGTTAAAGAAAAGCTCACCTGTACTGCTGACTGCAGGTGGAGGAGGAGACGGGGCTTTGGGTGTCTGAGAAGGCGAGTCTTCAAGTCTGTGACGTGACACAAACGGCATAAAACCACCGAAAAAACAAGCAAACCAGCTCCTTTTTAAGAAGGTTTTTCTTTTTAACCCTCCTTGTCCAGGAGTCAAATTTACCCCAGCTTTTTAAAGTTTCTACATCAGAAATTTGGGATTCTTTCACCCAAATAGTCCAAATATTACATGGATGGTTCCATATGACGCTTGTTCCAAGTTAAACGAAGGATTAGTTCACTAATTTATTGAATCCAGGGTGTTTTATTTCCCCCCCAAAAAAAACTTTGACAAAAGAATTATATAATTTTAACCATAAATTTGAAAAAGAAAATAGCGTACAACTAGTGGCAACATATTGGTGTTAGTGATGTGTACGGTATACTGATGGTAGTGTTACAAAAATGAAAAAAATGTTGAAAAAGTATCAAAAAGTGATTTTTAAAAAAACTGTCCATTTACAGTTTGGACCTGGGAGGACAACACGAGGGTTAAACAACCACCTGGGTTTCAGGACGTCGTTGATTTTCTGCTCCAGCTCGGTGCACCGGCTGCGCTCCCTCTCCAGCTCCTGTCGCAGTGAGTCCACGTTGGACTCCTCTTTAAGTTTCCTCAGCTCCTCCTCTGAAACGTGATGAAGAGCACCTCTGAGCAGTGTTTTCACAATTGTATTTTCGCTCATTGAGAGCTCTACTTTACGGCATCCTTTGGGTGCCTTCTTGATTGGATTTCAAAGATACAAACTTTAAATTATCTGATGGAAAGCACATAAAACAGAATATACAATACATGTTATCAACAAAAAATCCTTGTTTAATTCCCAGAAATATTATTAAAAACTATATATATTGAAGGATACAACATCCTTGTTTGTGTGTGTGTGTGTGTGTGTTGAAGTCAGCAGGATTATTAATAGTTGTGTGTGTGTGTGTGTGTGTGTTACATAAAGCTGACAGATATTGACGGATTACCCAGCATGCTGTTGTGCTGTGGGACGTTTGACCGCAAACTCCAGTCAGAGGCCACAATGTCCCCGACAGCCAATCAACACACAACACCCCGTGCCACAGATTTAAAGGGACACTTTACTTTTTGTGTTTGAAAGTCTTGTTTTGTCCACAAGTCAAAGACATTTTACTGTCACAGAGGAGTGAAGAAACTAGAAAATATTTACATTTTCGAAGCTGCAGTCAGAGAATCTTTTAATCGATTATCAAAATAGTTTGCGGTTGATTTAATAATCTCGGTGGTTGTTTTTTTTTTGTTAGAATAGAATCTCACGAAGAAAACTAGACGTCAGAAGTATGAAGATAGCATCCACAGATCTCACTCCACAGATGAGCATCCGGGTGATGCTGAAGGCTAACACAGATCTGTGAACCAGTTACTTTAGATAGAAAAACTAATGAATTGTATTTAATGTCTTCCTAGGTTAACATCGTTTATTTGAAGTTGAAAACCAAAGAAACCCCGCGCAGGGTGCAGCTCCCGTCAGAATACTCACGCAGGAAGTGTTTCTCTAACAAGGCGATTTCTAGGTGACCTTTGACCTCATTAAGATCCGTCCTTGAGTCGTCTTGGAGAGCTGCAGAAAATGATCCTGGACCAGCCTGAAACAAACGAGGCGACAGGAGAATAATGAAGAAAAAAAATGGTTTGGGCTTCTAACAAATCAAAGAAAAACAGAGTAATTGAGAGAAAAACCATTATTACGCATTTTATGTTTTGCAAAACTCTTTTTGTCTCGTGTTCTGAATGTATAAATATAAATATATATATATATATATACACACACACACACACACACATCAAAAAGTTCAACTAAGAACAAGGCATTTCAGTTCAAGGTATTTTTCACCGTTTGTTTTTAATTCAATAATTGCAACATCTTTCCAAAAGTCAATAAAATAATCGTGTATAATAGTCGTAATTTTCAACATTGACCAAAATAATCGTGATCTAATTATTTCCTAACCGAGCAGCTGCAGTGTGTTCTTGTTTTTGTACCTGTGCGTCACTGTGCTGCTCTCCCTCCGCCTCCCTCTGCTCCTCCGACTCCCTGACGGAGACCGGCGCTTTAGTCACGGCCTCCTCGGTGCATTCTGTGTCCGACGTGTAGGGCGAATCGACCTGGTCCAGGAACTCGTCCCGCCTCTGGCCCCGGAAGCGGATCCTGTCCAGATGCTTCCGCATGGTAGGCGCCGTGGAGCCGGTCTCTACCTGAACATGACTGCCGGCGGCGCTGCAGAGACTGGAAAAGGAGAAGAACCGTTTGAAAAGATGAAACATTCAACAATAACCTGATTGCAATAAACCGATAAGTGACATCATAACTTTCCATTATGAGAGTCAGCTGTTGGCTCTATGGATCGCAACGTCGGTCGGTCCACCACTTTCTCAACAGCTATTACGTGGATTGCCATGTCATTGTTGCACAGATATTCACGGTTCCCAGAAGATGAGTCCTTATGATTCTGAGACTTGTCCTGTAGCGCCACCATGAGGTTGACCTTTGTAATGTTTGTGAGAAACATCTCAACCATTGGATGGATTGCTATGAAACATGGTTTACACTGTCATGGTCCCCAGAGGATGAGTCGTAATAACTTTGTTCTCCTGACTTTCCCTCTAGCGTCATCATCAGGTCAATGACGCAAAACGACACTAACGTGATTACAAAAGTCACAAAGCTTCATCCTCTGGGGAACAAAAATGTCCCAATCCCTCGGACAGTTGTTAAGATATTTCTGTCTGGACTAAAGTAATGGACGGACTAAGGAATCTATTCCTAACATTCGTTGCTAACAGACATTTCATTTTGTTTGTTTAATTCATACAAAAACAGAAGAGTAAAAACTTGTCATCTTAAGGGGGTTGAGTCTGACCATTTCTTGCCCGAGACATCCAACAGGGGCCTGCCTCAAATAATCTGGAACATAACCACTTTAAAAATAGCAAATTGACATTTGTACATTACAGTTTTAGAAAGAGATTGATTTTGTTATCTTTAGACAGAGCCAGGCTAGCTGATCCCCCCTGTTTCCAGTCTTTATGCTAAGCTAAGCAAACAGGCTGCTACCTGTAGCCTGTTGAAGGCTGTTTGTTCAGTCTGAGGATCCCTGAGCTGTAAGACCAGTCTGACTGCTTCTAATAATTAATCTGATTCTTCACCTGGATCACACGCCAGCACTGTCTTTACAGGTGAGACACTGACTCACTAACGACAAACCTGCCAGGGCGTGAGTCAATTAAAAGTATTTTAAAAGTTTAAATTACATGACAAACGGTTAAGTGTATTTAATGGATACTGAATGAATGAGGATGACCTAATAACCTAAAATAAACCATAAGTCCGGTTTTAACTGAGACACTCCCTAAACAGATGGCAATGCAATGCTAAAATTGCATATTTTGCAATAGGGATGGATTCGTACCAGAGACTATGAGGGTACATTTAGGGCAGTGTCTGCAAAAACTCAAGAGAAGCTGGCTGCACAGAACAAGCTAAACTATCCCTTCAGACAGTGAAAAACAAGTAATATAGCTTGGTGTGTTCTGACATGTAGAAATCAGGCTAAGACTCGTTCAGGTATAATGTGCAAAGGCCAGGTTACACTTCAAACTCTGTCATTTAAACATACTGCAAGGAGTAGTGTGCCATGTGGGATCTGTGTGGACTGACAGATGCACTGATCGATTGATCGATAGATCGATCGAAGCTGATTTAACAACAATCTACTAACAGAAGTGGTGAGTGTCTTTAAAGTGACTGACAGCGAGACTTATTGACAGGCTGATGGACGGCCTACTGACCTGTTACCTTGAAGTGATAAAAATAGACAGACCGTTAACTGGCTGTTTAACTGACTCTGATAACAGGAAATAATCTCCTTCTGCTTCTGTTCACACCACCTGCACCGGTGACGGTGCGAGGGTCAACAGGAACCCGGAACCGGTCCTCACTGGACCCACCTGTAGCCTACCATGGACAGTTAAAGTAGCCTTCACCCCGGAGGACTGAGATGAAGACGGTGGGTAGAAAGAGGGGAACCGAGGAAGGGTTTCTCACCGTGAACCGAAACTGAAGCAAACTTTCCCTCCGTCTCTCTTTACCAAGGGTCCAGACCGGGTCAAACCCGGACCAAGCTTCTCTCAGACCCGCTTCAGACCACCCTCTCTCTTCTGTCTCCAGTAGTTAGTCCAGACGAGGAGGTTTTTGTGGAGTAAAACCCGGACCGCGTTCCTTTACCAGACACAATAATCACTGCTGTGGGCGGGGTCGCCACCAGCGGTACGTAGACAAACACGGAAGTGACGCCATCACGTTGCACTCTTGAAGCGAACGTCGGGCGTTACAGCGAAAGGCAGGCGGATACATCCATGGGCGGAACCATAGAAAGTAAAGGGCGGAACCCTGGGCAGACAGTCCTGTTTCTGCAGGACCTGTGAAGTTAGTTTGACAGCCAGTTCAGTTGTAATTACCGTAGGCAGTTAAAGAAAGGTAATTACCGTGTTGTGGTCTATGGGTAGATATAGATTTACCCGTTAAAACTCCTTTTAAGCTACAGGGTTCAGCTGAGAGGCGGACATGGTCTCCACGGTCCAGAACACCGACGTGAAGCAGGTAAGACCATAAAGACTGCTCACTTCGGTAAAGTTAGAAAGACATGCACAGATCCGAACTTCCGGGATCAATTACTCTATAGCGACATGTTGTTAAATCACAAAAGACTGTCGTTACGAACCGTCCTTCAATCTGGAGAAATAGCATTGGTCTGTCCGAGCAGACGGTGGTGCGTTTAGGGACCGTCTACAAATCAAAACACCGAAAACAGACACAACAAAAATAGTCATTCATTTAATGATTAAATAAGGTAGTGCCTCCAAACTTGCACCCATTAGTTATTGTCTAATGGTAGTTGTACTACAGCACCTACTTTAAAAAAAAAAAAGCATATTTATAATTTTGGTGAATTTTGTTTGCGAAAACAATTTAATAGATGTCACGTAAACAACGATTCAGCTCTTTAAACGCCCCCTGTTGGTTGTACTACAGCACTCATTTAAAAAAAAAAACTATAATCATAATTTTGGGGAATTTCTTTTGCCAAAACCACTTAATAGGGGGAATATAAACAATGATTCAGGTCTCTTAAAGAGCTACACACATAGATGATCCCCTGCTGGTTGTACTACAGCACTTATTTTTTCAAAAATAACCAGGCAGGTTATGTTATCTCAGACTTTCTTATCTACAAAGACAGACAGGTAAGATCACAAACTTCCAGAACCAAACCCATGCAGCTTTGCATCTTCACCATGCTGCCCACTATTTAGCAAAAGTTTAGACTCTGACAAAGTCTTACAGACCGTATGAGTCGGAGAAAATTCAAAGGGACTTACGTAATTTAAAAGTTTCAATTATATGTAAATTTGATCAATATATGTATGTAATGAATGCTGAATTATAGAATGGGACCTATTAGTTTGAAATACACCATTTTTTAACCGTAACATACCTTCACCAGTTTACGACGCAATGCTAAAATGTAATATTTTGTCATAGGGATTCGGGCCCGGGATTATTAGGCTAAAATAGTTAGTCACGGCTGCTGTGGTAGAGAAGCAGACTGCACAGAACACACTAAACCTTTATGCAATAGCATGGTGTGTTCTGACCCTAGACTGTTTATATTAATATTAACAGTGTACGAATAATGTAGTTAAAAGTCTGTATGAGGTCATAGGTCAGGTTTCACTTTGAATTATGCCGTTTTAATAATATAATATATTAATAATCCTACAAAGTAGTGTTCCATGTTTGACAGTAGGTACTGTATTTTGTGTGTGTGTGTGTGTGTGTGTGTGTTTCCTCTGCAGAAAGATGCTGGTCGTGCAGTCGTTGTCGCGGTTACGTCTCGTGCAGTGTTTGAATCTGGAGCTGATGAAGTGTACAGAATGGGCGTGGCCTTCCCACTGCTGCAGGTCAGTTTCCTTCATTTTAAAGTGTGTGTGTGTGTGTGTGTGTGTGTGTGTGTTGTGTGTGTGTGTGTGTGTGTTACCTATATGTGTCAAATATCCAATTATTTGTGTAATGTAGCTTGAAAAAACTATTAAAAACACATCAATGAGCCACACTGTTGCACTAGGTAATATGTTCCTTCATTGCCATGAACACACTGTAGTTTATTTTGACTTTTTACTTTTTCCTACACACACTGTCCTGCTGACCCAAATACTCTCCAAAAGTAGAAATAGAGCTCTTGGACCTGAGAGCTACAGACAGGAAGTCAGAAAGTATTAAGAGGAAAGCTTTGTTGACAATAACAAAAATATAGAATAACACCAGTCTGAAGCTTTAAAGCACACATTTCAATTGAATTCATAATTCAGGCGCTGCAGAGAGTGAACAAACGTCTGCTGGAGGAAAATCCGGCCGAGTCGCTGCTGTTTGATGTTGTCCTTATCACCACCGACAGCCAGCAACAGCAGCAGAGCTCCCGCATCATCAGCAGCACCAGACATTACGGTAATCTAACTTTAACCTTCATATCCAGCACCAGACATTACGGTAATAGCTTTAACCTTCATCTCCAGCACCAGACATTACGGTATTAATTTTACCTTCATCTCCAGCACCAGACATTACGGTAATCTAACTTTAATGATCATCTCCAGCACCAGACATTACGGTAATAAATTTAACCATCATCTCCAGCACCAGACATTACGGTAATAAATTTAACCATCATCTCCAGCACCAGACATTACGGTAATAACTTTAACCTTCATCTCCAGCACCAGACATTATGGTAATAACTTTAACCTTCATCTCCAGTCCCAGACATTACGGTAATAACTTTAACCTTCATCTCCAGCACCAGACATTATGGTAATAACTTTAACCTTCATCTCCAGCACCAGACATTACGGTAATCTAACTTTAACCATCAGCCCCTGATCAGTGTTGGAGTTTTTGTAGTCGTGTTGATGACTTCCTGTCCTGATGTCATCACTACTCTGTTGCAGGTCTTGAAGTCAGCAGGTTCTGTTTTTCCAGCGAGGAGGATTTCATCGAAAGTTTACAGAAAAATAACGTGCAACTCTTCCTGTCAACGGACAGAAATGAGGCGCCGCAGGCATCACAGGAAGGTCAGGCTTTTAAAAAAACAATCAGAAATCCAATTTAAATGTTGACCTGATGATGGGGCTAAATGGAAAAGTCAAAAGATTATCAACTCTATTAAAATTCATCCTGAAGGGAACATGACTGTCTGAACCAAATCCGAGAAATTTCACTCAAAACAATGAATGTAAACCTCATGTTGGTTCTAACAAAAATGTCAGATGATCACCAAAGTCAGTAGGATTCATCGTTTGGGAGCCATGAATGGCTGCACAAAAGTTCATACTAATCTATCAACTAGTTCTTGAGATATTTCAGTCTGGACCAAAGAAATATATTATTCTTGAAACCTTTTTAACTTAATACTCAGAACCTCACATTTTGTGTTTGCTTAACAGTGACTTAAATACTTTGCTGATGATGTTGAAATGTTGATCACTTATTATTGTAATTTTCTCCTGAAAGCTCACAGTTTAACCATAAATCAGTGTGTTTTGATGATTTGATAATGTAGTTGGCAGGTGAGTGTGAATCCTCCTCCTTGTCATTGGTCCAGGTGTTCTCTCGGCCCTGCTGGACCGGCAGGAAGCTCCCTCGGAGCAGCTCAGAGTCATGTTGTGCGGGGACGCCGTGCACCGGCCCGACGCTGGCCCACTGCCGGCGAGCCGACAGGCCGCTCAGGTACTCGCAGTAACGTCCTGCGGAAAAAAACAGCTTTGCTTTTTAAAATTTAATGCAGAAGATTTTTCCCAAAGCAAAACAATAACCTGTGTATTAAATTACTCACCGAGTGTTGCCTTGAATTCGAGTAAGCCCCGACTGTAGTACGCAGATTGAGGAGTGGCTCAACGTGGGCGGAGCTAAATGTTTGACTCTGCACACTTGTCCAATAAAAACCGAAAGAGGAAGAATGTGTGTCTGAGGGAAAAACACAGGACTTTCACCCTGGAGACGTTTGCTTTCCCCTTTTCTTCTTTTCCTTTTTTATAATTCAAATATCATTATTTATTATAATCTGCTGTACATATAATATATATTATGACGTTTTTCCACTGCATGGTATCTACTCTACTCGCCTTGCCTCGACTCTACTCTACTTTTTTTGGTTTTCCATTACAAAAAAAAAAAAAGTAACACACCTTCGGTTTTCTGCTATGACGACCAGCCGTGGCTGGTGCTATGACGACCAGACGTGGCTGGTGCTATGACGACCAGCCGTGGCTGGTGCTAGGAGGACAGGGTCCTGCTGAGGCGGAACTAATCTGCGATGGAAAAAGGAGGACAGGGTCCTGCTGACGAGGCGAGTTGAGCAGGTACCATTAATGGAAAAACACCACAATATTGAGAATATGCTGCCTGATCTCTGCCACCTAATGGCGTACTGCAGTCAGGTGCAATTGTTGAATTCATGAAGAAAACGTGGGTAACGTGTCATTTCCTTTATGTGTCCAGTACTTCACATGCATTTTTACTCAAACCTTAACCACTGAAAACACTTGTGTATGCAACAGTCTCCCGGATTTAGACTGACGAGCAGTGCGCCTGCCAGACTTCTCAGACGAGTAGAAGTGTTGTACATAGTGAAGTTTTATGTGTTTTGGAAAGTACTGAGCATACGACTGGATGCACTGAGTGGGAGTTTGTAAACAGATGTTTTGATATAGTTTTGCTGTTGTTAAATGTGAACCCCTACTTCTTTATTGCATCAAGACTTCGTTCTGTTTTTTAATTCTCCATGGAGGCGACAAAAACATAATGAATTCAAGGCAACACACAGAGAGAGTAGTTGATGTACAAATGAGTATTTTGAGGATGAAGAATTTTTTTTAAAGAACTCAGGTGTCTGAGATTTTTTACAAATATTTTAAGGATAATTTACGTTCTTGCTCCGCAGAAGTTCTCAGCTCAGCTCGGCGAGATGCGTCAGAGGTTCGGCATGTCGGACAGCCCTCTCAGCATCGTCCTGATGACATCACACGGCGGCGGGGAAAGCTGCGCCGGCGCCCTGCGGACGCTGCGATCCCGCGGCGTGAACGTGGACGAGGCGTACTGCCTGGCCGGGGCCCCGCGGGGCCCCATCCTGTCCGTGGTCCGACCTCACTTCCTGCTCAGCGACGGATTCAGCGGCCTGGAGGACTGATGACATCATGAGGGGAGGGTACTGTCGCAGGAGCTCACCACAACCGTTGAAACAAGCTGCCAAAAATCACCTGTTTGATTGAATTGTTACCGCCCATTGAGCCTTAAAAAGCCAATCAGTGTCCTTATGTAAAGCTAAGCTCCGCCCACCACCAAAATACAAACACCAGGATTGGACACGGTCTGACTTTATATCTTTTGTAACTAACATATTAACATATTTGATATTCCTCTGTTCTGTGATAATAAAACAAATTATTATATTATTTTAGTGAGAACTCATAAATAACTGCAAATAACTAATGTTAGAGGAATCTGTTTATGTTTTGTAACGCGTTTCTGGATTTAAAAAATATATATCGACCGATATATCAGCATATCAAATTTTGAAATAACCAAATATTCATATCTGTATCGGCCTTAAAATCCTTCTTGGTCGGGCTCTAACCTGAACGAATCAGCATGTGCGTAACTGTGATCCAGTCTAACTGCAGTGTTTTTAAAATGCGAGTTTCTTTAAATTCGACACAAAAATGAAGTCATTGTGTTTGGCCTTTGGCCCTTAATGCTAGGACAGCTGAGCAGATGCTTTTATATTCTTTAGTTTCATCAGTTTAAGTTTCAAAGTTTCGGTTTTTGATTTAGAAACCGTTTTCCTTCTCTGTCTGTTACTTGCTGTTTACTTGCAGCTGTATGTTTGATTACTGTCTGTATTTTAAAACTTTTCATGTCCTCTGCTGCTCCGTCACTTAGTTTTAGACTCAGCAGCCTCCTTCTGTTTCTGAACCTCTTGTATATATGGGAAAAAAGTGATAAATTACAGAGCCGCAAAGTCCTGAAAGATCATGTTTTTTTGTATCTTGTGCACACAACATTAAAAATCTCAGTACTTGTCTATCCCAGTATCACGCCTGTGGTCTATAAAAACAAATGTGTCCATACAGTATGAAATATTAAAAAGAAAAAGGGAAATGCAGTTTTCTTTTTGTTGCTGTGATGTTTAAAAATGACCAGCAAGTGGCAGCAGAGAACTTCTCGCAGGAAAAATGGCAAAGTTCAAGACACAAATACTGTAGGCACACATGAATAGAGGCAGTTAATAAAGAAGACCACAATGCTAATAACATTATTAGGTGTCTTTGAGAAGGGTGCAGTGGTCCTTAAATGGGCTTGTAATCCTATGGGCGGGTCCTTGCTGCCATCATCAGCTCTGCTTCAGCTTCCCGTCCTGAACACAAACACATATTTCGTTGGAAACTTCATGAACTAATTCAGTCTGTTAATGAACTTTAGATTTGATTGTTTTTCTCAAGGGCTTTGCACAAAATTCTGGTCCATTTAGCAAGGCATTCTCCTTGGGCCACTCCCCGCATCCACAGCTATTCATTCTAGTATCTTTTTGGGCCCTCTTCACATGAGGGCCCTGGGTACTCAGTCCCCTTTCCACCCCCCAGTCGGAAAAATAAGTTTGTCTTATTTCTATCAATGTAACACTTCAGAGTTTTCACCTCTTCTCTTCCTATGGGTAGGTTTGTCATTTTCCCTATAAGAACACGAGCGTTGCCGGGCGACCGCTGCCTCATCAAATCATTTTTTGTTGTTAGTTTTGTTAGCTCCTAACCCTTAAAACACCAAAGTCACACAACAACACACACAATCTAACCAATCGGAGCAGCAGTTGAGCAGCAACTCCCGTGTTCTGCAAGGTAACATGACTGTTTTCTTTAAAGGAGTCTGGTGGATTTGAAAAGGCCGAGATGGATACGACTTTCCCCATCGTAATGGGCTGTCTGACAGCAAGAAAAAAGGGGTTTAAAGATTCTAAGTATAGCATACATTTAAACTGATACTGATATTGATTTTTTTCCAGTACAGATTTTTTTTGTACTCCTGCCTGCTTCTCCAAACTGGGGACATGCCGACCGCCATCTACTGTGAGTAACACACTGACTATGGAAACGTAGCTCATACAACTTAACTTGAAATCATCTGAAGTATCCCTTTAAAGTGCCCATATTATGAAGAAAAAAACCTTTTTCTGGGATTTGGGGTGATATTTTGTGTCTCTGGTGCTTCCACACGCATACAAACTTGGAAAAAACAACATCCATGCTGTTTTGAGTGAGATACGGGTTCTGAATGTCCACTGGCTTCTGTCTCCGGGTGTGCTGTTCAACATCTGTACTGCTTTCTACGTCACTAGCCAAGACGAGGTGGCTAACCGTAGCATGCTGGCTTGTTCTCAATGGTAAAACCCTGCCACTAGTTGACCATAATCTCCAAAAGAACTACTTCCTGTCCCTGTTCTGCAGGTATTCCACAAGTATCCCTGGTCTAGAAGAAGTCTCCCAGCTAATCCTGCCTTGGACTGACCAAAGCTGGAGGAAAAAGTTAGCTACCTGATGTGATCCTTACATGCTGCATGATGTATAGAAGTGTGATGTCTCACTCTGGAGCTAAAACACAGACCTAAACACACAGGGTGAAAGAGGATCTGCAGCAATTTGCTATACAACAACTTTATGGTGTTTTTTAAAAAAAATAAACCATGTAAACCTATTCTGGTACAACCTTAAAATACAATTATGAACCTGAAAATGAGCATAATATGGGTGCTTTAAAGTTCAGGCTCTGGGAAGAACCATGTTACAAGAACTAAAAGTGAACACAATGACGCTCACATTGCAGCTGTTGTCAAAAAGGAAGTCTATCACAGCAATGATCCCCCCTCTCTTCCATTCTCAGCTCCTTCTGCTCTCAGCCACAGGCAGGAGGGTCAGGATGGAGGGATGAGATGGAGGACGAGGAGGAAGAGGATGTTGAAGCATCTGTTGGATCCTTAAGCAAATTAGGGCAGTCTATCCCAGTGATAAAACATGTGAAAGCAGTCTGAACATACTGGCTGACTAAGCAACACTGTAAAGGAAACTTTGACCAGATGTAGTTGTTTATACAAACACAAAACTGGCATTTATTGCCATTTCATCACATTTGTATTCATAGAAAAAGGATAAGAGGGTTATTACATGGTATCAAAGTTAGTTTCCTTCACAGCACTGCTCTAATTTTAGAAATACTGACGTCATGAAAACACATTTCCTCACCCCACTTGCAAGATATTTGTGACTGCACCAACCAGACTCTGTACAATCTTTAGAGGATTTAAAAAATATCACATTTCATTTATGTATTTGCTCAACTGTATACTTGTTATGTTTCTACATAATGTTCTAAAAACATACTTTTCTAGGTCAAATCCCTTTATGGTATTTGTTATTAAATTTTACCAGATATGTAGGTTATGTTTGTACAAGGCAATTATGTGAGTTTAACAGATTAAAGATGATTTCTGTAAGCCTACCAATATATATATATATATATATATATATATATATATATATATATATATATATATATATATATATATATACACACACACACACACACACACACACACACACATACAGTCACCTGGAAACGGATGAGTTCCTATGATCTCAGCTCGTTTCCTGTGGGGCAAACTGACGTTCAGTGGGACCGACGGGACGTCCGGCGGCGGCGGCAGTTTAAATACCTAAAGGCCTACGTCATTAACGTGATATAATGCAGTTTTAACTAGATTTCGGTTCATAGCCTCTGTTGTAGCCTACACATTATATATAGTTAAATTATAGTAATTATTCCACTGCTTGTTGCTGCGACTCTCTGAAAATTAGCCTACTATCCTAAATTGTGGATATCACACATACGCACACACACACACACACACACACACACACACACACACACACACACACACACACACACACACACACACAGAGCGTCAGCCAGACAGTAGCCTACAAACTGTCTCCTGCTGCAGCTCAAGGACTGAAGGACGCTGTAAAGCGCAGCTGATAAGCGGCTTTAATCGGCTAATTTGGCATAGCCTACTGCAGGTGAACTCACCGGAGATGAAATCACCCGCAGTCCGACGCACTCACCGCGGTCTGACCGCAGCGACGCTCCGCCTGGTCGTCATTTTTCACCCTGAGCTTTTAACAGAGGACACGTTGGATTTCCTCTCCAACTTTCTGATGTTTTGAGGATTTTACGCGCTTTTGATTTCTCAATCTTCCTGACATGAAATGTCCCCTTCTCAAGAGGACCGACGCAACTTCATCAGCACCTGTTTAGAAATTATGAGTTAAGGGTGTCTAGACGCGTGTTTTATTTTGGGAATAGAACCAAACTCCACCTGTTTCCACCATCTTTTACGCGGATTTTGTTGCGTAAAGTGCGCAGCGGAGCGCTCTGAAGCTCCCCGGTAGAGTCTGTTAGAGTCTCCCTGACACCGTGATGAGACCACAGTGCGGGGACCAGAGTCCGGCCCGGCCTTCATGAGAGTCCTCTGGCCGCGCTGCGGGACGGAGCGGAGGAGCCGCGGTGGAGATGGCGGCTAACCTGAGCGCGGAGGCAGCGGCGGCTCCGGAGGCGGCCGCTGGGGGACACAACCTGCCTGCACTGTTGTTCGGGGTGCTGCTGATCGTCGTGATCATCTGCGGGAACCTTCTGGTGTGTCTGAGCGTGTTCACCGAGAAGGCGCTGAAGACCACCACCAACTACTTCATCGTCAGTCTAGCGGTGGCGGATCTGATGCTCGCGGTGCTCGTGCTGCCGCTCTTCGTCTACACCGAGGTGAGATCAGCAGTCCGTGAGAATATTACTTTGGGTAGCTACAGGTGAATCAGCTGTTCCACTTTAAATGTTAACCTTACAGCTGCGTGCAGAGCTGTTTCAGGGGGCCCCATCTGTTCCAGGGGGCCTCAGAGTCCTCAGAGTCCAGATATGTCTGTCTCTGCAGCAGGTGTAATGGATTCTCAATCCTTAAATTAATAATAATAATTTATTTATATACATTCTAAAACGCTTAATGTGGTTAAACAACGATCAGTGATCACCAAACTTCTCTCTCACATTGCTCCTCATAACCACAGAAATTTGTCAAAAAATCACTCCAAAGTCCAATTATTATGGACGCTGTCTGACATTAAGTGTTTCTGCTTCATTGAGGCTATTGTAAGGAAAAAGCTTAATTGGACTTTGGGTTCGATTTTTTTTTTTTACAGTTTTCAGTGGTTCTGGGGAGCGATATGAGAGAGATTCCAGATGGGCCCATCTGAGCTTTCATTTTCTCAAAGGCAGAGCAGGATACCCAGGCCTCGGTTTACACCTATCACCATTTCTAGCCACTGGGGGACCATAGGCAGACTGGGGGAACTCATATTAATGTTAAAAAAACTCATAAAGTGAAATTTTCATGCCATGGGATGCTTTTAAACTTTTCACGTTTTAGAATGTCCCGGTAAATCACTTCCTCTCTGTTTCCTCTGATCTTTTCCAACTCAATTAATGGATCAATTAATGCACTGTTAAATGTTTTGTGAAGGATCTACTTGGTTAAAATGGGTTTAAGGGTTACAAATATCTTAAAAATCAACCCCAAAAAGCATGAAAGTCATCACAAAATTGTCATTTTAAATAAAAATGTGCAAATATTTAAGGAATGCCTGTCTTGTTATTCGGTCAGGGGTTTATTAGAGGGTTTTACACCTTACAAATCCTTTAAACCATGCAGATCAACAAGAACATTGTACTTTTGTTCTCACTCTTCAGATCTTTATTAAGGAAATTGTTCTCACAGCAAGATAAAATAAAAACACAATAGAGGACATTACAAGTGACGAGGGGGTAAAAACAATAAGAACAGGGATAAGAGAAAGAGCTGAGATGAACAAGGAGAACGTTAGAATCAAAAGTTCTCATTGCACATGGGATCAATAAAAACTTGAACCTGACGCACCTTGTTTTACACATCTGCTGTGATAGATTTGTGTTAATCAAAGTGGGATTACACATTACGTTGTTTTAACATAAATACCACAACGTACAAATACTGTGCTTCAGGTAAAAGTCATTCATACTTGTACTTGGGTAAAAGCATTTCTTTGAGAAACAGGTAACTGTAGTTATACTTAATTAAAGTACCAAAAATGTTATGCAGAATGGCGTATTTCAGTATAAAATGTAATACATCTGGATTATAATTATTGTCCATCCATCCATCCATCCATCCATCCATCCATCCATCCATCCATGTTTTTTTGGGGGCCTTAGTTAAAAAAAAAAAAACATGTTAGTGAGGTCCGTGGTTGGAAATCAGTGAACTATCCCTTTAACCGCTAACTCTGAACTCCAGCTGACCGTCAGATGAAGCCCCGCCCCTTCCCATGATATCACTGTGCAGAACACATCATCTGACATTAGCATACATTTAAATTGTTTATTTATTTTTAACTTACTGAAACAGTCCGTCTTTGTCAAAGACACATTCCTCCAGAGGTCAGCCGAGGGGGCCCCTCAGATGACAAAAATAACATTGATCAATCATGTCTGTTCTTTTGTCCTCTCTGTGTATTCATCCATTACATGAGAAGCAGAGTGGCAATCGGGAGAGTTTGGACTTTTCCTGTCGGGCCAGTAGTGTTTGGAGGCCGCGAGGACCGGTTTGATAATGTATGGTGCGCAGCGGGCCGCGGCAGCCTCTTATTTAAATACAAATATCACAAAGCAATGGGCACAACCATGTGGAGGATCTTCAGAAATATAAGGGGATCAGTGAGCGGCCCCTCAAAAATGAATTGTGTTGTTGTGCTGTATGTTGTTCATTCATTCACTATCCGAACATTCATCTACCCCCCCCCCAAAATACAGTATATATACAGTACATATTGTTGGGTTTCTGTAAATAACATCACACAGTATGGTCTACACCTGCTCTTTATGAAATGAGATAACTGTTGTTGTGATTGTGATGTTGTGAAAATTGAATTGAATGATGTTCCTGAAAATTGAATTGAATTGATATATCAGTTATATATATATATATATAATTGAATATACTGTATATATATATATACTGTATACATATAATTAGGGGTGGGAATCACTAGACACCTCCTGATACAATGTCATCACAAGTCAATACATATGCCACAATACGTTATTAATGTGATTTTAAACAAATTGCAATATTCTGCGACATATTGCAATTTATAACCTTTTTTACAACTTCTAATGTTTTCCCAATTTCAAATTATGTCCTCAAAAGGAAACTTTGTCAACATCTGTTTTATATTAAAAGATTCATTTCTCTGTTTGTTCACCTCGCTTCAATTTTATTGCCGCAAAATGGGATTGTCAAGCAGACAAACGACCAACACATATATATATATATATATATATATATATATATATATATATATATATATAATATATAATATATCATAAAAGATCGATACTTATCGACTGTGTATTGCCACTCAAAAATTGCAATACTATGCTGTTATGATTTTTTCCCCACACCTATATCTAATGTATTCGTCATAAATATATGATAAAGAAACAAGATATCATCTCTCTCTCTCTCTCTCTCTCTCTCTCTCTCTCTCTCTCTCTCTCTCTCTCTCTCTCTCTCTCTCTCTCTCTCTCTCTCTCTCTCTCTCTCTCCTCTCTCTCTCTCTCTCTCTCTCTCTCTCTCTCTCTCTCTCTCTCAGTACCAGGACGGCGTGTGGACCCTCAGCACCACCATCTGTGACGGCCTGATGACCATGGACGTGATGCTCTGCACCTCCTCCATCTTCAACCTCTGCGCCATCAGCGTCGACAGGTCGGTGCTCAACTAAACACACACACACACACACACACACACACACACACACACACACACACACACACACACACACACACACACACACACATTAATATAATGAAGAATCAATAAAACCCCAATGGTCGTCAACATTTTTTTTTATCACGGTGAGCAGTAGTGAGGAACATGTAAAGGATTCAGACGCAGCTCTGCAGCACAAACAAACCCTAAAAGTCCTGCAGGAATATCAGAGGAAGCTCTGTTCAGCTGATTAAAACGAAAGGGGTCAAAGGTTAGCCGTAACTCACAGACTTTGTGTCATAATCTGAGCTTTAAATTGACCTTCGGGTCACGGTCAACCAGCTGATTATCAAAACCAGAGTCCTGAGGATGTTTCAGCTCTCCACCCAACATCAGACATCATACCACAGTTCACTCTCATGTCGAAGCATGACTGTAAAAGCTCCAAAACAAGAAAAAATCCGAACAATTTAAAGCCTCAGATGAAGGAATGCATCTCGTTAGATTGACACAATGAGATTATCCAAAGTCTCGGCTGATGTTGAAGAATGAAACTCGAAGCTGCTGCTCGAATCTGGTGTCCCAACTCCAGATAAATGTGATTACATCGGAGAGTGAAGCTAACGCAGACTGATGGTGATGAGCTGAAGCTTTTTGAAGCAGCTGGCAGCAGTTAGAGGTTTAAGAGTATGAATAATTCAAAGGGAGCGGGCAGGAAACAGATCCTGACGGTCTGCAGAGAGTCCACCTGTCCACAGGCTTCTGGTGCGTCTGCAGGTTTGAAAGTTGACTGACTGATGATTGCTAAACAGGACCAAGGGTCCAGGCGCTGAGGGGGGCCCCCTGAGCCAGACTATCATTCATATTTCTTGAAAGTTATAAGGAGGTCAGTCAGAAGTACGTCTTTTATTTAGTTTAGACATTTTAGTTAATCCCAATCGGCAATTCATTTGCAGCTTCCCAGTTCATACAGTCGGTTCCAACAAACACTCACCAAACAGTAGTTAAAGATGCTGGAGGAAACATATTTAAAACATATGGGAGACAGGTTATAACTATAAGCATTAAATTAAATCAATAAATAAAGACAATAATAAATCAATATAAAGAAATGTCCTATAGTCTTTGAAATAGAAATCTTTTAAGATGAGAATTTTTTGTGTTGAGCAGCCTGATAGCAGAAGTAATACAAGACTTGGAATAGCGATTAGTTCTCCTCGGAGGCCCATTATACCGCCGCCGCGAAGGCATTATAGAGAACTCTGTCTGCAGTATGGTCGCCTGATCATTTTCTTTGCATTCTCAGCCAAAGGGAGCCTAAGTCGCTCTGCTGAACTCCAATAATCTTCGTGTAAACCTTTAAACCGTCCTCACTCAGAAAACGACCGTATAGGTCGATTGTGCAAGCATGCACGACCCACAGGTGTGTTTGGTGTTAGGCAGCGACCTCTCATGGCTGTAGGAAATATCGTGGGAGCAAATGTGGAAGGGACAAAGTATGATAATATGTCGTTATTTTAAACCATTAACTGAGCAGACTATTTTTGTTTTTATTAAGCACTTTGAGCTGTACTTTGTTACTGAAAGATTCTCTATGAATACCGTTTATTGTCATCATTATTTTTACTCTTGAGTTGAAGTGTCAACACAAAGAAAAGCTCTTCAGTAGTGTCCCCCGCTGAAGAAATTAGTGTTATATCCACTCAAATTATCATTCAGGTTGTCCTAAAATGTCTTCCTAATGTTCCTGCTCACATGAGGATGAACCCGTTAAACGTGTTTCATGCTTCTTGCATTCAGCGCGTTCAGCGATATGACACAAACGCGACCTGGGCACGTGGAAACCTGTTTTCCATTTTAATGATCCTTTGACTTTTCTTCTAGCGCCACCCTCAGGACAAACTGTACATTTAGCTTTAATTCAATTCAATTAAATTAAATTTTATTAATAGTATCAATTCATAACAAGAGTTATGTGCATGTATAGGTACTGAGCATGTGTGTGTAATTCAGGCCTGAGTGTAATAACTACAGAGTGAAAAGACTGTAAAAAAATATTGTATACTGTATTAATCAACCCTTGTGGGATTAATACAGTATACAATATTTTTATTTATTCATTTTAATTATTATTATTTTATTTTTTGACACTTTACAATTAGAGGAGGTGTAGACCACACTCTACAAGGACCCAACAATTCTAGTAATTCCCCCAAACCTTTAAGAATATCTAAATCCTTCTAAAGAACAAAAAAACAAAAGAAAAGGAAATAAATGTATCATGGGTTGCCAGTTTATGATTTTAGGGGCCGCAGATTTTAAAATGTCTCTCGCTTGTTGCAGGTTCATCGCCGTGTTAATCCCTCTCGCCTACAACAGGAAGCACGTGGACCTGCGGCAGGCGGTGCTGCTGTCGGCCACCTGGATCATGGCCCTGGCGGTGGCCTCACCCATCATGTTCGGCATCAACAACGTGTCGGGCCGCGACCCCACCGAGTGCAAACTAGAGAACGACAACTACGTCCTGTACTCGTCCGTGTGCTCCTTCTTCATCCCGTGTCCCATCATGGTGCTGCTGTACTGCGGCATGTTCCGCGGCCTGCGGCGCTGGGAGGAGGCGCGTAAAGCCAAGCTGAAGAACAGCATCCAGGCGTGCCGCAAGCTGCAGGAGGCCGCCACCTCGTTGCCGCCGCTGGCCTCGCTGCCGCCGCCGCTGCCGCCCATCATAGAGAGGAACTGACGGAGAATCTGGATGAGCCATCCACCTTCCCGTCCACAGAAAAGCCCTTCCACTCAGAGTACAGAGACGGGCCTGTGCATACCGTCAGCTTCACAGAGATCAAGTTCAACCCTGACCCCCGCAGGAGGAAGACCGCCAAGATCAACAACAGGGAGAGGAAGGCCATGAAGGTGCTTCCTGTCGTTGTGGGTGAGTTCACTTCCTGTTAAGCAGTTTTATCGCTACCACACAAGACTGGGCTACCAATAAACTGACTAACTAAATTGAAGGATCCAGAATTCAGAAACACTTTATTGTATACTTATTGTGAGCCTGATGAATGCCACAAGCTGAAACTGAGCGAGCTCACAATAGAGTGGTGAGCTCTGGGCCTTGGGCCGCTGTAGAGTCAGCAGAGGTGTCAAGTAACAAAGTACAAATACTTTGTTACCTTACTTAAGTAGAAACTTTGGGTATCTATACTTTACTGGAGTAATTATTTTACAGCAGACTTTTTACTTCTACTCCTTACATTTTCACGCAATTATCTGTACTTTCTACTCCTTACATTTTAAAAATAGCCACATTACTTCTATTTCAGTTCAGCTTGTTTTCATTCCGGCTTGTCATTGTTCAAAAAAACACCAAAACCTATCCAGATGAATCGAATGAATTTGATTGTGGTTGGATGAGAAGTATAAACATATACCATTCAGACACTTTATTGGTTCGTACGCGATCCATCGCACCTGCACATGACACAAATCACGTCACACTCCAGCGAGGAAATAGCAGACGTATGTAGCCTAGTACGAAGATATCCGTGGCAGAGACTCAAGAGTACTCGAGCAAAATGTCCCAACCAAGCACCAGCAAGGAGGTTGGTAGCCAGGAAGACCAGCTAACCCTTCTACATCCCTGTTTTCGAAATGGTTGGAAGCAAAAACAACTCCTTTCGAATGCGCTACAAGCTCTCCGCACCCAAGTACCACAAGCTAATTGTTTCCGAAACTCGCTGTCTAATTTGAAAAAGCATATTGATATAATTTTTTTTCTCTTTACATTACTATTACTTTTATACTTTAAGTAGTTTTGAAACCAGTACTTTTATACTTGAGTAAAAAGCTTGAGTTGATACTTCTACAGAAGTCTTTTTAAACTCTAGTATCTATACTTCTACCTGAGTAATGAATGTGAATGCTTTTGACCCCTCTGAGAGTCAGGGGTTTCTGGTACAACTGCTTTCAAAGTGCACGGAGAAAAGAAATGGTCCTAAAGAGTCATAACTCCAGCAACACTTCTGGTAGTCTCACATTGTCATCTTAACAGTGCTGTGGAGAAAGGTCTGGCTACACCACAAATGTATTCTGGAATAGGAGCTCAAAGGTTCAGGTTGTTTTCTGTAGCGAAGCGATTTTGAGAGCGGAAGGAGAGGATCCTGGATCCATGTTCTTCCATTGATCTAAGGTACCCTTCTGGTAACAAAACTCTATTGTGAGACCAACGAGTTTGGACTTGTAGCCTCTGAGGGTCATGAGCCCCGCTACTGCCCCGAGAACCGAAAAGCCACACGGCGTAGGGATCAATCTGCACCCTTGATTGGTTTATTACAACACAATGACCGTGTCAATGATGACAAAAAAGATTACTTACTTTTTGCAAATTCCAAATTAAATCAGAAAGTAGGAAAAATAAAAGAAGAATGTGAAGCTGCAGTTGGCTGGAAGATGAAGACAATGTGTCTGTTTTATTTCCATCACAGCACAGTCAACTCATGAAATAACTCTGTATTACTGCTCAAGGCTGACCAAAATGACCAAAATCCACCCGATCGTCTAACTAATTGATGATTGATCAGGGAATTAAATCCGTCATAATGACCGTTCTCAAACTAACCATCAAACGATGGAAAATGTAGGTTGATTCCAAAAATAATTGGTGGCTAAACCTGCACATTGTCTGCCAAATGTAACACATCCTGGACAAATGTGTTCACTGAACTCAAAGACGCAAAACTGATCAACTCCTAGTGAAACAGCGAACAAGGTGACACCTCCAAAATGACAAACTATTAAAAAGTTTATTGACTGTAATGTAAATACTGTGTGATGGTCAGTATGTAATCTGCTACGTTCTAAAATGAGTTGGTGTCTTAATCCACACATTGTCTGCCAAATGTAAATGGACTTTTTTAATATAGCGCTTTTCTAGTCATAACGACTTCTCAAAGTGCTTTAACATAGTACAGGAACCATTCACAATTCACACACATTCACACACTGTGGCCGAGGTTGCTGTGCATGGTGCCACCTGCTCATCAGATAAACACTCACACACACATTTTACACTCCGATGGTGCAGCATCGGGGGGAAACTTGGGGTTCAGTGTCTTGCCCAAAGACACTTCGACATGGACAAGTTTGTTCACTGAACTCAAAGACACAAAACTGATATCAACTCCTAGTAAAACATCAGAGTTTAGTAACATTAATGCAATGTGTTACGGGTCAGTGATTCTCGGCCCAACACTGACTGTGATTGGTCTCACATGGAAGAAAAATGAGCTCACAAACATTTAGATTAGTTATCGCAAAGTTACTTTAGAGTTACAAAAGATTTAGTAAAAAGTTGTCCATCCATTAACCCAAAAAACTTAACAGTATGAACTGTGTGCTACACCTCCACCTCTGATGTCTGTTCAGAGGCACTAAACACATCAGTTAGAAAAGGTCGTCCTATTAATAGCAGTGTTCGTTCTAATGCGTCGAAGTGCTTCCCTTTAGCACACAGCAGCTAATCCTGCAGCCCCTTTAATCTGAAATCCAATTATTACATAAGGCTCAGTCCGACACGGTGTTGAGCGTGCAGGTAGTTCTCATGCATCTCTGCTTCATTAGCTCACTTAACAGTTTAGATAACATGAAAGCAAGGCTTAAGTATATAAAGGAAATAACTCATTTTTAAAAAGTTTTACCAATACAAGATTTTGTAAATCTGCATTAATTGAATCAGATAAAAAATACAGTTCTTTGGTTTTGAGTAAGCTCTGGTCTGGTTTTCTGTAGTCTTTACTGAAATATTCTTACAACTCTGCCACTGGGTGTTAGCTAATTACACTTAACTACCGCTGATCTACTTTCTGTTACCTGTGGAAAAACTGACGTGATCACATTAGAAGGTCACTAGGTAGGTAGGTAGGTAGGTAGGTAGGTAGGTAGGTAGGTAGGTAGGTAGGTAGGTAGGTCTGTAGGTGCATGGATAGGAAGCTGGCAGACTGGTGGGGAAGTTAGGTTGGTTGGTAGATTAGTTTGTAGTTTGGTAAATAAGTAACTTGGTAGGTTAGCTCTCAAGTTGTCTCATTATCGCATTTGATTCGGCAACAAATTTGTAGATTGGTTGGTCAGTTTGTGTATATTGGTAAGTATGTAGGTAAGTAAGGAACTTTGAAGGAGTGTAGGTAATTAAATTGGTAAGTAAGTGGTGAGTTGGTAGGTAGATAGATAGATGAGTTAGTAGGTAGATAGACAGGTGAGTTGGTAGGTAGATAGACAGGTGAGTTGGTAGGTAGATAGACAGGTGAGTTGGTAGGTAGATAGACAGGTGAGTTGGTAGGTTTGAAGTTGGGGAACTTGGTACTGTGGTAGGTAGGTTTTTAGGTTTGTAATTACTAGGCCCACAAAGAATCTGTGGTCGCAGAATTCTGCAGAATTTTCCGCAGATTACAAATTGAAAAGAAAAACTTAAAATTTAGAACGTTAACACATCTCCGCCCCCAAGAAACAAACTGTCCATTAGGTTTTACATTCTGGATCACTGCTGAAACTATAACAAAAACAACCTTGGTAGGTGAGTTGGTAGATTGGTAAGTGCAAAAAATCTGCTTCCTTATCTTATCTGACCATTCAGACGGCATCCCAGGGGTAATCTACCAGCGGTTATTGGTAGGTAGGTTTTCAGGTAGTCAGTTCATAGGTTTGTGAAGTATGAAAGTAAATCAGCAATTCATCCTGAGAGTAGGGCTGAATGCAGTTAGTGGGCTGGTAAATAGATACATTGTTAGTATGGTTAGTTAGTAGGTTAGTAAGTTGGTGACGCTCTGCTTCATTAGTAAATCTAACTATTCAGAATAGGGCTTATCTAAATGTTGGTAAAATCGAGTGAGGTTTTCTGGTGTTTCTGTCTCACTGTAGACTCTTAGGGACTCTTCTGGTTCTTCCTCTCGTACAGGTGCCTTCCTGTTCTGCTGGACTCCCTTCTTTGTCCTCCACACGATGCGGGCTCGCTGTCAGGGCTGCCATGTCCCACCAGTCCTGATGAGCGTGGTGACGTGGCTCGGCTATGTCAACAGCGCTCTCAACCCCGTCATCTACACCGTCTTCAACACCGAGTTCAGGAACTTCTTCAAAAAGTTCCTGCAACGCTGCTTCTCCAAGAACGCCTGATGGCGATGCCGCCGCTGCCACTGCTGCAAAGACAATGTTTCAGCTGCAATCTCCGACTCTTGATTTATCGTCTGTAGTCTGTGTGCTTGGCCATTGTTTTTGTCCTCTGTGAGGTTTTTATTTTTCTACATGTGACAACAGCAAAGTTTGTTTGAGCTTTGTGTACTTTGACAAGAAGCTGAGGAACAAACTCAGAGGAGAAGCAAAACATCACACAACCAACAAAGACTTGATTTTATATGTTGAAATTCATCTTTTGAGAATAAAAGTTTAAATAAAAATGCTGGATTTTATGGACTGCACGTGGCAGAGAAACGGTAGCTGATTTTTAAAGATCAGGTCAGTTTCAGAAGATTCTGTTTGGGCTCAAAGTAGTCTCACATTACCAGACCTTCCACCACAGTGCTGTGGAGGAAGGTCTGGCTAGTCCACAAAGCATTCTGGGATGGGATCATCTTGGGCGGCGCTATACGCCGGAGTCAATGCCGCTGCAAAATAGCCTCAGAAAGGAACTTGTTTTGGTGGAGCATGTGTACGTTCAAAAGTTGTTTTAGTGGTACAACAGCAAACTCCGATGGAGTCTAGGTAGCTGTCTGGATTTACCCTGCAGAGATCTGAGGAGCATAGTCCTCATAGAACGCCAACACAAAAAAAGTGTGATGGACGTCCGGCGAAAGGTGATGGACGTCTGGCGTCACCTGAACAATCCCGGGAATTAACCCTTGTGTTGTCCTCCCGGGTCAAAAAGATTAACACTTGTTTTTTTACCCTTTATTTTCCGACATGTGACATTTTCAACGCATAATTTTTTCTTATTTCACTAACACCACCTTACTACCACTAGTTTTACACTACTTTTTGGACTCCATGGTCAATAACCCTCATTTCTATAGAATTACACCTAATATTTGAACTAATAAAGCAGAAATTATGAATTATTCTGACTAATAGTTAAGATCAGACAAACGTATGTTGAGTGGATGAGTTTGGTCAGGATGCTGATTTGAAACCATTTAAATTTATACCCAAAATTCAATGAAAGAGATTGTATTTTCAAAGAGCGTTGCATGGAATCCATCCTTTTTTTGTGGTAATTTGGTTAAAAAAAATGCCATATTTCTGATATAGACGTTGTTAAAAGGGGTCAAATTTGACCCGAGGACAACAGGAGGGTTACACGTCGTCGATAAAGACTAGAGTCAAATCAACCAGATGATGAGATGTTTGGAAAATGGTGTATACTCAACTTTATGCAGTTTGACAGTGCAAAATAAGGCTGCAGCCATTTATGTTCCCATTTTTCATATAATTGGAGGAGTTTACTGATCATTAGGGGGCTGATCCTTCTACAAACAATCCGCAACTTCAGTCATTTTCAATGGACTGCCTTTTTTCTTCTTGTCTCCGCCCATCACTCTCCTTCTCTGCTGCCCAAACCTTGATCCATAACTTCATCCAGGGCTGTAGTCAAGACCACCTTAGTTGAGTCCAAGACAAGTCCAAGACCAGGACTAGTCGAGTCGAAGTCAAGACCGAGTCCAAAGAGGTTTGAGTCCAAGACAAGACAGAGTCCAGGACAGAAAAGCAGGTCTTATGCATGACAGTATCAAGACAATTATTTTGGGTTTCACTTTCCCTCCAATATTATTATCAACATAATAAAGACACCTGGACTTGGTCAAGACCAAAAGCCATAATGGGCAAGACCAGTGGCCGAGACCAAGACAAGTCCAAGTCCAAATACTAGCGAGTCCGAGACAAGTCCAAGACCATAGAAAAACGGTCTTGAGTCTGGACTTGAGTCCAAGACTGGACTTGAGTTGATTATTGCATGAGCATGAGCATGATTATTAAAAATTATTTTTTTTTTTTTTTTGTTGGTGCCTCCTCTAAGTCAAGATGTGCACCAACCTGAAAAAGCACCCAATCTGGGGAGAAGTGCTGTCTGAAGGATAAACTCGGAGAACTAAAGTCTCTCAAGTCACTAATGGGCTGTAACTAGCAACACACACACACACACAAACACAGCATGAAACGACTGCATCAAACCTCATTAATCAACTACTATCAGAGCTTCTCAGTATGTTCCAGACCAGAGTCCCTGCAGGATAAAGACCTCCACAGAAGGCCATTTAAATTTGATGTTTCAAAGCCTGAGACAAACATGGAGCTTTAAAAGCTTCTCAGCAGATTTCATCAGAGTCAAAAAAATCTCTTGAGGAAAGAAATCAACACAAACACACACAGCGATGGATGGAGCTTGTGTTGTTTCCTGTAAAAAAAAAACAAACAACTCTGCCATGTTAAAGGATAGGTTCATCATTTTGTGTAGTCTGTCTAAAACAATACTTGCAAGTATACTGAAACAGCGGTAGAAGTACTCACATCTTTTAAAGTAGATCAAAGTGGCAATACCACCGTGTTAAAGACTCTGCCAAGTAAAAATCCTGCATTCAAAATTTTTCTTGGACAAAAGTACAAACAAAAATACACTTATATGTGGAACGAATGTGTGGACCAAAGCTTTAAACAATGAGGTAAATGTATGTTGAAGCCTTTAAACAAAAACCTCAGATTTCTAACCATTCTGAACGCTCCACTTCCAACAAGTCTTTCTACTCTCGGCTCAAGCTGATCTTTGTTACATGGTCATCTGCTCCATGCACGTCACTGCAGCGTTACAGTATACACTGCTACATGTACAGTGGGTACGGAAAGTATTCAGACCCCTTTAAATTTTTCACTCTTTGTTTCATTGCAGCCTTTTTCCAAAAATCAAAAAAGTTCATTTTATTTCTCAGTAATGTACACTCAGCAACCCATCTTGACAGAAAAAAACAGAAATTTAGAAATTTTTGCATATTTATTAAAAAACAAAAACTGAAATATCACATGGTCATATGTATTCAGACCCTTTGCCGTGACCCTCATATGTAACTCAGGTGCTGTCTATTTCTTCTGATCATCCTTGAGATGGTTCTACACCTTCATTGAGTCCAGCTGTGTTTGATTATACTGATTGGACTTGATTAGGAAAGCCACACACCTGTCTATATAAGACCTTACAGCTCACAGTGCATGTCAGAGCAAATGACAATCATGAGGTCAAAGGAACTGCCTGAAGAGCTCAGAGACAGAATTGTGGCAAGGCACAGATCTGGTCAAGGTTACAAAAAAATTTCTGCTGCCCTTAAGGTTCCTAAGAGCACAGTGGCCTCCATAATCCTCAAATGGAAGACGTTTGGGACGACCAAACCCTTCCTAGAGCTGGCCGTCCGCCAAACTGAGCTATCGGGGAGAAGAGCCTTGGTGAGAGAGGCAAAGAAGAACCCAATGGTCACTGTGGCTAAGCTCCAGAGATGCAGTCGGGAGATGGGAGAAAGTTGTAGTAAGTCAACCATCACTGCAGCAATCCACCAGTCGGCTTTATGGCAGAGTGGCCCGAAGGAAGCCTCTCCTCAGTGCAAGACACATGAAAGCCCGCATGGAGTTTGCTAAAAAACACCTGAAGGACTCCAAGATGGTGATAAATAAAATCCTCTGGTCTGATGAGACCAAGATAGAACTTTTGGCCTTAATTCTAAGCGGTATGTGTGGAGAAAACCAGGCACTGCTTTTCCAATACAGTCTCAACAGTGAAGCATGGTGGTGGCAGCATCATGCTGTGGGGGTGTTTTTCAGCTGCAGGGACAGGACGACTGGTTGAATCAAGGGAAAATGAATGCCTGCATATCCTGGAAAAACCTTTTCCAGAGTGCTCTGGACCTCAGAAAGGTTTACCTTCCAACAAACAATGACCCTAAGCACACCGCTTAAAATATGGAGTGGCTTCACAACAATCTGTGGCATTCTTGAAACGGGCCCAGCCAGAGCCCTGACTTAAACCCAATTGAGCATCTCTGGAGAGACCTGAAAATGACTGTCCACCAACGACCATCCAACCTTTGGAGAGGATCTGCAAGGAGGAATGGCAGAGGATACCCAAATCCAGATGTGAGAAACTTGTTGCATCATTCCCAAAACGCTCCATGGCTGTCCAGATCAAAAGGGTCTTTACTAAATACTGAACAAAGGGTCTGAATACTTATGACCATGTGATATTTCAGTTTTGTTTTTTACAAATATGTTTCATTTCTGTTTTTTCCATGGGTTGCTGAGTGTACATTACTGAGAAATAAAATGAACTTTTTTGATTTTTGGAAAAAAAGGCAATGAAACAAAGAGTGAAAAAATTTAAACTGCTACATGTAGCTACATGCTAATACCAGGGAAACCTGTTATCTTGATGTTGGTAGTTTCTCCCCAATTTTGGCTCAAAATCCTGTCTGGTTATGTAGTTATTGGTTTGGAAGCCTTTATTGATGATTTTTGTTCTAGAAACTCAAAATACGAGATATGACATGAAACTGAAAATGAGCACAATAGTTCACCTTTAAGGAAAGAAATGAAAGTTCCCCTTTAAGACAAACAAGCTGACCCTATTCTTTAAAGACGACCTTTAAAGTTGATTTAAAGATTTACAGATCCTGGCTGTTAATGTAGTAAATGCCTGGTCCTGCGGGAGGGAGTGGGGGGGCGTCTCCTTCACTGTCAGCAAGCAGCAGCAGACACATGAGCGCTGCTGGGACTGAGACGCAGTAGAATCAAACGTCATCATGTCTGAGCTGATTCATCAGGAGTCACTCTGACGGATCACCTGACTGCTGATTGTCTGAGATATTAAAAACTACACTCGGTCTTCAGCTGCTAAACACAAAAAAACTCAATATGAAGGCATATAATATTTAAAAGAAAATACAAATGTGAATCAGAATACACAGAAATCTTCCGCAGGAGGAATGATGCTGAGCGACTCAAGTTGAAAAGATAAAATATCACCTGAAAATGTAATTATTTAAAATTAATTAAATAAACATCAGACAATATGAATGACAACAAAAGTCTCTTCTGAATCCCATATGGGGAAATTAAATTCACTTTAATTAAATGGTTTAATACTGGCGGCTCCGGACTCGCTTCTGTATTTTTGGAGCTTCTGAGTTTGAAATCACTTGAAGCAAGTAAAGAAAAAAAAAAGGAAATGTATCTACAAAGCTTCAAAATCCTAAAAGATGATCATGTTATAATCTTGTAAACACAAGATAACATTTACCTAAATTATCTCTGAGGTTCTTCATAGAAAACAGACTCAAAAAAAGGGTCTTCAAGATGGAAGAAAAAATAAAGAAACCCGTAAAAATCAAGTCATTTTTGAATCAGCTGATCGTGCCTCAAAATCATAAAGAGAGATACCATTGACAACAGACAACACATAATTCATCTCTGAGTATTGGCGAGGGTGGGGGCCGAGGTTAATTTAATATTGTTTCTTTTTATTTTATTGATGAGTTGACCTTTGTTTAACCAATATGTTCTCTGGACGGAGATATAAATCAGTTTCTCTTGTGTCAAAATGGCACAATACATACATACAATACTGTTACATGAAACAACAGAGAGAAAACGGTAATTGAGGAAAGATAACAAATAAAAAATCATTATGGGTATAAATAAAACTAAGAAAATAATTGACTGATTAATCCATAATTCAAGTAATAGTTAGTTTCAGCCCTAAACCGTGTTATCATCCTCTCTGTAACATTGTAATAAACTGGTAGTGAAACTCATTCGAAGTGAACGTGAAAAAAAATCAAACTTTGCTCCACAAATAGAAAATCTTAACGTTTTTATACGTTAGCAGCAGATCAGAGGCCGTTTTTTCCTGGCGGTCTGAGGGGACTTTCACAATAAAAGTTCCAGTGAGGAGATTTAAAGTCTTCAAAACAGACTCGCTCCTTTTTGCACCATATAAGAAATTCCTGCGTGATGACCTCATGTTTACTGTGGGTGACGGTGGGCTCCTTCATTTCGCTTTGTCCATGTTGAGGGCTGTGATTGGCTCCTCCTCCTGAACAGCCACGCCCCCTGCTGATTGACAGCAGGTGTGCTGATGTTCCTTCCAGTCCTGCAGTGAACAAAACAACAACAACCGTATCTGTGACTCACTTCAATGATCATCAATCTTTTACTGTCACCCTAATAAAAGTGTCCATAACAGCAGTTTGTTGTTAAGCCTCCAAACAGCTAACTGATGCTAATAGCTATTAAATAAAGCCAATTTCCTGCTTGTGAAAAAAACAAATGTACAAAATGCAACATGTGTTTGCAATCACACCGCCCAATTTAAATGTTATCAGCCAATTAAATGGCCGTTATATTGTAAGTTGTTATCACTACCATAGATAACAGACATAATTAAGCTGGATCACCCACCCATCTGCGTCAATCTTCGACGCTCAGAACAACAGCTAGATCGCAACGCTGTGAGAAGACGTAGTGTAAAGAGCGACAATGGTCGGTAGTATTATTAAAAGACCAAAACAACCGGAAGGTGGGATTGATGTTTGATGATTCAAACAGACCCCGGATGTGTGAAATCAAATGTTAACGTTGACTTTTTAAAAGTTACAAAGGCCACTCAGCGTTACGGCTGACTATCTTGCAGAAAACACTTTATAGATAAGATATCAAAAGATAAACATGGCTGAGGATCTCTCGGGTGAGTCTTACCTTTCTCTGACAGAAGGTGGAGCAGTAGTTGACCTTGTGACAGCCTGTACACTCACTCATCGCCACCCGACCGCAGTTCACACACATTTGCTGCAGGGGGGACACACATGAACACAGGAGATATGAACAGGTAGCAAAGCATTTTTAAATAATGCATAATGTTATGTAAATGTTACTGACTACAAAGGGACTACATCAGGTTTCAGGTTGAATACGTGTGTGTGTGTGTGTGTGTGTGTGTGTGTGTGTGTGTGTGTGTGTGTGTGCGTGTGTGTGCGTGTGTGTATGTGTCTCACATACGTTGATGATGATCTCGGTGATGTTTTCAGGGCTCCTCTTGGCCTCCGATTCATCCGGCTGCTCAAACGTGATCTGGTTCTGAAACGACTGACTCAGACTACACTGAACACACACACACACACACACACACACACACACACACACACACACACACACACACAGTTAGTAACTCAGTAATAAAGTCTCATCATCACAAAATAATTTCTGGTTAATGCAACTAAATCTGAAACCCTCTATGTCAGTGTGCGTGTTTGTGTGTGTGTGTGTGTGTGTGTGTGTGTGTGTGTGTGTGTGCGTGTGTGCGTGCGCTCACCTCCTTTCTGCCTCCCTGACCTTTGACCCCTGCAGTGTCTCCTGCAGAGTCTTTGGCCTGTTCGATCAGAGCCTTCAGCTGCTGGACGTTGCTCAGCAGCGTGTTGGCCACCTCCTCCAGGTACAGCCAGGTGTTCTTCTGCCCCTCGCTGACCGCCGGGCCCACCCCCCCGACAGGCCCCCCCTCCAGCCCACTCATCAGCCCCACCGACGGTGACGCCGCCGTCACTGTCACCGCCATCTTGGCCTGAACCGGCTGAGGAGTCACGGCCAGCGCCGGCAATGCCGTCAGCACTGAGAGAGAAGAAAAGAAGAGTTCTGTGGGTCAGTATAGAGGGGACAATAAAATACCCAAGGACAATACTCCGTTTCACACAAATTACAACTCTGAAGACTCGTACAACTGAAAATAATACACTTTTTTTAAGACCATTGTCATTATTTTCAGGTTGTTTTTTTTTCAACAATAAGGGCTCCTGCACACTGCCTGCTTGGCGTGTCCGTTTTTATTTCGGCTCCCATGTTAACAGGTTAGAGCTTGCATACTGCCTGCATGACACGCACACAGATTAGGAATAGAAATAGGTCAGACGGCTATTTTTCACATGACATGCGTGTTGGAAGCGTTTCCATGCTAAATAGAATACGAAAAGATGTGTATACGTCATTTTGACACTAATACATTTAATAAATGATATTTTGATGGTTTTTCAACATAAATGCAAGGATAAATGTAATTAAAAAAATGAAATAAATAATAATTATTGATTTTCAAATATTGCACCTGTCAATACAGAACGAAAGATTCTGTAACCTATTTTGCCGTCAATACTGCCGACGTCTGCTGTTATCAAATCAGTGTATATTTATCTTTAACATAAAGTAAGCTACTGCTTGAGTGCAGTAAATGTCATTTTAACAAGGGGAAACATACATGTGTACAGACAAGGCTAGCAGCAGCAACATCGCCCCGTCAGACACGATTCTGGTGTGCAAAGACATAGAAAACGCCACGCAGCCGCCATGCAACTGACGCACAACAGAAACGCCACGCTCACGCCACGCGGGCAGTGTGCCGACCGCCTAACTCTTTCTCTGCTAAAACCTGAAGGTTTGACTAATACCTGGAACAATCATTCCCATCCCATAAACCGGTTCTTATGCAATGCAAATGCAAACGTTGCTCACTTCTCCAGTAAATAGGACAAACCATAGATTCGACTTGCGCTTAGCAACAGGAGACATTAATATAGTCCGAGAGCTAACGCTGTGCTAGCAAGACTCAAAGTCAATAACATTTGGTACGGTTGACAGTCGTTAAATATAGACAAGAAGACAAGCTAGCGATCCAGCCATGTCATTGTCCCCAAATCAATATAAAGATTGAAAGAACAAATGATCCGCCATGATTACTGTTGGCCGCAGCCTGACGTAGCGACCTGAACAGAGATAATCGCTGTGATATAAAGTCACTTCAGAGTGGCAGAGTAACTTACTTTTTGCAGCTTGTGTTTTATATGACACATGCCTTTGGTGTGGGTGTGGGTTCAATTCAAGATTCAACATTAAAAAAGCTTTATTGTCTAATATGTTGCCATGTTAGAATGTGTCAGTAGCATGAGTGAGAACATTTTCTTTTGATTGAAGGCACAGTGTGTGTGATGTGTCAGTAGCATGAGTTTCGTATATGTATGGCATTGGAAATGAAGGATTTGTAGTATAAGGACTGTTTAGCCAGAGGCACTCTGAACCTTCTTCCTGATGCTAGGCCTAATAGCTCAAAGCTTTGGTGGAGGGGGTGTGGGCCATCCTGGATGATGAAGTTGGATTTTCTTTTCCCTGCTTGCATATAAAGATCAGATGGCTGTTTTTGTGGAAATCCTATGATCTTAATGGCTTGCCTGGCTATCCTAGCCAGCTTTCTCTTGCATTTGTTTGGTAGGAAGCTGTGCTAAGATGTGATGTTGATAGCGATGACAGACTCTATCAGTGACTGGTATACTCTGACTTGTATTCCCACTACGAAACATCAACCAATGTGTCCCTGAGCAAGGCACTTAACCCATATTTGCTCCAGAGGTGTGTGTAAGTCGCTTTGAATGAAAAGCATCAGCTAAATGACATGTAATGTAATGTAATGTACTTTATTCTGGAACTTTTTTGGGAACTCTTCCAAAATTGGATATCTGAAAAAGACACATATTTCTTCAAATTGGATTTTCATGATAACATATATGGGACTATTATGCCAGACAAAAAAAAGAAAAAGAAATAATGTATAATAGTCTAATTCTAATAGCTAAACTATGAATCTGTAAAAGATGATTTACAGGTTCTAAACAATATTTTTTCTAAAAAATGCAGTGTTTAATTTTAAGAAAACCTTGATAAATGTAAAATTCAAACAAGCCTTAAATGTTATAAGAACTTGCACATTTTGATTCCTAAACAAACATTTCAGGTGTCCTGAGTTTTACATCAGTCCTCCAGATGATCGTTGTAGAACTAAAGTACGTAGACTTAAACCAAACAGGTGGTCTGAGCAGATCTAGGTCGCTGTGTCTTTGTGCCCTCCATATATTCATCCCTGACCTAGAGTACATACGCAATATATTCCTGTGGCGGTGGAGTCATCGACAGCTTGGAGCTCCTCTGAGAGCAAACAATCCCAAAATAGCTGGACATCAATCTCAGACCCCAACATGTTCTGGGTAAACAGTGCGTGTTCTCACAGCAAATAAATCTCATCCAGAGAGAATTTTCCCCTTTTACTGGACTTTACTTTCCTATTACTCTGCTGACATGTGTTCCCAGTACACAAGTACACATTTGAGATATTTGTAATAGAGCCTGACCGATAAAGGTTTTTAAGGCCAATACAAATATTTGATTATAATGGGGCGGCCTGGCTCAGTGGTATGAATGTGTTGAATGGTGAATTGGAAGGTTGGTGGTTCAATCCCCAGCCCTTTGAGTCCCATGTCAAAGACTTGGGCAACACTGAACCCCGATATTGCCCCGATGCTGCGCATCGGATTGACATTTATGCATGTTATCTGATGAGCAGGTGGCAAACTTTCCAGCCTCGGCCACAGTGTATGAATTTGTGAATGGTGAATGGTTTTATGATGTAAAAGCGCTAATATGATAATAATTTGTTTTATTATCACAACAGAAGAGAGGAACATCAAAATATATTAATGTTTTGATAAATAAAATGTATAAAAATACAAACTTAAGATATAAGATATTTATGAGTTTTCTTAAAAAAATAATAATTTGTTTTAATCAAAAAAAAAACAGTGTTGCATCAAAATATATTAAGTGTCCTCTGATAAATACAAATATATAAAAATACAAACTTAAGATATGAAACGTTCTTAGAACAAAAACACATTTTTTAAAAATTCATTTATCAACAGGGACATTTTTTTTTATTATAAATGATTCTGATGAATGAATTTCATTTTTATTATAAATCGGCCTTTATAAATGCTGATACCGATATATCTGGAAATGCCTAATATCGGCCCGCTGATGTATCGGTCAGGCTCTAATTTGTATCAGAATCCCAATCAGGATACTTTACTGATCCCCTCAGGGAAATTCTTTAGTTATAGTTTCTCACAATCAAATTTAAGAAAGACGAGAGGGGAGCATCGGTAAGGAACTTGTTTTGGTGGAGCATGACAGAAAACTCAGATTGGACAGATAGTCTAGGTAGCTGTCTGGATTTACCCTGCAGAGATCTGAGGACCAGGTAACCACAGTCTTCAAAGATCCACCAGAGGTTAGAATGCCAACAAGATAACACAAGAAAGCAGAAGGTTATGGGCATCAGGTATAATTTACCTAAAAAATCCAAGAAGTGGACCGTCGATATAGACTAAACCTTCAGCTGTTGAGACAGTGTGAATGGTACCTGCTGTGCTGGCGAACACCTCGCTCTGCGCCGAGCCCTCTGAGATGATGGCAGCAGCGGCGGCGGCGGCGGCGGTGGCGTCGCTCTCCGGATTGCGGTCAAAGGTCAAGGTGCCGGAGGTGGTGAACTGTCCTGACGGGGACACCGTGACTGTTGGTGGAGGACAGATTTGTCAGACATTTGAAAAGTCATTAATATTTCATATCATTTATATTATTTCATATATAATTTAATTCAGAGGAGCTTCACAAAATGAGTGTTGGAGAAATTGTAAAGGTGTTAGAAGTCATAAAATGTCTAATCTGATCATCTGATTTGTGAAATAATTTGACATAAACCAGCGCAAATCACAATCAGTGAATCCCCCCCCATTTTAAGCCGACAGAAGTAAGACATGAGCGGTGTTTAAGCGCTCTGTCATCAAATCCATACTGACTCTGTCTTTCGTACTCGGTCTGTCCGTCAGAAGCAGCTTTAGTGAAACAGGCAAGCTCACAGACAGTCTTGTTCAATCCATGTATATCCGGTTAAAAACGTCTAAACACATATATAGTGGGATATAGAGCCCAACCGATATATCAGCGCGCCGATATTAGGCATTTCCGAATCATTTATAATGACAAATAAAGGATTCTGATAAATTAATATTTAAAAAATAAAAACGGACTGTCAACAATGTTGTGAGTGTTGTTGTTGCATAGTTTGTCCACAAGAGGGCGCTCTACAACGTCCCTGTTGGCAACATTGACTTTTTTTTTTATGTGTTTTTGTTCAAAGGACTTTAAGTTTCATATCTTAAATTTGTATTTTTATACATTTCATTTATCAGAACTTTAATATATGTTGATGTTCCTCTGTTCTGTTAATACAATAAAATAAAATTAAGAACTCATAAATAACTAATGTTATGGAAATGTTTTTATGTTTTGTAAAGCGTAATGGATTTTAAAAAAATATATACTGTATATCAGCCGATATATCGGCATATCGGATTTTTAAATAACCAAATATGTGCATCGGTTTTGGCCTTAAAAATCCTTTATCGGTCGGGCTCTAGTGAGATATTCGTGTGACTTAAACAGCTGTTTTATGAAGATTACGCTTCACTAAACACTATACAAATAGATGCATAATAATGCACCGAGTCAGTGTGGATTAATACATATAATAATATAATAAAATGGAAGCGTATCTGTTTTATGAGATGCGCATTGACAGACGTCAAAAAAGCTTCTAAAATACATCGTCGTACATGTGGTCCCCGGGGTCAGCGTGATGTTTTTGGTAGCAGAAAGTTCTTTTTTGGGGGAGATAACGGGAGGCTCGTTGTCCTTCTTGCGTCTCTTATACGGGACAAAGAGGCGGACTGGACCAGTCTGAAGGAGACAGAGAGGAGACACGAGATGAAACCAAGGAAACAAAAATTAAAGACGCTTTAAATCAGTGACAATGAGATGAAAAACATGTTTGTTTTTCACAGGACAGATGAAGACAAAAAGGAAAAGAGGAGAGAAAGACATGCATCAAAGGGCTGCATGTCGGAGTCGAACCACCGGCTGCTGCATTGAAGAGTAAACCTCCAAATGTAGGCGCGTGCTCTACCAACTGAGCTAACGAGGCCCAATGTTGTTGTTGTTATACCAAAGTTGTCAAATGTTCAGTGGTGAAAGAAGTACTCAGCTCTTTTTCCTAAGTAAAAGTAGTACTACCACAGTGGTGAAGAACTCTGTTACAAGTAAAAGTTCTGCAAGTAAAAGTACAAAAGTATTAATATCAACATGTACTTAAAGTACCAAAAGTAAAAGTATTCATTATTCAGAATGACCCATTACAGAATCACGTTTATTATATTATTGGATAATAAATGATTTATGCATTAACGTGTTCATCATTTTAATGTTGCAGCTGGTAAAGTTGGAGCTAATTTTACTCACTTTATACTGCTGGGTAGTTGTTCCTTTCAATCTTTATCTAGAATAATACATCATAACTGTTTGTCAATTATGTTTTGTATTAAGAGTCTAAATTTGCAAAGTTAAAGGTGCCATGGCATGAAAATTTCACTTTATGAGGTTTTTAACATTAATATGAGTTCCCCCAGCCTGCCTATGGTCCCCCAGTGGCTAGAAATGGAGATAGGTGTACACCGAGCCCTGGGTATCCTGCTCTGTCTTTGAGAAAATGAAAGCTCAGATGGGCCGATCTGGAATCTTGGTCCTTATGAAGTCATAAGGGGCAAGGTTACCTCCCCTATCTCTGCTTTGCCTGCCCAGAGAATTTGGCCCACCCATGAGAGAGAGACATCATGGATTTCAAACGAGCAAAGTGGCAGTTGGTCAAGGCCACACCCCAAGCCTCCCCCTAGGGGACCACTAAGGTCTATATATAAGAGACTTCAGATACAGTATTAGGGGACCACTAAGGTCTATATATAAGAGACTTCAGATACAGTATTAGGGACCACTAAGGTCTATATAAAAAAAGAGACTTCAGATACAGGGGGACCACTAAGGTCTATATAAAAAGAGACTTCAGATACAGTATTAGGGGACCACTAAGGTCTATATAAAAGAGACTTCAGATACAGTATTAGGGGACCACTAAGGTCTATATAAAAGAGACTTCAGATACAGTATTAGGGACCACTAAGGTCTATATAAAAGAGACTTCAGATACAGTATTAGGGACCACTAAGGTCTATATAAAAGAGACTTCAGATACAGTATTAGGGGACCACTAAGGTCTATATAAAAGAGACTTCAGATACAGTATTAGGGACCACTAAGGTCTATATAAAAGAGAGACTTCAGATACAGTATTAGGGACCACTAAGGTCTATATAAAAGAGACTTCAGATACAGTATTAGGGGACCACTAAGGTCTATATAAAAGAGACTTCAGATACAGTATTAGGGACCACTAAGGTCTATATAAAAGAGACTTCAGATACAGTATTAGGGTTATATATCTAACTATAGTTATCAAATAATAACTATAGTTAATAAACAGAAAATGGAAATACTCTCTCAAAATTGTACAGTACTTGAGTATATGGGCTTAGTTACTTCAGTCACTGCAGTTGAAACACATGCAGTGGTACAAAAACTTTGTCTAAAAAACTGTTGAAACAACCATTGAAACAGGAACTATCTGATCAAATTATAAGAAAATGTGATTAGAGATCTGAACAGACCTTTAATATGAACTGTCAGTACATTGATAAGGTCACAGTTACATGGGGAAAACCTAAATTAAATTTACCATACTGATGTTTTCTGCTTCCAGAGTCTCGCCATCCTTGGCACACTGAAGAGAGAGAAGCAGTGAATCAGACAAACACAAACCATTATTTCTTCAATTTAGCAATTAACCCTTTAGTTTATCAGATGAACAAAATGACAGCAAACATGTATTATTATATAAAATACATACATACATACATATACATATTTTATATAACATTTTGTTTCCAAAGTGACTCTTCAACCTTGTTGTTCAGAAGAAAATGATATAATGTGTCCCCTCAGACCTTTCCTGTAATGTCTTGTGACTGAGTCTAAGAAGGAAAATAACACATTCGATCATAAGACGCACCTCCAGTTACCCAAAAACCTCGGTTACAATAATGAAAAATGATCTCCACCAACTTTTACCGTCCAAACTGGGAAGAAAACCATCCAATCTGGAGCAGATAATGATTGGATATTCAGCGGGAGAACATTTACATATCATCAAGATTCTTGCTGATAACTAACTAAATAACTAACTTAGTTATTATATTTATTATTATTATTTATTACTGACTTATTTCAACACTGAATTAACTTACTGATCAAGGACCAGGACCAGCCCTGCTAACTCACCCCTGACAGGTCATCACAGCAGGCTGCACAGGTACAGGAAGCAGCGTGGGGATTCAGGATACGCTCCTACACACACACACACACACACACACACACACACACACACACAGTATTTGTATAGCGTAAAACAGTGCAGTACTGCAGTGTTAGAGTGTAGTATTACCGAAGTAGTAGCCCAGTAGTACCTGTATGAGGCAGAGCAGAGGTCTGCCAGCGTATCTGATACTCCTCTTCCAGTCTTTGCTGCTCGCTCTTCCCGCCAGACCTTCGAACTCAGTGGGAGTGAACCACTGCTGGTTGTGTCTGATGCAGCGACCTTTACCCCCTGAAAACAAAACAATGCTGTGAGCGTGGGTAACAACAGGACAAACTACTCAAGAACACAGTACCACAGAGCAATGAGGTGCTGTATTTATGAGGGACGGAAAAAAATGACAACCCCCACATCACACTGCGATGGCCAATTAAGTAAACCGGCGATCAGACTTGTCGGTTGGTTTTGAGGCGGAGGAAACATCCTCTATCGCCGCCACAAGATCGATTCAAAACACGAAACACAAGCACTGATCTGTCCAGGAGTTTGTGTAACAGCTGACTGTTACCTCAGTACCTCTGTCTCTTTCTCCATGAAATGAAGCTGCATTCAAGTGCGTTCGGAAACGTCAAGATCTATAACCGATTTGATGGAAAACAGTAATTGTGAAATTTTATGTATCTCCATGATGGAGAGAAAGAGAGAGAGAGAGAGAGTGTTGGATGTGGAGCTTCCTGACTGGCAGGCATGAAGCAGGCAGTGTGAATAGGCTTCACCACATCATAAGCCGGCTTTACTGGTAATCTTCTGTGTAAGACAGCAGTGTGTACAGTGCAATGGGTTGATTACCTGATCCCAGTCGGGTCTTGTAGAGAACCCGCTGGTGTTCCTGCAGCGGACAGGCAGCTCGTTGTTGTACACTGAGGGGTCCCAGTTGTACTTGGAGCAAGAATCTTTGTCCTGGGGTGGAGTCAGCGGGGTGGGGGGAGACTGTGGGCCTGAGGGACGCACAGGAGGACGAAACAAACAGACACAGATCAGCAAGAGAGAGTAACAACCTGGTTCAACATGGACAACTCAGAGACCACATCAGTACTTTAACACACACATACCCTGTTTCCACCTAGGCATTTTGAGGGGCCGGTTTGGAGCCGGTGCCTAATCTCGAATCACCGGCGACAGTCAAAAACGGTCTTTCTGCCAGGAAAACTGCTTCCAGAGCGGCACCAAATATGTGCTGGTCTTGAAGCAAACTCATACCAAGTCCTACTTACGTCAGGGCCTGGGTTATCGTGACCAACTGAAACGTTCTGACTGCCACTTTTTAAAAACACAGAGTTTGTGGAAACTTAAAGCCACTGAGGACCAGCTATACAGACTTGAAACAAAGTCTGTGTTGCCTCCTGTTGAAATCACTGACTCCAATAGTCATCGTTGCATTATGATGATCATTTATTGATCACAATGTTCTTCAAATAAACGTGCAAAACTCCATGTGTCCATTAAGCTCCATCAACAAACATTTACACATCAACATGAGCATCGGTGTGTGTAGCGATTTGATGCGGTTAAAAACTATTTGTACTCCTTCGATTAATAGCACCCCATTACCTGTTGTAAGGTTCCTACCTGAATAGACGTCATTCAAAGCACACCAGTGACACCAGTGGACAATTTGTGTGCTACACCCAAAACAAATGAAAACTGGCCAGTGTAAGTGGCCTAGTGTTTATACTTGTGCGTTGGTGTGTGTGTGTGTGTCTGTGTGGGAAGTGTGTGGTAGAGGGAGAAGTGAGAGTGATGACTCTAAAGTCATAGTGAGAGAAACAAAGTGTCTCCCCTGTGTTTTCTGACCATGGTGGGAAATCTGTAGCAGGAGAAGTTAACCCTCTCCTGGATTTCATTGTGTTTATGGGGAAGGAGAACCAGGAAATGAGTCGGGGGAAATGCAACGCTACCAAGCCACGAGAGACATGAGTACAATTCGACGCAAAAGCATAAAACGGCCTTGACACACGCACACACACACACATTCAAAGACGTACCTGTTGACATCGCGGTAGCAGATTTGAGGCCAGTAGCCTCCACAATGCTGCCATCAGTGTGAACTACAATCAAGGTGGCCTTCCGGGGTACTGATACCATCACCCAGCTGCAGGGTTGTCCTCCCACTCTGAGACACACACACACACACACAAAGTAAATACAGTTAGATAAAAGAAGCAGTATAAGAGGAGGTTCTGCAAGTAGAAGGCAACGGAAGCAAAGAAAGTACAATGACTGAAGTTCTAGTGGGCCTTCAGGAGTTTTTAAGGGGTCATTTCAAGGTACTTTGCTTTATACTTTTACTCACTCTTTATTTAAACTTTTTGAACTGTAGTTATTTCGTAAAGTTTCTCACTCTAATAGCGCCTTCAAACAAGTCTACTTCTGGAAAATAGAAGCTCAGTTTCAGTTTATATACTGTATACTGACAATAATTAGCACCAGTCTAGTTTGCAAAGTGAAAGTGTGAACAAGAGAACAAACCCTGGTTGAAAGCAGAGCTGTCTTTCTCTGCTGGACATGTCAGAGCACGGTGTGCCACTGACGTTGTTTATGATTATTAATGATGAGAAACATTAGTTTAAGAGGTCTGGAAATCAAAAACACTGAAGCTGTCCTCTTACAGAGCGACACTGAGCTTGTAAAGTAGTGTGACCGTCAGTGTGTGTTCATCTACCAGCATGTGTTCAGGGAGACTTCCTGACGTAGCAACCGTCGTTGTAAAAACGTTGTCCTCTGCAGTTTGAACGTCCGCCACCGTCACAGCCGTCACCTCTGATCAACAACAAGAGATTCAAATATTTATTCTTCACATCCATCTCCAGATGATTACTTTTACTGTTAGTATAGTTCCTTCAGAAATTTGGCAAATGATAAATATCGCCAGAATCAAAAGACCTTTCCTATTAACCATGTATATGTGTTTCCGTAAGGAAAATCACAATTTTTTTTTAGCAGGTGTTTCTGACAGTAGGCTGCACAGTAATGAAGGTTACAATTAGGGATGCACGGAATTAGGAATTTGCGATAAAGTGGAATATCGTGATACATTTTATTACCGACGATAGATAAACAAATATGAAAGTGTACTCAGTTCTGCTTTTCTGATGCTTTCAGAATTCTGCTAAAATACAGCAAATTGCTTGTTGAATTTAATACAAATGAATGGAAATATTTTTGCACATTCTTTTGTTAAATTTAACATTTAATTGAATATATAAAAGCACCATTAAAAAAATGACAAATATATTTGATGGGTAGTTTTCTACTGAGACTCTCTTTCAACTAACTCAGAAAGTGGATTGAAAAACGATATACTGTGCAGCCCAAGTTATTCTCCCCTGCATTCTTAATATTTCAGACATCACTCTAAATCTGAATTTAACATTCATTTTGAAAGATAAAACTAATAAATATTACAACCAGTGTAAATTATAATTTTTCAGAGCTGTTTGGAAAACCACTCAACCAGCCTGGCTCCAATTTTTCTTTTTAATCACTATTCAATCAATATCTGACAATTTAATCTTGAAGAATGGGGGGAAATGCAAAACCTTTACCTATTCAATAATTTAAGAATCAGCACTTTTCTCAAGTGTTACAACTCTTTAGTTCAGCATATATGCTATGCATCAAGCTAATATAAACTTTAAACACAGTTAATATTAATCCACCAGTTCAATGTGGTGGGCTAGCAGTGTAAACCAGCTCTAAAAATTGGAATTTTATTAAAGTTGTGTAGTTGGTAAATGATGTCAGTCATTGCCGAACTAATAAAGACTTGTTACTTTAGTAAACTGAATATGTGCGCTATATACACATGTGATGATATGCAATATATACGTTACAAATCTTTAAATTACAGAATAATTGAACGGAGTTTGGCACTACACACTGTTGTGTAAATTACCACAATCCTGTAGAAGATACGATAGTTGTTTAACTGTTGTTACTGATTAACATTTATAAGAAGTATTACATTCACCAGGCATGTGTGTATTCTCTATTTACGTTCTCTTAATAGTTAATACATCCATGGTTCATGCAGAGTAAATCTAACGGCCATTATTATCGTTACACTGAGTTGTAGCGCCACCCCGCACAGCAGCGGCCTGCTGCTAGCTTAAAGCCCGCCTTGCCTGCAAATGCCGCCTCGGCCTCGTCTGGATTCGGCAGGGACTCGGCTCCCATGTCGATGTTGCCCGGTTCCGCCATCACGGCCATCGTGGTGACTTCGGCCTCCGACTCGGTATCCGAGCCCACTTGCTCCACCGGCGGCATGTCGATGGGCGGTTCATCCAGCCCGAGCGCTTTCGTTGCCGAGTCCGCTTCGTCCATTCCTCCTCCGAACGACAAAAGCCGAGTGTGACCGAGCAGCCGCGGAGCTCAGTGGGGTCCGAGAGCAGCCGAGCCAGGCACGAACCAAAGTAGAACCGCAAACACGGAACCTGCTTACCGATAGTCGCTCAAATAGTTGCGGAAATGTAAAGTAAAACGTCCAAGAATCAGGCGAGTTGATCCGGAGAGAAGACGGCCGCTCAACCGTTTGCTTTTCATAAAGATTCAGGAAAATATGGAAGCCCATTTCCGCTTGTAAAAGAACAAAAATAAGATGAAAACGTTGCCTTGATTATGAAGAAAAATATATATCCCCATGGTATTGCGATGATATAAATGGGATAAAAGGCCTACTTGTGAATTAAAAGTCATAATTATAAGTTTTTTTAAAAATTTTAAATCGAAAGAAATATGAGATAAAATAATCATCTATGGGATTAATACAAATTAAATATCAAAAATATTTTCCCCCTCATCCATACTTTTCTTCCTGCAGCAGATATTTTAGGTAGCCTACAACATGATTGAGCTAGCAAAGTGTTTTTGTGTTTATATACGTGGTATTTATATAGTTTGGGAAATACTACGATCCGTAGATATGAATATGTATCTTATATCTATGCTAAAATCTCTACAGCGCTAACGTTAGCTTGAGTTGGCTGGCTGACTATATAAAGACCAGAAATTGACTCTGTTGCTTGAAGTTGGCAGACAAACTTTCTCCTTTTGGAAATTATCACAATTGTAATAATAATAAAAAATTACTGTACTGCGGGTTTCATACGATTGTCACTACAGCCAAATGCACAGCATATATGCCAGGAATATTGTACTAGCTAGCTAGCCAGTGTTACGCGAATGGACTCTTCTTGTGTGTATCGCATAGCAACGATATTTCTTCAACAGAAATTGAAAGCGGTGTCACTACCCGATGTGAGTCGAGTGCAGATGTGAGTTGTGCATGCTCAAATTTAAACAGTTTACGGCATAATTTGTCATACTGAAATGTGTGCAATCCATAAAATAATAAACTTTTCTCTTTTGTTATCAGAAGATGGAAATAATTTCAAAATCGTTTTAGCTATCTATAATTGTTTGAATGCTAACATTAGCTCAATGCGCCATTAAACCTTTATTAAAGTTACAACCTTTGTTGTGTTTGATGCTAAGTTGTAGCCAGCAGTGAACAAACTTCGTTATGTAGTTCCACTTTTACTGTATTGATATTATAGAAGAAATAGACACTCGACTTACATCGGGTAGTGATGAGCGGAACAAAAAACACGTACAATTCCCAGTCGGAACTTAACAGTGTAACAGCGGAAGTAAACAGAACTGTTTATAGCCATATGACGGCTGCTGCTGACGTTCCCTGCAGGTATTGGGAGGTTCGTTCATCTGTAAAACGTGTATACGTGTAATTAAACAACAATGTCTTCAGTTGAACATCTGAGAGAGTTCATCAGCGAGCGACTAACGGCTGCTGCTGAAGAAATATTCGGACTTTTTAAAAAAACTATCGTGGAGTACGAGGACGAGATAAATCTTCAGCGAAGACGGTTGGATCTTATTTGGAAACCTGAAATAAAATTACACAGGATTAAACAAGGTGAGTAAAAGTTGACTTATTTTTATGAAAACTACAAAACAGAGAGATACGGATCATCTAACGTCTTAGGTGTTTTAATACAAACTGGTACTAATTTTCTCGCATGTCTGCATTTCTTTTACATTTAGATTTTATATTACTATGTCTACATTATTCTCTTATATTGCCCATAGTTAATGCTGGTCTCTAGACTTTATCCTTGCACTATTGGACTTATTTGCCGTGACGTGTAGTTACAATTCGACGCAAAAGGATAAAATGGCCTTCACACACACACTCACACATTGTTAATTTTTTTAATGTTTTTTAATAATTTAGTATCTTTTCTTTCATTGTCCATATTATTCATGTGGTTTTGTCTTTTTTAACATCCTATCTAGCTATATATCTATCATCTCTTTCCTTTTTAACCATCACACTGGTATCATATTGCTTTTATTTTCTGTTCCTCCAGAGCTCCCACAGCAACATGTCTGTAAGGAAGAAGAGGGTCAGATTCAGGAGAGGAGCTCCAGTCTGGACCAGGAAGAGCCAGAGCCTCCCCAGATTAAACAGGAACTGGAGGGACTCTGCACCAGTCAGGCAGGAGAGCAGCTCATACCAAAGCAGGAGACCGATGCCTTTATGTTGACTCACACTCATGAGAAACGTGACCACGATAAAGATCAGACTTTGAACTTCGATCCTAATAACACTCTCAGTGCAGCAGAGGAAGAGTCTGTAGTCAACATGCCAGTTATAGCCTCTGTGGTGTCAGAAGCACACAGTGACCCACAGCTCCGCTCTCACAACTCTCATGAAGCTGAGAGCAAAATCCAGAAAGGAGGCAAGCATGAAGATTCAGGATCAACTAGTAAAGCAGAGCCCAAACCAAAGAGAAGACGTCGCAAAAGCAGCAGTCACAACAACAATGTAAACAACCCTAATTTGTTAAAGATTCAACATATGACTGAAAAAGGTAAAATGTCTTTTAAATGTGACACGTGTGAGAAAGATTTTAAGTGTAATCCACAACTTCAGACACACATGAGAGTCCACACAGGCGAGAAGCCGTTTTCTTGCAAAACATGTGGAAAAGATTTTAGTCTCAAAAGTGAATTGACAGTCCACATGAGAGCCCATACAGGTGACAAGTTTACATGTGAAACATGTGAAAAAACTTTCAAACAACGTTGTAACTTTTTGACCCACGTGAGAATCCACACAGGTGAGAAGCCGTATTCTTGCAAAACATGTGGCAAAGACTTCAGACATCATGGTAACTTGTTGACCCACATGAGAATCCACAGAGGCGAGAGGCCGTATTCTTGCAAAATATGCGGAAAAGATTTTAGTACTACAAGTGTATTAACAATCCACATGAGAACCCACACAGGCGAGAGGCCGTATTCTTGCAAAATATGCGGAAAAGATTTTAGTACTACAAGTGCATTAACAATCCACATGAGGACCCACACAGGCGAGAAGCCGTATTCTTGCGAAGCATGTGGGAAAATGTTCAAATTCCATGGCGATCTTACAGTCCACATGAGGGCCCACACAGGTGAGAGGCCGTATCCTTGCAAGAACTGTGGGAGAGCCTTCAGGAACAATCGTGAATTGACAATCCACGTGAGAACCCACACTGGCGAGAAGCCGTACCTCTGCGAGACCTGCAAGAAAAGATTCAATACCGTGTCAGAGAGGAATAGGCACCTGAGAACCCACACAGGCGAGAAGCCGTATCCTTGCAAGACCTGCAGGAAAAGATTCAATAACATTTCGAACATGAAAACACACATGAGAATCCACACTGGCGACCAGCCGTACCTTTGCGAGACCTGCAAGAAAAGATTCAATTCTGTGTCGGACTTGAATAGGCACGCGTTGACCCACACTGCCGAAAGGCCGTACCCTTGCAAGACCTGCGGGCAAAGATTCAGTATCATGTCGAACATGAAAAGGCACATGTTAACCCACTCGAGCAGCGACGGTTGAAGCACTCGTACCCAGCAGTCACGGTGAAGGTTCTTGCGGGAGTTAGCCCTAGACACAGACAGTAAAATTAAAAACTTGACTAGGCCTACAAAAACAGTGATGGAGCGAGTCATTGGACGGAGAGTGAAGTGTTAGACCTAATTTATGTTAGACCCACTTCTATACAGCCATTGTCCAGTCTGTCCTCTGCACGTCCATCACTGTCTGGTTTGGCTCTGCCACCAAACAGGACAGGAGCAGACTACAACGGACAGTTAGGACTGCAGAGAAGATCATCGGTTCCGACCTGCCCTCCGCCCTCCATGACTTCTACTCCTCCAGAGTCAAAAAACGGGCAGCAACCATCACTGCAGAACCATCTCACCCCGGACACAACCTGGTCCAGCTTCTCCCCTCTGGTAGGCGCTACAGAGCACTGTACGCCAAAACCAACAGACTCAGGGACAGTTTCTACCCACAAGCCATCTCTCTGATGAACAGCTGACTTCTGACCCATAGTGTCAGGTTCAGTTCTGGTCAATAACCCAGTAACACTGTCTCTACAGCACCTGCTTACTGGTTCCACTTATTATTCCACTTATTTAGTATTATTCATCATTCCCATTCTCACATCTCACTTATTATTTTTTCGTCATTCATCATTCCCTATTCCAGAACTGTTCAGACTGTCCATATTGTAATATAATAACATAATACTATTTATCCCAGTATCCTTTGCACTATGCTCCACTTTTAATTCATTTTTATTGATCTCTTCATTGCACTCATGCCTCTATATTGTTTCTGTTTAGAGTATGTATATTTTGCGTATATATTAGTGTGTATATTTTTGTTTTGGTTGTTTTTGTATGTGTAAGCACATTGTGAGCAATGATGCTTCAAAGAAAAATTCCTTGTATGTGTCCTCATACCTGGCAAATAAAATAAAGCTGATTCTGATTAGTGTATGGGGAGTTACTTCAATTCAATCAAAACTAGAAGGATCATACCGTAACCACTTGGTTTTATAATAAAGGCAAAAATGCTTATATCCTCCAGAACCTCCCTAATTTTAGTGCAACAGCGGGCTGCGTCTGATGTCACTATTATTATTAATGTTCTTTTTCACATGCGGGTCAGTTCAAAACTGCAAACTTCACACTGGAATCTGACATAGGCCACATTTTAAGAGGTAATGTGAACAGCCAAACAAAAAAATAAGATCTGAGCAAAAAATCTGAATCAAGCATTAAGACTTGCAGTGTGAACGTATCCTTAGTGACTTTTTTTTCGCTACACAGTTTATTATTGCATACACTTCCCGTAATCCTGAACGTAACAGCAACGTCTCTGATTGGTGGACCTCGCTGTTACCATGGAAATTTAACTGTACCCACGAATGACTAGAGCAAGCTGCTACCATTAAAGTCTAGTACCTTTGCCTATTTTTCTGTTTTCAAAATGTTAATTTGCACCGAATCAAATGTTTTATGGTAACACTTCATCTCGTAGCTGGTTGGCTTGGTTCCAGACGTTAAACTATTTACATTAGCAGACGTCACACGAGACAAACACACATTATGTAAAAATGCCAACAATTCCTTTAAGTTATAAGATGAATATAATCAATCAAAATGATATGACACATTATGTCTTTTGTTCCTGTTTTGTAATATCTGTTCCATGTATTTGTGTGTACCTTTGCTTTGTACAATAAAGAATTGAATAAATAAATGGCAACAATTTGTAAGCGGAACAAAAATACATATACTGTATATTTCACTGTCTGCAATGAACATCCAGTGGAAGTAATCAGATGGTGAGTGAATTTTATGAATATGAAGAAATTAAACATGAGGAACATGGATCAAAGGATCCAAAAAACAGGAAACACTGAATCTGTTGTAGTCCCGAGTTACAGAGGGGAAGTTTGTTGAAGAACTTTAAATTTGGTAAGTGTATTTACAGTGGAGCTATGTGCTGTATTGATGGCTCTGGAATGGTTGAGAGAATATAGACCAAAGAAGACCCTAGTGTAGTCTGTAGTGGCTCTATCTGCCCTGCACGGTCTAAGATCAGGAACATCTAGTCACCTACACACAGATGAGAGGCTGTTTACGTGTGAAACATGTGGGAGAGCTTTCAAACGCAGCGATGCATTGAAAGTCCACACGAGAATCCACTCCGGTGAGAAGAATGTTGATATAACATGGGAAATTTTTTGTTTTGTTTTATTTAAATGACTTTCAATTTTGGAAGATTGTGCTAAGAAGTACATGACTTTATTTATCTGTCATTTTAATTATATATGTATGCATGAATGCATGTATATAAATCTTTAATTTTAATGTTTTTTTTTACATGTTCAAATAAACTATTAAAGAAAGAAAAAAAGAGGCCATATTCTTCAAATGCCTTTGGGAAAAGGTTCAGCCTCATACAGACAAATGGTGTTTTATTTGAACTGACACAAGTGAGGAGCCACATGAATGCAGCATTTGTGAAAAAAAGCTTTTCTCAATCTCAAACCTCACAAAACAATCCATAAACAGGACAAAGATTGTAGCCAGTCCCTCTCACCCCAGACCCCTCTCCCCTCTGGAAGAAGGCTGTGGTCCAACAGTTTCTTCCCCTGAGCAGTCAGCCTCACCAAGGCCCCGGACCCCCACTGACAATAAACCTCCTACATCCTGTCCTCTGCACATTCTGTATATCCTTTTTCCTTTTACATATCTAATTTTTTGCACATCCTGCACTAAACGTACAGACTTTATTACCCTTCTTAAGTGTTTAATAGTTATATGTTTATAGTTATACACGTGTGATATTTGTTTCTGTATTTAATGTCTATTTATTATAACTTGATTTATGTATGCACCATCAATCAAAGCAAAAAAATAGTAAGTGCTAGTTACCTGGCACAAAATCTATTTTTGATTCAGATTCTGAAACCATCATTTTTTTTTAGTTTTGCCCACTAAAATTAATTTTTGTAATAGCAATGTACAACATATGCAATCATTTGTGACTCATCAATCATCAGTCACATCAGTGTTTGTTAAATGAAGCTAGTGTATATTGGTCATTTTGATAACTTTAATACTTTTTAAAGATTATTTAATTGGGGCTTTTCCCTTTTATTATAGTAGATAGACATGAAAGAGACACGCAGGTCGGACTCGAACCCGGGACTCAGCCAGCATGAGGCGAATGCTCTTACTGTGTGAGTTAGAGGCCACCCCAATAACTGCAATACTTCTGTGCAAAATCACCTTTTAAAGTAATTGGAGGCTTTGTTATGTCAAAGTTGATATTAAATCGTGGTGTAAGCATACAGTTTATTGGTCTAAGCCTGAAGACTGGATGCTGGAAAAATATAAATTGTTACATTGAAAGTAATATTTGTGGTTATCACATTCCTAATTATCCATTACCAAGGTTTCCAATCCAATCAGGATCTAAAGGAACAAAAACCTGAATGTATAAAATTATAATAAAACTTTTTGACTTTGTTGTGGGCGTGGCCTGTTGAGCTACCTGGCTCGTGCGGGGTTACCAAACCTTGGCAGCATGGCATTTTTAATATTATTAGCCGGGATTGGCAAAGAAGAACACTTTCGGATTGGATAATGTTACATTTAGTTAAAAGGTAAGTTTACACATAGTATTTCATAAATGTATTGTTTTTTTACAGATTAATTTAACAAGGTGATATACTCAAACAGAGACTAGCTAGCTAGCTAATTCAACAACGACACCTGACGTTAGCTAGTTAACGTCGGCGGCCTCTGTTCTATCACTAGCTAAATTACTTTGACGCTAACGTTAGCTAGCTAGTTCCGTGTACACAAACGTTAGGCTGACAAAAACATTTCTTACTCTGTTGAGTGAATTTTAACCAGATACTAATATCTCATTATGTAGCTAGCTAACGGTAACATTAGGGGCAGTTTAGAGAATGAACGTTAAGTTAGCTTAATGCTAGCAAAGTTCACGTACCGTGAACGAGAGGCCGCTTAGTTTGAAAAGGCTAACGTTTTTTGTTTTTGTTGAAAAGGCGGCTAGCCTTAATTCATGTTCACATAGCTATGCGTTAATATAGCTAATACGTTAAGCTAACGCTATATAACTTAATGTTTACAGGTGTTATGCCTAACTCTTATATGAACTGAAGTCAGTTAACGTTAATGTTTACTGTCATCGCCGACATCATTTTTTGTCGGCTATACTTATTTAGCTAGCTAGCTAGTTAGAGACCTGCGTCTGGTTTTCTGTATCTCACTGTTGAAATGGGATCGGAGCTGACTGTTGTAACACATATTGTTGAATCTGATATCCTGAACCTTTTTCAGATAAAATCAAATGGGTGTTAGTTGACTTTCCTACAGTCCTAGGAAAGAGGATTACCGGTATAATACTTGATATTTAGTAAATCGCAGGGGTGTGTGTGTGTGTGTGTGTGTGTGTGTGTGTGTGTGTGTGTGTGTGTGTGTGTGTGTGTGTGTGTGTGACCACTGGGTGGCAGCACACACTCACTGACACACACACACACACACACTGTTAAGTTGATCCCAGGTAAACTGAAACTAATCTATTTGGACTATTGCAGTCTGTCTTCATCACCTTTAAGTTGTAACATGCAGTTAAGTGTACTGGATTAAAACATATGTTAGAAATTTGTGATAATTGTGCTGCATGAATCAGAGCTCTATAGACTGTTAAATGTGGGAAGGCGTGACTATTCCCTCGCTGATCTGTCCAACGAAATACTTCTTTGTTAAAGTGAGGATTAGAGTGTGGGGTCAAAGGCCATGCTAGCTCAGTGGGAAAACACTACAATGGTGTGTGTGTGTGTGTGTGTGTGTGTGTGTGTGTGTGTGTGTGTGTGTGTGTGTGTGTGTGTGAGCCAGCCAGCATCACTGCTGCTCAGATGGGAAGGGGAACATACGGTGTGTTTGTGTAGTAATAAACAACAACAATGTAGTCAGAGAACAGGATAGATATTTAGAGTTTGAGATTTGCTAGGCTGTTTTTTGGCTTGCTAAGGTTTAACTTGGTGGTTCCTGGTGTTTTCTTATTGGTTGCTAACATATGCTAGCTGGTTTCAATCTTTTTCTCTCAGTGGTTGCTATGTGATGCTAACTGGTTATTGTATTGTCCAGGTCTTGTTTGCACGGTCTGAATTTGTCTAGCCCAGCTGATGTTTTGTATAAATGTCTTTTTTGTTATGTAACAGTATTTTTTTCAGTTGTCGATATATATATTTCTATATCGATTTCTTGTATTAATGTCTGTCCTGACGTGCTGTAACCATGTTTTATGTTTCTGCAGAACAGGAACCTGCTGAAAACCAGTTTTTAAACTGAGTCAGGCCTGTTTTTATATTGTAATGAAATGTTACTTTTTCAAACTTTCCTGTATAATAAATATATGGAATGAAATGAAATGGATGGATAAAATAATATCTTTGATTTAGTAAACTTTTTTTTTTTCATGTTGCTGTAGCTTAGCTTGCTACATTTATTTGGGGGTTAAGGTTAGGATCAGTTTCGTGAAGTTTCTAAATGTAGAATAACTGTTGGAAATTATTTCCTTTCATTTGTTTGAATACTGAAAGCAGAAATGCTGAGTCCACTTTAATATCTTATCGCAAATAATATCGCAATATTCAAATTTCTCTTACCAGGAGGAGCTGCAGCAGCAGCAAGTTAAGGTGTGTGTGTGTGTGTGTTTGTGTGTGTGTGTGTGTGTGTGTCACAGACATGGTGTGTTCTGCTCAGCAGGAGGAGCTGCAGCAGTCTCTCTCTGGCACTCACCGAAGCCACAGATTGTCTAATTAGATTAAGCGAGGCTTTCCTCAGATAATCATTTAGCCAGCTCCTGTTTTTTCCTCTGATAGAGCGCTGCTTGTGGCTTTGAGCTCGCTGAAGGTCAAACTGATTTTCTGAACAACAGGCCAGTTTTGGGAGTAAATTGTGGTCTTTTAGCGGGTCTGCCGGCTGAGGAGCTGTGGTCGGGTTATGGGCTGTTTCTGGAGCTGTGAGTGTGACGCTGCTCAGAGTAATCGGAAGGCCACTAATACCTGCTGTTGCTAACAGGAGACGATGGGGGAAGTTTCTGTAAGTAAAGCCTTTTCTTCTTCTCATTGCTGAAGTAATAAAATGACAAATATGTTAATTTTATCAATGGTGACTGGCTCAAAAAAAGTCAAAATGTATTTTCTTAGTTTGTGGCGCTGGCTGCTTTTAGTCCACTCAACTGCTTCACACAGCTGTAGTTTGTGTCATGAACTTCTGTGATGACTAGTTCATTAATACCTGATCCATTAAAATGTAAATGATCGTGTTGCAGCTTCTCTAATGGGAAGATTTACAGCCCTTCTGTGTTTCCTATTGGGTTGTAAACAATAATGAAGCTCTGTTTTATACAGTGAGCAGCAAAGCTCTATCCACCAATTTGACAGATGACTTCTGTTCAGCCTGCCCCCCAGTAGCTCCTTTTCCCCCTCTACATCCTTGAACAGGCTGCTTCTCTCTTGCTCAGATTAAGCCTCGGCTGACTGATTGACACAGATTATAAGTGAAGGCACAGAGGTCACAACCTGTGAGGAACAAATATAAAGGCTTTCAGATCACAGACCAGCAGGCACAATACTCTATACCACACACGGATACGTATCCAGTCTGTTCAAAGACAATCAACAATTAAAATGTACTGATTATGTTTGTGGTAACTCAATAACCCACACCCATACAGCTGGTTACTGTTGTTGATAATAAGGTGAGAAAATGTAACGAGCATGACGTTTGACTTAAATGAGAATTAGGTTTGATCTGGAGATTTCAAAACTGAACAAACTTTAAATGTTTAAATATGTTTCATCTTCCTGCTGTGCCAAACAAAGAGACTTTTTTTAATTTACTAATTAATACTTAATTATTAATACTATTTTCTGTCATTGAATTTGTTCTCTCTTTCATTATTCCCAGAGCTAGAGTTGGTTGTTGCTAGGAAGTTTTATAAAGTTTAATTGTGAAATAATTATTTTGCTTTCACATGATAAATTCTCCTTCAGTCTTTTCAAAGATAAAATCAGTTTTTCAATTCCACAAACTTCAGTAACACCTTAAAGGTCCCATGACATGGTGCTCTTTGGATGCTTTTATATAGACCTTAGTGGTCCCCTAATACTGTATCTGAAGTCTCTTTTATATAGACCTTAGTGGTCCCTAGTGGTCCCCCCTAATACTGTATCTGAAGTCTTTTTTATATAGACCTTAGTGGTCCCCTAATACTGTATCTGAAGTCTCTTTTATATAGACCTTAGTGGTCCCCTAATACTGTATCTGAAGTCTTTTTATATAGACCTTAGTGGTCCCCTTATACTGTATCTGAAGTCTCTTTTATATAGACCTTAGTGGTCCCCTAATACTGTATCTGAAGTCTCTTTCCCTAAATTCAGCCTTGGTGCAGAATTACAGCCACTAGAGCCAGTCCCACAATGAGCTTTCCTTAGTATGTGCCGTTTCTGAGTCTGTAGCTATTGAGAAGGAGAGGGGGGGCAAAGTGGAGGCTCGGGGTGCGGCCTTGACCCATTGCCACTTGCTCGTTTGAAAGCAATGATGTCTCTCTCTCATGGGGGGGCCAAATTCTCTGGGCGGGGAAAGCAGAGAAAGGGGAGGTAATCATGCCCCTTATGACCTCATAAGGAGCAAGATTTTAGATCGGCCCATCTGAGCTTTCATTTTCTCAAAGACAGAGCAGGACACCCAGGGCACGGTTTAGACCTATCGCCATTTCTAGCCACTGGGGGACCATAGGCAGGCTGGGGGAACTCATAGTAATGTTAAATAACCTCATAGTGAAAACCTCAAGTGAAAGTTTCTTGCCATGGGACCTTTAAAGAATTTAAATATGGGTGATATTCTCTCAACTTCCAGCTGAATCCTATCTGATGGTGTGATCTTATTGACTAAATGTTCTTTAATCATTTGTAGCTCAAATTAATAATTCTGAGCAAGCTATAGACAAAGCAATGACAAAATGTTTTTATTTGATGTATACTGCATGTATATTGATATTGGCAAAATATTGTCAAGTATGGTGATAATGAGTTCAACCATAATGCCTAGCCAGGGTTTTATATACTTACAAACGTCAGAGGCAAGTTCCTCCGCAATCCCAGGATTGTAGTTCTGCTAGAAAATGATCCAGAGGGCTGTACTACAAAGAAAGATTTGGCGGTAACTTCAGGTTCAACCCATGGTTTTGTGTATCAAGACGGTGGATCACTTGTTAAAACCGGCATGGTAACTTATGCTGAACACCTAACCTGGTCGGGAACAGATTATGTCGGAGATTTACCTGAGAAGCACCACCTACTGACTAATTAATACTCGATTGATAACGGAGTCACTGTTCTTAGAAGATCCGCTGGAGAGTGACCTGATGGCAAGTGAGACCTGGTCTCAAAGAAGAACACGACCTCTGCAGTTTGGCAGCATTTTGGGTTCCAACATGATGAGAAGGGAGAGGTGTTTCAGTATTAGTGTTTGGTATTCAGTTTCTGAACAGTGTAGGCACAAGACAACAGTTTGGTGACGCCGTCTGAGCCTTACGTCATAATTTGTAATCAGTCACGGTAATACCGTAAAATAGGGAGGTGCTTTGTCAAAAATTTAACTACACGTCGTGTAGAGTTGAGAGTTTGATACCGCCCAACTCTACACTACAGGAAATCCTTCCTGCCTTCTGCCATTAAACTCTATAACTCATCTGCCCCTATTAGATGATCTCTATTAGTTCTATCCACTCTTACATTGGAAACATTTTTACATGCTATTGATAATATTTGTTACAATCACATCAATATATTTGCCTTATGTCCTCTCTGCACCTTATTTATTGTTAAGATTGTAAAAGGTTTAAGATTGTAAAAGTTTTAAGATTGTAAAAGTCTTTACTGTGCAATGCAGTCCCACTGTAATTGCATTTGTATCCTTTCTTAAGTGTGTTTGTATTGTGACTGTATTTTATTGTATTGTACTGTATTAATACTAGTGTTTTATGATTTAACTGTATTTAAGTTAGGGTTAGGCTGGCTGCGACAACACCTTAATTTCCCTGTGGTGATTAATAAGTCATCTTTTTAAAGTGGTATTTATTCCCCCATTTGGTCTGATACTGTATTTTTAATTGATGTTGTCGTCTTTGTTGTCATGTACTGTATGTCAATTACTTTGCTACTGCAGCAAAATGAATCGCCCCTCGGTGACAAATAAAGGACTTGAACTCTATTTACCTTTTTTTCTATCTATCTAAAAACGTCTTAAATCCGTCTTACTTTATTGATAGCAATTTTCATTGGCAGATAACAATCTAATTTAAAAGTTAAAAGTTAAAAGAAATATCAGAATCAGTCTTTAAAAAACATCTTGTGTAGTTTGTACGTAATTATAGAGTGCAGCCCCTCGAAACAATAGCAAGGACATGACCTTGGTGTCCTGCGGCCAACCATAACTGTAACTTTTACATTTTCCCTTTGAGTCACGTATTTGTACATGAGACCTCTGAAATGACCCTCTCTTTCTGTCCCCCTACAGTCAAAGGGTCCCTGTCAGGTCAGAGCTGCACCTCCGGCTGACCACTGAGTCTGTGTATTTCGGGAGGCCTTTCTCGAGTCCCAGAGGAAGGAGACATGACGCACAACTCTTTTCGTGGGTCCAAACATGGCCGTCGTGGCGAGGCCAACCACGATGCGGAGTTCCGCTGCTCGTTACAGGAGCTGCGCTCCCTCATGGAGCTGAGAGGAGAAGAGTCAGTGACCAAGATCAAGGAGAGCTACGGAGATGTAATCGGACTGTGTGCCAGACTGAGAACTTCACCTATCGAAGGTAAATAGGCTGAGAAACTCTGCTTCTGTGTTTACTTTGTTTTCCTTTGGACAGCCTAGCTTCTTATCTTCTATCTTCCTATCTATCTTAACAACAGCATACTACTGACTGGAGCATCACAGCACCAGAAATATGAATTCAAAGCTGAAGTTAAGTTCAGCCAAAGGCAGTGTGACGTTCCACTCTAAATAAAGCTTGTGTTTTTAGTCAGAGCCACTCAAATGATGTTTTTGACCCCTTCCCCTGTGACTCACTGACCCCTCCCCCATGGCATGGACACCATTAAACCAACGTAGGACATGTTTGGTTTAGTCTGGCTCGAGGGACTGTTGACTGTGTGATGGTCAAAGTCAACTATGACCTGCAGCCTTTGTTGATCCTGCTCCGCTCTCTGTCAGCTTCAGGACAATAGGAGACAAACACAGTGGCCCCTATTTTATCAAACTAACGTAGAAACCAGCGCCGATATGAGCACAGAAATCGTCTTACGACAGGCTTCACATGTGATTCATAAAACAAACGTATCACACCAATCAGAGCATAAGAATGGCTCGTACATTGATGAATGAAGCGGCTGGAAATGATCGTAATTTAAATATCACGCCCCAATATGTTCTCGGTATTGAGGCCTCGCCTCTACAGTTTACGACATGGCCAGACGTAATACAGCTAAGAAGCGGCACTTTTCGGAGGTGGAGATTGAAACCCTGATATCTCAGTTTAATCTGCAGTAGCATGTGTGCTATTTGGCAGCCTAAAAACTGGTATTGAAGGCTGTAGAAAGTATGCAGAATGGAAAGAGATCATTGATGCGGTCAACAGTGTTGCCGTAGTAAATCAAACTCCAGCTGAATTTATTTAATATATAAAATCTTGACATACCGTAATTTCTCAAATAAAGACCGGTAGTCAATTAAAAGCCAGGCCTCTGATAGTGGCCGGGGGCGTGGTCAACACGGACAAATAAAGGTTGGAGGAAAAAATAGTGTGGATAATCTCCTAAGTGCCTTTTTATATATTGTGCATTCAAGTTTACCGTGATGTACAGTACATAACGGTAGCAGACAAACTGGCCAACACATATATAATAAAAGTTTGATACTTGGCGCCTGTGTATCAATACAGTATTGCCACAGAAAATATTGCGATACTATGCTTTATCGATTTTTTTTTTTTTTTTTTCCCACCCCTAATGTTTGCTGTATGTGACAACAAATGTAGCCTAAAACATGCGTGAGAACACCTTTTAAAAGCAACATTAACTGTAAACTCCTGCCAAGAAAGCATCTCAAATGTTTGTAGAGGTAGTACATAGCCAAACAAAGTAAAGTGCTTGTGCAAAAGAGTCTTTCGCTATACAATAAGAAATGGTGCTTGTTATTCTTTTCCTTCTTTATGAATGTTTTTCATTTGGGGCAAGAGACGACACGTTTGATTGTTGTTTTGGTACAGCAGCTACAGCACAGCTAATGCTAGCGCTGTTAACAGCTAACGGTACTACTTTTTCGTACGTCTGTATGGTTGTTGTCTTTTCCTGTTGCACTGCAAGTGGCTGGTAGAGAACAGTCTTTTTATTGACTTTATCTATGTAAGTTCACAAGGAACTATGACAAGTAAATTAATCTGAATCTAAACAAACTAACGGTACTAATAACTTGCTTTAGTATCCGAGCCAGCATGAGTCTGCATTTTTATACTCTCGGTGTGGTCGCTGGGATGGTGATAGAAAACATTTGTTGCGTTTCCCATCCTGCTTGGCATCAACCGCCGACATACAGTATTTAGCATTTTTACAGGAGGGAAACTCTATTCAACAGGGGAACAAACATTTTGACAGAACACCTGCAAAACACATACAATAGGAAATGAGCGTGTCCGGCAAGCTGAAAAGCCAGGCTCTGGCAGTTGTGTTATTGGGTAAATATGTCCACAGCTTATCATCGTTATTGACCTGAATCTTTTCGCTACCCCGTTTTATCGCCCAGCCCTACCTCCACCTGTTTGTGTGTAGCCCTAGGCACCATAATGTCACACAAATAGGAAAAGCAAGGTCCAGAAAATACCAAACTGTCTTTGCGCTGCTTGCGCTAGTTGGTGAGCTGCTACAAAAATAGGGCCCTAAATGTCATAATACTCTGCGGCAGTGTGTCGCTGTCAGACCATATAGCATGTACAGACCAGTATGAACGTCCCCTGTTTCAATCTGGCTGCAATCTTTGTCCCATCATTCATAATAACAGTAAAGGTAGTGGAGGCAGTGATTCTCATCGTGTTTGGATCACCCTGTAAATCTTTTTCTACGTGATGTTACCTCTGCTGAACCCTGCAGGGTGACGGCCGGTTGGATCAGTGGTTGATGTGTGTTCTCATGTAGAGTAGTTTTGCGTTAAATACTAAATTTAGACTCCATGACGTCACTGTTGCAGGTTTAGACGTAACACTGAGCTGCTCTTTTATTGAACATCCTGTTGTTCGTACGTTCTAGCTCTTTTATTACACATGAGGAGTTGATCATTTTCTCAATCATCTTCTTTTAGATTGATTTCCTTCCTTCCATACACACAGTTAAAATTAGCCAAACATTGTTGCTTTGGTAAACAAAAAACACAGTTGATTCAGTGGACTCATTAGCTCTCATACTGAAGTAAAGACACTGGACTTATTGTGTCCCGGTGTGTCTCATGCTGACCTACAAACATAGACTGTGAACGGTGTGTCTCAGTGGACTCAGTGTGTCTCAATGTTCTCATCCTGACCTACAGACAGCAGACTGTGAACAGTGTGTCTCAGTGGACTCAGTGTGTCTCAATGTTCTCATCCTGACCTACAGACAGCAGACTCAGTGTGTCTCCATGTTCTCATCCTGACCTACAGACATAGACTGTGAACGGTGTGTCTCAGTGTGTCTCAATGTTCTCATGCTGACCTACAGACATAGACTGTGAACGGTGTGTCTCAGTGGACTCAGTGTGTCTCAATGTTCTCATCCTGACCTACAGACAGCAGACCTACAGACCTACAGACAGACTTGAACTGTGTCTCACTGTGAATGGTGTGTCTTAGTGGACTCAGTGTGTCTCAATGTTCTCATGCTGACCTACAAACATAGACTGTGAACGGTGTGTCTCAGTGGACTCAGTGTGTCTCAATGTTCTCATCTTGACCTACAGACAGCAGACTGTGTGTGTCTCAATGTTCTCATCCTGACCTACAGACAGCAGACTGTGAACGGTGTGTCTCAGTGGACTCCTAGTGTGTCTCAGTGTGTCTCAATGTTCTCATGCTGACCTACAGACAGCAGACTGTGAACGGTGTGTCTCAGTGGACTCAGTGTGTCTCAATGTTCTCATCCTGACCTACAGACAGCAGACTGTGAACGGTGTGTCTCAGTGGACGGTGTGTCTCATGTGGACTCAGTGTGTCTCAATGTTCTCATCTGACCTACAGACATAGACAGAGTGGACTGTGAATGGTGTGTGTCTCAGTGGACTCAGTGTGTCTCAATGTTCTCATCCTGACCTACAGACAGCAGACTGAATGGTGTGTCTTAGTGGACTAAGTGTGTCTCAATGTTCTCATCCTGACCTGTGAACAGTGTGTCTCAGTCTGCCCATTGGCATTTTCCTCCTCATCATTAATTCACTTCATCTGTCTGTCTTGCTCACGCTCAGTAAACACCTTCAGCGTTTTGACTCCTGCTGACAGAATAAAATGTCAGCAGCAGCTTGAAATCAGCGGAAAATCTTTCACACCAATTCACTTCTCTGCGTGTCTCTGTGGCGACAGCTGGAGGGCGGATCCATTAACTTAAAGTGTAATCCCACTCACCTGAAAGCAGAGGACATGCCCAGTGCTCTGCTTACCGAGTTTCCTGTTTACATTATATTAGTTTCACATGGAGTGAGGTGCTTGGCTGAAAACCTGATTCAGTCCCCGTGCTGCAGCTGCAGCGTGTCCAGAGGGATCTGAGCATGTCCCGATATGCCGTTCTGCTCCTCAGAGGAAACCAGTCTGCTCTCCGCTACCAGGCAACACCACACTGCTGCAGAGAGACACAAACACCAGGCATGATAAATCTATGTGTCACGTCTTCAGAAATTCAAGTTCAAAAGAATATGCAACCAGCGTAGCCGGACTTAGCGTCAAGCTACCTTTGCTCACGGTTGAGATAAGTTACTGTGTGTTGATTGTAGGCAGTTGCACTTCACAAAGTCTGCACATGCGGCTGAATTAAAACCTTTGTTGGTGATGAATGTTTCCTCCCTTTAGTCCTCAGAAGTTTTAGTGTCATGGTTATCTGTTCAACAGAGCTCACTCAGTTTGTGTTAAAGAAGAGAGCAACTGGTTTTACAGAGGACAAGAGGACATGCAGTGGATCAGATGGACAGTGCATTTGAATTCAAACAGATTTGTAAGGTAGTTTGAATTTCAAACAAAGTGACAGGTTGGCTCCTTTTGATTAAAAAAATAAATAAAAATAAAATAAGGTATGAACATGTTTTCTTTCCTCCGGGTCCCCCAAGCAGGTTAATCTGACTGTGATCTAGGGAAACAATCAAAATCCCAATTATTTTGGTCAATATTGAAATTATTTAACACAATTACTCATTGACTTTTTAAAAGATGTTGCAATTATTAAATTCAAAAAACAGTTGAAAACAATGAAAACACCTTGATACTTTTCCTGTTACTTTTTTTTTCTTTCAGGATACAAGACAATCACAAGAAAAAATAATCTTTTTTTCTCAAGTACTCAGTTTTTGGGTTTGTTAGGAGCCAAAATGGTGATTAACATGATTAATTGCACAGCCCTACTATGACTGTCTTCTGTAGAATTGCTTCCGATGTAAGTGTTCCATTTTGGGATTTGACTAATAAGTGACTGGACTTTTTCCTCTGTTGTTTCTACATTAAACTTTTGATGGTCAAAACAAAGAAGACGGACAGTGTGCATGTCAGCCTCAGCGGGATTAAGCTGCAGGATGAAAGCACAAAGGGAAACAAAGATGTCGTCCTCACACTGTCAGAAATACAAAGTATTCTGATCTTCAAGGTTTCCAACCCATTGTACGTAGTGGATCATTTTGGGATAAAAGGTGTTTTTCTTTATCCTAATTGTAGGTCGAGCTGATGTTGTTGTCCGTTTAGGTATCCTTTAAGGTGTTTGTCTGACAAACAAGGGGTTTGTCTGAGAAACACCTTAAAGGTCAAAACGTTACCTCATTATGTTTTTTTTCTTTTCTCAGAGGGCCTGTGTAGATATCCTCAGTAGAGCATAGTTTCCAGCCCCCAAACACCTAAATTAACGATGCCAGAGACTCAAGACCGCCACTGTCCCCAGATGTGGTTGAAGTCTAATTGCTGGCCTCTGTGCTGGGTCTTTAGCTATTGATCAACGTTTAATATTGCATGAAAAAAGTTAGCCTAAAGCGTAGTGATATTTAACAGCAAGCTCTAGGTGAGCAAAAATGGACAAATGGACACATGCACACTTTTCTTTTAGGTTGTAGGGCTGTAAATTAACCAGCAACTGTTGCTAATCTGTCATGATCACCCCAGGGGCCGTGTACGGAGAAAAACAGATTGGTCACAACAAATGTATATATACTGTACATTGTATAATTATAACCATACAGCCTAATCAATTCTTTCTATTTTCTCTTTTTTTTTTTTACAAGTTAGACAGTGTGCTGACGTTTGTTTGCAACTAGTGACACATTTGACCAAAATGGGCCCTGGCAGATTTGGAATCTTTGGAAACTTTGCAATCTCACCTAAAATGTGAAATAAACTTCTGTGTGTTTGAGCGAAGTCTGGACCAACAATACTGTTGAAAAGATGAAGCCACCACATGGAGGGTCTGTATTATTAGATTTTTTTGGCTTAATTTCATCCTGCAAGTGTGAATTTCATAACTATATGAGTCACATTTGTTAGTGATTACAAATGTTAAATCACTTGTGACTCGTAATGTTGTTCTTCAGAGTTTAAAACATGTGAAGAGGTTAGGATTAAGCTACATTTATTGTTTTGTGGTGTAAACCAGGATCAGAGGAGGAGTTGTCTCTGATGTTGTCTTTGTGTCTTCTGCTGCAGGTTTAGCCGGAAACTCTGAGGACATTGACAGAAGGATAGAGGAGTTTGGACAGAACCTCATCCCTCCTAAAACGCCCAAAACCTTTTTGCAGTTAGTGTGGGAAGCCCTTCAAGATGTCACACTTATTATCTTGGAGGTGGCAGCCATCATTTCACTAGCCCTGTCTTTCTACCGTCCGCCCGATGGTGACAGACACAGTGAGTTTATATTTTGCACTCAGTCACTCAAATGAAACCTTTACATCCTCAGAAACATATTGTTCCAAACTTGTATTATTAACCTGTGTGCTGGTGTATCACTGCTTGTTTACAGGGACATTGTGGTGAGACGTTAGCAGAGCTGTCAGATTATGTTCAGAAGTTTCGAGTTTCCTGTTTTGTGTCGCCCAGTTATCAGGCTTCAGTCAGTGAGGGGTCTGGGACCCATTGTACTTGCTTTCTTACTTTCTGTCTTAACAGCAGTACACGTGTAAGTTAAACTTCAGTCTAGCTCACCTCCGACTAAAATGTAACAGCTAACAGGTCAAGTTTCAGGTTTTACATGTTACTCATGTTTTAGTGCCTTTACTGTCATGACTATCCCATGTGCTATGAAAACATCAAACTTACACACAATCAGAGGAAAGTGTTTGTCCCTGTACTCCTTTCCTACAGAAGACATGCATATGATGTGGGTCCATTCAAGGCTTAAGGCTCGCCCACACCAAGAACAATAACTATAAAGACAACTATAAATCTATAGTTTTAAAAATCATTCTTACTGTAGTTGATTGCGAAATCAACACCACAACTATAATGACAACCACAGTAACGATCAATATCCTTTGGGTCACTTTCCGAGCAATTTGATCAACGATAAAAACAATGGAAATCCATCTGAGTTTACAACATGACACGGCAGAGAGAGACACTGCGGTGAGATTTGTTTCACACAGTTGGTCAGTGGCGGGCCCTTTCCGCTCTGTGGGGCTACTACGATCCTTTAGCTCTGTGTATTTTTAATCATTAGTACTTTGAAAACATTTCTCATGTCACAGAAACTACTGAGAGTGAACCCCTGTGTTTTGGATGTTATTATCATACCGTCAATGATTTGTTCTGGTGCTCTGCACCAATCTGGCGCCTGCCCGCCCGCTCTCATCCCAACTCTGGAGCGCCGCTGTTTCCTGAAGAAGCCCCGGGCGCAGCTGTAGACTTTTTTTGGTTTATTAAATGTACCTAAATTCACGAATATGTCCATGTAGGTAATTATATATATTATAATATATACATACAGTATATTCCTGTAATCTGACTTTGCAACGTCTGCTGTATTAGTGTATTATGTATCAGCTGGAGCGGGCTGCGCGGGCTTGACGCAACTGTTTGAAGAGCGTTAATTGTTCAACAGTGTGTATGCTCACATTGTTACAGTTATACTGTGGTTATAGTTATTGTTTTTGGTGTGGACGGGCCTTTATTTGTATTGGACCCATTCACATAAAATAACTATTACTGGTTCATATCCACAGTAAGCAAAGACTCCAGTCTGCAGCATAGTTCATATACTTCATTGATAAACAGAACTATACTGAAATAAATACATTCCTTGATTACCAAAACATTTACTTTTATTTCTCAGGGGGGGAAAACGTGCACACTTTCTGTTTCTGTAGGTTTTATAAGACAGTGTCTTTTCTTGTCCCTCTTAAAAAACATTTCATTTCAAGGTACCAACTTGTTAAAATAAAAGCACAGAACCACTGGCACAGCTAAGGTTTTACATCAAAGTAGCAGGGTGTCACTTCCACCCAAAGTTAGAGAGACTTGTTCTTAGAATTAAGAATCCACCTGTACAGTAAGCTCAGAGGTCATTTCCTTTCAGGCTGCACTGTTTGAGTGTATAAAGAAGCAGAGGAACAAAAACTAAAACTGCAGCCTGCGTTGTCTCTGTTCAGACTGTGGTACAGCGGCTGGCAGCGTTGATGCAGAGACTGAGGACGAGGCTGGATGGATCGAAGGTGCTGCCATCCTGCTGTCGGTGGTCTGCGTTGTCCTGGTGACAGCCTTCAACGACTGGAGCAAAGAGAAGCAGTTCCGCGGCCTCCAGAACCGCATCGAGCAGGAGCAGAAGTTCACCGTCATCCGAGGGGGGCAGGTGATCCAGATCAAAGTGTCCGAGATGGTGGTCGGAGACATCGCACAGGTCAAATACGGTGAGAGAACAAAAAGCATGCTCTAATCTACAGCAGAGTTTACCACTGATGACTGGATATCAAACTGCTGCTCTGGTACTGTAATGTGTCCGTAGCACAGACGATCACAACATGTTTAGCTGCTAGAAGTTGACATCAAATCTTGTTGACTTGACAGTTTATGCAACTTTTTCTTCTTCTTTTGTTCAATGAAAAAAGGGTTTTTGTAAACAACCATGTTTTTATTTATTTCTCAAATTTAGTAAAGTATTGTTTTGGTATCAGAACTGAAGTTCTGGACCCAGATTGGTGGAAGAAAAAAGCAGAGTCCCTTCCCATCTTCCACCGCCAAAAAAAAAGAAAGACTTGCTGCTTTTAGTTGTTGTTTTAGAAGGGTTACATTTCCAATTTTTTAAATGATATGATATCTAGTTCTTGTTCTTTTTTTAGTTTGAATGCATTTATTGTTAAGTTATTTTGGACAAAAGGATCTAAAAAGTGAATGCAATGAATGTAGTGTAATGAAACTCTGGTGTTCTATGGGAACTACTATTGAAAACTTTTAAATGGTTAGTAGTTGGGTGATGCTTTTGAGATTACATTTAGTTCGTACTGCCACCACAAAATAAAGGAAATGAACAAATGTAAATTTTGGTCCTTAAAGAATAAAAAATAAAAAGCTTAACAGCAGTGGTTTATGTCTCTTGTTCTTCTGGATTATTATTATTAGAGCCCCCTGTCAGCAGATCATACGGATTGTTTAAAGTAATTGTCTTATTTTAAAAGCTGCAGAGGAATTATTGTAGTTTTCTTATGGTGACAGAATAAGATAGAAATATAATGTTAAGTTCTAATATTAATAAAACAGTTTCTCTCTGTTTGTATCTCAACATCACTATTTCATATTCACTAGAAAGCAAAAGTTTATAAATGTTTCCACCCTGTCTGCTACTTTGGTTGATTTTGTTTTGGGCTTTACGATATGAAGAAAAAATCTAATTGCAAATATTTCTGTACTGATATGATTCACAATATTAAAGAGGATCACATTTTTGTATCTTTCTCATTTTCATTGAAAAATATTAAAATGTTAAAATTAAAATAATTATAGTGTGATTTTTGGAGAGGCTCCCTACCAAAGATTTTGTTCATATGACCGACACAATGTAATGATGATGTAACATGTAACGACCGGATGGGTGAGCTGTTATTACAGTGAACCTGTGTGTGTTGTTGGTGTTCCAGGTGACCTCCTGCCTACGGACGGCGTCCTGCTTCAGGGCAACGATCTGAAGATTGACGAGAGCGCTCTGACAGGAGAATCAGATCATGTCAAGAAGACTGTCGACAAAGACCCCATGTTGCTGTCAGGTGCTTCAACTTTTCTCCATTCATGTCAAATTACAGCCGGGTTCGGTGTGACATGAGCTGTCACTTCACTGTCAGCCAGTTTCTGCTGCTGAATTTCATTTCTCTGGTTTTCACACCTACAGACGGAACAATACACCTCTTCTTACACTGAAATAATAATACCAAAGAAATTATCTTAATATTACTTATCATGTAGCATTATATAGGTTTTTAACTATTCTTAACAACATTGTAATGTGTCTTTTTAAAATTAAGAGATGAGAATGTATCATGTATTGAAAACTGTTTTTATTGGTAGGCAACATATTCCACTCTCTTCTATGTAATTTCACAACAATGTGTTATAAAATGTATTAATTTTATTCCACAAGAAAGCAATGTGCTCTGCTCTAAGCTGCACCCAATAACCAAGCATAGGCTGCTATGGTTAGTGAAGTTTTCTATGAGAGAGAGTGGGATATAACAACTATTTCACTTGTCAAAAATAATAATTTTTCAATTTACATTTGCATTGAGTCACACTTAAAATTCTCTAAGCCTCGCCTCCAACACGGCAGGTAAACTAAACTAATTATTCTCTCCCTCAGGTACCCATGTGATGGAGGGCTCTGGCAAGATGTTGGTTACGGCTGTAGGTGTGAACTCTCAGACTGGAATCATCTTCACGCTGCTTGGTGCTGGTGAAGAAGATGAAGGTGAAGCTGACAGTGAGGAGAAGGCTGAGAAAGAGAAGAAAGAGGAGCGGAAAAAGAAGAGGGACAAGAGAAGTAAGTTCAGAATATAAAGCTGTCTGTTTAGTCTTAAGAGAAACAGGATGCTGCTTACCAGTTCTAATCATAATTCCCTGTTTAGTACTTCATTAAGAGACGTACAAGTTGACACAGACATAACAGAACTGAGAAATGTCCTCTCAGCCTGTAAATTTAGACAGAGTTCATATTTCACTTTAATAACAACAACACTGCTCCTGACCATTAGAGGTAAACATCTAATAGTCACTCCACATCAACATTGTTTTTTAAAGTGGCGGTTTTCTGTCACTCTACCATCTCACAGAGCAGATACACTTATTATAAGATAAGAAAAATGGTTCACTGGATGGGGGAAAGCCTGGATGGGTATTTGGCGTTATTTTTGGCATTAAAATATTATTTTTGGCCTGGTAGAGGTTCCCATTGGACTGGCGGCCTGTACAATTATAAAGGGAACACTGATTATTTTTTGTGTGGCTTTTTATTAATGTTTTGTTCCATATGTATGACTAACTAACGACTGTTGAATGTCTTGCCTTTATAGGTAAAAGAGAGGACAAAGGAAAGAAAGGTGAGCAGCACATCACTGCTTCAGTACTGTGAGTTTCCGTTTATGACTCGGAGTAGATGTGAAGGCTGGCTGGTTTAGCTGTACTTATCACTGTGGACTGTGGTTCCTGGTTTTCTCATGGTGGTTTTGAGCTGAAGAACAGCAGCTTTGTAACATTAGTTTTGTCATTGAGCTGCCATCCCATTAATGTTTTCATTCATCTGTGTATTCAGCATATGTTACTGTGTTCTGTGAGTGAAGGATGGAACCTGTGGAGAAAACAACAGACTGTCATCATTCATATAATGTTGCACAGTCAGAGCTGATTAGTTCTCTCCTAATGCATGTCGAGGTGTTTCTCCTCCCAATAATGTAGTAAGGCCAGCTCCGAATAGCTTAATTTATTCATTCATTAATTCATACACAGACTTACTCACACCTATCCCACATTAACTATATTCCACAAAATTCAGTTAAAGGGGGAATTTGGGCTGAAAACTACACAACCAGCAGAAATAGGGGCAAAATTAACAACATCTACAACCAAGATTACAGGTTTCCTTGACGTTAGCATGTAGCTACATGTCCTAAATCCTTCATAACAGGACATTTCTGTTATATAAATCTGTACATCATGATCTTCTTTGCTGTTGCTGTCTTTTAAGCCAATACAGTCTGTGCACCATGCCATGCAGGACAATTGGATCATTGAATTGAAAAACTCATGTTGGTTTAGAAGAGGTGGTTCTGATCAAGCTAGTCAGAGATCCTGCAGTATAAGGAACTAGGGGTTTCAGGTGGACCTGGTCCTGGCTTCTTGAGGTCCGTGTAGCCCCACACTGTGCAGTGGATGTCCCTGTGGTCTGAGCAGCAGCAGCAGCAGCAGGTGCTCCTGACTCTGTTGATGGTGATTAGGACCAAGAAGATTATCGGCCTTAAGCTCGGCAGCTGCTTTCTTCTCCTGCCTGCTGCTGCTGCCTGTCCACTAATAACCTCATTACTGAGCTGGGATCAGCACGCTCACACACACACACACACACACCTGCAGATACCCTCACTCTCTGTCACGGAGCTAAGGTGTCAGTTGATTCTGTTTGTAGCGTGGTTTATTTTTACCATGATGATCCAGTGGGAACAGAGAGTGAGATGATGATTTCGGTTGGTTGATTAGTTTTTTTGTTAGTAGGTTAGTTTGGAGTTCTGCTTAGACCTCTGTATATAGTACATGAAGGTACCCAACACAGCACAATAAACCCAGGCTGGGATTAGATAAACACCCCCTACCCGTTCATGGCCCCACCCTCCACTGGTCACCTTATCACAGACTCTGACTGACACTTCACTATGTTAACAACAATTAATATTGACTAATGATCATAAAACTGATGATTTGTCCTGATGACAAAATGTCAACTTAGATGTTGACGTGTCTGTTCATGAGTGATGGACGAGTGGACAGTATGAGCCGCACACTGACATCACCATCCTCAGGTCCTACTGTGGGATAAATAGGAAAGGTGCAACAAATGTTCATGGAGGAAATTGTAATATACTTTAGTGTATGATTTAGTGTCTTTTGGGCTGCCATAGTTGAAGTGATAGTTGACAGGGTCATTATTTAATTTAACTGCTTAGACACATGCCTTTATTTGAAGTTTGACTGATTAATGCTATCAGCTAATAGTTAAAAAGATTATTAAAACATAAAAAAAGTTAAGAATTTGTTTTTTTGCACTGTGAAAGAAAAATAGTTTATTATACAATTTATTTCTGGTAGTTTAACTCTGCACTAGTAAGTTGCATTTAAGCTCTTTTTTCTGCTATGTTTGTCTCTTCTGGACGGTGCTTAGAGCAGAGACACGTGGCACTATATTGAAGAGGATTGGCGGGTTAAATCTGCCTTCCTACACACATAGTATGCTAGGCAGACGCACAGCTGACAACCTCGAAGGTGGATGTGTTGGAGACGAGACAGCTGAAAGTGACTGCATGTGTCTACTACAACAAACAGAAGATCATGGCTGCCCGAACAGTACGCAGCTGTCTGCAGACGCAAAGCGCAGAAAGTATACCCGAGCGTCCTGGACGGTTGAACTGGTTAATGGTTATCAGTTAATAATCGGTTAACGAGGGTCGGCTATCGCTTGGGGGGGGGGGTTACGCACCCATACTAAAGTTGACTAAAAAGAGGAATAAAAAACATCTTTTGTTAATTTCTCTTAATGCCTTAATTAAAAAAAAAAAATCCAATCTTTTAAAGACACCAATTTGCTTTGTGAATGAATAATGTATTGTAAATAAATAAATGTTCTTTCTTTCAAATACAGGGGGGCATAAGTAGACACACTCCTGTGTTAATACATATAATAATTCCCATAGATACAGGAAGATTTGTATTATTAAAGGCCAGTTATTTCATGGATCCAGGATACTATGCATCCTGATAAAGTTCACTTGGCCTTTGGAATTAAAGTGGAACTATGCAGTTTTGAGCCAATAGAAACAATAGAGCCGCCCTATGCAGGGCGGCTCTATTGAGAAACCTGCTAGAAAACACAGAAGAAATGGCCAAACCGCCCTTTAGCACCCCTTTAAAAATAGCTCCACATCATCATACCTAGAGATTGTCATGGGGAACTTTCCATTAGATCATGTCTCTCAATTCTCGATTCTCTATGCAAATCAATCCAGCTATCAGGCTAACTGAAATAAAACTATGCCAGTCTCTAAGTATGGTGAAGGGTATTTGATGATGTGGTACTATTTTAATTCCAAAGGGCAAGGGAACTTTATCAGGATGCATAGTAGGGATGTGTATACTTATGCCCCCCTGTATTTTAAGGAAGAACATTTATTAATTTATGATACATTATTCATTCAAAAAGAAAATTGTTGTCCTTAAAGGTTGGATTTGGGCTCTTTTTGAAGTTGGACTTTTTTTAAATTAAGGCATTAATATCAATTTCCAAAAGATGCTTTTTTATTCCTCTTTTTATTCAACTTTAGCATGTCTGTTTAAACCTATGCAAACCACTGTAAATTAACATTAATACCTGTTTTACAAGCATACTAGATCATATTTTAATAAGGACCCTCCCTGTTCCCTTGGCAGCAGTCAGCTTCTGTTTCAATTTGCTGTTGATGCAAACTCCTTACACTTGCTCCAAAACACTTTCTCCATGTTTATCTGTTGTCTTGCAGTATAATGTACATTTCCACAGAGCAACAGTAAACAGTACAACAGCAGAGTCATGTCATTCTCACCACTTTTCTCTGTTTAACACTAACTCTGCTGTCACTCACTGATTGATTCCAGTTGGTTTTACGTTTCCAGTTTTACCATCGCTGTCAGGTTACCGTCAGTGAAACGCAACTCTTCCTGCAAAGGTTTTACATTAAACACATTTCACATTAAAATCCTTAAATGGATTAATCCATCCCTTTCCTTGCAGGCTTTTCATTTTAAAAATATCTACAGGAAGTGTTGATTTTATCAACAGCAGCAATTAACAGCAAAATAGAAGCAGTTGTCTGAATTTCTTCTTTTTCTTTTTTTTACTGGTTATTATTAAACACTATTATTACATTATTTGAATAGTAGCTTTAATTTAGGATGTATGGCAGACCCTTATAAATAAAATTGACTTGACTTGAAATGTCAGAAGATGCCATTTTGACAGGTGGTGTCTAAACACCTGAATGTTTTACTAACTTCCTGTTTCCTCTGTAGGCAAAAACAAGGACGGAGCCACGGAGATGCATCCGCTCAATGCGGACGGAGAACCAAAGAAAAAACTACCAAAGAAGGACAAGTCGGTCCTCCAAGGGAAGCTGACCAAACTGGCTGTGCAGATCGGCAAAGCAGGTACGAGCAGAGACTCAGATAAATGATGAACAGAGTGGTAATTTTCTCAGTGATGTAGACATCATGTGAGTGTTGAACATTACCTTGCTATGAGTGGAGTCCACTTTTTCTGTGCTCTTCAACAATGATACAATTCCCTGGACTTTCATTAAAGGGGAAGCTGCCACATCTGGTGGACATGACAGATTTGTTAACTCAGAACAGGAAACATGTCCACCTTGTTCAGTACTTTGTGTTCAGTTCTCCCCGTGGTGTCTTACCATTCTCCATGATGTGTGCTGAGCTTGTTGGACCCTTGTTGGATCAGGGCCATTATTTATCAAGCATCTCATAGTAGGACACCAGTCTGTACTTTTCAAAGATTCTACAGTAACAAATATTCAGTCATACTTTCACTACTAGTAGGAAAAGCATTTCATCAACTGAGCTGATATTTATTTCTAAACGTGTCCTGAGTTGTTAAGTCCGGTTTGGACCAAAGATTCAGGAAGAAATGAAACCGTTTTAAAACACTGCTGGGAAAAGTTGCAGTGGTCTGAACTGGCCCGCCTCAGCTCAACTCAGCCTAGCTGATAGCGTCACCTGCGACAGGTTGTCAACTGGCTGGTTTTCAGAATGTAAGGGATGTCACATGTTTTAACAGCCAATAGCAAAGTCAGCTGGCCAAGTCAGTTACACACTGTCAGTTACACACTGTCAACTGGTCAAAATGGCAGAGTTTTGGTCCAAGCCTCGACGACCGCCTGCAAGCACAGTATATGGTCGAGCAAGCTAGAGATTGACTGAATAGAGGGAGAGCGTTAGAAAAAAGCAGCTAATCAGAAAAATAAAAGGCTTTTCTACATTTTATCACCACTACACAATTCAACTGTTGCAAGTATCTCACTATCTTTATCTACATTCATATTTTAAGACGCAACAAATGATAAATCCAGCTACAAAAAAGCCGGAGGTCAGAAGTTAGAGCGGAAGTACAAAGAGTCGTTGCTATGGAAAAGGTACACCAGCTCATCTAGTTGCATTGGTGTAAAGTGGCAGGTTTTAGAACGTTGCAGTTTGGCACATCGCGAGTAGTTGCAAGTTTTAACTCTAAATCAAATCTTTGGTCTGAACTGGGCTTTAGGAGTTGATAAAATTAGCTTATCAAAAGATACAGTTTTGATTTCTTTTCGGCAGAAGTTCAAGGGGAAATTTGTCCCGGGCATAGTGCTACAATCTGTTGCTTCAAACCACCACAAGGCATCATAATTGCTACTTTGTGAGAGTGTGGTAAAACAGTGATATCCCACTCCCTCCTAAGTGTCGTCCTTCTCCTGTATGAAAGTTGGTGTAGAACGTTACAATAATATCTCTGTCCTACTCCATTTAGTGCATGTATAGGTACTGAGCTTCAACTCAATTAAATTTTCACAACATGACAAACACAACAACAGTTATCTCATTGCGCTTTCCATAAAGAGCAGGTCTAGACCGTACTCTGGGATGTTATTTACAGAAACCCAACAATTCCCACCAAGAGCAAGCACTAGGCAACAGAGGCACGAAAAAACTTATTTTTAAGAGGCAGAACCATGGCTCAGGGTGGGGGGGGGCATCTGCCTCGACCGGTTGGGGTTGAGATAAAGAGACAGACAGAGAGAGAGAGACACACACAGACAGACAGGCAGACAGACAGAGAGAGAGAGACATGGAGAATTGTAGCAGAGGGTCACGATCAGGAACATGGAGGCAGCAGGTGACTCCAACCACATACAGACTCCACAGATCCAGCGCCAGAAACACCTGCAGGAAGCGATAGGAGAAGAGAGGTAAGAGAGCACAAGACTCCAGGAAAGGGAAGAAGTCAAGTTAGTAACATGCATTAATGGGATGAGGTTGCATACAGATGGAGAGGAGGAGAGAGGTGCTTAGTACATCATGGGAAGTCCCCCAGCAGTCTAGGCCTATAGCAGCATAACTAAGGGATGGTTCAGGACTCTCCTGAGCCAGCCCTAACCATAAGCTTTACTGAAGAAGAAAGTCTTGAGCCTACTCTTAAATGTGTGCAACATGTGTAACAGCAAATTGCAGTAAATACACCAACATTTTTGCACATATAGTTTAATTCTTATAGACACTTTTAAGATGTAGTATTGTCTGTACAGTCATATGTGTCCTTCCTTCATGTCCTAAGATGTTCTATGTGGATTTTATGTTGATTCTTAGGATGGTTTCTCTGCCGACTGTAGCACAATGCCCAAGATAAATTTCACCTTTTGGGCAATAAAGTATATTCTATTCTATTCTGTGATTAGGTTTATAGCGGAACTAAACTTACTATGTCTGTCTCTCTCTCTCTCTCTCTCTCTCTCTCTCTCTCTCTCTCTCTCTCTCTCTCTGTTCATGTCGTCTCTCACTGTTCTCATCCTCATCACTCGCTTCCTAATCGATACTCTTCTCTCTCTCTCTCTCTGTGATTCAGGGGGTCACTGTTCTCATCCTCATCACCAACGAGTGTTCTGCCCATCTGCCCATCTACGTGCAGTTCTTTGTCAAGTTCTTCATCATCGGTGTGACGGTGCTGGTGGTGGCCGTGCCCGAAGGTCTCCCTCTGGCCGTCACCATCTCCCTGGCCTATTCAGTCAAGGTCTGTTGGTATATACAGCATACACAGCCTGTTACTCTGAACACATGCAGTCTGTCTGCAGCGTGCCAGCCTGAAAACATTCAGTCAGATCATGTTCTTGATCTTATTCTGTTTTGGACATTAGTTTAGTGTTATTGAAACTGACATTGGTTTTATGTCGAATAACAAATGTCTTTTTAATATAATTTTTTCACCCCCTTAGTTAGAGCAGTGACCCCCTCAGAAAAGTACTGATGGACCCATTTGAGCCCCTCCATTCTTTTAGTAAATTTTGAATAAAAAACTCAGACTCAGTAACGCTACTTGCCTTTTTTTTTCAGAAAATGATGAAAGACAACAACCTGGTCCGCCACCTGGATGCATGTGAGACAATGGGCAATGCCACAGCCATCTGCTCCGACAAGACGGGCACGCTCACTATGAATCGCATGACGGTGGTGCAGACTTATATCGCAAGTCGCTACTACAAAAAGGTTGCCGGAGCCAGATCTGATCCCTGCCATGGTCCTGGATCTGTTAGTCCAGGGCATCGGGGTCAACTGCGCCTACACCAGCAAGATTATGGTGAGCTGTAAAAATAGGCGTCCATTCTGAAAGCTCTGTGAGTTAAGCATTTGGCTGAGAGAGCCGGTTAGTTTGGAGAGCTGTCACAGCAGCTCAGGACTCATCTGATCACTGTCTCCTGGATCCACAACACAGATCACAGCACATGCGTGATACCGACAGGTTTAGCTTTCAGAGTTTCCTCTCCTCTCATGAGTGTAGTCGACTAAGAATTTCTTTAGTCAAGGAGAACCCTAGTTAGATTAGTGTTATTGTCATGTGCTGCTGCATTTGCAAGGTTAATCCCCACACCTGATTTGCTGATTTGTCATTAAAATCAAAAACTTGTCATGTGAATTAACATCCTGTCTGCTGCTGCTTCCTGCAGCCGCCAGAGAAGGAGGGCGGGCTGGCTCGCCAGGTGGGAAATAAGACTGAATGTGCCTTACTGGGATTCTCCCTTGACCTGCGCCGAGACTACCAGACCATCCGCAACGAAATACCAGAAGAGAGACTGTTCAAGGTCTACACCTTCAACTCTGTGAGGAAGTCCATGAGCACGGTGCTAAAGAACCCCGATGGTAGCTACCGAATGTACAGCAAGGGGGCTTCTGAGATCCTGCTCAGGAAGTAGGTTCACTGCTGTTGCTAACACAGCTCTGTGCTCAGTTAGATGATGATTAAATTACCCTTTTCCCCTCTTACCCGCCCCAAGCACCGAACCTGGGGGGACAGGGCCTTTCCCTCTGGAACTCTCTCCCCCAACACGTCAGACTTTCCACATCACTTGCTAACTTCAAAATCTGTTTGAAGCTGTTTTTAACCTGTTTCCATTTGTGTCTATGCTGTTTTGCTGCACCTTTTTAATATTTATCTCGGGCTGTTTTTATACTAATCTTGTGGTTGTTTTTCTTTGTTTTTACCTTGTAAAGTGCCTTTGTGTACCTTTTTTTTTTTTTTTAAGCGGTATATAAAATAAATGTATTATTCTTGTTTTCTGTGGTTCCAGGTGCTCTAAGATCGTGATGGGGCCCGGCAAAGCCAAAAGCTTCAAACCTCGGGATCGAGATGACCTGGTGAGGAAGGTGATTGAGCCGATGGCGTCGGAGGGCCTCAGAACCATCTGCCTGGCCTACAGAGACTTCCCTGTCGCTGACGGAGAGCCTGACTGGGATGATGAGGCCCACATCCTCACCAACCTCACCTGCATCGCCGTGGTTGGCATCGAGGATCCTGTACGACCTGAGGTACGTCAGCCCTGTCTTTACAAAGAGACACGCGGAGGCAACCAGCCAAGTAAAAATACACAATGTGATTCACTACTCACTGAGCGCCTGAAGAGGAGCTCCCTGAAACACTCTTCTGTTCTTAATTTTTAAGACTCTTCCATGTTTAATCTAAAAGTACTGAAAGGCTTTTTCACATGTAAAATCATGGCCTGCATTTTATTTAAGCGTCCTAAAGTAAAGAAATCAGTCTGACCGTCTGAGATGGAGGTCAGGCAGAGACATTCTGTTGGAGGAGAGGTGTTTGGGGAACGCTTAATGAAGTGTGAGAATATTAAAAGAAACAATTCTGACAAATAATGTTAAAAAAAATTCATTTACATATTTTCTTTTCTTTTGACGTTCTCATCAGGTACCGGAAGCCATAAGAAAGTGCCAGAGGGCCGGGATAACTGTCCGCATGGTGACCGGAGACAACATCAATACTGCCCGGGCCATCGCCATAAAATGTGGAATTCTGCACCCTGGAGACGACTTCCTGTGTATGGAGGGCAAAGAGTTCAACCGGCGGATCCGCAACGAGCAGGGAGAGGTCAGACAAACAGAACGGACCAGAAGACAGCAGTGTCTGTTTTAAACAATCTAATCTGAATCTATCGTTCTAGAGTTAATGTCCCCATGACAATTCTTCTGGCTCCACCGTCAGGTCAACTTTAACAATTTTAGCTCCTACTGGCAAGACTTTAATAAAAGTTAAATCATCAGGATGTAGTGTGTTCATATTGTGGCTGTAATAAACACTGCAGCCTCTTTTTAGCTGTTCAATAAAAGTGAGTTATATTCCCTGGTAAACTTTTTATTTTATTATTTCCTGCCCCAAGAAAATAATAAGACCTAACAGGTGCAACTCACACAGAAACTTTGAAGACTGGGTGCGGGATCCTTAATGTAGATGATATATAACGGTGATTTTAAAAATTGTGGACTTATTTCCTGCCCTTTGATTCTCTTGTGAACCATTGTAGGGGCACTTACCGCTGCTTTAGGGGACACTAGCCGCAGTTTAGTCTGCTAAACTGATTGAAGTGAATGTGTTGCAACTTATATTTCACATTTATATACTTCTTATACTAATACTTCTCTCTCTTTCTGTGCAGATTGAGCAGGAGCGTATTGATAAGATTTGGCCAAAGCTGAGAGTCCTCGCCAGATCATCTCCAACGGACAAACACACTCTGGTCAAAGGTTAGAAAAACTCTAACCAGGTCAAAGAGGGCAGGGGGAGACAGACATAGGGGTTAAACAGGCTGGGGACTAAGACAGGTAAGACATAGGAAAGATATATTTTGTAAGCCACAATTTGTACATTTAAAGTGCTTTTCTTGCATGTAAACATCCATGATTAGAAGACACAATTAAGAGTGAGAAAAAGAAAATGTGATCATATCTAGAAAGTCAGAGACAACCCTGATATAAAATCAAAACAAAGACATAAAAACTAGGGGTGACCCCAAATATTCAATGCTTTGATCAAACTTGCCAGTCTGCAACGTTCTGAAACCTACCAATTTACACCAATGTGATAAGACGAGACGGTGTATCCTCTTCATAGCAACAACTCTTTGTACTTCTGTTATAATGGAAAGACAAAAAAGTCCAGGGTGCTCAGGAAGTTCAAGGTGGTCTTTGGGGTCGGGAATTCAATTGAGCATAGAAAAAAAGGGAAATCCAAGGCCTCTTCTTCTAAATGATTTAAAATGCCTTTATTTTACTGTCTATTTCATACTAGAACATTTAAAAGACACATGGAGAAGCAACCCATTGTGTAACGGCACAGACAGCCTTCTTCAGGGTGGGCTTCCCAGACAAACAATTGCCTCTTTTCTGTAAGCTAATTGGAAACACCTGAGTGTAGTGAACTGTTTTTTTGTTTTCATGCATGTGAACATTTACAGGCAGCCACCTGGTGGATTGTTTTTGGCATATTTTAATGTGGTAACTCAACATGTCACTCAGGTGTTTCTTAGTCGGCGACACCCCTAATAAATAAAAGAGATAAAACACAGTGGGGAGAAAAAGCGTATATTAAAGGCGGTCAGAGTTCGGACTCATCTTCATCCTCTTTTGGTCCATACATGTGTCTCCGCTGTGTGTCGTCATCTCAGGTATCATCGACAGCACTGTGCTGGAGAAAAGGCAGGTTGTTGCGGTAACTGGAGACGGAACCAACGACGGCCCCGCCCTCAAGAAAGCGGACGTTGGCTTCGCCATGGTAAAGATTTTCATTCATGCTTCCAGCTAACTTTGTAATATTTATGACTTGATTTATAAAACTGAAAATTCAGTTATCAGTGCGTTAATAATTATGATGGAATTTTTAGTTAGCAATTTTTACGTTTTCAAGTAAAAAGAAAAGAAACAAAACGAATGTCCAGATGATTGTTGAATTTCCTGTTGTCCTCTGCTGTGGCCCCGCCCCTTCAGGTTATTTAAGCGTTTTTTATTTTTCTATCATGTTCTTATCCAGAGCAACCAGGAGGTTAAAGGACTGTCAACATATTCCTTACCCCCTCAGTGTAATCGGACTCCGTGCAATAACTGCTGTTTACTTTTTTTTGCTATTTATCCAGAACATGGAATGAATATGTGTGTGTGTGTGTGTGTGTGTGTTATGTTTTTTTACTCTATGCTGCTATTTGGAGAGGATGTCTCCAACAGTTCAGTGCAAGGTTTATGTAACTGACCTACGTGCTGTGTTCTGCAGGGCATTGCCGGGACGGACGTGGCGAAGGAGGCGTCTGACATCATCCTGACAGACGATAACTTCAGCAGCATCGTGAAGGCCGTGATGTGGGGCAGGAACGTCTACGACAGCATCTCCAAGTTCCTGCAGTTCCAGCTCACCGTCAATGTCGCGCCGTCATTGTGGCCTTCACCGGAGCCTGCATCACACAGGTCAGAGCCACCGGACGCCGCTGCTGCTGACTACCTCAGGGGTGGACAAAATAACAGTGGCTTAACAGTCTAGTCCAGTCCATTGGCAACTGTTGATAAAATCCATTTGAACAAATCAAATTCTAACATTACACACATTACGGTACAAACCTCAATTGATGCTGATGAGATTTACTTCTTTAGTGTTCAAATATGGTATTGAAAGACAAGACATTTTACTATTGAGGCAATTGGGAATGTGCCTAAAAGTATCAAAGTTTGGTACCCAGCCCTACTTCGGACAATGGCTGACGAATTAGGTGCGGGCAGTGTCCAAAGTTGCCCTTTCTCACATATTGCACACAAACAAGTCAAGAGTGTCCTTCTCAGATGCAGTCTCACCTACTGGAGATACTACATTTTGGCAATTCTCTAAATTGATACGGTAGAAATGCTTAATTTTGAGTCTGATGGCCTGAACTCAAACATATCATTCATTGTCAGAAATTATGGAGAAATATGTCCTAACAGCACCTTGACTATTTAGAAATGTAGCTAATCAAGATGCACCAATATGAGACAATTTTGTTGATCCTCCAAATTGATACATTAGAAATGCTTGATTTAAATATGTTCATGGTCTGAGTTTTGAATGTCTTTTATTTAGTAATTGTCAGGATATTTTTTTCTAGCCGCCCAAAATCAAGGAATATGTCCATGACAGTGGATTTAGTTTTTTAATTTATACAGGACAGAGTCAAAGTCAAAGCATCTTTATTAACATGAGAGGTGACATTGTTTACACTTCCTGTGGATAAAATCCAATTAATTAATTCATCTTTTTCCTTATATGTATTATGTGTATATTTCTGTTAGCACCCTATTTTGAAAAGCAGTTGCAGTCACATCATATGTTTCAATGCATTTACTATAAAGGTTAGTATTACCTCAGTATTACCTCTAAAATCAAATACTGTCAATAAAAAAACTTGACTCTATAGACTCGTTAAAGACTACATTTTGAAGATAATTTTTAGTGTGAAGATAGGTGTTTTAAAATGACGTGAAAAAGTTAGTCCAGATAGATGCCGCTCGTGGTTTCTCTGCTGACAGCAGGTTTGTGTGTGTGTGTGTGTGTGTGTGTGTGTGTGTGTGTGTGTGTGTGTGTGTGTGTGTGTGTGTGTCTTTGGTCTGTGTGTCTGTCTGTTTCCAGGACTCTCCTCTGAAAGCTGTGCAGATGTTGTGGGTCAACCTCATCATGGACACTTTCGCTTCACTGGCTCTCGCCACCGAGCCGCCCACCGAGGCGCTGCTGCTCAGGAGCCCGTACGGCCGCGACAAGCCGCTCATTTCCCGCACCATGATGAAGAACATCCTAGGACACGCCGTCTACCAATTGACTGTTATCTTCACCCTGCTCTTTGTAGGTCAGTGAATGCACCAAAGCTTCCCCTAACCTGTGAAAAATCCTAACTACGAAGCACATAAAATAATCATTAAGTCGTTATTGGTGTGTTAATGAATGGAATTTTGATCACAAAGCATGGAGAATAGAGCTGCAAAGATGAATTGATAAATTGTCAACTATTCACTTAATCGCCAACTATTTTCATAATCAATCTAAAAAGAGTAAAAGTTCTCTGATTCCAGCTTCTTAAATGTGAATATTTTCTTGTTTCTCAATCATCAGAATAGTTTTAAGTTGCAGTTTCTCCCAGTCAGATTCAAGGTAAAAAGAATAGTTACAGTCCAAGAGTCCACAGTAACAAAGCTACAGTCCAAGAACTAAAAAGGTTAAGTAGAAGTAAAGGGAAATTATGTTAAAATATAAGATTGGTTAAAAAGATTGTTGCTAAAACAATGGATTGTACAAATGCTATTTTATTGCTGTGTCAACATAAAGTACAGTGTGAATATAAATGGCAGCCGTGAATAAATGGCAGATAATGCACATGTACCTGATAAATTATTAATGGTTTTATTCACAACTCTGTGACAGTAAACTGAATATCTTTTGAGTTGTGGATAAAACAAGACATTTGAGGATGTCCTCTTGGGCTTTGGGAAATCAACATTTTTTCAGTTTTCTGACATTTATCAAGAAAATAATCAAATCGTCCGTTGCAGCCCCAGTGAAGAGATGTACTTGATTTCCTCCCCTGCTCTCTTCGACTCTCCCTCTCGCAGGCGAGAAGTTGTTTAACCTCGACAGTGGCAGGAACGCCCCGCTCCACGCCCCGTCCTCGGAGCACTACACCATAGTGTTCAACACGTTTGTCCTGATGCAGATCTTTAACGAGCTCAACGCCCGCAAGATTCACGGCGAGAGGAACATCTTCGAGGGCGTCTTCAAAAACCCCATCTTCTGCTCCATCGTCCTGGGAACCTTCATCATACAGGTAACCTGTGAGGGGCCGAGGTCGCTTCACCGGGTCAGGTTTACAAATACGAAAAACTTTATTGTCCCCAGATGTGAACATTTGTCTTCGATTTCACCAAGAATACAAGAGAGACAGGAGGACATTACAAACCATACATAGCCAAGACGGACAGAACAGACAATACATTTCATAAAAAGTGACTTTATAAACAGATAAACAATACACCTAACCCAAATATGTGGCCAGGCCGACGCATAAACACATAAACACTGGCACACACACCAGACATAAGCCACTACGTTCTGTAGCGTTTAACTCAGGCTAATTAATTAGCTAGTAAGGTGTGATTCTTGGTGGCCAGCCTTCCAAAAGACAGCACAGAAAATGGAGTCTCATTTCACTTGTGCGGGAGGCTCTGGCTCACTTTCCGCACTTCGTATCCACAGACGTTGTTGATGTTCCGTGCATTGTCGGACACATGCAGCCACTTTCCTGAAACCGCTTGCGGGACTGACACAGCGGCCCGCGGCGTGTATGCCCGAGCCCGTCTCCAGCACCTCCCCTGCAGGTTCTCAGCTGTGTGTCTGCCGGGCGTAGGGCTACTCTCAGACAGCCAATTTAACTCGCTGGTCCTCATCAATATAGTTTCATGTTTCACGTAGCTCTCCACGAGCAGCAAAAAAGGAGCTTAAAACGCAAGTTGTGATGTGATCTGGGCGGGAAGGATAACTCTGGGAGTTGGAAGGGGTGTGTCGCGATTGTGCCTTCTCACGTTGCGACAGTGTGTTGCGCTTTCGGTTTCATATTGCATATTGTTACAGCCATAATGCTGTGCATAAAACCCAACACCGACGTCTGTCTTGCCCTACATTCCATTTTTAAGTACAGTTCCCAGTGTTATTTAGCACCTTCACAGCATTGGGGATGAAGGATTTCTTGAAGATGTTTTTATTTGCTGTTAATACTCTAAAACGCCTCCCTGAGGGTAGGAGATCCAATTCCCTGTGTAATGGATGGGAGGGGTCACTAATAATTTACAGTGGAAAAGAGAGGTAAAAGAGTCCCCTGCATGTTGTTGTCTCTCTCTTTCCCCCTGCAGGTCGTCATCGTGCAGTTTGGTGGTAAACCGTTCAGCTGTGTCCAGCTGAGCATCGACCAGTGGCTGTGGTGTGTCTTCCTGGGTCTCGGCAGCCTCCTGTGGGGACAGGTGAGACACTGTGTACCATTATAGACAGGAAATGATGGGAGATGGGGATGACCTACTTCAAAGGTTACTAGCCAGACTTGAACTGGGGACGTTGTGATTTAATAGGCTCGCATTGCCAGACTTTACTCCACTGCGCTGTGGCTACACCACAGATGCATTGTGGGTTAGAAGAAAAAACATCTGGGTTGTTTGAATTTCTTTGAACCAAATCTCGGTTGTCTTGGGCGCCGCTAAGCTCGGACGCAGCGATGATGGCTCTTTAAAATCTTGGAAGGAACTTGTTTTGGTGGAACATTTACACCCCGCAACAGAAATCACCACATACAATATTAAATGAAGTTAACTGTTCACACAATACAGTAACATGACCTTAAATTAGCTCGATACATGGTGAAACCTCATTTGCTCTTACCAGTGTATCGCCATGTACTTTGTCCACAGCAATCCAACCAGTCCGTCCCAAAACGTCCCATTAGAGGAAATGCCGTAAATACATTCTTTGTTAATCTTGACAATCATTCCCAGCCAGATTTACTTCAAAACTTGGCGTTTTGAGCATGTTGCTAGCTTGAATTTTGTTGTTATGTGTTACAGTGGTGAAGGGATTTTGAGAAGAGCAACACACAACACACACTTTATCCTGGAAATGTACTTCCGTTGATCTAGACTATTTGCAGCTGGTTTTGAACTAAAGATCTGTCAATGCACCTCAACACGTCTCCAAAGGTTTCACCAAAAAGCCTTCCAACAGCTGGATGAGCATAATTCCACTGAAAAAGGATTTAAAAAAAAAGAAAACTATGAGCGAGGGGAGAGAGTTTACATCAACAGTGAATTAATACACGGGGCTCTTATTAAAATGGGATCAAATACATTGATGAAACAGGGGACACAAATATAAACAACGCCCTGGATGTCTCTGTAGCCGACCATCACTATAAGACAATAGAAACTGTCAGAAACATGTTGAGGGAACAGGAAGTGCCGCTGCTGTGTGTGACTGGGGTGTAACGTTTGTGTCGGTCCCCCTCTCAGCTGGTGTCCAGCGTCCCCACACGCTGGCTGCGGTTCCTGAAGACGGCTGGCCACGGCACGCAGCAGGAGGAGATCCCTGAGGCGGAGATGGAGGAGATGGAGGACCAGGACGAGATCGACCACGCTGAGATGGAGCTGAAAAGAGGCCAGGTGCTGTGGTGCCGCGGCCTCAACCGCATCTCCACGCAGGTACGCTTCCTCCTCCAAAAGGAAATGGGACGATTCCCTGCATGTCTTCCCCTCTCTGTCTCGCCCCTTTTTCACCTAGCTGTTCTGTCCATTTAAAGGTGGAAAAGCCCCAAAAAATATTCTTAACACAAAAAAAACCATCATGACAAGCACCCTAAGCCTCCAAAATCTTTCCGCATAGACATCACTTTTACATAAATCTTTATGAATGTGAATGCAGTGGTTGGTGGACGTGGTCTGTCAGGAGGACACATGTCAGTCAGTTTCACAGATGAGGGGAAAGAGAATGGACTTTCTTACTTCTTACTCTTACTTTCATGAAACGTTTAGCATGGGCCAAGGAAGAACCCATTACATCTGAGAGGGGATCCTATCACAGGCGGATACGGGCGTTATTTTTATGAGCGCCGGCAACTTAAACTTCCAACATGTCGGCTGTGTGGAAGTATTTCGAGATATGTAAAGCAGACAACAAACTTGCTATTTGCAGTACCTGTAAAGCACAAGTGATGGGAGGAGGCGTAAAACACACTGGTCCCACACTACAAGTATGATTACGCATTAAGACGTTTTATGCTGAGCAGCACCGAGACTTTGAAGAGTAAGAAGGAAAAAAATGTCGGCAAAAACGCGTCAGCAGCCTCTACTTTGATATAGGTTCGTATCTGAGCGGGTGAGGGTACTCTGATCCAGAATGGACACAGTTAAGAAGAAGACCAAGATAGAAGACACATTAAACCCTGAACTGACTGTTTTTCCCCCCTCGTCTTTCAGATCCGTGTAGTGAACGCCTTCAGAGACAGCGTGTCTCCCTACGAAGGTCTGGAGACGCCCGAGTCCCGCAGCTCCATCCACAGCTTCATGAGCCACCCGGAGTTCCGCATGGAGGACTCGGTGAACCACATCCCCCTGATCGACGAGGCCGAGTGCGAGGACGACCCTCCCATCAAGCGAAACTCCATGGTCCTCCCGCCGCCGCTGACCGGACTGTCCACCCTGCCGCCTCCCCCGCCCTCGCCCAACCAGAACAACAACGCCGCGGAGCACATCGCCCCGCTGCCCGGCATGATCGCGCCCAGCTCAGCGGGGCTGTCGCCGTGTCCGGGGAGCCCGATGCACAGCCTGGAGACGTCCCTCTGAAGCCCCACGCCCAGACCTGACCACTTCCTGTTACGATGGTCTGTCCGGACTGGCTTTTTACGGCGAGAGTTAACTGGTTATTCTGAGATCATTGTTAAAAAAAAAAACATTTTTTTTAAAACAGACTCTTGTGATTGGTTCTCGTCAAGAGATCGCCTGCCCTTTTTTTTTTTTTTTTTAGAATCCAGGAAGCAGAGGTGTGTCCAGATGTGTTTGTGTTCTCGTGTGCTGAGCGGCGGCGGCGGCTGCAGGTCCACAAAGACTGATGTTTCCTTCGTTATTCTAATAGACATGAACTCTGCATTTGTTGTTTAGGAGAAGAGTGTTTGTGAGGTGATCGATCAATTATCAGTTGCTGATATGTAAATATATGGATGTTGGTGTTCAGACGTAGTCGGAGCTCGTTCTAATCTCAGCTGACGGTGACGAGGTCGGGTTAGTGTTGTGTCAACGTTTAAGACTGAAATGTTTAGAGTCAGTCCGCTTTAATAAGGGGGGGGGGTATTCTTACAGGAATGTGTGTTTAGACAGAAACGTTTTGAGTTAATGTCTTTAGATTTTATTCTAGCATTTTTGTAATGTTTTAGCTTGTTGTCGTTTCAAAAGATGTCGAGCGGAAAGTTATTAAAAGTTTTGAAAAACACAACTTCCAGACCGGGTTGTTTGTGACGCAGCTTCCCATCGGACAGGAGAAGAAGACGTCAAACGGACGCGCTGAAGCTCCGCCTCCTTCCTGGTGAACGTATGACATCATCAGGCTCCACCTTATTTATTACATCATCATACAACAGGCATAAAAAGTCTCACACCTTTTGGTTTTTAGACACAACTTTTCAGAAAGTCCATGAAATATTAACCAAATTAAATAACATAAGGATGAACGTCCTTGTTTTACTCACAAAGGAGTTTTTCCAAGTTTCTAAACGTGTTTCATCATAATTTTACACGAGAAAAAGTTGTTACAGAATACAATATTTAAAGTTGTAATACTTTTGAGTGTAAAGACAAGAATTTTCGGTATCTTTTAGAATGAAGTTGTTTTATTCATAATTTCAACACCATTTTCCTTTCTCCATTTTCAATGCAGAAGTTATAAAGTTTTTATAATTTTTCAAGAAAATAACTGTGATATTGTCGGAATAAAGGGGTAACCTTTAAAGTCATACATACAAGAAAAATAAAGTTGAAATGTATGAAGAAAAAAGTTTAAATATTTTCAGAATAAAATAACATTTGAATTTTCAAAACTAAATATTATATATTTAAATAAAAAAATCTAATGAGCAATCATTTTACAAGAAAAGAAAAAGGCTTTATTTCATTCAGGAATTGCTAAAACATTCACATAACCTAATCCAACCAATCCAGACCACCACCCAGACCCTAGACCGTCAGCAGATTGTTGGTGAAATGGGACTTTAACTAACAGGTTTTCAGGCTGAATGAGGCTCAACAGTTGGCCAGTGGTCCAGTTTTGGAGTCAGGAGGAAAAGGCTGTGAGGTCATATCCTCTTTTTAAAGGGATCACTTTTCCTCTGATGTGAGGATTTATAAAAACAGTTCTCATTGTGCAGTATAATGTTCCCTGTCAGCGTTTTCCTCTTCTATCTATCTGGTGTTTCTGGATCAGTCTCCCTGCTGCAGTAATGAGTAAGCTGCATTTCCTGCTGTAGATGTTTATGGTTGTGCTCATTTTAACTCATTCATGTTCTGTTGGGTAGTTTAATCTACCGCATTGCATCATATTCTATAAGACCATCATATATTTGTAGCGTTGCTGTCATGGGAGAACCACGTATATCTCTAAAAGGTTTTTCAACTTTTCATGGTGTCAGTCCAAACTGAACATTATACTGAAGAAGGGTGTTAACACAGGACTGTTAGATTAGACTGATTTAGTTTGAGTGATTTGTTCCCTTTAAACTGCACACTGAATTCTGATTATTTCTAATAGATGTTTTTAAGGTACACCTAGAATATGTCTCTGTCATCTGCAAGTTTGCAGATTTTTACATATTTAACCCTCGTATGGTCTTCCTGTCGACCATGCGCCTGTTCTCCGGTTTGGTTTGCCTGTTTTATAAAGCATAAAGTAGCCTATAAATGATCACCCAATTCTGTGTTACATTCTTTTGGCCAACTTTATGACTTATTACCACTAGCTTTACACTTCTTTATAGAATTGATGGTGAATACATCTCATTTACATGAAATTACACCTAATAATTGAGTAAAATATGCAGCAATTAGGAATTATCTTGACTATTAAGGTCAGAGAAACATGTTTATGGATGATCACAGATTTTCCCATAAAAGTAGTGATCATCAATTGGTATTAATGGAAATTGAATTGAATAGATCTGACATAGAAACTTAGAAAACTGGTCAAATTTAACCCGAGGACAACAGAAGGGTAAATGTGGAAAAAGACAACTTTTATGCTCCATTTTTGCAGCCAAGAATAAAATATGAATCTACTGAAAGAGAAGAATTGCATCATCCTTTCACATTAACCTCTTTTATACGTTTATATGTGTTATATGTTTCATGCAGCAGCAGCAGCTACCCCTGCTGGACAAAACTTACCACAACGTGCAAGTACTACTGCAGACAAAACCAACAGAGATAAGTATTGCAAAGATTTATAATTCCTGATATGAAAAGTCTATCCGTTATAACGATGGGATGTCTTTTACATGGTGCACACGTCATACTCACGCATCATGATGTCCATATAACTCATGTCAAGGCAGCTTGATATCTACAGTACATTTCAGCAACAAAGCAATCATTAAGGGGAGACACTGCAGGTAAAAAAAATATTTCAAGTTTGAGGTTTTGTGCTATTTTGCGTCCATTGATCTTCTTTCAGACTGGTGCAAAAAACATCCAAAATACACATTGCAACACTTTTTTACGACACTTGATCCATTTGCTAGTGTAGATTTGTAGTGTAGAAATGTTAGCATTAGATGCCTCGTTTGCATATTTAACCCCATAAAGCCAATTGTGATTCTTTGAAACTGGGGTGTTAATTAGACTTTCTCACAAATAATAAATTATATAAATAAAAATATTTGTTTTTTTGTTGCAATTAATATCTCACAGCATGTTTTTTTGAAACTAACAACTATAAACTAAGTTAGGAAATATTAAGTAATACACATTGCATCAATCCACTTAATATTCCTATTGAAGTATCGGAACTATTTTATTTTTAAAGTTTTTCTTACCTTAACGTCTTCATATTTGGCAAAAATATCCTAGCAAAACCACATGTGGATCATGATTGACAAACTCCATTGTGGCTGTCTCAAATGATGGTGGATGAGTGTTTGTCCCTTAGTGGATTATCTATGTACTACCTGTATCTCATTAGGTTTTTTGGGGAATACAATATCACACTGATGATGTAGTGGTCTCCAAAACACGTGTATCAAATATGACAGAAAACTTGTAATAGCCTACAATAAATAATTGTCTTAATTTAAATAATCAACTGTGTTTTGTTTTGGTTTTAAACAGAAAATGTATATGTATAAATATAAGAAACCCCTTTCTGTTTACTTTAACTAAATGTTGGACGCTGGGACGGGGCAAGGACAACCGATTGGTCAGCGGATAGGACCCGAACCAATCAGGTTCCGCTGCCTCCCGCGACCAGGGACGCCTGGCCAATCGTAGCGCGCAAATGCTATTTTAGGGCGGATCTTGTCCAGAACTGTAGTTGGAGCCGTAACAACGCCGATATCTTGGCACCGCCCACAAAGTTGGCGCTGACAGTCTTCTATTACGTCCGCAGACTAGCTGTAAATGCTGCCGGTGTAGAAGCAGTCAGCTCATTCGTTTCTAACCACAGCGATAATCATGAGCGGAAGAGGCAAGGGCGGCAAAGGACTCGGCAAAGGAGGCGCTAAGCGTCACCGTAAAGTCCTCCGCGATAACATCCAGGGGATCACCAAACCTGCCATCCGGCGTCTGGCTCGCCGCGGCGGAGTGAAGCGTATCTCCGGTCTGATATACGAGGAGACCCGTGGTGTGCTGAAAGTCTTCCTGGAGAACGTGATCCGTGACGCCGTCACGTACACCGAGCACGCCAAGAGGAAGACTGTGACGGCCATGGATGTGGTCTACGCCCTGAAGAGGCAGGGCCGCACCCTGTACGGCTTCGGAGGATAAACCGGTTTCACCCGAGACAAACACAACGGCTCTTTTAAGAGCCACTCACTTCGTCTAAAGATGTTTTCTGAGCTGAATAATTAATGATTTCATTATTTCCCCACAGCTCAATCTCACACCTAGTGAAGGCCGTACTAGCATGGACATGCTTTTCTTTCTTTTAACATCTTTTAACTAATTATTTTAAAGAATTAGTTTAAAGCAGAAGTTCCCAAATTATTTCATCTAAAGGGCAAAAATGTTGGAGAATACCGCAATTCTTGCCATTCTACATAGACCAAACATGCATATGTAATAAAAATGGGAGGTTTAACCGAGATAACTGCACAAAATGTACGTTTTCTAATCATTACTTTGAAAATAAGAGAGAAGTAAGCAAGAGCATGTCAAATCCATTCTGGGCCAAACTTTGCCCACGGGCTAATGGTGGGCGATACTGCAAAATTTGGTATCGATCCGATACCAAATACATATAGGGTCCGTACTGCCGATACCAATACGATACTTTTTACTTAAAAAATACTTTTGTGTAGGGGAGAGCATTTCATTATTTCTGAGGTGAATGAATGCTGCTCCTCTGCGCGTTGTGTCAGTGAGTCACGTGACGACGCAACAACGAATCACAGCAGAGGAGCAGGAGGGGGAGGAGGAGCAATGTTCCAAGATGTGAAAGCGGCGTTTGCTCAGGAAGGTGGAAGACACAAGCAAACTATAGTGAACGTAGAGAAGAGATATCTAAATTAAAATATCGATTCAATTACAGTTGTATAAACCAAAAAATAAACCAAAAATCCTATCCCAGAATGCTGTGTGGCCTAGCCAGACCTTCCTTTGCAGAGCTGTGGAGGAAGGTCAAGTACCCCTGGTTGGGAATCACTGTAATAGGTGACAGATTTGTAACATGGATCAAATACTAGGCCTACACCACACACTTTTAATTTACTTTGACAAGTTTTTATCTCTAAATCCTGCTGAGACATGCGCCCTTTAACCTTGGATGTATTCTTAAGGTAGACTGACTTTCTTATTGTCTTGATGTTGTGTGTCTTGAGGTTGAAATTCAGGAGGACTTACTTTGTTCTCCTGAAGTCAATAACTGTCTCCTTTGTCGCAGAGGTGTTGAGGACCAGGCTGTCGTCCTCAGCAGGCTGTCTCTTCATTCCCCACGCCTTCTCACATCTTCCTAAGCGTTGGCTACTGGCAAGACAAGAGTGTACACATCTGTGTGTGTGTGTGTGTGTAAACTGCTTCCATGTTTCTATTTATCTGTTATTTTATTAATTTTCTGTCTCTACACTAATTGTATATGTATTTTTCCATTAACCTGCCCGGGGACTACAGGTGGAAAATAGCAATCTGCTAGAACCTGGCACAACACATATTCTCTTGTTGTGCAAGATTAATGTTTTATTGTGCGCTGTCCCTGTCTTGAAATAAATAAATTACATGCATGCATGCATGCATGCATACATACAATACATACATGCATACATACATACATACATACATACATACATACATGCATGCAAACAATACATTCATGCATACATACATGCAGGCATGCATGCATACATACATACATACACACATACATACATACATGCATGCATGCATACAATACATACATACACACATACATACATACATGCATGCATGCATACAATACATTCACGCATACATACATACAATATATGCATACATGCATACATACATACATACATACATACATACATGCATACATACATACAATATATGCATACATGCATGCATACATACATACATACATACATACATACATACATACATACATACAATATATGCATACATGCATGCATACATACATACATGCATGCATACATGCATACAATACATGCATGCATACATACAATACATACGTTTTGATTTGAAAACAGTGAGGTTGTTTTGTAGTCTGGACGGGAACAAACGGAGACGTTTGGAAACTACGATGCACGTCAGTTAATCTTGTTGGTTAGGTTTTTACCTTTAAGAAACTCACCTTGTCGTCGGTCCAAGCAGATAAATCTCTGCTCTTACCTTACGCCATTGTTCTTTCTCCAAAGAATATTGTTTTCATACAGGGTGACGCGATACAAATCTGGTCCCCATATTTTCATAAAACATCGAACAGTCACAATTTCTTGGTAGGTGAAACTAAGGTAATTAACTTGTTTTATATCTGAACAAAATATATCTAAAAAATAATATGGCTTAAAAGACTACCCTCATTTTTATATTGTTATCATATTTGACTACAATTGAAAATGTAAAATATATTACTTGGCAAATGTTTTATAATTTAAACATTACATATGTAATCCAATTGAAGGTGTTTGTTTTTCTTGTTTACTTTTCCTATACATTTTGTAATTTGTTGTATAATTGAATGTATATTCATACTATGACATATATGTCCAGCAACTTTCATAATTGAAGGTTGAACATGTAGGCTACCCCATGAAATGAATGTATTGCATTGTCTCAAGGATGTTGCAAAAAACTTGTGTGTTGGCGCATGCTCAGTCTCCATCACAAGCCTCAGCCAATCCTGTGCACGCAACAGCACACTCTTATTTGCATGATGAGAATATAAATAAAGCGTCCGCAGCGAGAATGAGTCATCCGTTTGAGGAAATCCCCGAGCGAAACAAACATGCCTGCGGAACCAGTCAAAGCGCCCAAGAAGGGCTCAAAGAAAGCCGTCTCCAAAGCCACCAAGACCGGCAAGAAGAGGAGAAAGTCCAGGAAGGAGAGCTACGCCATCTACGTGTACAAGGTGCTGAAGCAGGTCCACCCCGACACCGGCATCTCCTCCAAGGCCATGGGCATCATGAACTCCTTTGTGAGCGACATCTTTGAGCGCATCGCCGGCGAGGCCTCCCGTCTGGCTCACTACAACAAGCGGTCCACCATCACGTCCAGGGAGATCCAGACCGCCGTGAGGCTGCTGCTGCCCGGGGAGCTGGCCAAGCATGCCGTGTCCGAGGGCACCAAGGCCGTCACCAAGTACACCAGCTCCAAGTGAACAGCCCTGCTGTAACACCAACAACCCAAAGGCTCTTTTAAGAGCCACCCACATACTCTTAAGAGCTCTATTCCTTCGTTTAATAGTTTGTTCTTTGTTTGCTCACCAATCTGTTATATTTGTAGTTATAATGCACATCTGCATTACATCTGTAGTGTTGGTTCAATCGAATCAATCATTTTGAGAGTTTAAGGTGATGTGTCTGCAGAAGGTCAATGTTTTCAGCCTCAGAAAAATGATCTTGTATTATATACAATCTGTGTCGTCAGCAAAACATTACCTTAATGTTTAGATACTGGGATGGAATTCACAGGTAATCATAATTGACATTTGCAGATTAATCCATAAATAATTGAGCTGTGTTGCAGCTCTTTCATGTACACTTAAAATCAACAGACTTCCCTGTTGGGAAATCAAACATGTCTATTTCTATTTAAAAAGACTTTTATACAATGTACCTTCATGTAGATATGAATGTAAATAAAAGGGGGGGTGAGTTTGATTTTTGGGACCTCTGGAGACAGAAGCCAAAGTCTTTTGTCATACAGCTGCGCAGTCTCCCTCAACTCTGAAGACTCGAGGGTTCACATACAGCCTGGTCTGTAAGTGTTTAAGAACTGAACATGTTGGGGTTTTATAGAGCTAGATTAGTTTGCAAGAAAATAAATGATCCGAGAGAGGAAAAAGGTAAACTTTTTAGTCTCAAATATTGTTTGCTAATTGTTATTGTTGGGCTTCTCAATTAGCCTGAAGGTTCTTTTTTTAGGAAGGAAGTCATTCATGATTGTACTTTGGTACAGAACGTTCTGGAGACAAGATGCAGGCAAAGTACAGAGAGATAAGTCCCTTTCAATAGATTACCAAGATTGTCCTACTTCCTCCCTCTCGGCTGCAACCTTATACACACCTTTCAGACATTCATAATCAGAAAGCTCAGCAACTTTAACGGGAGACGTTTGGTTTCGGCAAGTACATCACAAGGTCATGCGAGCACATCATTTATTACAAGGGTTATAGACTACTCCTTTGTCTGGTGTTCTTTTCCACTGCAACATTTACTCACCCTAACTGAACACAACACCCTCAAATGATGATTATAATTCAATTCGATTTTGTTTATAGTATCAATTAATTACAAGCATTATCTCGAGACACTTTACAGATAGAGCAGGTCTAGACCACACTCCAGAATTTACAAGGACCCAACAGTTCTAGTAGTTTCCTCCAGAGCAAGCAACAGTGTGACAGTGGCGAGGAAAAACTTCCTTTTAGGCAGAAACCTCGGACAGACCGAGGCTCTTGGTAGGCGGTGTCTGACGACCGGTTGGGGTTACAATGAAGAGTGGCAATATCAGTCACAAAAAACAGTAGTTTGTAGTAGTTCTTTGTAGTAGTTCATGGCATAGCAGGGCACTGTGCGGCGTTACAAGGAACAGCAGGGCATAGCAGGATGTAGCAGGGCACAGCAGGGCATAGCAGGATGTAGCAGGGCACAGCAGGGCATAGCAGGATGTAGCAGGGCATCGCAGGACGTGTAGCGGGACCATGGCGACAGCTGCAACCATGATTTTGGGGCCTCCCTGATCCAAGGAAACATAATAATAATTCACACAATATTAACAGTATGCAAACTTTTTCTCTCAAATATTTTTTTCCTCTCATAAAATGCTTTTTTTGCTATCATTGTGATGACTTTTTCTCTCAAAAATTTTTCTTCTTCTCTCAGATCATTTATTTTCTTGCATGTAATAAAGAAACTAATCTAGCTCCTTAGGGTTTAACCTGAATGAGATGGGTACCACTGGCAACATACAAAGCATGTGTTGGTAAATGGGAAAGGAGTACACTGAGTACACTGAGTACACAACCACAGATGAGACAAACCGTCCATTTTCTTCCCCACCTCCGTCTTGTTGCATATCTTCTATATAAGATCATCAGCATGTGAAGCAGAAGACACAAAAGCATTCATTCTTGTCTACAATAACCGTTCAAGTACAAGTGTTTCATGTTGTCTTTTTGTTTGTCTTTATTGTGATGTACAGAATATAAAGCCAGCTGGGACAGATTTGATATTTTTGATTTAGGGCATGAACATATGTAGCCTATAAAAACACAATATTGAGCGTATTGTACTTTGTTTCTTCATTTCTTCAAAAACAACTACATATATGCAGTATAGTTCAAACTAGCTTCATTTTGACCAGCTGCTACATTAATATCACATAAGAATACACAGGTATTGATCCCATAATAATATACATATAAATAAGTAATATACAAACATGAAGACAAATGACTATGTAACGTGCCAGTGGTGTTTCTTCAAGATATAAAGTTACTGATTTTGACAAAACAGTCAAACAGCAGATTGATTTTAAGTGTTTAATCGAACAAATTGTATCTACACTTTAGTTTTTCGTCTTGTTCTTTCCATCAACAGCTGATAATATGCAGTCTGGTTCTTTCTTTGTTAGCCAGCCGCTGTGTGAGTGGTTAATTTTGAATTATCGTTGTCCAATTGGCGAAAAGCTAAAGCGCGCGCTTTCCGGGCTGAACCAATCAGCGCTGCCCTGGCTCCGGCAGTTCCTTTTTAAAGCCGCTGCTCTGCAGTCAGACTCTATTATTCCTGCTGATAACTCACAGAGAAACAATGGCCAGAACCAAGCAGACCGCCCGTAAGTCCACCGGAGGAAAGGCACCCAGGAAGCAGCTGGCCACCAAGGCTGCACGTAAGAGCGCCCCGGCCACCGGCGGAGTGAAGAAGCCCCACCGTTACAGGCCCGGTACCGTGGCTCTCCGTGAGATCCGTCGCTACCAGAAGTCCACCGAGCTGCTGATCCGCAAGCTGCCCTTCCAGCGCCTGGTGAGAGAAATCGCTCAGGACTTCAAGACCGACCTGCGCTTCCAGAGCTCCGCCGTCATGGCTCTGCAGGAGTCCAGCGAGGCCTACCTGGTCGGCCTGTTCGAGGACACCAACCTGTGCGCCATCCACGCCAAGAGGGTCACCATCATGCCCAAAGACATCCAGCTGGCCCGCCGTATCCGCGGAGAGAGGGCTTGAACTGATCTGAGACCAGCCTACAGTAAACTAAACGGCTCTTTTAAGAGCCACATACAAACCCTAACCGAGCAAAAGATCCTGATCTGGTCTGCAGGTCCCGTGATTAAATGCAGTATACAACACGTTTGTAGATATTAACGTAGCCTATATGTTGCAACTGTCAGGCGGATCCATAATGCAGTTATTCACTACAATGTCAAGCATACTTATAGGAGTAAAGAACAGGAATGTGGCATTATTGGGAGATAAAACATTTAACTTACATGGAAATGTCTTTGTACATAAACAAAGACCAGTGAGCACGTGTGCTATGAAAGTGTTTGGGCTGCATGTTAAAACTTATTTTGTTCAGAAGTGGTAGATTCATGTGAAATAAGTACCTGTTTCAGCATAGTTAAAGGAGGATTCTGGTTAATTTCAACATGTAGCTCTGTTTGTAAATGTAGAGTGCTGTCTGAGGAAAACCAATCATGCTGCCTGCACAGTGTTCTCCTTCTAGAGTTAGCACCCAACAGTTATCAATTATAATTTACTCCTGCATACATTGCACTATTGCCCCAACCTGTCGGTATTGTTTTTATTTATAGTGTGTTTTATTGATAGTTTTGTATGAGTCCTCATACCTGCCAAATAAAGCAAATTCTGATAAATTAGCTTAACATTATACGGATTGTTTTCAGCAGCAGCAGACCTGCAGCCTACCTTGAATAGTGACCATAAAACAATTTATTGGGCGCACAAGAACATTTTTGATAACTGCAAAGAGACTGTACATAACGAACTAAGGCCTCAACACTTGTTGGTTTGCAGGCTGGGTAAGCATTTCGGCATATGTGCAGTTTAGTGTCCTAAATATCACTATGGCTACGCCCTCTTTAACCCTCATGTTGTCCTCAGGTCAAATTGACCCGTTGCCCTATATCAATGTTCTTTTTAAATTACCCAAAATAACATGATTGATTCCACACAACGCTCTTTGGACAAATCTACTTTTCATTTGTGAGTGTCTTATTCAATTTTATAGCATTTGAAGTAGTGTTGAGTAAAAATTAACACATACAGTTTGCTTTAATTTTAGACTAAAATTAAAGCAAAGTACGTTGATGGATTTATTTTTTTAGCTCGGTGTTGAAAACTTGAAAAAGGTGACAAAGATTGAAAAACAAAAACACAACGGTAACAATATGACTCGACTACCTTGGGTGATTTAGGCATAACAAGCAGTCTATTAACAGCAGTGAGGAATCGGCCTTTAGTTTGAAGTGTGTGGCTCTTAAAAGAACCGTTGTGTTGTTGGGCAAGTCGTTTCCGGGTGTTTACTTCTTCGCGGCCTTCTCGGTCTTCTTGGGCAGTAGGACGGCCTGGATGTTGGGCAGCACGCCGCCCTGAGCGATGGTCACCCCGCCCAGCAGCTTGTTGAGCTCCTCGTCGTTGCGGACGGCCAGCTGCAGGTGGCGGGGGATGATCCGGGTCTTCTTGTTGTCGCGGGCGGCGTTGCCAGCCAGCTCCAGGATCTCAGCGGTCAGGTACTCGAGCACCGCCGCCAGATACACCGGAGCCCCGGCACCGACGCGGTGGGCATAGTTACCCTTCCTCAAGTGTCTGTGAACACGTCCAACCGGGAACTGAAGTCCGGCCCGGGATGACCGGCTCTTGGCCTTCGCTCTGGTCTTACCGACACCCTTACCGCGTCCAGACATTTTTACGTACTTTCTCTCGGTGTAATCGACAGAATGTGCCTGGTCATTGCTGAGAGCCGTCTATATAGAGACCAGCTGCTTGCTGATTGGATACACTGAACGTAACTATGATCGACCAATCAGAAAACAGCTAGTTTCAGTTTGCGCTTTGTTGTGGGGATTTTCAAAATAATACGTGAAAGCTCAAAGAGTAGATCGCTCTAAAATGGTTCTGTCGTACATTTTAATATATCAATATATAACTAATGAATTGCCTAATGGTGTTAAACATGTTTTTGAAGGGAAGACCATAGTCTGTTGATTGGTTTATCAACAGCAAATAAAGGAAAATAAAGCAAAACAGCAAAATAAAGTTTCGGATAGCTTCTGCCCAAACTTTATTTGTACTACCTTAAATCATTGTTATACTGCTCATTTTAGCCTAATTTATTATATCTATCTGTAAAAATTCTGTCTATAATAGCCGCCTGTATATATATTCATAGTACATATTCACCTGTAAACTCTGTAAACCAGTAGTATGTTCATTGTACATATCTGTAAAATTTCTACTTATAGTAATATCCACCTGTATATTATATTCAGCACATATCCAGCTGTAAATCTTGCTCACAATACTTGTTATCTATATTTTATATTCATAGGACAAACTCATCTGTAAAATTCTGTTTATAATAGTATTCATTTCTATATTTATTCAGTACATATCCATGTCCTGCACTCATGGAACCAGTGTATATCCTGCACTTACTGCTATTGCACTTCTGGTTAGACCCAAACTGCATTTCGTTGCCTTGTACCTGCCTGTGTAATGACAATAAAGTTGAATCTAATCTAATCTAATCTAAAAATTTGCTTTTCACTTGTTGTGTATATGTGGAAGCCATCACACACCTCTTCATCTGAAAACATTTGCTTCGATCATGCTTTGTTGATATCTCTGTAATTAATCACAGAGGCTTCACAGATGCCTAGACTCCAATACACCTGTACAGAGAGCATAGGAAACGTATGATGAAAAGATACATGTAAACGTAACACATGTATACACGTCAAAATAAATCATAGACATAAATACACACAATTTAAAACTTAAATTACACACATTACATCACGTTCGCCTTTGTGAATACCTTTGATTAATTTTCTTCTTTTGCAAATTAATAACCTCAAGCTCAAAAATTGTTTTACTAAATAAATACATTATACTTTGTATTAATGTAGGCTATGTATTACTTTTTATTATTAGTTTATGTATTCTGTATTATTTTGTCTTTGTAAAAATAAATTATGTTATTGGAAGCAAACTTTAAATCGTAGAATTAAAGCATTACGATCATGATTAAAACCATAGACTGTAAATAATAATAAAACCAAAGAAACCCAGATACCGATTTTAACTGTAACGGACTACTTTTTTAAGATGATTTTTGGGCTTTCCGCCTCTAATTTTTGACAGGACAGTTAGGTAAGAAAGGGGACAGAGACGTGCAGTAAATCTTGCAAGGATTCGAACCCGCGGCCTCTGCGTCGAGGCATAAACCTCTCAGTACGTGTGCGCCTGCTCTGCCACTGAGTTAACCTGGCCAGATTTCAACGGACTACAATCCCCACAAATGTGTTAACGTTTCCGTCACACACATCCAACCAATGGCTGCGTGCGTTTGAGTCACGTCAGCAGCAGCGCAGCAGATTTGAATCGTTTGTGTGGTTTTGTGTCGCAGTTTGAATGCGGAGCCGAAAAGAGTATTTGCGAGTTTTCAGAGAATATTTAGGTTAGTATTTTTTTTATTACTTAAATTAAGCTGTTACTCGAAGGCCGGGTGCAAATGTACACGTTTAAATTGTCAGTTTAACAGTTACCTTTTGTTTTGAATAACGTTAACTAGCTAAGCTAGCTATTGAACTAGCATGGCAAGTATGTGTAACGTTAACTAGCTAAGTGATACTTTAACTGTCTTCGCCGTTTGTCAGTCTTTCTGTAAAATATTGTCGTTATATTTTGACATGTCGCAGTTTGTCTGACCCAGATCCATCTGTTTCCCACAGAATAGACCCAACAGCGGGATGGACTGTCGAGCAAACAGCGGTAACGTTAACTTCTGTTAACACTCACTGACCCCGAGTCAGCGTTTTTGCAGACAGTAATCACCATGCTCGTGTGTTTTACTCAATGTTTTATCACCCACGTTTGTGTCTCTGAACAGATGTGTTCTTTCTGAGTGATGAGAAGTTTGACTTCGATGTTTCTTTGTCACCTGCCAGGTAGGAAACGCAAGATAGTTTATCCAGATCCTTAATTTCCATAATTTTATATTTCTAACCAGTTAGTAGTGACTCACTGTTTTTTTTCTTCTCCAAATGTTTTAAATTGGAATAAAACTATGACATGGACACTCAACTAGAACAAATTATATAAGCAGCACTAAAGGGAGAAATACAATATTAAATCTAGATATATACACAGGAAAGATATATATATATAGTTTAACAAATGTTTAAAAAACAAACAAAGGGGAGCATTCACACATTAAAGTTGTCATGTGATGCTCTTGAGTTTGCATGTCTGAGTTTTAGCTTTCTGTTTTTCTTAAATCATCACTGCTGTGAGCTGCGATGTCTCTCTCTGCAGCTCCAAAGGTGATGAGGATGAAGATGAGGTCTTTGTCGGTCCAGTCACCCACAAGGAAAGGTTTCTCTCTGTTAACGTGGTGTCTCCGCTTGAGGGTGACGTGCGAGCGAGCTGGAGTCCCCTGAGTGGAGATCAGCTGGAAGCTGTGTTTCAGGAAGCCCACAAACTAGCCAACCGGCTGCAGGGCAGTGAACTGAGCCAGCCGCACTGTGAGGACAACAAGACCGCCAACGTGACGAATGACACCACAACTGATAGGGAGGAGTTTGTCCAGGACGCTGAGGCAAAACTGGGTGTGCTCGGTCAGACCGCCAGTGCACTCAGCCCCATCAAACGGCAGACCTTCTGTGTGCAGGACAGTCCCATGAAGCAGCTGCCGCCCGCTGTCCAGAAGCGCATACTCAGAGGAAGTGTCTCCAACACATCTTCATCCACACGCCCTGCCAACACAGCTTTATCCAGCCGGTACGCCACTGTCAACGCAGCTTCATCCACACGCCCCACTGTCAGACTCAGCACCTCCAGCCCTGTTGCCGGGGGTCAAGCCTCAGCCCAGGACGGGGCTGCGAGGGAAAGCCGCAATGGGCATTGTGCTGCCGAGCAAACCGGCTGCCCCAACAACTTCCTGTTTATCTAGCAAGACCAGAGTGGAGAAAACTAGACTGCAACCACCAAGCAAAGTAGGAGAAAAGTTTTTTTTTTTATTATTTTTTTTTTTACAAGTTCAGTCAGTCTGTCTTGATTGTGTCAGTCTGTAAACTGAGCTGCAACATTAGTCAAATAATCAATTAGTTAATCAACAAGAAATATTTGCCAATTATTTTGATAAGCGATTAATTGTTATAGTAACACAGATGTGATAATGTAGTGTTTGGTTTTGCTCATCTGCTAATGTCCATCTTACCTGAATGTAACTAGGAAATGCAATAAAGTACCTTGAGTTAGGTTTCTTGTGGACACCTTTTGTGTTATCACTTTTTTGTTTTTCCCGTTTCAGGCGGTGGGGGGCTGTAGGCGGGGTCCGTCCTCTTGCCTGTCCAGCAGGGCGGACTCAAGTGAGGATCTGCTCTCTGATTCAGCGAGCGTGGCATCTGACATCAGCGACTCTTCCCTCAACTCCAGCCTTCTGGGAAAACGCATGCTGGCTCCGCCCACCAAGGTAACACCTTTCACTGCAGCCAAACACATTACAGGCTGGGTCCATCTGTGATTATTTCTGTTTTTGCAAATGGTAACACCCACTCAGTCTTAGCAAAAAGCAGTAACAGTTGGCCAATCAATAAGGTACGGATAACATGAACGTTCCTAACTTGACTAGCAGAGTCTGGGTTAGCTGTGCTGAGTGGGGACAAAAAAGCATAGTAGCTAAGCAGTGTACTGCTGTGGACACCACGTTATGCAGGGGTAGCGATAGTGTCAACTACTATGTTCAGCGAGGTGGAATTATTGTTCAGTGGAATCTGGTGGGTTTAAAGAATAACTGCTTCAGTTCTGGAGCTGCCGCCCCCGCGACCCGATACCGGATAAGCGGTCGAAGATGGATGGATGGATGGATGCTTCAGTTCTCTGTTGTATATTCCTGTCTGACGGCAAGGTAAAGCATTGAAAATATTTTAAATATAGCGATCATTTAAACTGATAGTACCGTTGGGTTCATAGCAGCACGTTGCTTGACTTTCTGTTCAGTTATACTAACTCCTCTCCCCCAAAACCGGTTTTGCCATTTGCTTTCATGCAGGCCAAGTGGCCATAGGAACTGACCTTTTGTTATTATAACACAGCCATCTAACCACCGCTATGCGGAAAAGGGAAAAGACCTTGCCCGGAAGTAGGAGCTGAAAGAGTTACAGGAACTGTGGCCAAAGGAACTTAATAATCCCCAAATTGGTCCAGTCACAACACGAGAAGAAAAGGGTTATAGTAACGTTATGTTCTAGTAACGACAAAAATCCTACCGGTCAGAAAGTGGCTAATGTTCCAAAGGTTTAATCAGACACACAAGGATACATACAGTGCATTTTCTACAATCACTCCATTCACTTGGATGACATAAGACTAGATAAGAGACACCAATTGAAATAATAATAATAATCTTTATTTATAGAGCACTTTTCAAAAACAAGTTACAAAGTGCTTTAACAAGTGGAAAGACGAGACAATAATACAAAAAGACAAAAGCATAAAAACATTGAAAGACTGAAATACAGCTAAATATAAAATTTGTAAAATACAATAAAAATAAAGGGGATAAAGTAAAATCAAATAAGATCTGGAAAGGCTCTCCTATAAAAGTATGTTTTTAAGAAGCAACTTAAAAGAGTTCACTGACTCAGCTGACCTGATTTCCTCGGGCAGGCTGGTCCAGAGCCTCGGGGCCCTGACAGCAAACGCTCGGTCCCCTTTAGTTTTCAGTCGAGACTCTGGACCAGATAGCAGACCTCTGCTCGAGGATCTCAAGGTGCGTGCTGGTGTATATGGGACTAAAAGGTCAGAAATATAACAAGGCGAGAGGCCATGAAGAGCTTTAAAAGTGATCAATAAAATCAATCCTAAAACATACTGGGAGCCAGTGTAATGAAGCTAAAATAGGAGTAATGTGGTCATATTTCTTTGTTCTGGTTAAAAGCCTGGCAGCTGAGTTCTGGTCAGTCTGGAGTCCATCAATACATTTTTGGGTTAAACAGGTGAAAAGGCTGTTGCAATAATCCAGGCGTGATGAGATGAAGGCGTGTAAAATGGTCTCGGTGTCTTTTAAAAGTTAACAGAGATCGAATTTTAGCTATATTTCTAAGTTGATAAAAACATGATTGAACAAGCTTTGTGATGTGCTGCTCAAAATTTAAATTGCTATCAAACCAAACACCAAGGTTCTTTGCCACAGGCTTAATGTGATTTACTAGCGACCCGACAGATGGCAGTATTTGCCATCTGCTGAGACCCGATGACCAGGATTTCTGTTTTGTCTGAGTTCAGCTGGAGGAAATCATTTGAAACAGATGAAAGGCTTTGTTCAGAATGCAATGTAACATCTTTGCAACAGAAGGACTTGGGAAAACAGCAGTTTGATGCTAAAACATACTTTAAAACGTTTATTATGAATTTTATTAAGGGACTAGGGCTACGCAATGTATCAATATTGTATCGATATTGATGTGAGACTTGATCGTCTTTGGATATTATAGTGTGATATGGTCTGGTCCTGGTTTTAAAGGCTGCATTACAGTAAAGTGATGTCATTTTCTGAACTTATCAGACTGTTCTATTTTGTTCTTTAACCACCTAGTTATAATATCTACCTTCTTTCTGATTATTTATTCAAAATATCATTTTATTTAATATTTTGTGAAAGCACCAAAATATTGTGATATATTTTTTTTTTTAATGAAATTGATCATGTGTATTATAGTAAACATCTTGACACGGTGAAGAAAATAACTGATCGCGGTTTTCTCCATTAGAGTACTTTGAGGAACCGGCCAGGTGTGAAAGCTCCGCCCCTACAGAAGAGGAGGGTATCGGAGAGGAAGAACACGTCCTCATCCTCATCCTCAGTGTCCAGCTTCAACTCCAGCCTCTCTGTGTCCCCCGCTAAAGGTATGCTAAAGCTAATTTATACCCAAACTCAACCAACAGCTAACAAAATGAGTAGGCCTCAACCACACATTAGCAATTACAAAGTCTCCATCCAATATGCTGTGAACAAACTATGTGAAGAAAAGAATTTTCAAACATTGCACCCTTTTCCCCTTGATCCAGACAAAACTCATGACAAACTGACCAAACACAAACTTATCAGTAACCTGTAATTATCTCTAAATCAATAGGCCCTTTCCACAGCAGCCATTTTGACAGGTCATTGCAGAGCAAACACAGGTGAAATTAATTATTATCCCGTTCCATTTAGTGTCACAGTCTCGTGAGCAAGCATCTGCATGTTAGCTCATGGCGTTTTTCCATTACATGGTACCTGCACAGCTCAACTCAACCCGGCCGCGGTGCCCTGTCCTCCTTTTTTCCATTGCAGATTTAGTACCGCCTCATGCGTGAGGTGAGCGCAGCTGGTCGTCATAGCGCTGCTGCAGGAAACTGCCGTGACTTAACGCGACACACACACAGAACTTCGAAGGTGTGTTGTTTTTTATTCTCGCCATGGGGCTGTTTGGCACAGCCAGAAGACAAATGTAGTTTCAAAAGAAGCTGAAGGCTGCAGAAAAACAGCTGGCTAGTTATTTACAAATTGGCAGGTTTGTTCAGGACTCCCCAGTCTGTCCCTAGCAATGATGACGCAGTGATGATTCTCTCACCAATCAGTAGTCTGCAGGTTTTCACGTCACTTTTCGGTATCGCCTCCGCTCACTTGAAACCTCGACTGAGGTGATACTAAAAGTACCTGTTAGCAGGTACTAGGGATTTAGTTTTCATACTGGAAAACCAAAAAAGTAGAGTAGAGGCGAGTTAAGCAGGTACTATATAATGGAAAACCTCCATTAGAACAGTGCCTTAGCCCACCTAAAGGGAACAGGGCCATAATTAATATTAATAGGATTAAATACACCTGTGTTTACCCTGCAGTTATATCTAAAAGTGGCTTCTGTGGAAAGAAGCCAGACCTGATGATGATATTAGACCTGATCAGACCAAAACAATTGAACCTTTAGAGAAATCGGTCTGGGGTCCGACCCAACTTGCCAGGTGCGCTTTGCAAAGTCTTAAGAGGTCTTATTTGAACGACAAAGTATGTTGGCTTCTTGACATCTGTTAGATAAAATGTTTCATCCCGTACACCTGTAGTCTCTTGAAAAAATGTCTGGAAATTAAGACCTATATCTTTTCTGAAAGAGTTTTTCTCATGTTTTCAAATCACCATTTCAGTAGCACTTACATACACCACAATGTCATTCCTATAAATATTCTGAAGGTTTTTAAACCAGGGTTTGTTCATATATCATCATTTATATGACATTTTATTCCTAGAATCTGGAGGAATGGCTGACAGTATTTTATTAATTATGGAATGACAAAAAGAGATAAAAAATTCCCTTTTTTATTTCCCATTTGCCTGTAGTGTCTCCCCTAAACTTTGAGAATTGTGAGGTTTTCTGAAAGTCCGAGACACTGTTTCGTACACTACTAACAGCAGTTGCTGGTCAGTTAGCAGGTAACAAACTTAACAACAGCTATCTAAACAGCTGACTACCCTGCTCTCAACGTCCAATCAGTGTGCAGCAGTACAGGTGTTTTCTCCTTTCAGGCAAACTGAACTCCTCTCTGAACCAGAGTTTGAGCAGCTCCACTGGCCCCGCCCCCAGCAGCATCAGCAGACGGGCCAATAACAGCAGACCACGTCGCTCCTCCGTCTACGCTGCCGCAGAGACAGCACCCTTCTCTGCTGGCCGCCGCTCGATGTCCGTTCAGGCCAGGAAGCTGTCCGAGGTGGAGCGTGTCAAAGCCACTAAGTCCACGCCGCTGAAGAGAGCTGAGGCCACGCCCCTCAAGCACACGCCTGGCAAGAGGATTTCAGAGATGACAGCCTCTGTGCCCACCTCTGCTTCAGCCCAGCTGCAGAGCGGCTTGAAGATCAAATCCAAACCCGAGGCCCTGGTCCTACCAACACCCAGCGGAGGAGTCAGAGGATTCCGCCAAGATAATGGTAAGTGATACTGATGATGTCAGAGCTTAATGTCAGTTTATTAATTCATCACATTTTACACTGATTCATTACAACAATGTTTGTATATACACACAGTACATTTCAATTCCCTCCTTCCTTCTGGATGTTGTAAACGGAGTTCCCTAAAATTCACACTGCATCAGACTTTTCTACCATGCACACATCCTTGACTGTGCTTCTGTGGAAACTAAGGCTACCTTTTCTAGCTGTCTGTCTCTCTGTTTCACCTCCAGACATCTCAAAGATGTTGAAGCCAAAGAAGCTGATGTCAGTGAGCAGCATGGACAGGTAGGTGACTTCCCATTACACCATCGACATGTAGTTAGCTTTAGGGTAACATCATTCATGTGTATGGAAATACCTCAGATTTACTGACTATGCTGGGTCTGTTCTGGGCTCTTAAGCTTCACAGTTGTCATCTAACTATAAATCGGGGAACCTCAGTAGTACAGCAGTGGTGAGATCATCTCGACTGAAGGCATGCAGCACCGGGAGTCTGAGGCAGACAGACAGGGGTGTGCTAGCTGTGCTAAATTACCATTAGATTAGTTGTCTATCTATACAGTTAACATTACTGATGGATTTGTGGATTAGCCCAGCGTTGTCAACAGTGGTCAAAACAATCATACTAAAAATAACTGAGCATGTTGAACAATGTCGTAATCCTATGTTACCCACCAAGAATTAGCTAACGTTATTGACCTAGCATTAGCTACTCGTCAACCAGCACCTTTACAGTAGGCACCAAAGTACTTTATCTCTTCGGTCACCCTACAGGTTGGGAGTGGACTTGTCCATTACTGTTACATTACCATTATTCTCATTCAAACGAGTTAATGAACCACTGAAACAATTTTGAAAACATTATTTTAGGTTACAAAAGAATCTTTGGTGTTGGATTGATCGATATTGAAATCATTTAATATCAATAAATAAGGTCTCTGAGTGTTAAGTGGGATGTAATCAACGGCAAAACAATGCCATGTGGCAGAAAAAAAGTTGCATTATGTCTGTTGAGTATAACTCCTCCAATCGAATCGAGGTTTGTATCGAATCGTGGGTCAAAAATCATAAAACAAACCGAATCGTGGGTTTGGTGTATTGTTACAGCCCTAATGTCATCAATTAACTCCTCCCTCTCCTGTAGTCTTCCTCAGAAGCCCTCTGTCGGTCCTCTGACGCCTTCTGCCGGCAGCTGCAGGTCACTGCAGGGGAAAGCGTGGCGCCCCTCCGCCCTCCCCACCCCAGTTAAACGCAGGATGTCTGCTGTGCCCATCGCCACGCCCACCAGACCGCCACTCACCTCAGACTCGGACCCGGCCCTCGCCTCGGCCAGGAGAGAGAGAAGCTGCAGGTGATAGGCTTTCAACCAATAAGATAGCTAGCCTGACCTCTGAGGGGCTACTGCAGATCACCATGACAACCCGTTTAGAGGTCTTACTTGGTGTGTTGTTGTTTCTGTGTAGCCCTGCATCTGCAGACTCGCCGAAGGAGGCAGAGCCTGTTGATGCCCCTGACATCCAGTCCTTCAGTCTGGAGGAGGAGCCCCCTGCTGCTCCGCCCTCCAGCCCTCCACAGACCGACCAATCAGAGAGCACAGATCCTGGATCACCGAGTCCGGTCGTATCAGAGCCCGGCATTGACCTTATCGAACTGGAATCTACAGAGGAGAGCAACAGCAAGACACCAGAGGTTACACACACACACACACAATTTTAACAATCATACTACTAATCAGCAGATCACAAAGGGAGCTAGTGGCAACAGGGCAGTTTGATGCATAAACAAACGACTCAGATTGACTAATCAGTAAGTGAAATAGTCAGCAATTAATTTAAATTGAAAGCCAATCCGTTCATCTTTGCAGCTCCACTTATCTTCGAACCTCACAGATCATCTTGACTCTGTTCTCTCTCCAGGTTCTCCTGTTGGATCTTCCAGCTCCGACTCTGCATCCTCAAGAGAAACTGCTCATCGACCTGACCAACACCCCCGACCTGATCCGGACCAACAGCAAGAACTGCACCTCAACTCAAGTAAGCGGCACCTCACTTTACATCCACAAATGATGAAACATTCGTCAGGGAGAAAAAGCAAATGTACTTTTCGGTTAATTTAACTACAGTATATTGTGGAAAAAAACACACCAGGTACAAATTATTATTATTATTATTATTATTTACTTGAAAAATGTCAGAGGGGATCTTCAAATAAAAACCTGGTGTTTCATAATGTATGTATGTAATGTATGTTTTGTTTCAGCAGCTGATCGACCTGAGCTCTCCATTAATCAAGTGGAGTCCCGAAGATAAGTGGGAGAACAAGGCTCCGCTCATCAACCTGTCCTTCTGATCCAGATCTTACTGAAGACCTGGATCTAATGGACTCTGCAGTAGACTGCACTCAGCAGGTTTCTAACTTTAGAAACTCTGATAATTATAATTCAGTTAAGATAATGAAAGATTTGTTTTATAAGTAAAATCTTCCCTGACGCAGAGTATTATGTTTTTAGATTTTAAAACCTGGTGAAGTGATGAAAATATTCTGCACTTGATTGTACTTTTATTTGTCTCCGTCTTGCTGCTCTTATTGATGTCTGTTAAATAAATGTTGTTAATGTCACTACTGGAAATGTTCATGTCCCTGTGTGTTGATGCTGAACACCAACACGGAAACCTGATTGTTCATCAGAGTTCACTCAAGACCAAAATAAAAAGAAAAAATCATTTAATCAAACCTCAGATTGAAAATGTAGAGAACAAACTGAACAAAAATAATAGTGTCTGCCGCCATCAATCTCTTGAATGTTGAACATTTTATTTGAAATAGATATACTGTGTGTATATATGTATATAATTAGTGCTGGCAAATGATATATTTAATTGCATTGTCATTGTTAACTTACAATTAATTGCACATTTTTTGTCTATTCTAAATGTCCCTTGATATTTTTTTTTTTTTTGTTGCTCATTTTAATGCTCTTAACATGGAAAAGTGGATCGGTTTGCTTAGTGCTAATGTTTTTTTTTAGTGAAGACAACATTGGCATATAGCCTACTGTAATGTTCAATTTCTCACGTAACATTCTCACTTGGAGCAAATAATCTCTCTTACAATGTAATAGTGTCCAGCTGTGTGCTTGGCCATCCAGTGGTATTTCAGACTGGACGTCTGCGATGATCTCTCAGTTAACGACAAAACACACAGATCACTTTGGTCTCGTCAATGGAACATTTAGCAACTTTTAAAAAGTAAACTTTCCATTCAGAACCTTATTGGCATTAATTTCATCGTATCGTCCTTGCCATCCACTCAAAACGTAACGTTACTACTCGTTGGCCGGCTCGCAAGCCCAAACAAGTGTGCCGCAGGCCTGTTGTTTTGTTTCCGGCCTAGATAGATCCTGTGTGGTGTTTTCTAACGTTACTAGTTGTTGCGACAGCATGTAAAAACTCACAATGAAAAAATTGACGCCGTTAAAATTGGTTTGCGTTAACACGTTTAATTGACAGCACTAGTATAATACATCACTATACAGCAGTGTTCGTTTGTGGTGGCATGGCCGTGGGAACTAGGGGTGCAAAAGGACAAACATCTACAACCATAATTAAAAATAAATTGATTATTAATATAAACCTAATCCCTTTCATTAGAAATTAAATGTAATACATTTTACAATTTGGTAAGTAAGAGATTAACATATAATTTGATTAGAATGAATCTGCCGATTTTGCTAAGATTGAGGCGCGCTGCGTGCCTCTTTCACGCTGATGAGTGAGGAGAGTTGTGGGAACTTTCCCGACAGGTCAACTGTACAGACGTTCGCCATGGCAAAAGCGCATTTTGGATTTCTTTTAAATCAACCACAGGCTAAAAACCCTAAAAGATCGGAGGCATAAAACTCAGCAACTGTAGCCAAAAGAAGTAGCAGCAACACCTCTTCACACTCCCAGAGCGACCTGCTAGCAACAGACGACCAGGCAGCTAATGTTGTTAGCCAAGCTAGCAGCACCTCACCTCCACACTCCCAGAGCGACCTGCTAGCAACAGATGACCAGGCAGCTAATGTTGTTAGCCAAGCTAGCAGCACCTCACCTCCACACTCCCAGAGCGACCTGCTAGCAACAGACGACCAGGCAGCTAATGTTGTTAGCCAAGCTAGCAGCACCTCACCTCCACACTCCCAGAGCGACCTGCTAGCAACAGACCACCAGGCAGCTAATGTTGTTAGCCAAGCTAGCAGCACCTCACCTCCACACTCCCAGAGCGACCTGCTAGCAACAGACGACCAGGCAGCTAATGTTGTTAGCCAAGCTAGCAGCACCTCTCCACCTCCACACTCCCAGAGCGACCTGCTAGCAACAGACCACCAGGCAGCTAATGATGTTAGCCAAGCTAGCAGCAGCAGGGCAGCCGCGGAGGGAACTCAGTGCTGCCTCGGGGTCACACTTGGTAGACGTTTTGGAGATGTGGATGTTTTTTGTGTTATATTTGCAGCACAAGGTAAGAATGCTGGTTTATTAGTATGCTGCCGTTGTGCAGTAAAATGACATCAACTGTTCAGTAACAGTTCAACTGAAAGTTTATATGAATATTTGGAGATAATTGTGTTTTTTTACACACGTGTAAAACCTTATTGGAAACCAGAATGAGGTTGCACCTATATTTAATTATCCTACAGTATTGTTATAAAATGATTAGGCCTGTTAAGACCTGTTGATATACGGCCCAATATCTTTATGGCTTAAATTTCCTATTGCTCGGCTACAAAAACTTAAGGCTGCATTTTTCTATTTCAATGTTTGTGTCAGGACTGACTGGCTTACTTTACTTTCATTTGATTTAATATAATTCAGTGATGTGTTTAGTGGCTCTGTTTTTTAACTTGTAGTAGGCCTATTCTGTGCCATTGTCGCAGTGTGCCTGTATCCTACGTAACCCGTGCCTAGGTCCTGTCTTGTATGATATGGACTTTACTCTACAGTTTTATTATTGAAGTCTTAGTAGGCTACTATTGACACTGTTTTGGTTGAATAGCGATAACGGTCTATTATTTTCCGGTGTTTCCTGATCAGTAGCCATTTGTGGAATCTCATCTAAGTGGTATAACTATTAACTATTCAAACAATTGTACATAATCTTCAATACATGCAAATAAGACATCATTACTTTCAAATGTATTAGTTTTGCACAGACTACTAGAAGTTCATGCTTTAAAGACATCACACAGCCACTGGCTTTTCAAAATAGAGTGTGTTTACAGGAGCTAAATGTCACTTTGAGAAATAGGGATAAAGTTTTCAGGTGCAGTTCTGTCATCACTCGGGTTTAAAATCAGATTTTGTCATTTTATTTAGCATTTATGTGTGAGGTGTGACATCTTTATTTAGTTGTACAAAAGGAACTGGTATGTGGATTGGTAGCTTTCACTTTTACTAAGAGAACAATGGTCACAGTGTAACCAGCAATTCTCTGGAAAAGGGGCGTTTAACGGTAGGTGGATTGCTGACCGACATGCCCACAACATTTTCTCTTATGTTGTGTTGAGTATTGTTGGAATTTAAAATTGTATATGTGCTTAAACATTGTGTGTGATTTGCATTATACTTTTAAGCTAAAAGGTAAAAGCATTATTTCGACATAAATGAAGACATGTGGGTCATGCATTAAGTTTGTTGTTATAAATATATAGTTTGTTGTTTGTTACATTAAGTTGTTTTGCGATACTTCTGTTTTATAATATAAGATGTTCTGGTACATTTTGTTATAACCCAGCTCTACAAATGTGTCATAAGCTGAATTGATGATGTTAGAGACACCCTGTCTCTGGTTGCAGTCCCCCTTTATGGCCCGACTGCTCTGTTGCTTTGCAAGTCCTGAGGGTCATAAACCCTCAGTCACATCCCAACTAAAAGATAAGGAATAAGCACAAGACCCCACCCTTTGTGAGATAATACTGGGGGTCCGAGAGCCAAAGAGTCAGACAAAGGAAGGGGAGAGCTGCGACACCTTGATCCAGGTAACTTTGTCTCAGGATATCCTATGTAATAAAATGGATTCACATTTCAACATCTGAGATTTTGACTACTAATTGAATGAACCCTGAGAATGGAGCAGGATTTAGCTCCAACAGTATGCAACACACCCTAAAGTGGGCTCTTTATGAACACGTTTGTGTGATTAAGGTGACTTGAATTTGGTGACTTGAAACGCTCTCCTCACTGTAAGATGACTAGTTTAGTATAAACACAAAAGTTTCTTACATGAGCCCCGATGTAAGCATAACTTTTTTTTACAAGAGCTTAAATTGTGTATTTTTTTTAAAAACTGATTATCTACTTTGAACATTATCACAAGCCGGTCCTAATCAATAAAAGTCAGGGGAAACTGGACATGAACTTCAATTCTTAGGAATATAAGATGATAAAATAATAATGGTAATTTAAAAAAAAAATAAACACCTGCACCTTCCGCTATCGCTCTGTGCTGAATCTGAGATCTAAAGTTGTTTGTTAGGGTTAAATTCTCGACGCAGACGTCGAGAGTTCAAATGCTGTGGAACAGCATTCCAACTATTGTTATTCTGTTCTTTATCTTTCTTCCTTATTCCGTACGTTTTTTGGCTCTCTGTAACTTCTGCATACTTTCAGCTATTTAAACCGTTCAACTTTTACAATCTTCACCTCTTTCAGCAGATGATGCGACTTCTTCAACTATTTTTCTACTATTTATACTTTTTGAAATATTAAGCTTTTAAACATTTTAATCTAACAAAGTCAATGAGAGCAAGCTTCATATCTTTTAAATCTTCTGCTCCCAAAATTTTCAGCGCCTTCATACTTTTACCTACAGACGTGACCATACACAAACTTATCAGTAACCTGTAATTATCTCTAAATCAATAGGCCCTTTTCACAGCAGCCATTTTGACAGGTCATTGCAGAGCAAACAGGTGGAATTAATTATTATCCCATTCCATTTAGTGTGTCACAGTCTCGTGAGCAAGCATCTGCATGTTAGCTCATGGCATTTTTCCATTACATGGTACCTGCACAGCTCAACTCAACCCGGCCGCGGTGCCCTGTCCTCCTTTTTTCCATTGCAGATTTAGTACTGCCTCATGCGTGAGGTGAGCGTAGATCTTCTTCTGCTCCCAAAATTTTCAGCGCCTTCATACCTTTACCTACAGACGTGGTTCAATCTTTAAAACGTTCACAAAATATTCAGCTATCAAAACTTGGCTTTTTAAATTGATATATTTTACAGTTTTTGTGAAAAAGCAGTTTAAGTATAGTGTACATTTTAGGATTTTTCTGCATTCATAATGAGTGTGTATTGCGTGAAGTAGAGTGTGGAGTGATGTCACTAGAGTGAAGCGCTTAAAAAAAAGATCTTACTTCGTTCTCTATAATTTGCTCCCCACCAACAATTCTAACTTGTCATGGACAATTTAAACATCACAACGTAGATATTCTTGTCTAGTTTCAGCCAATGTACGTCATGTCATTTATGCGATATGAATTGTACTTTTCGCTCAGCGAGCTTTCAAATGACAAGACTTCCAAATCTTCTTCCATTCATTGCCATGTTTAACATCGTCCACATTTCTGAGCAAAACGCAGAGCAAAGCTCTTTTTTAAATCACTGATATGCCCACATTTTTAAGTTTATCCACATGAATTTTATATCAATACGTTCACAAAGGCCTTCTGGCTATTTCTGCAGTTTAGCTTTAGCATTTACATTTTTTTTTTTTTTCCACCTTTTTTACATAAAAACTTTCACTTTTACTTAGAGAACAGGACGGACGCAGTCAGAACTCTGCAGCGTCTTTTAGGTTTCACTTTGAGAAAGAAAACTCTGGAAACTCCTTGTTTTTCAAATGGGAGGATCTTAAATTGAGGCATTATAAAAGTGAGCCGAGTTCAACATTCAGGCTGTATTTTTAGCTGGAAGAAGCAAGACAAGCAGTCAGAACCTTTAAAGACAACAGCAAGATGATCCAGACAGAAGTTGTACTTGAAGCTTTAAACGTGCTCTGCCATGGCGGAGTTCAAAGACCAGAAGATGGACTGGAATGTGACGCTTATGGAAGAGCAGCACATTTGCAGCAGTCCATGAAGGAGGTGACCATCCATGACTTCATCCCTTTAGCGCTGTGTGGTCGTAGAAGCAGGTAACTATTGGAAATGTCTTCTTTAATAGTCTGGTGAGTTTGGCAAAAGCGAGCTGTTTCAATGTTACACAAAAATAGTCTTACATGTATATGGAAAGCACTTTTAACATTTAAAAGCTAAGTCTGACTAGCCGGAATTAACATTGTAGATATCAACAACGTCTTTCTGACTATAGTTGTAATTAACTTTTGGATCGTTGGAATTGCCATTCAAGATATCTGTAACGTAACTGTGACTAGTCAAAACAACAGAGATATGTTCAGTTTTACCTAGTCAAAACTGAATTACAGGTATCTGCAATGACGATACTGAAAACATAATTCAACTTGTCAGATATTGCAGATATCTGGCCTATGTAATTTCCCCTCCCCGCCATAATCAAAGAAGAAGTTCAAATCGTTTCAAATTATCTGACAGCGCCTTTCATAAAAGAGCAGGTCTAGACTGTACTCTGTGATGTTATTTACAGAAGTGGGTTCATTTCCTTATTTCTGAGAATGGTGTCATGGTGTTGGCTATTCCATTACCTCCAGGTTAACCTTTGTTAGCAAGTTGGTAACAACGCATTACACAGAGACTGTGTGTATGTCGGATTTTGGGAGACACAAATAAGACAGAAGTGCTTATAACTGTATGTTACTACAGCTTTCACAACTGCTGATGCATGGAGCAGCCATGTCAAAAATGGATTTTGAGCTTGGGGTATGGTGAGGCTGTCCAAGTTCCCAGGTGGAAAACCTGAGGTCAGGGGGGAGCGTTTCTGACTTTGACCTTGGAAAATCCGACCTCAAAGTACAAATGGAACGCTGTTAAATCTGGACTATTTTCAAAGATTTTTGTCCTGTCACTCAATTAATCACAAAACATGGGATATTAGGGTCCAAGTTGAATGAAAACAAAGTACCTTTAAACATTGTCAGCCTCACAGACACACTACTGAGCTGTTGCTGAAAAGTTCACTTTACCCTTGTGGGATGCTGCCCTTTGCTACTTGTCACTTTGGTCATTAAGGTAGTCTAAATCCAAGACCTTTTGCCGTATTCCCTTTTTTTCAACCAGATTTTTGTTACCTTCTGCTTCCTTTGTGTTGGCATTTCAAAGTCCAGTGGACTTATGAGGACTATGGTTACCTGGTCCTCAGATCTCTGCAGGGTAAATCCAGACAGCTAGCTAGACTATCTGTCCAATCTGAGTTTTTTGTTTTCTGTACAACTAAACCAACTTTTTAACGTACACGTGTTCCACCAAATCAAGTTCCTTCCTGAGGCTATTTTGCGCTGTTGCTCCACCCAAAATGATTGTGATTGGTTTATAGGAATGCCAATAAACCAGAGCATGTTTTTTTCTCCCATCCCGCTATGCTGTCTGGACTAACCAGACAGTCTGGCAATGCAAGACTACATTAAGGTGACACTACTGCTTTATAGTGTAGAGCAGGTTATGTGGACTGCTAAAAAATAGTATAGAATTGATTTTTAGTTTAGAGAATATTATTGATTCAATACACAAGAGCGGAACTGAGAGAAAAAAGCTCATGTTTATTTAACATTTTTGTCTTGCAGTTACAGCTGCTCGCCAATAGGCGGCTCTGAATTCTCCCCAGAATACCAGCAGCAAGCGTCCGGGGGGCGGGGGAGTTTGTATAGAATTTAAAGTTGCTGTTATGACTTGAAAAATAAAATTAACACATTCATATTTCCTTGTCATGTTTTAAAGTTAACATTCTTAAGGCTATTATTATTTTAAACTTAGTTTTTGATACTGGTCAGCATTCCTTCATTCAGTAATTCCATCTCTATACAGCAGTGTTCATTGTTACTGGTGAGTCTGCTTTCCCTGTGCAGGATTCAAATTACAAGGAATTTACAGGAAAAGATGAAAGCATGATCTTATTCACATAAAAAACATTCACCTGTCAAATATTGTGGGGCCTTTGTTGTGAAGAACATACAGGAAATGCAATGAACTTGACCATATGTCAGTTTTAAATGTTTCTGAAACCGTGTAATGTTCCATCTGATGATCACAAATGACCTCTAACAGCAAACTAGACTGACAGTGAAAGAATGCTATTTTTATATAGTTTTAATTAAGGTTGTTATTTATTTAACCAGAGGAGTTTTGGGACCTTTAGTCAAAATAGACTTAACCCTCCCTTTGCCAATTCGTTTTCTTTGACCCTCTAAAATGATTGGGATGAGAGGCATGACCCTCCCCATCATTTTATTGATGCCTTCTCTACTAGTATACGCTTGGCAAAGATGTACAAATACCCAGCCATAACATACATGCTTTAACCTCTGCTTTTTCATCTTATGGATCATACTCGGGTGTTATTGTGGCAATTTCAGTAGATATGTAAGTATGGAAACTAAATGCACACTTTCTACTTTACTGCATTATTTCAAATACTAAGTTTATTCTCTAGTAAAGTAGTTTTCACATGAAATAAATGAATAAATAAAAATATTGTGAGCATTCAAAACACACTGGGTAATAACACATTCAGCACAGACATAGTGGACCAGACGCAGGCTTCTATTTTTAAATATTGAAGCTCTTGTACTGTTTAGTTAAAAAAACATCCAAAAATACAGAAGTACAAAGACATAGTGGACAAGACACAAGTTTTTATTTTGAAAAGTCGGGGCCGGCACTAGCCGGGAGGACATGAGACAGGAGGTCTCCAGACTGCAGCCATACACTCTTGTACCACTTGGGGAACACAGCACGAGCACAAACGTGCTAAATAAACATATATATGTCAATATTTAAAGTGGAATAAAACGTATACAAAACGCCCAATTAATTAGGAAGCTAACAGCAAATTTCTATATATGGCATTTATTGCAACATTTATTGCAAGATGTCCAGACTAGTGCAATAGTAATTTTTGTTTTGTGCGTCCTGCTGCACCCATCGTCAGCCTGGTAATATATTTTTTACTAAAGCAGTATATATTAAATGAGATGTATTACCTATCACCATTTAGTTGTTTTGTGTTATTTAAAATATTCATAAAATATCTGGGCATGCCAGATGTAATTATTCCACTCATTTTTTTTAAACAATGCAATTACCCATTTCAGCCCCCCTGCCCCCCAGCAAACCCTGTGTATGGGTCAGACCCATCTGCTAGGGATGGGGGACCAAGACTCAGAGCTACATAGAAAAATATGCACCGAACAAGCCACTGTTAAAATTCTGCTGTTTTTATGAATACAAAACTTGGGTCCCCCTCCCCCAATGAAGAATAAAAAGACATGTCCCTCCCCTATTTTCTTCCGGTGGTCCATTCCCCGGTCCCTAATGCCTCTGCCTGGGTCCGTTTTTCCCGTGAAGTCACAGAACAATTTACAGCAGGTAGACTCATGGTCACTGTTGAAACATTTGTAAACAACTGACAGATGTAAAGGCTGACCAATAGAAGTGATTTATGAAAAAAGTAAATGCCTGACAGCGATGGACCCGAATGCAGCCAATGCCTTACAGATGTGCAGGATGATATGAAAAGACCATTAATGTGCTTTGAAATTGCATCTCTCCTTCTGTCTACCGTGTACAGGAACCAACATCTCGAAGGAGCAAATCCAGACTGGGAGACTGACCTCAGCCTGACAAATGACATCCGTTCACGTAGTAAAGGACGTATAGCCCTCCAGCCCAATTACAACTGGACCAAGAAACACCTTGACCCACGTTTCGACTATGACTTCTCTAAGTTGAACGACACTAAAGCATATTACAGAGGTGGGGAGAAGTACAAACGCCCGTGTGGTTGGCAGCGTTTTGCCCTCAAGGTGAATATGATTTCATTTTTGTTTGACTTTTGAATCATCAAGGTTTTTCTGTGTTTAGCATTTCTAGACAGTTAAACAACACAGTCATTTATTCTAAACCTGTGAACTTCCTTTGACCCATTGGTCTTTATGAGGCCTTTAACTTATGGCACTAAAAAACTGGTAAAAAGACATTTCCTGTAATAACAGACATTTCATATAAAGACATTTCAAAGTGGTATAATATATTCCTTCAGGGATAATCACAGCCTCCTTTAACAGCCCTGCCAATCCTGACTTCCTGTTGGGTGTGGTTCCAAGGACAGTGGTTGCATATTTAAATATTTATGATTTTTTGTATTTGTCTCAGGTCCTGGATGAGTTTGGTGACAACGCCTGGCTGGGAAACCAATTCCGCACCACCCAGTCAGTGTCGGGGGAGTGGCCTGTGTCCTAGCATGGGACAGAGGAGCAATTTGTGGAAGGCATCACCGAAGAAAACTACAAGGTATATATACTATATACTGTGTGTGTGTGTGTGTGTGTGTGTGTATATATAAATATATATATATATATATATATATATATATATATATATATATATGTGTGTGTGTGTGTGTGTGTACATGTACTGTATATGTATATACAAATACTGTATATGTATATACACTGTATATATATATATATATATATATATATATACACACAGTATATATGTGTGTATGTATAATATATATATATATATATACTGTATATATACACACAGTATATATGTGTGTATGTAAAATATATATATATATATATATATATATACAAGTATATGTGTGTATGTAGAGCTGGGCAATATATGGGTATTATATTCGTGTTATCGTGATATGAGACTAGATATTTTTTATGTATATATTTCTTTATTTACAGACTTAAGGTCCAGATTTTAAAAAAAGTACACTCAACACATTACAAAAGGGATTCAGACCACACACAAACATAAACATATAGACAAACTGATCCCCAAAAATATCACAAAAGAAACACACATACATACAAATTTACAAATTGCAATGCTCAATGATTAAAACAGGTACAGGTGCGTGTTCTAGTGATTCCATAGTTTGGACGAATATCTGGTATCACTAAGTGCAGGATTGGCATAGCATTTAAAATTGTATTATTTGACTCAGTTAATCGGCATATAAATCTGTACATAAACATCCTCAGCACAGCGTGGAAGGTGGGAACATTACAGGTCACACACAGATGGCTAGCACTGGTCCATCTTGGACGCTTTATCAAAATTCTAAATGCATCATTGCATGCCACCTTTATCTTGTTTATCTTAGCTTTACTGTAGCTGCACCATAGATGAGCTGTAACAGTGGAGTACAGTATGCTCTGAAAATAGATATTTTAACTTCTTCAGAACACATATGAAATTTGCGTGCCAGAGTATTTGCTTGTCCATATAATTTACAGCACTGCCGCTGTATATCATCATCATCACAAACATCCTCCCTGATAATGTGGCCCAAGTATTTTACTTTAGTAACCACGTTAAGGTCTTGTCCTGACAAGTAAAAGGAGGGAAAGCATAGCTTCCTGTCCTCCATAGTTCTGACAATCATTACAACACTCTTTTTAGCATTGAATTTGATGTCATGGTGTAGTCCATAGTCTGAGCAGACTCTAAATAGTTGCTGTAGGCCAGCACTATATGGTGACATAAAATTAAATCATCTGCATACATCAGATGATTAATACAGCTATCCCCCACCATACATCCAGTTTTACAAACTTCCAATGTCCTAGAAAGATCATCCATATATAAATTAAAAAGAACAGGTGACAATATTCCCCCTTGTCTAACCCCATTGGTCACTGGGAAAGGAGCCAACGTTGTCCTCCTCCATCTAGCTTGCATAGTTTGGTGGGAATACCAATAATGCAAGATACGTATCAGGTATAGGGGAACCCCCGGCGATTAACACGGTCAAACGCGTTGGATGCATCAAGGAAACATAAAAACATTGTTGAACCATGTCTTTTATACTTGGTAACAAGTTCTTTTAGTGCATATATACACATATCTATGCTATGTTTCTTTTTAAAACCAAATTGATTGTCAGTGGTTATTATATATTCTTGTAGCCTATCAAATAGAATTTTTTCTAACACTTTAGAAAGGATATTCGCTAGAGCGATCGGCCTGTAGTTTTCTATGCTTGATACCTTACAGGTTTTGTCTTTAATAACTGGGACTAAGAGTACAGATAACATAGAGTCAGGTAATATACCATGTGCTATTAATCCAGAAAAGCACATAGCAAGTAACACTGAGATTCTATGGCTTGCATACTTCAGGTGTTCAGCTGTTATTTGGTCTAGACCACATGCTTTGTTCACAGCCAATTCCTTAATGGCATTGGACACTTCATCAGGTCTAATAACCACACCCTCATCAGTATTAATATCACCAACATGATAATGAGCACTCTCAACACAGTTAAAAATCTTTCTAAAATGTTTCCCCCACAGCTCAGCAATATTTTCATCCCCTGTGGTTCCATCAATGCTGGATGGCAAGGGCATCTTCCTGTTATTGATAACCTTCACTTCCTTCCAGAACTCATACAAATCATTCTGTTGCAACTTTCTGGCCACAGAATTTTCCCTCACCATCTGCTCATTACGTTTGATAAAACATAAAGCATATTTAAACCTTGCGTTTGCCTTTTTCTTATGCTCAAATTCTGGGCCATACCTAGCTTTACCAGATGATACCCAATTTAAAAAAGCTTCCTTAGCCTCCACATGGAGTTCAGACACATATTCGTTCCATCCTGGTCTAGTGTTATACTTTCTTTTGCCATGGATTAAAAATTTACTGGAATTAAACTGTTCACAATTTTGTCATACATAATACCCATATCATTGTGATGTTTTTGACTCATACAACCTAAGTTGCCACACAGAATAGCTTCAAGAGGTATATCAATACTACTGAGACTATCATCACTCAGTGCATTATACTTCCATAGATCATGTGCTGTGAGCTTTGCCCAGTCCACTCTTCTGTGTTGCTAATTATTATTATCATTATCATAGCTAGTCAGCTCAGGAAGACTGTCAAAATGTATTACCATAGAGACAGGTATGTGATCTGCTGTGGCTAAACCATACAGAATCTCAACTTCCAAGCAATCATGAGCATCAGCTGTTCATATACAGTGGTCTAGCCAAGATGTTGTATGCTATGCTTCACTGATATATGTATAGCTCTCTACTGGTAACAGAATTCTACTTGAGAGAACCAACTTACTGTCTAGACAGAATTGATTAAGATGTTTGGCAAATATAGAGTTATCATCACACATATGAGCATTCATATCACCAACCACAAATATGCAAGTACTTTCACTCTCTTTAATGAAAGAGTTGATAAAGGCTAGCCTTTTAATATATTCATTTTCATTTTTGTAGCATTCATATGGCATGTAAACATTTAAAATAATAACAACATTTTTGTCATGTACAACTTTAATTGCTATGACCCAGTCCAACTCCAAACGAATCACCTCGATCAGTGGGTCAAGTTTCCTATGCCATAGCATGGCCACCCCTCCAGGTATTCTGCCACGCACAATTCCCATACTTAGATCTGTTGTCGACTCACCTGCGCCATAGAAATTGATATGCACAGAGTTAAGTTTATGTAGTTCTAAAGCTCTATATGTATGTATGTATAAACCATGTAGTTTTCTAAATATAATCTGTGACAAAATATTGATGAAAGTTAATAAATTCTAATTTATACTTTTATTTAACAGAAAGGCCCCGGTAAACGTCATGGCACGGGGATTTATTCTACTCCAGACATCGACTTAGCGAAGCCTTTCGCCATTGAATTCACCGCCAACAGCACAAACAAGAAGTACAGGGTGATTATGCAGAATCGCATCAACCCCAAGTACCGGGAGATTTGTGATACCGACAAAGAGTACTGGCTGGTTCCCATTGCTGAAGGAACACCAGAGGAAGTGGAAAAAGAGATAGTGAGAAAGGCCATACGTCCTTATGGCATTCTGTTGAAAGAGATGTGATCACTTATTTGTTTCTTTTTTTTTTATAAAAAAGAGCTTTAAGTTTTACAAAATACAGGTTATCGACAATTGGCATAAATTAGAGAGAAAAAAACCCACAAAAGACAGCGAACAACAATTTACAAACATGACCATAAAGTGCAAATAGTGGCCTAAAGTGCATGTGCTAAAGTGCAAAGAGTATAAAGTGCAAAATTTTACAAGTTAAGAATGTCCCAAGGAAGGAGGTGATTTTTATCTCGAGATCTTCTCAGCTCAGTGAGCATTTGCTTGCAAACTTCATCGCTGGTTTTTATTGTCTGTTGTAAGATCATACAGCACCTAGTCTTCCATAACTTGAAGCATACTATGCATATTATTTGTATAAGCTCCTTATAAAACATTGTCCATGATACAATACATTACAGATTTATAAGACACATTGAACTTCACACCATACACTTTCATTTTGTCCCAGACTTCTGTTGCTCTAAAACAATCCATCAGGAGACGCTGTTGTGTCTCATCATCGTTGCATGTGGTCATCGGACATGTTTTGGTTTTCACGTAGCAACTCCAAGACACAACAGCTCTGACAGGAAGTCTGTTCCCAGACATCAGCCATCTCATATCCCTCATGTTCTCTGAGAGGTTCTTATTTTTTTTTTAAATTTCAGGGTTCCTTTGTCATGTAATACATATTTGTAATTAATATAACCACCATAATTAAAATCATTAATTAAAAAAATAAAAATAATTTTACTTGAAAGGCCATTCCAGTCAATTGTAAGTTTATCATATTCATCTATAAAATCATCATATCTAACAATATATTCTGGCTCGGCCTCTCCTTTTCCTCCACCTGGAGCGCTCCCCGACCCAGAGAGCATTTGTTGAGATGGCTGCTGATACATTTTTCACAAAGACGATATATAATCTTATTCCCATATCTTCTGCCCCCAACCCCCCATATTCTTTGCTTTTATACATGATTTCTCTTTTTTGTAACTTCTCTTGTTGTGCCCCATTCCAAATTTACACGTTGTTTATTGAACTATCATTTTGTGAGATGGAGGAAAGATGTTTGAGAGAAAAAGGAGTATGGATAAGACGAAACTTTTGATGATATTGACTCTTGATTTATGATTGGTGTTTTTATTTTCCCATTTTTTTACTTCCACTTTGACCTCACTGAGTTTACTCTCCAAGTTTCTTTCACTACAGTCTTTATTACAAGTTAGGGTTTATCTGTCTTAATGTTTTTATTTTTAACTGTTTATACTTGTGTTTTATCTGTTTTTATCTTCTTCTTTTTTAAATTGATTTTGTGTAAAGCACTTTGCCCCTGTTGTTGAAATGTGCTCTACAAATAAAGCTGCCTTGCCTTGCCTTGCCTAAATGAATGCAAGTTTCTGGGAAGCCATAATGCCTAATTACCGCTCATAAGTCTCTAGTTCATAGACATAATCAAAGGCTTTTTTTTAGTCCAGCCCGATTATATAGAAGTCTTTTTTCCCCGGTTTATTTGTCATTTCTCTCAGTGTGCAGAGGTTCTTCCACATTAAACGGCCTTTTATGGCACGTTTGCTCTCTCTATGAGTTCATCTAATATATTATTTAATCTATTCATAATCACTTTGGCTAGTATTTTATAATCAGTAATCATTATAGTCAAATGTCTGTAATTATTAATGTCATTTTCATCATCTTTTTTATACAATAAGCACATTACACCCTGATAAAATGATTTCCCCATACAGCCTCTGTTCAGTCCTTCATTATACATCTCTGTAAGGACATTTATCACTTCATTGATATTTAACTGATAAAACTCTGCAGACAGACCATCAGGACCAACATACGTTGTTTGATGGCCTGCAGAACTTCTTCCTTTCTTATGTTTCCCACGAGCTCTGAACAGTTCAGAGAGCTGTATGAGGGACGTTTATCAAATAAAATATTTACACAGCTGGTGTGAATTTCTATTTGTTTGTATGCATGGGCACATCATTCTCTGATCACTTGTCTTTTTTTGATTTTCTTCAAAAACTACTACACCGTCCTGTTTCTTTATAGATTTAATAAATTTACTTTGAATTTGCTGTTGTCCAGCTTTAAGGGTGTGTGTTAAATTACCTCTATTATCTGTATTTGATTGTTTATAAGTATTATATAATATTTATGATTAAAGTTATCTATTTTTATTTCTAACATGATTCTGATGAACATCATCAGTTTGATCTTTTATCTGTTTTAAGTTCATATCGCAACATATCGCTCCATCAAGGCATTATATTTTATATTTTTAATATTATTTATTTCTCTACATTTAAATCTGAAAAAGCTTTGTTTTAATAATTCCCATAATTCTATAATAGATTTAGTTTTAATTTTAATTTTTTTTTATTTTTTTTTTTTTTAATTGGAAGACTTGATGGATTTCTTGTTTTAATCCCAGTCCCAGTTCTTCAGGCACTGAGAATTTAATTTCCAGAAGCCTCTGGTTTCTGAGGACCCAGAAGATAACGCTGTGTGAACTACAAGATGGTCAGAGAATTCATTCAGTACTGTCCCATAATGAAGGACTTTAAAGTGAGAGACAGAGTCTTTGTCTTCTGGTCAAAACGGGTAAATTGAACCCCGGCAGGATAAATTTAGCGACACATGTCTATTAATTGGGCTTCGTCACAAATTTCTTTTTAAAGCTTACCTTCAGACTGTAATTTATAAACGTTGGGACTAACTATACCATTTTCATTAGTAACTGTATTAAAATCACCACACAGAATAAGTTTGTAGCCAACTGTTAAAAGCTCTCTAAGTCTTTTAAATAATTGAGTTTTAAACTCTTTCCAGAGCAGTGTACACATTAATAACACAACATTAATTCTCTATAACATAAATCAGTCATAAGTAATCTACCTGGAATTATATCTCTTCTTCGTATTATAACATAATTCATTTTAAAGAATATCCCAACACCAATAGGCTCTGCTTTCTCCAATAGATATCACACTCTGCCCTTTGTTCCACCTATTACAAACATCAGCAACATCATTGTAGGTGCTCAGTCTGAGCTCCTGAGTACACTGTCAAAGTCAGTATCTAGAAGATATTTCAATTTTGTATCTCTTTAATCTATTATCTAATTTATTGTCTTTGTCATGGGGTGTGTCAAGATATCTTTTTTTCCTCCATTTAACATCTTCAAAGGGAAGTTCATGTTGGGACTCTGGAGCAGGGAACTGTGGCGTCGGTGAGAACGGTCCAGAGTTACTGTCACTGGAGACAATGTCAGCTTTATCACTGGGTAGCTGGATGTTGCTGCTTCTCACCAGGACGCTGGGTAGCTGGATGTTGCTGCTTCTCACCAGGACGCTGGGTAGCACCAGGACGCTGGGTAGCTGGGTGTTGCTGCTTCTCACCAGGACGCTGGGTAGCTGGATGTTGCTGCTTCTCACCAGGACGCTGGGTAGCTGGGTGTTGCTGCTTCTCACCAGGACGCTGGGTAGCTGGATGTTGCTGCTTCTCACCAGGACGCTGGGTAGCTGGATGTTGCTGCTTCTCACCAGGATGCTGGGTAGCTGGATGTTGCTGCTTCTCGCTGAAGAGAGCTGAGGCAAAGCCCCTCAAACACACACCTGGCAAGTGGATTTCGGAGATGACAGCCTCTGTGCCCACCTCTGCTTCAGCCCAGCTGCAGAGCGGCTTGAAGATCAAATCCAAACCCGAGGCCCTGGTCCTACCAACACCCAGCGGAGGAGTCAAAGGAGTCCGCCAAGATGATGGTAAGTGACACTGATGATGTCAGAGCTTAATGTCACTTTATTAATTCATCACATTTTACATCCATTCATTACAACAATGTTTGTATATACACACAGTACATTTCAATTCCCTCCTTCCTTCTGGATGTTCAGACCTTTCTTCCATGCACACATCCTTGACTGTGCTTCTGTGGTAACTAATCGTGCTTTTCCACTGCGTGGTATCTACTAGACTCGTCTCAACTCTACTCGCCTTTTTTGGTTTTCCATTACGAAAAAAAGTCCCTGGGACCTGCTACCAGGTACTTTTTTTAGTACTACCTCAGTCTGAGGCAGACAGGTAGGGGTGTGCTAGCTGTGCTAAATTACCATTAGATTAGTTGTCTATCTATACAGTTAACATTACTGATGGATTTGTGGATTAGCCCAGCGTTGTCAACAGTGGTCAAAATAATCATACTAAAAATAACTGAGCATGTTGAACAATGTCGTAATCCTATGTTACCCACCAAGAATTAGCTAACGTTATTGACCTAGCATTAGCTACTCGTCAACCAGCACCTTTACAGTAGGCACCAAAGTACTTTATCTCTTCGGTCACCCTACAGGTTGGGAGTGGACTTGTCCATTACTGTTACATTACCATTATTCTCATTCAAACGGATTAATGAACCACTGAAACAATTTTTTTAATTTGAAACATTATTTTAAGTTACAAAAGAGTCTTTGGTGTTGGATTGATCGATATTGAAATCATTTAATATCAATAAATAAGGTCTCTGAGTGTTAAGTGGGATGTAATCAACGGCAAAACGATGCCATGTGGCAGAAAAAAGTTGCATTATGTCTGTTGAGTATAACTCCTCCAATCGAATCGAGGTTTGTATCGAATCGTGGGTCAAAAATCATAAAACAAACCGAATCTATTATATATATATTTTTTATATATTTATTTTTATATATATATATATATATGTATTGTTACAGCCCTAATGTCATCAATTAACTCCTCCCTCTCCTGTGTCTTCCTCAGAAGCCCTCTGTCGGTCCTCTGATCCAGATCTTCTGCCGGCAGCTGCAGGTCACAGCAGGGGAAGGCGTTTAGAAACTCCTCCGCCCTCCCCCCCCCCAGTTAAATTTTAAAACGCAGGATGTCTGCTGTGCCCATCGCCACGCCCCAATGTATGGGTTTTGTTTCAGCAGCTGATCGACCTGAGCTCTCCATTAATCAAGTGGAGTCCCAAACCTCAGATAAAATGGGAGAACAAGGCTCCGCTCATCAACCTGTCCTTCTGATCCAGATCTTACTGAAGACCTGGATCTAATGGATCAGCTGTGTGCTGCAGTAGACTGCACTCAGCAGGTTTCTAACTTTAGAAACTCTGATAATTATAATTCAGTTAAGATAATGAAAGATTTGTTTTATAAGTAAAATCTTCCCTTGACGTTACAGCTTATGTATTATGTTTTTTAGATATTTTAAAACCTGGTGAAGTGATGAAAATATTCTGCACTTGATTGTACTTTTATTTGTCTCCGTCTTGCTGCTCTTATTGATGTCTGTTAAATAAATGTTGTTAATGTCACTACTGGAAACGTTCATGTCCCTGTGTGTTGATGCTGAACACCAACATGGAAACCTGATTGTTCATCAGAGTTCACTCAAGACCAAAATAAAAATCAAAAATCCTTTAATCAAACCCCAGACTGAAAATGTAGAGAACAAACTGGACAAATATATATGTATATATAAGTGAGGAGTGACATCTTTAATTAGTTGTACAAAGGAACAGGTATGTGGATTGGTAACTCTCTTTAGAGTGTGTTTACTAAATGTGAGAACAGGGAACCAGTTCTGTCATTCTTTAAAATCTTTTGGAAAATTCATGTGTGAGGCATCTTTAAATAGTTGTACAAAGGAACAGGTATGGGATGGATTGATGACAGACATGGTGGATTGATGACAGACATGCCCACAACATTTTCACTTATGTTGTGTTGAGTATGCAACACACTCTAAAGTGGCTCTTTATGAACACGTTTGTGTGAGTAAGGTGGTTCTTAGGAATATAAGATGACAAAATAATAATGGTGATTAAAAAAATAAACACCTTCACCTTCTATCACTCTGTGCTAAATCTCAAATCTAAAGTTGTTTGTTAGGGTCAAATTGTCGACGCAGAGGTCGAGAGTTCGAATCCGACCTGTGACAATTTCCTGCGTGTCTTCCCCTTTCTCACCTAGCGTTCTTATCAAATAAAGGTGGAAAAGCCCCAAAAAATAATTAAAAAAAAATGTCTACCTACCTAACACCACCACTCACCTCAGACACCCCCTTCATTTTATTTAGCATTCATGTGTGAGGCATGACATCTTTGAGTTGTACAAAGGAACAGGTATGTGGATTGGTAACTTTAACTTTTACTCAGAGAACAATGGTCACAGTGTAACCAGCGATTCTCTGGAAAAGAGGCGTTTAACGGTAGGTGGATTGATGACAGACATGCCCACAACATTTTCTCTTATGTTGTGTTGAGTATGCAACACACTCTAAAGTGGGCTCTTTATGAACACGTTTGTGTGATTAAGGTGGTTTGGTGACTTGAAACGCTCGCCTCACTGTAAGATGACTAGTTTAGTATAAACACAAAAGTTTCTTACATGAGCCCCGATGTAAGCATAACTTTTTTAAAAGAGCTTAAATTATATATATTTTTTAAAACTGTTTATCTACTTTTAACACTATTACAAGCCGGTCCTAATCAATAAAAGTCAGGGGAAACTGGACATGAACTTCAATTCTTAGGAATATAAGATGATAAAATAATAATATTTAGCATTCATGTGTGAGGAAGGACATCTTTATTTAGTTGTACAAAAGGAACAGGTATCTAGGTGGATTGATAACTTTCACTTTTACTTAGAGAACAGGACGGACGCAGTCAGAACTCTTGTTGTAACAGCCTCTCCATGATATGAGCATTTTTGTGGTTTACTTCAGATGTCTTGAAGCCATGAGAAGTGCAGCATCTTTTAGGATTCACTTTGAGAAAGAAAACCCTCTGGAAACTCCTTGTGTTTCAAATGGGAGGATCTTAAATTGAGGCATTATAAAAGTGAGCCGAGTTCAACATTCAGGCTGTATTTTTAGCTGGAAGAAGCGAGCAAAGCAGCCAGAACCTTTAAAGACAACAGCGAGATGATCGACACAGAAGTTGTACTTGAAGCTTTAAACGTGCTCTGCCATGGCGGAGATCAAGGACCAGAAGATGGACTGGAATGTGACTCTTCTGGAGGAGCAGCACATCTGCAGCAGTCCATGAAGGAGCTGACCATCCATGACTTCATCCCTTTAGCGCTGTGTGGTCGTACAAGCGAGTAACTATTGCAAATGTCTTCTTTGTTCACATCTATGCTGAGTTTTAGCCTAGTGTTTGTGTAACAATTTGCATTTGGGTTTTGGCTTTAAGCTGTAGATAGACATTCTTTTTTGGGGTGTAACCCAAGGGAGGTCGAGTTTAACAACAGGTTAAAAAAAAATCGGAAATCCCTTTAATAGTCTGGTGAGTTTGGCAAAAGCGAGCTGTTTCAATGTTAAACAAAAATGGTCTTACATGTATATGGCAAGCACTTTTAACATTTAAAAGCTAAGTTTGACTATCCGGAATTAACATTGTAGATATCAACAATATCTTTCTGACTATAGTTGTAATTAACTTTTGGATCGTTGGAATTGCCATTCAAGATATCTGTAACGTAACTGTGACTAGTCAAAACAACAGAGATATGTTCAGTTTTACCTAGTCAAAACTGAATTACAGGTGTCTGCAATGACGAAACTGAAAACATAATTCAACTCATCAGATATTGCAGATATCTGGCCTATGTAATTTCCCCTCCCCGCCATAATCAAAGAAGAAGTTCAAATCGTCAAATTATCTGACAGCGCCTTTCATAAAAGAGCAGGTCTAGACTGTACTCTGTGATGTTATTTACAGAAGTGGGTTCATTTCCTTATTTCTGAGAATGGTGTCATGGTGTTGGCTATTCCATTACCTCCAGGTTAACCTTTGTTAGCAAGTTGGTAACAACGCATTACACAGAGACTGTGTGTATGTCGGATTTTGGGAGACACAAATAAGTAATAAGTAAGTAAGTAAAATAAAATAAAACTGCTGATGCACGGAGCAGCCATGTCAAAAATGGATTTTGAGTTTGGGGTATGGTGAGGCTGTCCAAGTTCCCAGGTGGAAAACCTGAGGTCAGGGGGGAGCGTTTCTGACTTTGACCTTGGAAAATCCAACCTCAGAGTACAAATGGAACGCTGTTAAATCTGGACTATTTTCAAAGATTTTTGACCTGTCAGTCAATTAATCACAAAACATGGGATATTAGGGTCCAAGTTGAATGAAAACAAAGTACCCTTAAACATTGTCAGCCTCACAGACACACTACTGAGCTGTTGCTGAAAAGTTCACTTTACCCCTGTGGGATGCTGCCCTTTGCTACTTGTCACTTTGGTCATTAAGGTAGTCTAAATCCAAGACATTCCCACACATTGATCACAAATGACCTCTAACAGTAAACTAGACTGACAGTGAAGGAATGCTATTTTTATATAGTTTTAATTAAGGGACTGGTCGTTACTTATTTAACCAGAGGAGTTTTGGGACCTTTAGTCAAAATAGACTTCACCCTCCCTTTGCCAATTCGTTTTCTTTGACCCTCTAAAATGATTGGGATGAGAGGCATGACCCTCCCCATCTTTTTATTGATGCCTTCTCTACTAGTATACGCTTGGCAAAGATGTACAAATACCCAGCCATAACATACATGCTTTAACCTCTGCTTTTTCATCTTATGGATCACACTCGGGTGTTATTGTGGCAATTTCAGTAGATATTTGTGTGGAAACTAAATGCACACTTTCTACTTTACTGCATTATTTCAAATACTAAGTTTATTCTCTAGTAAAGTAGTTTACACATGAAATAAATGAATAAATAAAAATATTGTGAGACCATTCAACAAAGCACACTGGGTCATAACACATTCAGCACAGACATAGTGGACCAGACGCAGGCTTTTATTTTGAAATATTGAAGCTCTTGTACTGTTTAGTTAAAAAACATCCAAAAACACAGAAGTACAAAGACATAGTGGACCAGACACAAGGTTTTATTTTGAAAAGTCGGGGACGGCACCAGTCGGGAGGACATGAGACAGGAGGTCTCCAGACTGCAGCCATACACTCTTGTACCACTTGGGGAACACAGCACGAGCACAAACGTGCTAAATAAACATATATGTCAATATTTAAAGTGGAATAAAATGTATAAAAGTCCAATTTTACACAAAACGCCCAATTAATTAGTAAGCTATACATTTCTATATATGGCATTTAGGCAACCTTTATTGGTGGTCCATTCCCCCGGTCCCTAATGCCTCTGCCTGGGTCCGTTTTTCCCGTGAAGTCACAGAATGATTTACAGCAGGTAGACTCATGGTCACTGTTGAAACATTTGTAAACAACTGACAGATGTAAAGGCTGACCAATAGAAGTGATTTATGAAAAAAAAGTAAATGCCTGACAGCGATGGACCCGAATGCAGCCAATGCCTTACAGATGTGCAGGATGATATGAAAAGACCATTAATGTGCTTTGAAATTGCATCTCTCCTTCTGTCTACCGTGTACAGGAACCAACATCTCGAAGGAGCAAATCCAGACTGGGAGACTGACTTCAGCCTGACAAAGGCCATCCGTAAATGTGGGAAAGGACTTAAAGCCCTCCAGCCCAATTACAACTGGACCAAGAAACATCTTGACCCACGTTTCGACTATGACTCCACTAAGTTGAACGACACTGAGGAATATCGCAGAGGTGGGGATAAGTGTGGTTGGCAGCGTTTTGCCCTCAAGGTGAATATGATTTCATTTTTGTTTGACTTTTGAATCATCAAGGTTTTTCTGTGTTTAGCATTTCCAGACAGTTAAACAACACAGTCATTTATTCTAAACCTGTGAACTTCCTTTGACCCATTGGTCTTTATGAGGCCTTTAACTTATGGCACTAAAAAACTGGTAAAAAGACATTTCCTGTAATAACAGACATTTCATATAAAGACATTTCAAAGTGGTATAATATGTTCCTTCAGGGATAATCACAGCCTCCTTTAACAGCCCTGCAATTCCTAACTTCCTGTTGGGTGTGGTTCCAAGGACAGTGGTTGCATATTTAAATATTTATGATTTTTTGTATTTGTCTCAGGTCGTGGATGAGTTTGGTGACAACGCCTGGCTGGGAAACCAATTCCGCAGCACCCAGTCAGTGTCGGGGGAGTGGCCTGTGTCCTACCATGGGACACAGAGAAATTTGTGGAAGCCATCACCGAAGAAAACTACAAGGTACTGTATATATACTATATACTGTGTGTTTATATATTATATATATATATACAGTATATATATATGTGTATATGTGTATATACATATGTTTATATACTGTATATGTATATATAAATACTGCATATATATACACATTGTACATATACTGTATATATATATATACACTGTATATATATATATACACACAGTATATATGTGTGTGTATGTATAATATACCATGAGGAAAATAAGTATTTGAACACCCTGCTATTTTGCAAGTTCTCCCACTTAGAAATCATGGAGGGGTCTGAAATTGTCATCGTAGGTGCATGTCCACTGTGAGAGACATAATCTAAAAACAATAATCCAGAAATCACAATGTATGATTTTTTAACTATTTATTTGTATGATACAGCTGCAAATAAGTATTTGAACACCTGAGAAAATCAATGTTAATATTTGGTCCAGTAGCCTTTGTTTGCAATTCCAGAGGTCAAACGTTTCCTGTAGTTTTTCACCAGGTTTGACACACTGCAGAAGGGATTTTGGCCCACTCCTCCACACAGATCTTCTCTAGATCAGTCAGGTTTCTGGGCTGTTGCTGAGAAACACGGAGTTTGAGCTCCCTCCAAATATTCTCTATTGGGTTTAGGTCTGGAGACTGGCTAGGCCACGCCAGAACCTTGATATGCTTCTTCCAGAGCCACTCCTTGGTTCTCCTGGCTGTGTGCTTCGGGTCATTGTCATGTTGGAAGACCCAGCCTCGACCCATCTTCAATGCTCTAACTGAGGGAAGGAGGTTGTTCTCCAAAATCTCGCAATACATGGCCCCGGTCATCCTCTCCTTAATACAGTGCAGTCGCCCTGTCCCATGTGCAGAAAAACACCCCCAAAGCATGATGCTACCCCCCCATGCTTCACAGTAGGGAGGGTGTTCTTGGGATGGTACTCATCATTCTTCTTCCTCCAAACACGGTTAGTGGAATTATGACCAAATTGTTCTGTTTTGGTCTCATCTGACCACATGACTTTCTCCCATGACTCCTCTGGACCATCCAAATGGTCATTGGCAAACTTAAGACGGGCCTTGACATGTGCTGGTTTAAGCAGGGGAACCTTCCGTGCCATGCATGATTTCAAACCATGACGTCTTAGTGTATTACCAACAGTAACCTTGGAAACGGTGGCCCCAGCTCTTTTCAGGTCATTGACCAGCTCCTCCCATGTAGTTCTGGGCTGATTTCTCACCTTTCTTAGGATCATTGAGACCCCACGAGGTGAGATCTTGCATGGAGCCCCAGTCCGAGGGAGATTGACAGTCATGTTTAGCTTCTTCCATTTTCTAATGATTGCTCCAACAGTGGACCTTTTTTTCACCAAGCTGCTTGGACATGTCCATGTAGTCCTTTCCAGCCTTGTGGAGGTGTACAATTTTGTCTCTAGTGTGTTTGGACAGCTCTTTGGTCTTGGCCATGTTAGTAGATGGATTCTTACTGATTGTATGGGGTGGACAGGTGTCTTTATGCAGCTAACGACCTCAAACAGGTACATCTAATTTAGGATAATAAATGGAGTGGAGGTGGACATTTTGAAGGCAGACTGACAGGTCTTTGAGGGTCAGAATTGTAGCTGATAGACAGGTGTTCAAATACTTATTTGCAGCTGTATCATGCAAATAAATAGTAAAAAAATCATACATTGTGATTTCTGAATATTTTTTTTAGATTATGTCTCTCACAGTGGACATGCACCTACGAGGACAATTTCAGACCACTCCATGATTTCTAAGTGGGAGAACTTGCAAAATAGCAGGGTGTTCAAATACTTATTTTCCTCACTGTATATATAAATATATTTGTGTATCTAGAGCTGGGCAATATATCGCTATTATATCGTTATCGTGATATGAGACTAGATATTGTTTATGTATATGTATGTATGTATAAACCTTGTACTTTTCTAAATATAATCTGTGACAAAATGCTAATGTATGCTTTTATTTAACAGAAAGGCAACCATGATTGTTATGGCCCGGGGAATTTATTCTACTCCAGACCTCAACATAGCAAAGGATTACGCCCATACATTCACCGCCAAGAGCACAAAAAAGAAGTACAAGGTGATTATGCAGAATCGCATCAACCCCAAGTACCGGGAGATTTGTGCTAGAAAAGATTACTGGCTGGTTCGCATTGACAAAGGAACATCAAAGGAAAAGGAAAAAGAGATAGTCAGAAATGCCATCCGTCCTTATGGCATTCTGTTGAAAGAGGTGTGATCACTTATTTGTTTCTTTTTTTTATAAAAAGAACTTTAAGTTTTACAAAATACAGGTTATGACAATTGGCATAAATTAAAGAGAAAAAGACCCCACAAAAGACAGCGAACAACAATTTACAAACATGACCATAAAGTGCAAATAGTGGCCTGAAGTGCATGTGCTAAAGTGCAAAGAGTATAAAGTGCAAAATATTACAAGTTAAGAATGTCCCAAGGAAGGAGGTGATTTTTATCTCGAGATCTTCTTCTTCTAAGCTCAGTGAGCACTTGCTTGCAGCTGATGGCCAGGATGTATAAGGCAGCGCTCAGGGAGCCCTGTTTCACCCCTCTCTCCACATTAATTGGCTCCGTTAAAACACCATTTACATTTATACACACACTAGATTTAACAAACAGACATTTGATTAAATTAATAAAAGTTTCTGGGAAGCCATAATGCCTCATTACCGCCCATAAATAGTCTCTAGAGAAATAACCATAGGCTTTTTTTTAGTCCAGCCCGATTAGTATTAGTAGCTTTATTCTCTCTGTAGGTATTCTGGAGTTTAGATTTATATAGAGTCATTTTTGTTGAGTTAAGATAAGTAAAAGTGTATTTTATTTGGAATACATTTTTAGGTAGGTTTGGCATTATTTGTGTTTCTGTAGTTAGTCTGTAGTTATTGTTAGTCTCCCCCTGTGTGTTTAAATTGGTCTGATCAGCCAATATATAAGTCTCCTTTGTTTCTTTGTTAGGCGGTCAGTTGTATATTTTTTTTTGAGTTCTTGTGTTCAGAGCCTTAGTTACTGTCTGTTTGTTTGACCTCTTTTAAGGGCCCAAAACCTCTTCATTTTGTTGTAACTATTTTGGGAAATAAAAACCCTTACTTTTGAATATCTCTTGTGACTCCTCTTGCTTAACTGCTTGACCTCACAGTCATTTTCATCATCTTTTTTTATACAATAAGCACATTACACCCTGATAAAATGATTTCCCCATACAGCCTCTGTTCAGTCCTTCATTATACATCTCTGTAAGGACATTTATTACTTCATTGATATTTAACTGATAAAACTCTGCAGACAGACCATCAGGGCCGGGGCTTTTACCAACATTATGTTGTTTGATGGCCTGCAGAACTTCTTGTCTATTAATTGGGCTTCGTCACAAATTTCTTTTAAAAGCACACAGAATAAGTCGCTGCAACACTGGAGCATGTTTCAGTCCCCCAGGCTGCTGGGTAGCTGGATGTTGCTCCCCTTTCAAATGCAAAAATTCAAATTACTAGTCAAAAAATTAAATCCTGAGAAAAGTTGATTTTGAGGGGCATAGCTTCATGGAGTCCCATTCATTCTGCACTGGCCTGTGAGCGCCCCAAGTGCAATTCTGGTAGAACTGCAACCAGTTCAGAAGCCGGAAGTATCAAGAGAGTGGAAGTTCTTCCCTTATTAGAAATTCTTTGCAGCAGCATTGCCGTCAATGCTTTGATTTGATTAGATGACCTACTTCGCCAGATCAAGCCTCTCATTCATCATAAAATAACTCATCTAAACCCAGTAAGTTTACAAGAGAGACTTGCAGTCACTCTGAGAGTCCCGGCATCCGGTTACCCTTGAGCTTGTTCAGGCTTCCTGTTTCCGCTTTGTTGTGCGGCGTTGAAAAAACTAAAGTGGTACAATAAATCCTGGCAGGCACCCAGCGAAGCGCAAAGCCCGACGCAAATGTCTGTGCTAGTTTAAGACCGACGCAGTTGTCAATTTCCCATCCAGTGCCCACATCGTTTAAATAGCAAATGCACCTGCTCCCATCTGTGAGCCCATGGGCGTGCTGGTCTTGGGAGATGTGTTCAGGTGCATTCTGGGCGTATTTCTATCTTGCAGCGGAACACACACACACACACACACACACACACACACACAATAGCACAGCAGCACACACATGCAAAGGATAACAAATAAAAATTTGACGGTACAAATCCTCCAACATAACAACAATTCGCCAAGGTACAAACTCGCCTGTCTTTTAAAGGGAATGGAAGATGACCTCTGATTGGTTGATTGTATGTTACGCCCAAAACACACCTATGAATTAGTGAAGACACTAAGCACATCCCTTTGGAACCATGCGCCCGGCGCACGGACCCTTTTTCTGCCATCAAACTAGCAAAAGTGGATTTGGACACGCCCTAAACGCACCTGAGCCAGGCGCTTCACTTAAAATAGGGCCCTTTAACCTCAAAGTCTTCATGTGCAGTTTGGTCATCTCTGTCGTAAAAACGCTTCTAAAACATTCTCTGTGTAAATTGGCCGCTTTGAATCAAGCATTCAGTGTGGAGATCAGTGGAGAGGACATGTTCAGGTGTTTGAGGGAGCACCGTCATCTTTTAAGTCACATTTAAATAGGCTGAGTTTCACTTTGCTTTTGAAAGAATATTTGCTGATATCATATAGAATATTACATCTCTGGATGGATGCTTCATGCAAACTACAAAACACAGAAAGAACATTGAAAACGGTTATGTGTTTCTTCGCCCTAATTTGCCAAACAAACCAAAATTGTGACCCCAAAAACTGCAACTTTAACCTTTACCTGGAGAACAATGGTCACGGACACGGTGTAACCAGCAGTTTTAAGGCAATATGATTTCTAATCCTCTATTGCATGAATGAATTTTTAAACATGGTCAAAATGTCTTGATGTGTTTTTATTACTCCAGGATGCTTAAATAATGCAATTGCAAAAAAAAAAAATTTAAATTGAAGGGGCGGTAATTTGTTGCCATATGGCAACAACGCGCATTTGTGGAAAGTGCCAAAAAATCCATTATTTCTTTAAAAACATGCTTTTATTGAAAGAATTACCAAACAAATTCAACATATATGTATCAACATGTATAGCCCAATGTGTGTACAGTCAAATTAGTTTAGTTTTAATGGTAGTTTTTGATAATTATTAATAATATAACTGTAATAAGTCTGTCATATACACCTGAAAGGAGACACACAATACAATGTACTTGATTAGGGGCAAAATCAGCACAACACACTGACTACACTTACAATTACTGAACTATATGGCTACTGAAAACATATTTCTGATACATAATCTTCCTGTAGGAAATCCCTGTTTAGACTAGAAGGGTATATTGACTATAAATGTCAGTGGACCAACAGATAATTTGAGTGAGCCAACATGATTTCCTTTGGAATAACTCATTTTTATTGGTGAGCAATTCATTTACATTAGTGTGTAATTAATAATTTAGATAATATATTAATTACTAAATGGCTGGAATAACATAATATAAATACATTTTATGTTTTTCTTTTAAAATATTATAAATAATTGCAAACGTAGTGTTAGAGTAGCCTAAACTTATAGTAAATCAATCTGAGCCCATCAGGCTAAATGTACACATTTCACTTCAATATTTGCAAAATGTTGCCATATGGCAACAAATTAATTGAGCCTTTTACAGAAAAAATAAAACATTTTAACTGGTTTAAATGATGAAAAATTAAAGTTTACTTATTCCAGATAACAGTTGAATGTTTTTTTCCAAAGAAATGCTTCTAAAATGTAGAAAAACAACTACATTTTGGCTGATCCTGGAACGTGATCTTTAGTGTGGCACATGTCCAGAAAAGGGTCGGGAAACAGGATTCTGTGGGTATGTGAAGTCATCAAATGAATACCACTTCAAAATAAAAGACCTATTTACACAATTAAACAAAAAAGCATTTTATATGGTTTATTGTGAAAAACACTAAGAAAAAGAATTTGTTGCCATATGGCAACACAATGCAATAGAGGGCTAAGAGCCACATTTCATTTTTGCATTATTTTATTTATATTTTTTAGTCTGACATACTACGTCAAATTCTGGCGCGATAGTAAGTCATAATGTCACAAATATATGACATTCTATGTCATAATTTCACTTTTCATGTCATGAATTTGTTTATAACTTTTTTTTTCCTGACAGAAAAGCACTACAGTCAAAATTCAGCAGTAGAATGTAGAAAAATTAAGAAAATGTGAACTTTAATACAAAAATGAATCTGATGTTTTCTTTTTCTAAGAAAAGAGTCTCTTGTAGTTTAATAACAGTTTATGGAAATTAAAAACAGACAAAACAGCCAGACTGGTGTGGTTTATTGATTATGCAGCAGCATGCCCGGGATCTATGAACACGCAGCAGCTGTCCTTGGTCTCACAAGGTTGCATAAACAACACGTTTTGCTGCCACAAGCAGATTTGATTTAGCGTAAGCACGGTGGGAATGGGCAGCCTGTTTTCAAGGCAACGTGCATCTTATCACAGCGCAAAGATTTTTTTTCTTTTCATGAGTTGTCAGATACACTGACGGCTATAAAGAGCAGCGGCAGCAGGATCCAGGTGTTAACACGGTCAACCTGCAGGCTGGGAACATGACTTTCTTTAAGTGCACCCTCAGTCTCCTTCTCGTCCTCGTGGTCTCTGACTGCTCCTGGGCTGAAGACAAGGTCAGGTTACATATAAAGACTTTATCAATACGAGTCCCCATAAAGAAATGTGAATTTAATGTGTTACTAATGAGTGGAGTAGTGTTTTTTCCTCCTGTGTTTGTTGTCATCAGGAAAATTCAGTTTTATTCATTTAATGTCTTCTTTGACAGTTACATCTGTTTGAACGCCAATGGAGCACATTGTACAGAAACTACATAAATGCATTTAAATGTTTAGTTAAGTTCTGATACTAATGAGCAATGTCATCTCCTTGCAGGATTTGTCCGTCTCTGAGCTCCTGTGGAGGGCCAACAAGGATGTTGGTAAGCCACTGTGCACATTTCTTTTTTCACATTTTATTTCACTGGCACAGTGTATACTAATTAACATTGCTAAAGTCTCTGGACAGATGTCTGCGGTGGCCTTAAAGTTAGAGAAGTGAGCTAGTGGCCGGGAGCTTGTTGGTTCAATCCCCAGACTGACAGGATAAATCTGGGAGGGGGAAGAGAAAGACAGCGCTTGTCCCTCCCTCATTACCACCACTGAGGTGCCTTTGAGCAAGACCCTTAACCCCCAACTGCTCCAGTGGAGCTGCTCAGATCAGACTGGGGTTGTACTGGACAGCTTGTGTGATTGTGATCAGGGCGTTCCTTCTAAAGAGAGGCTTCCTCTCAGTGAACCTTCCCTGAATAAATAAAGGTTTTTATTTTTCCTAAGTCTATGTTAATATATCGCCTTATTTAGTTTGTCCTGCTCTTAAGGGGGCTCTATAAGTAAAGTCATTAGGCACAGAGGCTGATTTTCTGCTAATTTAATACTTTAAGTAAACTTTAAGCTTATAACACTTTTATTTAAGTAGGATTTTTTAATACATGCCTTTTTCTTGTGGGGGAATACTTTCAGTGTGGTATTAGTACTTTTACTTAAAGAGCTTAAAGTGCTGATATTATGCTCATGTTCAGGTTCATAATTGGGTTGTACCGGAATAGGTTTTAATTTTCAAAAAAACAACATATTTTGTTGTACTGCACATTGCTGCAGCTCTTCTTTTCACCCTGTGTGTTCAATTCAATTCAATTCAATTTTATTTATTGTATCAATTCATAACAAGAGTTATATAGAGACACTTTACAGATCTAGACCACACTCTATAATTTACATAGACCCAACAGTTCTAGTAGTTTCCTCCAGAGCAAGCAACAGTGCGACAGTGGCGAGGAAAAACTTCCTTTTAGGAAGAAACCTCGGACAGACCCAGGCTCTTGGTAGGCGGTGTCTGACGACCGGTTGGGGTTACAATGAAGAAGCTGTGTTGAGCTCTCTTTTTTTGCAACAGCGTGAGGCTTCTCACATCTGTACCATCTTTGCTGAGAGTTGCACGTGTGCAGTACCTAGGTAAGGACTACTAGCCAGTCAGAAGCAGAGTATGAGGGCCCTGACAGTACCTAGGTAATGACTACTAGCCAGTCAGGAGCAGAGTATGAGGGCCCTGACAGTACCTAGGTAAGGACTACTAGCCAGTCAGAAGCAGAGTATGAGGCCCTGACAGTACCTAGGTAAGGACTACTAGCCAGTCAGAAGCAGAGTATGAGGGTCCTGACAGTACCTAGGTAAGGACTACTAGCCAGTCAGAAGCAGAGTATGAGGGCCCTGACAGTACCTAGGTAAGGACTACTAGCCAGTCAGAAGCAGAGTATGAGGGCCCTGACAGTACCTAGGTAAGGACTACTAGCCAGTCAGAAGCAGAGTATGAGGGCCCTGACAGTACCTAGGTAAGGACTACTAGCCAGTCAGAAGCAGAGTATGAGGGTCCTGACAGTACCTAGGTAAGGACTACTAGCCAGTCAGAAGCAGAGTATGAGGACCCTGACAGTACCTAGGTAAGGACTACTAGCCAGTCAGAAGCAGAGTATGAGGGCCCTGACAGTACCTAGGTAAGGACTACTAGCCAGTCAGAAGCAGAGTATGAGGGCCCTGACAGTACCTAGGTAAGGACTACTAGCCAGTCAGAAGCAGAGTATGAGGGCCCTGACAGTACCTAGGTAAGGACTACTAGCCAGTCAGAAGCAGAGTATGAGGGCCCTGACAGTACCTAGGTAAGGACTACTAGCCAGTGAAGCAGAGTATGAGGACCCTGACAGTACCTAGGTAAGGACTACTAGCCAGTCAGAAGCAGAGTATGAGGGCCCTGACAGTACCTAGGTAAGGACTACTAGCCAGTCAGAAGCAGAGTATGAGGGGTTGCCACTCTAGCAGCTAGGCGAGCATTATGTTACAGATGGAGATGGTAAGTCCCTTTGGGGTGGACTTTGGGCTTTTTCACTTTGTAAACCTATTACATGCACAAAAAAGATATATAACACAATAATGGGAAGGGAAAAAGCCAAGAAACATAATATGAGCACATTAAGTTAAGGACATGAAGACTTCCTCTACCACTGGTCAAGTGACTGACTGGCCCTTTAATGTCCCCCTCCGACAGTGCATACGAAGGATGAGCCCTTGGTCATGGATGACATTGCTTATGACAATGAAAACGAGAGGAACGCTGATCCCTGCACCTCCAGCGGCTGCATGTGGGAAAGTTCCGCCGATGGAAAGGTCTACGTTCCTTACGTCATCGCCACACATTTCTGTAAGTAACTGAAACATTCTTAAACCTTTATTAAAACATTCAACCAAAATATGTAATGTAGAGTCAGAAGGTATTGTACATTGTTTCTCAAACTAAATCCGCTTTTCATTACGATATTCACAGTTTGAAGAACCGAATTAGACTTGGGTGGATGTCAAATCTGTAGTTTTATTGTTGTTGGATCTTCCTCTACAACACTATGACCATTTAGGATGACTGATCAGAGCTATGTACAACGTCTAAAATCCTGTTTGTTTTTTAGGTTTGAGAAAAAAAACTCTTTCAAACATCGTAAAGACATACAAAGAGTTTATGATTTGTTTTTTTTTATACAGACCATAATATAGTGGTGCTCATAAGTTTATGATCCCATGCTAAAGTTGACTAAAAAGAGGAAAACAAAAAACATCTTTTGGAAATTGATGGAAGATTGGAAGATGTGCTTATTTCTCTGTTAAATTATATACATATGCTGTATTTAAATAAATAAGGTACAAACAAACAGGTTTCAGAAAGCCCAGACAAACAAAATGATGTTCCTATCGTTAGGGGACGTCAGATCAGAAAACACTTGTGTGTGTCGCTCTAGAGGACATGGATGAACAACATATTTTGTTTAATTTGAAGGACTTTCTGGCTGCAGATGTGCGTGAGTATGTACTATGTGTGAAAGTCTTCCTGTGTGTCTTCTCAGCTTCTCGGGAGCGCTCCATCATCGAGCGTGGGCTTTCGTCCTTCACCAGCGTCTCCTGCATTCGCTTCGTCGAACGCACCGGCCAGAGAGACTACCTCAACATCCAGTCCAACAACGGGTAACAACCCGCGTTTGTGTGTAAACTGCATGCAGCTTGTGTTTGTGCATCATAATTGCAAGATTTAAAAGGAAAGTAACAGTGCACAATGCATCATATCACAGCAGGGGTTGTTTTATGCCAAAATGGAATATTCATTTTTTTTATGCATTATTTTATTCAACGTTCCTCCACATGCAGACATATTTGGAATCTTTGAAAACTTTTGTATCTCATCTCAACTAATTTTAAAGGTGCACTATGAGTTCCTGCATGATCCCTTATGTTGCTTCCACCCCCTGTCACTAGCCCCACCCCCTCCCCCAACCATCTAGTCAGTGATTGGCTGGAGTGGTTTGTTGTAGTTTGGTGTCTATCCTGTGTCTCTAGTGTGTTTGAGGTCTGTGACCCCTGTGTTGTCTCCCAACACCGGGCTTTTTCCCGGTGTATTCAGGGGGAAGGCAGCTAGTAAATCAAGGAGAGATGCCTACGATTTGAGACAAACATGAAATCACGCTGAAACCATGCAGGAACTCATAGTGCACCTTTAAGTTGCAATTTCAGACCTGAAACTAAGGCTATTCTCAAAATGTTGAGGAGTTGAATTCTAACACAACACTGTGCATCCCAATCAGTTAACATGTCTTGCTTCAAATATCATACAACAATATCCGACAATATCAATGAAAACTTTAGTTACATTGAGATGAATAAGGTCCAAAAACGAAGCCGAGAAGGAAACTTTAACTGCCAAGAAATAAATCCATGAAACTGTTCTTTAAATCTTGGAAAACACCTGAACCATGCAGCTTTGATCATTATTACTCTTTATTTAGTTTAGCTTATTATTTACACATATATAGATACTACATATGCATATACACAATCTCACCATGTGATGAAGAGATACAATAAAACCTCAGAAGGGCTCTATCAGAGCACTCTCCAATACATAATCCATTTAACATAGAAACTAACTAAAATATTTAAAAGTATTAAAAGAAAAGAAATGGGAAAAAGCCAAAAACTAGAATTACACGCAATTTCAAATCAACAGAACAAATACAAAAGGTAAAATAATATTAGAAGTTACTTGAGCGGTCTACAAAAACATCACATAGGGATAACATTGCATGGACAAAACAAACTGTTAACAGCTTTAATTTGATTGATTGGATGATTTGATTGTATGAGTGCAGCTGTTACTCCTACGTGGGCCGCCGTGGTTATTCCCAGACGGTGTCTCTGGACCGCCAGGGCTGCCTCTACCACAACACGGTCCAGCACGAGCTGCTCCACGCCCTCGGCTTCAACCACGAGCAATGCCGCTCCGACAGGGACCAGCACATCCGGATCCTGTGGGAAAACATCCAGTCTGGTCAGTACTTTGGCTTCCACACACCCTGACACTTAAGATTATAATAATGTTACACCAATACTCAGTGAGTATTAAATCCTGGTGTGACACGCCCTTTAATCTAACAAAAAACTAACTTCTTATGAACTATTAAATGACTCAAAGATCTACTTATTCTCTGTCTTTTCTGACTCTTGTTGTGATTTCTGTCCTCTCAGGCTGGGAGTACGCCTTCGACAAGATCAACACCCTGAACCTGAACACTCCCTACGACTACAACTCCGTCATGCAGTACCACAGGTTGTCAAGGCTACCATTCATTCAACATCTGTTCATTCAGACAAACATAGATATATTTTAGAATTATTTCTTCATATAAAGGAATAGTTCACCCAAAAACAATATGAATTGTTTACAGTACGGGACTTTCTGTGGTCCCAGAAAAAGATTTCTATCGAATGGCATTGAGCAGAGCGGAGGGCCCTAAAAACAAACTTTGACAAGGGGCGAAGGAAAGACAACCAAACTTGTGGTATTCAATAAAAATAACGTGCCTGGGGAAGTAAGAACTGTATATAAGTTACATTGTTTTTGGGGGACATATTCCTTTTTTTAAAATTAAGTTTTGCCATGCATAACCCAAATGAGTGCAAGATACAGTATGCAAAGATCATTTGCCATTCATAAACAGAGCTTGTGAACACAAAAAAACATATAAAGACATAAAGACATTATTTGACTAAATGCTACATGGGACAGTATAAAATGGGGGTGAGGGAGGTGCATGTGTGTGCATGAATAGGCGTGTCCGTGTGTGTAAGTGTGTGTATGATGAGTGTTTTTGTGACTATAGTATGAAATGTTGTGAGTCGTGGTACTGTGTTATAGATATGAGAGGGAGTGGGTAGAAGTTTTGAGTATGTTGGATTAGGTGAGGATCACCAGAGGGAAGGGGCAGTAGATAATAAGGAGTGGGGGTGCAGCTTGGTACGAGGGGTATTTGTCTATGGGAAGTAAGGAGCAAGGTGACATATTCCTTTAATCTTATCAATGTCCTTACAGTCCCTAATACCTGGGCCTTATTCCTCATGTACACAATAATGACTACATTAACATTGATGCAGTTAAACCATCCACACATAAAACATTTGATCCATCTGATTGTCTGATTTATTTTTTATTTTGTATCATGCCAACCAACCCTTTACAGTACAGTTTTACAACCTTTACAGTATTTAAATACCAATACATTTGACTTTCTATTCTCCAAAATACAACCCAAAAATAATGCAACGTCTGTCCTCTTGATAATTCAGGTATGCCTTCTCCGGAAACAACCAGCCCACCATGGTGCCTATCCCCAACGCCAACGTTGAATTCGGCACGGGCAAGGAGATGAGCAAGAATGACATCAGCAGGCTGAACAAGCTGTACAAATGTTAAAAACACACGTTGGGTTTGTGTGTACGTTGTACTTCTGTCGCTGTAAGTGTTTCCTTTGTACATCTAAATTATATTTTGGGATGAAGCGTAAAGAAAATGTTAGTTTGTCGCCTTTAATGTGTTTGTTTTTCTCCATAGGGTGAAGAGAACAACATGGTGCTAATACACACATTTTATCAACAAATCAATAAATCTTCTAACATGTTCACTGAAGCCTTGGTTGTACTTTGTTTGTTTGTACTCCACCAAATGTTTGTAAATTCAGAGTTTATACTGAACTTTGTGTGATGGAAAAGGAAGATGTTTGCATGTGTAAAAGCTGCATAATCTTCATATATTAACACAAAATCTATATACTGTTCTTAGTGGCTGACATTTCAAAGCTACTTCCATTGTTGTCCACTAGGAGGCGACACCGCGTCACAGTTCCTACATACAGAGACTCTTTAACCCTTGTGATGTCTTTCCCTCAACATGAAAAAAAATATTTTGTTGTCCCTATCTCAATGTTTTTGTTGCTTTTCAAAAAAGTATTATGTTTTCACAACATTTATATAGCTTTTTCCAATGTCTTTGACCAACTTGTTGACGTTTTGTCACTTTTTCAACATTTTAACCGTTTTTTCCAAAATGTTTGAAGCTTACTTCCAGTTTTTGTCACTTTTTCCAATACTTTTTATGCTTTTTTCTCCAATGTTTTGTCGCCTTGTTCGACATTTTTGGCTTCCCATATTTCTGATACAAAAGGAAAACTTGGAAACGGGTCAAATTTGACCCCAGGACAACATGAGGGTTAAAAGCCACAGATATTTTTGCAACTGACACCACAAAAGACAGTTCTCTTTCATTCTGAACACTTAACAGAAACTTTAGACCATGAGACAACTCAAATATACACCCAAATCCAGAAATGCAATCATCAGAAATTGTACGAATATGCAGAAAAAGTTATATTTTCTTAAATTTCACAGGCTATGTCGAAGGAGAAACTGCTCAAATATATTTGATAAAAGATAAAAGACCAACCCCATCTTTCTGAAAAATTCCATTTTACATTAAATTTTATTCAAAGTGAAAGTGTTTCGGGGCAAACGGGGGTGTAGTCTGGTTTACTGGATGTACAGTGATACAGGATAAAGCCAGACAGTTCTGTGAAATCACTCCAGCATCGGGTTACAGAAATGGGTTTGAAGAGCAGTAGGCCTAATGCTGTTAAGCCAAAATCTATCTATGTTACAGCATGTAGCCTAACTTAAAAATGGAAACATCAGATAATGTTTGTCTCTTTTTAGGTGGCAGAAGGGAAAATGACTATCCTCAATATGTGTTGTGTTTTGGTTTCAGAACGATGAAGACAGCTGGAGAACAATTAGACACCAAACAGGATGTAAGCTCTACAGGATGATTCTTTTCTTTGTCATGTTTTCCCCAAATGATCAACAGATGTTTAGGCATTTATTATTAAATGGCTTAAAAATTTAGCACATAGCTGCCATAGGCCTGGGCTCAGCCCCGAATGTTTCCAAGATCTGACTCCGCCCCTGAATGTAACTGAAGGGCCATCCAATATGGTCTCATATCGACCACAGGCCCCAAAATCCTACTGTGGCAGACTGTGTTACCTGCAAATATCACATCCTTGTCCAAGGAATGTACTGAACATTCAGCCTGTCAGTCCTGTCAGTCCTGACAAGGACGTCCATGTCTGACTGTTTATCTTTCATTACCATAACCCTCCTTGTTCTGAGGGATTTCAAGAATAAGTAGCACATACCCACCACAATGCACAGTTTACTGAGGAATCTGTTCTTCTCTGAGACGCCTATTGTGTTCACGTTTTAGAGGAATGGATATAATGCACGCTGAACACTAGGTGAAAGACTCGCCTTGACATTTTATTTATCTGAAAAACAATGGTGAAGATGCATAAGACGGAATGAAATGAAGGGAATAAAAGGCTTCTGTCTCAATGCAGACAGGTGCAGGAAATCTAGTCTCTGTACTTTAGTGGCCGGGGTACAGGACAGAGTCGCTCTCTGATTCACTGTTGTCAACACACTGTTGATTCTTTATTCAAACAAGGTTTTATTTACATGAGGGTTTTTATGGCTGTCTAATTTTAATTAAATTATGTCTTTATTTATTGCAGAAGTGGGACGGGGTCCTCAGAGTCAGTGTGGGGGGGCGAGGTGGTCACAAAAAGTTTAACATTAATCCAACATATTGTTAGCAAACGTGAAATCCCCACTACTAACTGTCCCATGGGTAAGGTTGTCCCTAATGCCATTCACAGATACAGTTCATCCTAAGGATTCACTGGGCCACATGTATGTTTAACATTAACAATTATTAGGCTATTTTCATAGCTTAGGATTCTGTGTCACAAAATGTATGTATAAAGGCTTTAGGCCACTCTACATGTTATTGTAGGCCCAGTTCATTTTATTCAGTATACAGTATGTAGTAGGCTGTCCCAGCCCCATCTCTCCTTCAATTAAGGGGTCCTTGCTTAAAAAAAACGTTGAAGACAACTGATTTATTGTATTTCATTTTATTGTGAAGCCCTTTTTATCTGTGAAAGGTGCCATATAAATACATTTTACTTACAGTGTCCCATCCAACCCACATGTGGCCCGGCCCGGGGTCACCACCCTGATACTTGGCACCCAGCGTCAGGGAGAGTGACATTCTTTATGTCACAGATGCCAAGATGAGTCATCCAGAAACTTGACGTCAGACCAAGAAACTATTATTATTATTATTATTATTATTATTATTATTATTATTATTATTATTATTAGTCCAAGCCCAAGGGGGCTGGGAAGCGCGGTAGCAAAGCTACATGGTTCACACAACAGGGCTGTGGAACCCTATTGTTTTTCTAGTTATTATTATTATTATTACTGATAAAACCGCATACAAATAGTAATAGTATTGCTATAAGAGCTTTAGCTTTCACTCCTGTTACCTCTATTATTGTCAAATCTACAGCTAATACAAAAGATTGAGAATATATATAGACCACACATTATCCACACAGCCTGTAATGTAAAATCTCTTATTCTGGCTTTAAAGGATGATAATACAGGAGAAGAACAATAATTCTCACGGTGTTTTCATTGTTCATTCTGCAAATAATCTGCACTTCCTCTGAGAGTAAATCTTCTCCTGACATGTCAACTCATGCCTCAGGGCGACGTCAGCTCTGCCAGCGGGACTGACTGCCGTTGATTTTGGGGCGGCCTGTCAATCACAGCTCCAGGCTCTGGAGAATGCGGGAGATCCAGTTTGGGACGGATGACTTCAGCTGACGTTCACTGCTCTACAGAGGAGGTGCAGTGGTTAGAAAAGTGACACAAAACTCATGAAACTCTGGCCTTTTTAAAAGAAATGGTAAACAATCAAAAGATGTGATCAACTCAAATGTTGAGTGAAAAAGTCCATTTTTAGTTAATGTGCACTGGAGGTTTTAAACTTACCACATCACACAGTCACACACACACACACACCCAAAACCTTTGGATGGCAGAAGAATGTGAAAGCAGCCTTTTAGTGTCAAACTAACTAACTGCACCTCATTCTGCTCAGTGAAGCTTAAACATCCAAGTGAAGAGACGATATTCGTTCTACAAGGGCAGCCTTCACCACTCTCATATAAAATCAAATGAAAAGCTTTTATATTTTTCCTCTGGTCGGCTTTTTTGCATGGGTCCTTGAAATTGGGACAAAACCGCAGTGACTGCAGCCTTTCACTGTTTAGAAGAAGCACCTGCTCCCTCCACTCGGCAGTCATGGGATGGTGGTTAAACAGAGAGAGACAGTGTGAGGGGAGAAATTAAAGAGAAGACATTGACATAAACAGAGGAAAGAGTGGCGCTGGCTTCAGATTAGCAGTGCCTGTGACTGAACAGAGGTCTGGTTCAGCTAGTGGCAGCCCCTCAGGGACAATTACGCGGAGGCGGAGATGGAGATGTGGCCCAGATCCCAGCTCTCTTCCTCCTTGCCTCCATTTCCTCTCTCTCTCTGTCAGTAGAGTCACTACCAACCATGTCCTTCCATTTGAAGCTCTGGCCAGGATATGGGATCCGGGGCTTGTTGTCTCACTCTTTTTATGACTTTCCTGTCTGCCGGCTGGCTGACCCGGCCTCAGAGCCACAGCACACAGGGCCCAGTGATGGCCGACTGCCCTCTCAGTCCACTATGCTCTCGTCAACAAAAAGGGAGTCATTGTGCCTCGCTGTGTGTCACAACAATGAGCGAGTTAATATGAGCCAATGTTCCCACAGGACTGAGGAGAAGGAGGTGTCTTCTGGCTGAAGGTCCCTGCTGCCTGCCCCCCGACTCCAGTCCCAACCACCAGTGTCTGTCCCCTCATCTTTCTCCCGGTCCTCCTCTGGGTCTCATCCTGTCACCTCACTCCCCTGCTCACCCTTCCTGCAGTGGGTAAGGTTTATGGGTCATCTACAGATCACTTCCAACTATGGGCTGTCAATCTATTGAAATATTCAATCGTGAACTAATTGCATGAGTCTAGTTAACTCACGATTGATCCAAAAATTAATCACACATTTGTATCTGTTTAAAATGTCCTTTAAAAGGGATTTTCTTTTATGTTTTTGATGCTAAAGTGGTATTTGAGACGCGACATACTCTGTTAGTAACTTGATTCCCATCGGCTGTATCACTTTTGTCTTGTTGAGAGAACCATCTGGAAGGTGCTGGAAACTGAACTTGCCCGTTCAAAAGACCCTTTTCTTTATCCATTTCTGCTCAAGGAGGTTTGTTTCTGCTGCAACACTTCCTGATTTCCCAAACTTCAGAGCGGCCCAAATGACAGAACATGCGTGCGTTGATCTAAAAAATGAGTGGCGTTAAAAGGAATTCGCGTTAACTCCTCATTATCACTTTTAATTTTGACTTCCAACACCTGCAGAAAACACTGTCCAGCTAACTACAACTACACTCATTTAGTACCACAGTACACTTACTCAAGCTCTCTACTCGAGTACGATTTTAAAGGACAATTCCGGCGCAAAATGAACCTAGGGGTTAAAAACACGCACCGAGTCGACTGTTCTCTGGGATGTGTTTTCATGCAAATAACGCTTGTAGCCGGGGCACGCTAAAGTAAAAAGAATTTGCTATACTACTAACAAGGCTCAAAATAGCAAAGATAGTTTATAAAGACTGTACCGTTTGATTATACAGGCCGGCGCCATCTTGGGAAAACGGCCATGACCACTCGAACCACGAACGCCGTGCAACCAGTAACCGGTAACATGGCTCAAGCACGGGACCCTCACACTAACGTGGAAGTGTGATGCAATTTGGAACCTTGTTAGTGGTATAAAATAGCAATTTAAATAAAAAATAGCGATTTCTTTTTACTTTACCAGTGGCCAAACCACTAGCGTTATAAGCTAATTAGCGGTTGGTCGACTCGGTACCCATGTGTTATTAACCCCTAGGCTCATTTTGAGCTGGAAGTGTCTGTTAAGGCACAACATGTTTGAATAGGGATGTAAAAAAAGGTTTGTTGTATTTAAAAAGGATATCTCTTATGTTTGTGCCTTGAAGAAGAAACCATCTAACAACAGAACCTTCTGCCCGTGTGCTTAAAAATCAGACTTAATATATGAGTCTTAATATGGCTCCCCTTCTATGTAAAAATGTTGCTAAATTTGAATCGCATGTTCCTCGTGTGCATGAGACTCCCTCACGTTAGCATTGCATTCACATGCTTTGTCACAGATGTTCCTCAGGTCCTAACATCATTTGAGATGCTGATTTTGGAGGCAGGGTTATCCATGAAGCCAATTATAGCAAACACGATTAGCCACATTTAGCTTTGAGTGATGACAGCAGTTCCCCTCAGCCGCTTGTAAATCCAGTCTGCACCGGCAAGGTCCTGAGCTCACAGGATGGAGGAAACTGTTCAAAAGGTGTCTGACAGCTGGACACTCTTTCGTGTGTCTCTTTGTAGTCATTGTGTGTCCCTTCGCAGTCATTTTGTGTCTCTTTAGGGTTGTTTTGCCCCTTTTCGCTGTTGTCCGTCTCTTTGAGTCTCCTTGCAGCTGTTATCTGTCTAGTTGAAGTTGTTTTTTGTCTCTTTGTGGTCATTTTGTGACTCTTTGTAGTCATTTTGTTTATGGCTGGTCCTGTGGCCTTTTCTGTTGGTTTCCCCTTACATGCTGCAGTTTTCTCTTTTACTGCTTTTGGTACACATGCATCAGATAGATTAGAAACTCCAAATTGACCTATACAGAATGAGTTTCTCTCTATCTGTGTTTATGAACAACGTGTAATGATTGTCACGGTTACAGCTCACTGGTTATGTCAACAGGATCAGGCAGGTAGAGGAAATAAAAGTGTCAATCAAATGTCACCAGAAAATGAGACTGCACAGCAGAAAGGTTATACTAATCATAATAAGTTATGTTTTTACAACTTAAAAGACAGTAACTGAGTACTTTAAAAAGATCTTAATAAATACTAGCTTCATAATAAGAAATATGACTGCCCCTTGTTACAATGGAACCAAGACCTTTGAGCACAACTTCAACCTTCTGAAGACTCTTTTACCTGCTGATCAGATTGCATGACGTAACACACAGGTGTGCATTACCTTATTATGTGTCTATGTGTGTGTGAGCATTGTTTGGCGTGACAGTCAAACAACAGACAGCTTGTGTTTCTGGCCCAACTGCTCATGTATATTTCATGCTCTGTGTAGGATCGACTTCATCCGCTGCCAAGAACTGCAGACTGAGAAACCTACTGTGTTGCACACAAGCATCAACAAAACACACAACAAGCAGTGGGACTTTGATAAAATGCTTCATGTGATGAGTTGTCTGTCTCAAGATGGCTTCAAGTCAGTGAATGTTTATTTTTATAGTGCACAGAAGGCAATGAAGGTTGGAAATTAATCTAAAAAGTCATAATGACATGGTTTAGAGAGTTTAAAACAACCAGCGTTAACATTCCAGACAAACAACCTCTCACGGTTGTGTGAATAATGACTTTCCTCCTTTAGATTCAGCACGACATTGTTTAACCTCCCCAAAACCCTGGGGGTTGGATGCAAAGTGTTTGACTTGACTGTAACACCAGAGAGTCGCTAGCCTGCAGCAGATAACAGGAGCGAGCTCCACACCTCCTGATTTGTTGTTGTTCATTTTCTAACTTGTAGTCTCCAGCCCCAACAGGCTTGCACATTTGTTCGCACATGTGCATGCACAGTCCCAAGACCTGTACACTGACTTTGTGTGAAATCAGTGGAGTTCCCCTTATAACCAGATCAGAAAATGTTCTCCAGTGCAAAGAAAAAAACACTAAAAATCTTCCTGAACTCCCATGCATCTAGCAAATTGGTTGATCAAACATTTTAGTGACTGATATGATAAAAGCTCATTCATATCCTTTATGTCATATTCAACTGTCTTCTTCCAAAGCAGCATACCAACCACTTTCAACATAGCCTCTTCATGTTGAAAGTGGTTGGTATGCTGCTTGTATTTTACATTTATTTTCTTAGTATATATAATACACAATAGATAGATAGATAGATAGATAGATAGATAGATAGATAGATAGATAGATAGATAGATAGATAGATAGATAGATAGATAAATAGATAGATGATGGTCTTTATTAATCCCAAACTGGGAAATTACTTCGTTACAGCAGCATGTTACAGGGACATACTCACTCACACACATCCAGAAAACACAAAACATATACTAGAAATAATTAGTTACAAATAAGATAACAAACAATCAAAATAGCAGAACTACTGAAAAAAATACTTAGAGAAATGAAAAGAATGTACATGTACTGTATAACCTGCATACACCGGAGGGGGTCTTTTTTGTATGTGGTTAAAATAAAATAAAATGTGTCTGCTGTCCCCGACCACAGCAGTACATTTCTCAGCTTCTGTCTAATTCTCAAACTGGGGCATGCCGACCGGCAAGGACGTAACTTTGGGTTTAGTCTTGCTTTGCCAGACCCTTCTCTAAAGCGTGCTGGAGTAGAGTCTGGCTTCTGCACTTAGCATTTGGGGATGGGAGGAAAACATGCTCTGGATTAATGGCATTTCTTTAAACCAATAACAATCACCGTCTTGGGTGGTGCTAAGCGCTGGGTAAAAGCCCCGGTGCCTCTGCAAAATAGCCTCGGAAGGAACTTGTTTTGGTGGAACGTGTACGTTTAAAAGTCGTTTTAGTCGTGTTACAGATAACTCAGATTGGACAGATAGTCTAGCTAGGTGTCTGGATTTACCCTGCAGAGACCTGAGGAGCAGGTAACCATAGTCCTCAGATTGGACAGATAGTCTAGCTAGCTGTCTGGATTTACCCTGCAGAGATCTGAGGACCAGTTCACCATAGTCCTCAGAAATCCCCTGGAGTTTAGAACACCAACACAAAGGAAGCCCAAGGGTCATCAAACACATCATTTTCTGCATTCTGGTGGTTTTTCCTGCAACTATTGGTGCATTTTTGGCTTTATTTATGTAAATAAAATGATAATAGGTTTCTGCGGGGGTAAAGAAATTAGGCCTGTATGCCAACCACATCCACTGTGGGTAATAAACAGACTGTGGAGACGTACTACACTTCAAATATTCAAACTATCTTTGTAAGGTCACAGACAACTTCAACTGAGTAGGAGAGGTGGAGGATGAGGTGGGGGTTGCTGTTTCCAAGCCACATCATCCGGAGTCCCCCGTAATCACTGGCTAATGACGAGCTTCCTTTCAGAGGGGGGATGGATTATCTCCACATGACAGCTCCATCTCCGTTGATCTGTTTTCAAATGTAGAAACGGGTTTGGGATTTGACACATGACAAGACAGTAGGGGAACGATAGATCTCTGTGGGAAAGACGTGAATTCCCATCTGGATAACAGACAACTGAGTGGCAGCCTTCTGCAGACACCATGTTCAAGGGTACGATGTTCAATATAATACCCAGAGATAAAGGCTTTTTAAAGCACAGTGGTGTAATGCTTTGAGTTGCTTTCAGCATCACCAAGCCATTACTTAGCTATTTACACCCAAAGCAGACATATTTTAACACATCTGTGTTTCTAATTTTCAATTATTTTCCATTGCTGATCCAATTCAGCTACAGCAGATCAACAGCTTTGTTTGTATTCAAACAACTGTGGATGTCCAAATCTGTCCAACAAAGTTAAAACATCTTTTTGCTTTTTTTTAAGACAAGATGACATAAGATAAGATAAGAAAAACCTTTATTTGTCCCACAGTGGGGAAATTGTGGTTTGCAACAGCAAAGATAAAGGCAAAATATGTAAGTGTACAGAGACAGATAAATGTACAAAATATAACAGTATTAACAGTATTATACAATAAATTATTAAATTGCATTTTGAAAATTGCCCAAATGAAAAATGATGCACAGATGAAATGATAATAATGGCACATGGGATGCAGGATATATTGCACAGAGTCAACAGTGTTTGCTGTACAGTCTTTTGTTGTTTTATATTACAATTATATTATACTTTATTCTCATTATTACTCCATAATCCCAACAGTTCTACCTCTGTCATCAAAGAAAATGCATCACACATGTTTAGAGTATTACTTTTTATGACTTTATCAGTCTTTCAAAATGTATTTTCTACAATTTCTTTATGTTAATTGTCATGCTTTCATTATCGTCCCCTTTTTTCCATTTTCTTTTTTAATCATTTTTGGGATGTTATTGGGATGTTTATTTTTTGTGTAAAGGTTGGAAAGTTGTTCTTATTAACCCTCAGAAATAGAATTGAATATATGTAGAATATATATTTGCACATTCCTAAAGCTCTTTTAGTTTTAAAGAGTTACATTGTACATATTTTTAAGTAGTATTTTTAAAAATGTTGTATTTTTCTTTCTACTTTCTATTTAAAACATCCTTGCATGTGAAGACCTACTTATGAAGGCAATATCCAGATTATAAATCAGAAAGGCATGTAAACAATTTAAACTAAAAAATATATATGAATATTTTCTGGAAAACAAACACACATGTGGAGAAATACACATTACACATCCCTGAAGTCATCACACAGTTAGATGTTTTCATTGTTACCATGTCGATCGTGCAACATTTTGACCTAAATAGGGACTTAATAACCTCATTCTGGATGACCAGGCTGGATCAGCGTCCGTTAATCCTAAACTCCACATCTGGGAGCTGAGAGGCCCCGTATCCTGTCTCTGCTTTTCTGGGATAAATAGACCCAGAGCTGAGAGATTTGAACTCGGAGCATCGACTCTGTGTGAGATTATCATGGGGCTTTTGGTTTGAATCCTTTGCTTTTTGGTTTCAGTTAATACATGCAAGGCCATCAAATACAGGGACCTGCAATGTGAGTGTTTCTTCGTCTAAGGTTGTATTTTCAGAGAGCCGTGGAAACCCACATTGTCGAGCTTTTTACAATAAGTTCATTTTGTACAAAGAATGTCATTTGTAGCTGTAATGGGGGATGACAGGGGGGCCAAACTCTTCATTTGAAGGAATTAGACCACATCTCATGAGCCTTTGGTCAAAGTTAAGATATGTAAGATTGTGAGAAAGGTTTTGAGTTTCAACAAGAAGCACAGAGTAGGAAATTCTCTTTGAGCTTTGAATAAAACAAACTCATTTCTCAGTGTGATGTTGACTCTGAGTTGAAATGGGTGAGATAGTGAAACTACCCAAATTGTCTGAGAAAAAAAAAAGACTCATTATGCTTGAAGTGGCTATATGTAACTTTCAGTTTGTGTTGATTCTAGCGGCCGTGCAACAAAACAACTCAAACACAGCTGATGGTTTCTTCTTTGTATAGCCTACTGGTGCTGGAACTTGTGAAAACGTATCTGTATTCATTGAGTAGCTTGTTTGAGGAGAAAGGTTACAGGTTATTAATGGAACTGAGCCATCAGTTTGTTTTCTGGGGTCATGTATTTCTAGGCCCTGCATGCCTTTGTGGGCCTATTATGTTTAATTAAACCAAATACAATGTTATAAAAAAACTGTGAAAAATGTGTCTTTAACAATAGGATCCAAAATGTTTTAATATCTTTATTCACATTTTATTGAGTATAACCGGTCCCCGCAGGTCCATGGACCTCAGTTTGGAAACCACCCACTGTCTTATTTTATAGCTTCAGAGGCCGACAAATGCTGTTGTCAATCACGCTGTCAGGACGCACCTCCTATCCAGTTGGGAGCGTACCGGGGCTTTGCATCTGGATTTTTACGCGTCGGACGGTCGGTCGGTCCACGCCCACTAGACTGTCCGCTTCCCCCGCTGCGGTCCACGCACTCCGCACACACTCGGCTGAGGGATTTTTTTCACCCACAGCGTAGACCTGTCGTCCTCCCCTCCCTTTGTACAGCTCCTTCAATTTGTCAAATCTGTCTTTTCTTTTCTTTCCCATGGCCGTGCGTGGCGTGATCTGCACTCAGCAGCGCAATAGTTAATGAGTGCCGGATGCGCCCTCACTCCAGCAGACCGCTACAGTACGAAGATGGCGTCGGAGGGAGCCAGCCGAGAGCAGCCTCCTCCGGTACAAACACTGGCAACCGCGGTGCTGGTAGGTGTCGACACGGTAAGACATGAGGATTTAAGAGAACCTTAAAGCTACACGGGTGGTTTATTTTTATTTATTTTTTATTGGTGTGGCGTTAAAGTGGCTGCGGTGGGAAAAGAGGGAGAAATGCAGTGCGCATCTACTTCGCACAGGCTCGTGAAGCAACAGCGGTGGCCAGCCGGGAGCCTCGCGACAATGTCTGGAGAAAAACAAGGGGTTCGTGCTCGGTTTAAGGGGATGACTCAGACATGCTCAGCCACGGCTCCCAAGCAGACAGAATGTGATGTTTTCTTACGACTGAACATGAAAGTGTATTCTTTTGTTCGCCTCTACCGGCTGCTTCCAACATTTGTCCCGCCGTTGTAGCGTTATCCTGCGTTTGGTCGAGGAGAAATCGTCGCTGGCTGCTCAGGTTGTGGTTCAGATATATCACGGTAAATTAAAAATACGCAGACTAAAAGCAAACAGTTTGGCTGACTGCAGGGGAGTTAAATCTGAAAATAGAAGCATTTATCGAGGTTGGTGGTTGATATGAAGACATTTCATTTCAGCTTCTTTCATTTGTTGTAAAATATTTTTCACCTGGCCTGCGGAGCTGATTGTGGCATGAATACGGCTATTCACTGAAGTGGTCCTCCACCAATCAGTCCTGCATGACTCCTCACAGGCTTCCATAGCTTGTAGCAGCTCACCTTACTAAAGCATGGTGAGTCTCATTCCTGCCACAGGTTCACACTGATTGTCAGACCAGATTGACTAAAGGAAAGTCAACCAAGACAAAGTATTTCTTTAAAAAGTATAGTCTTTTTGTTGAGCTTCACTTGTTTACACACACACATAGTTGTGATTTCTCACACAGGTTGCAGCATATGTGCCAGGGCTGCAGCTCGCCATCCCTCTGTGTAAACTGATCAATCTGTTTCCCCGGCTGGCTGGATGTCATGAAATCTTTTTCCTTTGCTTATCTGGCTCCATGATTCAACCTGTCAGACTGTTATTGACCTGACAACTAATGCAACATGAGCAGCAAGGCTTTTTCCACTTGAGTTTTCTGTCCTGTTCTGTTTTTATTGAACTTTTGAGTACCACATCCAGTCAAATAACCTCCCTCCCCCCCAAAAAAACCCACATCTTTGTATGTGAGATTGAAAAGGGTAGGCTGGTGGAAATGTGTGAAGTTTCTGGAATAGAAAGCAGCCGCGGTCCCTGAGGTCTGTGGGTGGTAGTGTGGGTGTTGAGGTGGGGGAGGCTTTGAGCAGTGAGGAGAGGAGGAGATTAGGGCTACAACTAACGAGGATTTCCATTGTTGGTTAGTCTGTCGATTATTTTATCGATTAGTTGTTGGGTCTATAAAATGTCAAATGGTGAAAAAATGTCAATCAGTGTTTTCTAAAGCCCAAGATGACATCCGCAGATGTCTTCACAACTCAAATATATCTAGTTTACTGTCACGGAGGAGCTAAGAAACTAGAAAATATTCACATTTAAGACAGTGGAATCAGAGAATTGTCTTTCATGAGAAATGACTCAAAGCGATTAATCGATTATCAAAATAGTTGTTTATAGTTGACAACTAATCGATTAATCTTTGCAGCTCTAGAGGAGGTGGTAGAGAAACAGGGTGGGGAGAAGCGCTGCGGGGGGAGGATGGAGGGCCCAGGCAGCATGTTGGAGGAGGGGGGGTGGAGGCTCTGTTCACCAGACACCTTTCTAAATTGGTCTTAATTTCAGTGACTCAGCTGGAATAGCTGGGAGTACCGTGTCAGCCAGCCGTCCTTTTCTGAGCGCGCTCAGAACGGCCTCGAGGCTACTTTACATTTAGCGTTGGAGGTGAACAGGTGCTCCAGAGACATGGGAGCCGGGCAGCCTCTTCAGCTCGCCCGTCGCTCTGCCAGCACCCCCTTCCTAGTTCAGGCTCCAGCCAACGAAAGGAGGCTTCCGCTTTCGTGCCCTCCCACTCCCCACCACCTCCACCCACCATTCCTGCCTGCCGTGGTTAAATAAAGCACTTTGCTCTTTGCTCACCCCTGTCAGACTCTCTGTTGTTGGCCCAAGGTGGGGGGGAAGTTTCTCGTTTGTGAGGACTCTGAAGGACCGGCCCTCATGGTCTTTAGGGGGTAGGGTCAGAGGTCAATTAAAGGCACTCTGCTGGTCACCCCCCCCACTCATTTACCATAACACATGTCAGTGTGGCACACAGTGCGTTTGCCAAGTGTCTAAGTTTAAGGAAAACTTATTTTGTGGATAATTAGTTGTGTAGGGCTGCAACTAATGATTTTTTACATTGTCGATTAGTCTGTTGTTTATTTTCTCAATTAATTGATTTGTTTTTAAGTCTATAAAATGGTGAAAGATGTCCATCAGTCCAAAATGACGTCCTCAAATGTTTTGTTTTGTTCCAAAACTCAAAGATAATCAATTTACTGTCAGGAGTGAAGAAAGTAGGAAATGTTCATATTTAAGAAGCTGGAATCAGAGAAATGTTAAACCGATTCTTTTATCCATTATCAAAATAGATGGGGATTTAATTTAATAGTTGATTCATCTCTGCAACTCCATAGTTGAGTTTAAAAAAAAAAGTTGACATATTTGGATGCGTCAACATCCTGAGTCCAAGAAACACGAGCAGTCAAATGATAAAGACATTTATTTGGTTAACCGTTCAGGGTTTGCTAATAACTAAAGGCTAAAATAGCTACCTGTAACTCAAAGCTGTCTCGTCACCTGTTGTTGGCTAAGAAGGCTAAAACATTTGAAACCTAATTGAAGTTCACAACTTCTTCCTACCACCTGAAAATGAGATGAGCAGCAAAACGTATGAAAGTGTTTTTGACTCATTCGATCAACAGCTGTAGCAAACATCACTTCACAAGCTACTTACTTCAAATACTGAAGGTCCTGATCCAGAACTATTAAAGCGATATATTGCAGATTTCAATCCAGCTCTGTTGTATCTTTCGTGTGGGTGATGTGTTTAGATGAGCAGGGTTTTTGCTTCCCTCTGTGGTGCCAGCTCGGGAGCAGCCGAGGTCTGCCGAGCTCCACCGGATGATGTGAGACGACAATCTCGGTGGACCTCTGTGACGAGTTTTACATTATCCGTCGGATCTCGACAGACATCGGCTGTTCTGCTCAGCGTGAAGCTCTGTGCGCTGCCACCGTGGATGTGTTGTAAGGCCTGCATACAATGGTAATGGTGGAGTCCTGTTCATTCCTATTAGAGTTGCTCAGTGGCGCATCCACCAAAAAAAGTTTCTAAGCTGACCTGCGTCCACGGAATATGCGCAGTAGTGTTTGTCCCGCTGGCCCCGCCAGCGAGTGCCCCTCGGCTTTGTTGTCGTGATGTCACAGGTTTTTAAATGGCTTTTCTCAGCTGGCGGGAAGGGAAGTTTTTCCAATTATTAAAAACTCTATCCGACGTGTCTTTTACAATGGTGGCCTATGAGCAAAATCCTATCTGGGTCACAGATGGATTTTTCGCTGTCATACCGCCAGCGGCCACTGGACCAAATCGGCGGATAGGCTGAGCGCTGTTTGTGGGGGCCTGGCGTCCACAGTGTGAAGCCACACACTGTTCATCTGCACACACTGCCGTGACACAGAGCTCGATGTAAAAAGGCAGAATATCTTTTAATTTGAGCAGATAAATATGTCGATCTGACGTGACTCAAAGCTAAACTGAGAGATTATTAAGATGATGTGACGTCATCAGCTGAGTCCCCACTCTGACCTGGTTGAACTAAAAAACTGTCCACTCGCAGTCCCATATTGGTGTTGCAAGCCCTTTCATACAGCCTGTTCAAGGCAGGAATGTTGCGCTCTTATTCTGCCTCACCGTTCTGGATAAAAGATACAAGTTGTTACGCCGTCGGGCTACACATCCACACACACACACACACTCTAGATGCCAACACTGTTATGTTAACCTCACGCCTCTTTTGCTCGTGAAAAGCCACCATGCTATTAAAATCACACACTGGGGCAGCATTATCTTGCTGTTTTGTTCAGTGTAGAAAGATATCAAACCCTGTGTAACAGCAGATCAACTTCACGACAGTATGGCAGAATCGGTGTGAAAAAAGCCTTCAGAGTGATGCGTCTTTTCACTCACAAACAAGCTAGGACTGAATACAGACACCAGAGAGCACTTTAACCAGAGAACAGACATACTATTCATTTTAGCCACTACTGAATTAATGTCTAGTTTTCTCTCAGACCACTTGAAATACAATGATGCTGAAAGATTATGAGGGAATTTCTTACAGCAACTCAATAAATGAAGTGCCCGCCACAGCTTTAACCAGCGAATGCTACAAATAAGAAGCCTGCTACCTGAATGTGAGGAGAGATAAATGGTGTGATGAGACACCAGTAAGCACAGTAGGCCAAAGTTGAAGCAGGAAGTCGATCTGCAAAATCTAAGTTTGAAAAAAAACTGCTGTGATCGCCGGACAGCTTGTGTTCCTTGTCCTCTCGCACGCAGAAATGAAGTTCATCAAAAATGATCATAATAGATGGGAATGATGCCAAGGAAAGTCATTTCTTTTCAAATTTCAGCAAGCTACTGAGTTCAGCCCCAACTTCGAACTTTGCTTTAATGTCTGGCAGGACTATTATGTAAGTGAAGCCTGAGAGTGGTCACCAGTGGTTATGTGGGACATGCTGCCATGTGAGAGGAGTGCCATCATCATAAGTGGCTGTAATGTCATCGCTTCTTCTCCCTGACAACAACATTTCTGTGCTCTGATGGAGGTGGTGGTTCAAATTACCCTGTAAACAAGTTGGAGAGGTCATCAGAGAAGATCAAGTATAATTGTACAATTTAGTAAAGCGCTATTTCACTCTTTTTTGAACCATTTTTGGCTCCATTTGTCCAGGTTCTGAGCGAAGGAGGTGAATGGGGTTTTGTTTGTTGTGCTCCCTGCTAAAGTTGCATCGGTCCGATGGATTGGTATTTGTGCCGATACTAACCTGATTATTTGGATCGTTTATCGGCCATGATTGATTTTACAAGCTTTTACACTATCAGTGTTCATTCATTCATTTGATCGCTGTATTCGTTTTTGAAGCAGAAATGCCAAAAATTCCTTCTTCTGGTTTCTCAGGAGGATTTGCTGTTCCTCTTTTGTTTTGATATTAGTGAAGTGTTGAATACCTTTTTTATTTTTGAGATTGCTGCTTGAAAATCAAGCAATTTAAAAAAAAAAATAGAAAAAAAGTGACCTGGGGCTGTGGGGAAATGCGACGTGTCATCATCTGTCCCTAGTTTGTCACATTTAATTATCCAGCCAATCAATGGCGCAAATAATCAGCAGATTGACAGTTTTAATCAGAACTTTATCAGAAATCGTCATGATCAAAAAAGCGTGTGAGAGAAATTTTCAAACCTGGACATAATAAATCAAAACTGTCCACATTGTTGATTACCAAAAGAGGTAAATGGGAAAATATATTTTATGGGGGATTTCATTTAACAGACCTTTTTAGAGTCATTGTGATTCCTTCAACTTCATGGCATTATTCAAAGGCATCTATTTAAAGGCTGTCATCACACAATTTGGGCTCGCAGTAACGGGGACGTAAGTCTGAGAAACCTAAAGGCCTTAACAACCTTTTAGCTCAACAGAACACGGTGGAGGAGGAACTTGCACAGAGTGAGCACTTTCCGTCCCTGGTGGCTCCGAGTGAAATGACACAGGCCTTATTAAGTCGAGCGGGGCTAACGGCGAGCCTCGCTGCTCGTGCCCTTGGCGCTGAGCACACGGCTCATGGAACAAATTAGTGTTCGCTTCCCTCACCTGCTCACTGTGCAGAAATGCCAGAGAGAAGCAGCCGTCAAACGGAGGCCCCGTGACAGGACAGCGTGGCTCAGGGTTGCTGTCCATCAAGGCTCCCTGACTCGTCTAATTCTCTGAGTGTTGTAATGTTGCCGGGAAAACCCGGGGCTCTGGGATCGATTGGAAGGCTCAATGAGAATGAACCAATCCCGTGGAATCTCTCCTGCTTTTATTTCCAGGCTTGCCGTGATGACATCTGAAGTAAAAACGTGGTTTGACTAATCTGAAACATGTGAATTGACGCAACACTTTCCAGCTCCCTGTTCTGAAAAGAAAGAGGTTCTTATTAGGGTGAGCAGACACACAACTTCCTTTTGTTAAAAAAAACTGATTTCATTTGAACTTCTAGAACTGAGAACTGGGGTGTATTATTCTTTTATTTCCTATTCATTTACTGGTTGGGTGCATGTGAAATGTAAAGGTGTATAGACCAATGTTGTCCTGAGTGGTATTGTATCGTTGTGTTTATATTAATATACAAAAAAGTTCAATAAACATATTTAAAAAAAATAAAAATAATGATTCTATATTAACCAAAGGGCTATTTCACAAAGCCTAGATAACAGATTAAGCCGGGATTTCCTAGTTATCTTGGCTCAATTTAGTCTTGATTCGGTTTCCCAAAAGCAGAGGGACCTAAGTTACCATGGAGATTTATTATGTGCAGCTAGTCTGGTCCCGACCCGTCTAACAGCCTGAATTTCTTAATTCTGGGGCCTTTTCTCTTCACTCAGCACTGGTTTTTACCTCTTCAGCCTGCATGAAAACACAACCGGTTTCATATTGCTGTTACGTTTGCGGTCTGTTAAAAAGCCGTTAACGCTCATCTATCCAAATGACTTCAGCCTGGCTCGACCTAGTCGCTCCTCCTCAGCCTGGCTCGACCTAGTCGCTCCTCCTCAGCCTGGCTCGACCTAGTCGCTCCTCCTCAGCCTGGCCAGGCTGCACAGATTACACTGGGTCAGGCCTCGCTTTATCGGTTATCCTGGATTTATAAATTCTGTTTTTGTGAAACAGCCCCCTGAGCACCTCATCTTGAGAAGGGGTTTCTAGCTTTTAAAGGAGTGTTTATCCATATGGATTTATTACCTCTGTTCCCATTGTCTAAACATGAAGTCTTCCCCCTTTACGGTGTAATAAACATCTCCGAAGCGTAGAAAAGACCCATAGAAAGCAGCAGCTCTTACACTGGTCTGTCATATTCTATGCAAGGTCTTCCTGATGAAATGGAATAATTTTGCTCGAGGTTTTCAATGTAAGCTTGTTAATCAGGCTTAACTGGCAATCTTAACTGGCAGCCTGACAACTGAACGTCACAGGAATGAGCAGGTATCAATCCGCCGTATGTGCATCAGAGGCCGAGGCGCTCATCACTACCTCCATTTCCCGCCCCAGTCTTTGGTTTATTAGGGTTTTATTGGACAAATAGCCTGGTGAAAAGCTCCCAGATATTGAGAATGCCGCTGGATGTGGCTTTCTCAGCAGATGGTTGCAGTTGTCGCCAACACGGTATCTGGAAATTATTCTGTCACCGGCCTCGCCGTGAAGTTACATCATTTGTTTTGGACTCCAGCCAAGAATTTCACTTATTTTCCTCACTTAGGGTACGATCCCTTTCAAGGTCTCTTAACACAATAATTTGACGCTGTGCTTTCGAACGTTGACTTAACCAGATGCTGTTGGGAGATGAAAAGCTGTCTCACTTTGAGGAATCAGAGATAAGTAGGACTTGCTGTATAGACCTTTTTCACAGCAGACATGTTAACATGTCATAGTAGGAAAAGCACAGCTGAAATTGATAACCTAAACGATGGCTCAATTCCATAAGTGTCCCAGTGAGCTATTTCAGAGTCAGCATGCACAATACCAGGGCCTCTCCTACGTGCCATCATTTATGGCTTTAAATACACCTGTGCTTCTCCTACTATGACATGTTAACATGTCTGCTGTAAAAAAAAAAAAGGCCTATTGTTCACAAAATCATGCTTGAGAAAAATAGCCTCTTGATTTGTTGTTGAATTTTACAGCTTAACTCAAGAAAGATTAAAGCTTCTGTCACATTTCTGAGGTTTTGAGTTTATACTCTTTAATGACCCCCAGTGACTTTTCCTAGACCAAATCTTTGTACAAACAATTTAGTTTTTTGCTTTTTTATTCCTTAAATTAACAACAAAACGCATACACAACCCAATGATGGAAGTGCTCAGATGCAGACTTAGGTAAAAGTAACAATGCATTACAATATGTGACCAGTAACAAAATGTATAAGCAAGAAGTGACCATGTAGACTGGCCCCTTCAGAGTTTTATGTTACTATATTGTACATTAGGGCTGCAACTAATAAGTATTTTTTATTTTACAAGTCTAGTGATTATTTTCCTGAATAATACTTGTTTGACTTAAAAAATGTCTAAAATCTTCAGTTTATAAAGGTATATGTCAGAGAAAATCAGCAAATCCTTACATTTCAGAAGCTGAAAACAGTCTGGTTTGTCTGGTTTTATAATAATAATAATAAAAATAATAATAATTGCTGTATTTTCATAGCATGGACAATGTGATTCACAGTTGGAAAAAGTAAAAGTTGGGGATGAATTTGAATATACCAAAAACAAGTCATTTCTTTGTCCTATGAAAAGACTAGACACAGGCAACGCACACGCACACGCACACGCACACGCACACGCACACACACACACACTGCCGTTTTGCATTTTATAAGTAGACCGGAAAAAGCTTTTAATTGACATAAGGGGAAGCATGAAGTGCTTCTGGCCACTCCCAATTACAGGCATCTCTGTTAGCCCCCGTGGCCGCTACTGACCAAATTAGAGCTTAATGACCTAGCTAAATGTAATTAGACCTTAACAGCTTTGAGGTAGGACGGGACATCTAGCCTAGCACTTAATGAGACCAGGTGGAAGCTGGGAGTGGCACATTTGTCATATAAGTAACTTTTTTTTTTTTTTTTTTTTCCCTTACCGAAATCGGGTGCAATGTTGGACAAGATGTCAAATCTTTGGTTGTACTGATTTTGTGCATAAGAATAACAAGTTTATCATGTAAAGTGCATAAAGATTGTATGTGTGGTGAAGGTAAAATATTTGACTTGGCTGCATGATAGCAAGTAACAAGCAGCAAGTATCTTCTAAGTAGGTATTTTGTTATCTAGTGTCATGGCTGTAGGGCTCCAGGTTGGTTAGTGGGATTATAGTCTTGCTTTGTCAGACCTTCCTCCACAGCGCTGCGAAGGAGGGTCTGGCTAGTCCACACAGCATCCAGGATGGGAGAGAAACATGCTCTGGTTTATTGGCATTTCTTTAAACCAATCACAATAGTCATGGGTGGCGCTAAGCACCGGGCAGAGCCATGGTGCCTCTGCAAAAAAGCCTTGTGAAGGAACTTGTTTTGGTGGAACGTGTGTTGTTTTAAGTCGTGCAACAGAGAAATCAGATTGGACAGATAGTCTAGCTAGCTGTCTGGATTTACCCTGCAGAGATCTGAGGAGGTGTTAACCACAGTGCTCATAAATCCAGTTTAAAATGCCAACACAAAGAAAGGGGAAAGGTAACTGACATCCGACCAAAAACGGTGACATCTGGCCGAATTTCCGACTGCATGGGAGCAATCCCAGAAGTGGAACATCATGGATATAGACTTGATGACGGTCCATAGTTGTTAAAATGTTCCAACTTTTATGGGCCAAAGTGAACCATGTTTGAAATGGATTTTGGAACATTTCATCCATCCACTTCCTTCCTTGCTGTGACAGTCACTTCTTTCAAATGCTTCTCTATCGTCGTCCATGGACTCTTCTAAAAAACAAAACAAAAAACTGAATGTAGGTTCGGGTCTTAAGCATTAGGGTCAGCCCCACATAACATCATGGTTTAACTAAAACAATATCTGGTCAAAGAATCATTTTAAGAAAACATCTTTTATACACATTGTCATGAAATAATTGAGTATTTAAAAAGTATAAGGATCCAATGCCAACCCCAAATTTGAAAATAAAGTGTTAATTGTATTTTAGATTCTGACATGTTTGTTTCTGACCTGTGTTGCAGAAATGTGAGTTCAACATGGATAACTTGAGCAAGCCAGAGCTGCTCACCCTGCTGAGTATCATGGAGGGAGAGCTGGAGGCCCGTGACCTGGTCATAGAGGCCCTGAGGGTGAGTCCAGACAACACACCAACACACTCCTGTACTCATTAGCTAATCATAGCCATTGTGGGGTCAAATCGAACACACTCTGTCGGAGCAGACTGCCTTTGTGAGAGACTTGAGATGAGACTTTACGTTGTAATTGTGATCCGGAATTGAATCGGTATCACTCGGTTTAATAAGTGATGAATGGTCACGAATGCTGCTAAATGAATGCGATATCACACAATCTGAGTCGGTGGCCTTTTCCCCGGAAATGTGCAGAACACTTGTGGGATCACGAGGAAAGACTCTGCCCCACGGTTTGTTTCTTTGCTTTGTAATTACCCGCTGATAAGCAGTCTCTCTAATTACGTTTGTTGAATGGAAGCCCGCTGAGCAACTGGTTAGCACTTCCTGCCAGAAAGGCCAGCGTGATCAAATCCTCGTGTCCACCCAGCACCACCTGCTTAACTATCAATATTAAACAGATGGTTGAAGTCACTGGTTCTGGTTCCTTTGTGATTTATTGAAAAAAACAATTAGGACAATGCTGTTTGAGTAAAGTTGTCTACATTTCTTAGTTGAAACTTAGGTTTAAATGTTCTCAGCATTGTCTCTCGTGAACATTGCTAAACAAGAGAAGGATACATGCGGTTTACGGGTTACCTCAGGATTGCATTTATTTCTTTATTTTTTAGGACAATCCTGGTTTTAGTTTCTAAATGTTTTTAACATTTTGATACGTCTCAGTGGGTTTGAAGGTGATTTGCAGAATGTAAGTCCTATACCAGACTGTACTCTAAATACTCAGAACTACAGCAGACACCATTGTTTTGGCACACATTTCTGCATGATCACAGAATCTTTCCAAAATACAATTAATTGATCTTTACAGAAACCAAGACAAGCTAAAAGAAGGGGAACTTGGAATGGACAGATATTGGCACTTGAACTTGTTCTTATAACCAAACACAACATTCCTACTTTTTGATAAGTTTATCTTGCACAAATACCCATAGGACACTAGATCATTATCCAATATCCTAATTAAATCACTTATTCTTTGACCTCCAAATCAGTAATCTTCCAGCAAACCAGAAATCAAAGCAGACGTGTTGTCTGAAGAGCTTCCAGTAGTCGAGCATGTCAGATCAGTGTATGTGGTGTTGGAACCAAACTGAAGGAGCTGTACTGAAGCAGTTTACAGTCTACAGGTGGTTGAACTGCCATAATACTGTAGCCTGCTCAGCGCGGTCTGTTCTGCACTTTATTTAAACAATATAAAATGAGACATAAGCTGCTGTTTTAACTGTTACAACTTTTCAAACCGCAAAGTCCTAAGATAAGTCTGAATGTTTAATTTCCTTGGTGATTGAAAGTATTGTAGTCTGGCTTTGCCAGACCATCCACACGCTGCGGAGCGGAGGAGGGTCTGGCTACTCCACACAGCATTCTGGGATAGGAGAAAAACATGCTCTGGTTTATTGCCATTTCTTTAAACTAATCACAGTCGTCATGGGTAGTGCTAAGCTCTGCACGGAGCCCCTGTAAAATAGTAGTGCCAGAGAAAGACTAAAGTTATTGTGATGTATTTACTGTATATTTATCATACTGCCCACGTAAATAGCAGGGCAATGAAGGTTGGGACGTGTTTTAAAATGGGCGATGTATTGATTTGCCGTTACTGAACACTGATGCTGCACAGATGACTTTGTGGCGCTCCGGAGAACCCGTCTCACCTCAACAGTTGGAGGTTATTTATGAACAAACGCTTGCATCTCTCTCTCCCTCTCTCGCCAGCTCTCTATTTAGGTCAGAATTGGCGCCTAAGTTTATCCACGCTCTACTTTAAGCTCATCCGTGCAGCCATTTTTAATAAGCTGTTCATGCAACTCATTCACAATGCTGGGACTCCAGGGAAGAGAGCTGTTCAGTTTTAAGGTTTGATGGTGATTCTCCAGAACAATAAACATATCCTCGATGACCTTTTAGTTGCATAGCAGCTTTCTGTAGCTGGTGTTATTTTGCTGTTGACAAGCTGTTCCGCTTACAGAAATGATGTTCAGTTTTTTAATGATATTAAGTCTATTGTTTGGCTTTGAAGTCATCAACCTTGCTTGTATTGAACAGCACAACGAGTCTCTACCTCGCTCCACATCGAAGCATCGGCTTTAGTCAGTCATTTGAATCTTTTATACTTTCCTTCAAGGGTCTTCTACCTCTTTATCTTTCCTGCTTTGTCTATCATTTTTTTGCTGGCTCCCTTTCTTTAAATTTAGGACGGCCTTTGCCCCAATGTCACCTCATCTCTGTCTCTTTGTGTTTCTGGTATTGGTTGCTTTTGTGCTCCACCCTCACCGCGACTTCACCCATGTTTTCGGCCGGCATTGAGAATCCCCGCCGGCCCCCATCTCCCCTGTGGATGGATATCCTATCCAGGTTTGAATGAAATAAGCCTCCCTTCTGCCGCCCTGACGGCTCTCGTAAAACACAATGAGCCTGTTTGTTCTGTTGCTGATAAGCTCCATGAGAGAGAGAGAGAGAGAGAGAGAGAGAGAGAGAGAGAGAGATGCAGGGGGAGCGAGAGGGAACGAAGAAGGGAGAGAGAAATAAAAAAAAAAGACTTAAGAAAGATATTGAGTGAGAAGTCCAGATCGTCGGTTTGAATCGGAGCAAAGGCAACGGAGAGCGGATGAGATGCATAAGGAGAGAGTGAGAAATAGAGCCCTGATATTGTCTTTGACAAAGCAGGACAGTGTGACAGAGAGGATTAAGCCAACTCCCCCCCCTTCACTCGCTTTCCAGTTCTCTATCCAAATCCTCACGAACAGACAGAAGAAAAGCATCATCTGGCTACCAGCTGCAGGGCTATCGATATCACAGTACAAATTAATTAACCAGTGTTATTAGTCAGCATTTCCAAAGCACCTTGCAGTGGCAAAGTTACACAGTGCTGCAGAGGAAAGTGGACCCCCAGTCCTGGCAGTTTTAGTGCAACTCCTCTTATCTACATAGAAAATACTAGCTACAACCCACCGTGCCACTTTACTGCTCCCACATCAAAAAGCTTGGACCAAACTTCCACAGCTTGGCACAACCTTGATTGTTTGTACCATTTGGGTATTATTAAGAGGCTTTGGAGCCACAGATTAATTAGCGTGTGGCTAAAGCTGGCTGAGCTGCCGTATCAGGTTTCATCCTGGAGAAAAAGAAAAGAGGCTGTTGGCAGATTAGCCAAACAACAGCAATATCACATGATTAGCGTGGCTGGCGGCTACACAACTCGCCCATTCTTCTGTGCCAAGAGCTTTTCAGGGGGTATTTGGAGACTGCGTCTTTACACAATCCTCAGAGTAGGAAGCAAGAGTTTTTTTTCTTTGTTTTGACAAGTCACAGGTGTAAGGTGCATTTCCAAAGTGATAATAGCTTTTTCCACTATTTTACAGACGGTAGGTTGTAGAGTAACTGCTGAGTAGCCAGAACCTGAACAAAGAAATACTTTTACAAAAATGTTGTTGGTGTTGTACAGAGAATGAAAGCAGAAAATATCAAGAAGATTAAAGCCCTTTTTTTAATGTCCTTGATATTTCAAAGACCCTCTGCCAATCCCACACTGACAATAAATAAAAGTTAATGGGAAATGGAAAAATGTGGCCACCAGTGACAAGGAAGTGGTAATATATTATAGGGCTACACAAGATATCGTTTATCATCATCGCAATATCAACTGGCTCAATAAACACATCAAAGGCTGCGAGACATCGCGAAAGACGCTCCGATTATTTTGTTTGTTAGTTGAATATCAGTAGAAAACTGCACTTAAAATGAAACCGTGATTCTTTTTGTAGTGCTGCATTTTATATTCAATTCAGTGTTGTTGTTATTATATAAAAGAATTTTGGAAATGATTTCCTTTCATTTGTTTTAAATTCAGCCAGCAATGTCTTGTACTTTAGCAGAATACTCAAAGCAGCAGAAATACAGAACTGAGTACATTTATATCTGTTTTAATGTTTGTTTATCGCAAGTTATATCGTTAGCGCGATATTCAACAATGTTACCGCGGATGCATATTTTCCTCATATCACGCAGCCCTAGTTACATGGGTAGTAGAAGAGGTGAATGCTTTTATCTCCGGTTTGCTCTCCTGAGAGACGTTTGTCCTTTACTTCCACTCTCAGCTTTGTCCTCGCTGGGCAGGTAGGTTAGTTGTCTGACCTGGCATGTTTAAAATGGATGGAGAGCTTTGAAATTTAACCTTATAGACTGTGTGCAGAACCCCAAAAAAATGAGCCAAATAAGCTAAAAGATACTTATTATTACCACTTATTATTATTATTACTTATATATTTATAAGCAGCATAGCGCTGCAGAGTTTAATTCCCATTGATTCAATAGTAATATGAAAAGATGGTGCTTAATGCAGGTGTAACAGGCAATTTGTCAAAATATAAATCAATAAAGCCTGACTGATATATCGGCGGGCCGATATTATCTGCCGATATTGGGTATTTCCAGATCTATTGGTATCGGCATTTATAATGGCCGATTTTTAAATTTTAAAAAATTATATTTTTTCAAATATTCATTCATCAGAATTATTTATGACAAATGATTGTGATAAATGGATATTTAAAAAATAAAACGGACTGTTGACCATGTTATGAGCGTTGGCAGTGCAAAGTCTGTCCACCAGAGGGCGCTCTACAACGTCCCTGTTGGCAACACTGATTTGTTTTTGTTTTTTTCTTCAAAACAAATTATTATCATTATTTTAGTGAGAACTCATAAATGACTACAAATAACTAATGTTAGGGTAATCGGTTTATGTTTTGCAACGCGTTTCTGGATTTTTAAAAGTATATATTGGCAGATCGGATTTTTAAATAACCAATTTGGTTATCGGCCTTAAAAATCCTTTTGGTTGGGCTCTATATATCGATAATGTAGCTCATCAGAACAGAACAAGGCACTAACGTCACCAGGTCAGTCTTCTTTGTTTTGTTTTTTTACTTTCTTCAAAAAGCGTACTAAAAGTCCAACACACACTGTACTCGATGACATCCCGGACAGTCGGGACAGTTTGTCAGCCAGTTTAACTGTTGGGCCGTTTTGTCTCAGTGGGAGAGTACAGACGAGATGTCCAGATTGGACGTTCTGTGCTTTTGGGAGAATAACTTGGTTGGTATGATTTCAGTGGCTAGGAGTGATTGGTAGACGGCTGAAATGGTCACTATGATCCCAGCCGGTTACAGCGCGTTCACATAAAGACACACTCCTCTCCATGAGCTTGATGCTTTGACTTTAGCTCAACATTTTCATACACAGGGCATGCCTCTGCCTATTTACTGCTGTACGATGTAGTTAATTTCCCAAGTGATGTTTGCACGCAGAACACAACACATGCCCCGAGCCATCAGGGTTGCTCCAGCGTCATGTTATCTCCGACCATCTAGCTATTTCAGGCATGCCCTGTTGCTGGGCTTTTCCAACTCTCCCTCCTTCACACACACACACACAAACACACAAACACACTCACTCAGCAATGTCTGTCTTCCATATCTCTGTTCATCTCCTTTTTGTTCCCGTAAATCTTTGTTTATTCCTATCTATGTGGGCAGACAGTATGGCAGCTCGTTACTCACCATTACTGTCTTTCTCACAGTCTCTCTCCTTCCAAATAAATCTGTCCTTCTCTTGCTGTACCTCTCTTTTCTCTGGGGTTGCACAGCTAATCCGAAATATATTAAGAAAATCAGTCGCGCTCCCGGAGCCACAAGTTAGATAAGGGTTGCTTTATAAAAGCTTCTCCCCAACGACTTCAATCATGTTCTTAAAATTCTGTGACCCTACAAATCAAGAGAAATAATCTTTTCATTTTAGTCAAGACCAAAAATACTGAGCGATATTATCTTGAGCCCCACCTGACCCATCTTTTTTTTGAAAATTTTGTAGATATTGAAAATGAAATGGGATGAGAAAGCCTGGCAGTGTGTGTTGGCATGATTGTCAACAACTATTGCAAAGGCAGTTTGTCGAGCAAATGCGTATCTTTTACACAATTTGGAACAATTTGTTTGTAGACCTGACACAAAGAGCACATATTTAGCAATATCTGTGTCTTATTATGCAAAAACATTTTAAATTCATAAGAGCGTGAAAGACAACCCTTTGTCTGTCTTTTTCCTCTCTCCTGCACAATCCAAAACCAGATCTACACTTCTTGGGTTAACCCTCTCACCAGACACATAGGCTACACACACCAATCAGCATCCGGCTCTGATTGCTCGGCTGCCTAGCAACCAGAACCCCCCAACCCGGACCCTTCTTCACAAGCTCCCAGGCTCGTGTTTCACTGACATGACACTTAGGAATGAGAGTAAAAAAGACTCAGCCAATCCCCCCCACCCCACCCCACACCCCCCATTTCAGGGAAAGTGGCACGACCTGTGCTGACGTCTCCAGAGTGCAGAGACGGTCTTTCTTCTTCTCTTCTTTTTTTTTTGGTGGGCTGGTTTTTGTGCTGTCAGTCAACGCAGAAGAAGGGACCACTCCCGGGGGGGCGGGGTTCTGACTGTCTCACAGTTGAAAGAGCATGTCTGAGTGTTTGTGTGCATGTATAATGCATGAAGAACTGCATCTAAGGATTTTCAGTTATTATCTGATAAATTTGATGAATCATCTTTTTTAAAAGCTTTTAAATCTTTAGTTTGCCTCTTCAAATTGCAATTTCCATTCCTATTTGGATTTTCTTTGCTTGAGTAACGCTTTAAATGATTGATTAAATCAAAATAGTACAATATATTTTTGTGTTGGTTGTTAAAGCAGCGAGGTCGCATTCTGACAACATTGAAGTTGAACCTGGATTATTTTCGAAAGACACAATTATTGTCACAGTGATAGCTTAATAACTTTGTGTCTGATAAGAAGGGCTGGGCGACATGTTTTTCTCCCAATGTAAGTCATTTCATATCTCCATGACAATACAGTATAGCATGTTTTCTGGCAATTCAATGAACTAGTCTATATATAATAAACCCATGGTAAAGCCTATTTATGTAAACTTCTGTGTAAATGAAATACTTGACAAATGAAAAGTACTGAGTATGTTCTCATTTTATTAAAACATTAGTGCAAAATGAACGTGACGTGCAAGGATTTGTCCAAATGACGTAACTATTACGTAATGCAGTAGTCATATCACCCAGCCCTATTCAAGAGTCATGAGTCTGTTACTCAAACTGCACTTCATTGAACGAATTTAGTTGTCTCAACATGCTTCCAATAATGCAGCCTCTTGCATTGTTTTGACGTTGTTTTCTGTTTTGGGAGCAGCCAGTTAGGGTATGTTACAGAAAAGTCAAAAATCTGGGAGAAAAGGTATGTGAAGAAGTCTTTATTCAGTTGGTTGTAGGAGGATTCTCAAATCTAATGCCTCTGTATATCCAGGTTTTAATGAACACATGAGCTTTTATTTAGAATTACAACTAGAGCTGGGCAATATATCTATTTTTTATCAATATCGTGATATGAGACTAGATATCGTTTTAGATTTTGGATAGCCCTAATTACAAAGATTAATTCTTAATTTCACCTTTTTATGGGGCTGCATCATATGGCATGATATTGGATATGTGCTTATTGTATTTATATTTCAACTACATTATGTATCGGATGTAATTCTGAGCGGTGCGGTTGAAACTGGACGGCATTTCCAACCATTAGTATGCCTGACTGAATAAATGCTTTTTACATTAAAAAAAAATAAGTCGCCCTTTCTCCTCGCTCTGTAACAGTGCCTGCAGAACATTTATTTCCTGTGATTCATTTTTTCAGCTTAACGATTACCTTGAGGTTCTTTAAGACTTCTTCTAGGAGTTCTTTTTGTGCTTGTTGGACTAAATGTACATATTTAAGCATCTTTCTGTGTACTTGGAAGTCCTATTTTTGTGTATTTGTGACCGTGCAATGTGTGTTCACAGTGTGTGTCCTGTGCATGCTAAGACTCTTCACTGTGAAACCAAGTGATTTGGTGAAGTGCTCAGGAAGTAGGTCATAGCAACCAACCCTCTCACTCTTTCTCTCATAATCCACTCTCTCTCTGACTGTAACCCCCCTCCTCCTCTCCCCTTCATATAGGCCTATATTTCACTCTTCGGCCTCCCTTTTCTCCCCTCATTCTTTACATAATTATAGAACGCGTGCCCTTTGGAGGAGGCTTTTATCTTAAGTGCCTCACAGTGCTGCGAGTGCAAATGTCTATAACATGGGTGGCCCCAGTGGGAATCGAACCCCCAACCCCGGCAATGATCTGCCCGTTAACCCCCCAAACAGGAAATGTGGGATGTTCTTGTGATCATGTTTTTGTGTTCTTGGGTCAAAACTAAAATAAATGGAATAAAGTGTATTTCTGGCTGCACCCACAGCTGTTAGTTACAGTATTTACTCACATACAGTAAATACTGGAGGCAGTGATGAGATTTATCAATGTTAGAACTGAAACCGTTCCTTTTTAATTAATTGCTTAGTCTATTATAGTCAAAATATTAGAAAATAACATGTAACATGCCTTTTTTCATCCAAAAATATTCTAATTTATAAAGATATAAAACCGAGAAAAGCAGCTTTTTTTTTATTGATGGGGATAACAGTGATGCACCCTGGGATTCATTCAAAACAATTTTTCCAGATTTTTTTTAGAAGTAAAAAGTAGAAGTAATAAATACATATTTTTTAATTTGACTGAGACACATATATTAGCAATAACAATTATTTCTGAGACAATTAATTGCATAGCAGAATTTTAAAATGTTCCAGCTCTATAGTGCGTTGTTTCTGTTGCCCCCCCCATGAGGATTTCTAAGTAATGACAACACTGTCGGGGCGTCCACATGATACAAGCCTTCTGTGACCGCACCTCCACCTCTCTTCCACACAGTTGCTACTAGCCAAGGAGGACACGGAGGATTAAAAAACCACAATGGACTCTCCAAAACTGACTGACTATTAACTATTTGTATGTAATTGTATGGTTTTGCCTTCAGCCAATCACCGCAAGCTTTGTTAAAATGCGACCTGTGATTGGCTCACTACCACAGTATCTACCTCCAACCCATACAGTCTGTGTTGTGGCAAAGTCGAGCGCGGTGTAACTGTTTAATACATTTCATAATGTAATTATCGTATAATCAATATTGTGCTTATTTTAATTCTGTCAGTCTGCTCAGCTCTAATGTGTTCCCACTGTAAACATTTATTTTCTTTCTTTTATATAAGTTTTTTATAAGTGTTTCATGAAGCAGTTCAGTCCAAAATCCCCACTGTTCCACTTTTCCTTCTTGGCCTCTTTCACCCTCTGTTACTCTCTCGCTCTCTCTCTCTGGGTCTCTCGGTCTGTTGATTAGATGACATGGCTGCTGTTAGATGTGGGCTGAGAGCATTACGAACACACACTTGCACAACTTGCACACAAACACACTCCATGTGATAAGGAATGAAATGAGAGACTGTGTTACACACACAGAAATGGTTCACTCTGCTTGTCTTACCTGATCCTGTATGGACAGATTATTGGAGCAAAACGTGTGTGTGTGTGTGTGTGTGTGTGTGTGTGTGTGTGACACAGGTGGTAATTAACATGCATACATACAGAGAGTCCCAGTAGAAGATATGCCACATGATGAATACAGATGTTGGAGGTTCTAATTAACTCGCTGATCTTTCCCACAATGTTGCAACATGCAGTGCATTCTCATGAACGTGTTTGAATGATATTGTGTGAAAATGTTTGCACAACAATTTGTATAAATTCCTACGAAATTACGGCAAGCGCCAGACGACCGTAAGGGCCCCCGGGTGCGTTTAAGCGGCCATTGCATTTAAGTTTAGCCAACAAAAGGTGACTGTCATGCGGCGATGGCAGTTTTTGTTTTTTAGATTTAGACACCAAAAGGACTAGTTGAGATTAGACAAAAAGATTGTGGTTGGGAAACAAACACCCGTTTCTTGGGTGAAAGTCTTAAGTTTTCTCCTTAACTTCTTCGGGACTCAAACTCCACTCCCCTGCTTGAAAGCCCTGTGTATTATGTTTTATGTGATGATGTCATCAAACAGAGCCCAAAACTCACTTGCTGCAGTTTCCCAAATGTGAAACTACATGTTACGCTTTTCTTGGCCAGGTCACCGTTGCAAATGAGAACCTGTTCTCAACGGCCTACCTGGTGAAATAAAGGTTAAATTAAAAACATAAGTGTCAATCAAAACTGGGCATTATTATCTTTGAAGGGGTAGACTTGATGGCTGAGCTGTCGTATTGGATTGCATTAGATTTTGCAGGTCCACCTAATAAAGTGCATGTCCTCATATTGCTCGACCCCTGCAGATGCTATTTCAGTTAACTGGCATTTTGTTTAGCTACTGTATATGTGTGCGTGCGTGTGTTTTTAATAGTGTGGGTGTTCAGCTGGAGCAGAATGAGAGCAGCAGCTGTGAGTGGCCGACTTCAGGTTACCAGCGAGAGCAAGACAAGAGAGGAGCACTAAAAATATGAGCGACCCTGTTGTTTAATTTTTTTCTCTCCATCTTTTCAACACTTCTTTATCTCTCTACATGAATAACAACAATTGTGGTTATGTGTTCGGCCTGTTAACCTGCCTTTACTCTCCTGCTGCTGGAGCCGGAGGCAGCAGAGAGGAGCGTGGGAGTTTTCCAGCTGCAACAGGAGGACGAGACACTCAGGCAGAACACAGCTATAAAACTTAAGTGCTATTAGCTATTGTGAAATGAGAAAAGAGGCATTCAGTACATGATCACAAAACAAGAACACCCGCTATGACACCATGTTTGTAGCAGTGTCACTAGTAGAGATGTAACAGTAAACCACGATTTAAAAATGTTGACGATAACAATTACTGTTTTCATTTAAAATATCATGGTTATCACAGTGGATACAACGGTGTGAGATCTTGTGTGTTTAATCCTTCCCAGCTTCACCCGAGTCTCCTGAAGTTGCATGCGTTTCGTGAAGTTGGAATCATGGCGGAAGGAGGAGATGACAGGGCGCAGTACATTTATGAGCCCTATAACCCCCAATTTCCACCGGTTGCTGAATGGCTGCGGATCGGCTCCGCTGCATGTCGGCTCCACCGTCCGTCCACCAGGTCCCCCAGGTCGGGATTCGTTGCGGAACGGCTGCGGCCATGACTGACAGCTAAAGTCTCGAGGACCCTCGAGCTCTCGCAAATTTATGTAGAATAGAACCACAAAAACAAACTGCTTGTTTCCATCCAGAGGAGTAGAGGGGAAACAACTCTGTGCTGTGTTTGAGGTGTAGTGCAGGGAGATGTGATCCGCCGTGAGCACGCTCTATTTTATTTTGAAATTAACCAATGTTTTATTTTGTCAGATGTTTTATCTGCCATTTGCTGCAGAGCTCTCCGGCGTCTGGCAAAAACAGAAGCTCTGTGTATCAGAGTCTAGGACAGAGTCGGAACGCAGCCGTTCAAATGAGGATGCAACATCCTCTTTTATGCAGGGACTCAGAAAGTTTTATGGCAAATTTAACATTGCCAACACTGGCAATACAGTGCCATTTATACCATGTTTTTTCTGATTACCAAAACGCTATTTGCTAACAATTTAAGCTGCTTTTTATGCAAACCTTGAATCACTCCACATTTCACTCTTGTGCTCAGAAATGTTTATAATTTAATGATTTAGTTTAATGTGCTATTGGTAAAGTCTTAAACATAGACAGACCGGAAAAGAGTCGTGTTGAAGGTAGACTTCAGGGTGTCTCAGCATACAGCTGGTTAATATGTTTAGGCTCATCCCTGCTGAAGTACCCTTGACCTAAACAAACTGAACCACCCACCCACTCTCAGTGCAGTCTAACAACTCAGGTGTGTGTGTGTGTGTGTGTGTGTGTGTGATGGCGGTGAGTCTTTAACATGTGTGAAATGTTGGGAGGAGGTGTGTGAGTGGAAGAGACGCTCTCATCTAAATGTCAAGGAACTGCTCTGAGTCATTACAAAATGGAGGCCAAGATGTCAATGGTGTGGGATTTTGGGCTGAAGCCGAGTGATCACAGGATGTTAGAAAGACTGCACCAATTAAGCTTTTCAGCCATGCATGGCGGTGGGAATATCTCCGTCGGTTGGTTGGTTAGTCCACCGCTTTGTTTCAGGCTAAACGGTTTCAGCCGCTACAGATGGATTGTCATGACATTTTGAACGGACATTAATTTTCCCCAGAGGATGAACCCTGCTGACTTTGGTGATCCCCTGACTTTTCCTATAGCAACTTCATCAGCTCTAACTAGTTATGTGACTTGTCCAATACTTAAAATTATTGACACCAATCTCAGCTCTGCTTTGTCTCTACTGTACTGCTAATTAGCAAATGTTAGCTTGCCATCATGCTGCTTTAAGACTGTGACCTTTTATAAGTATACCTTAACACGAAAACAGCTGCATCTACTGTACATCAGCATGTTGGCATCGTCAAGGACAAACTCACAGATCCACCACACAGACTGTAGACTAAGTCTTGTAGAATGACAAATGCAGATATTGAGCAATTCCTCACATCTTTTTTAGTATTTGATCCAATACCAACATTTATTATAGCAACATCAAATCAACCAAATTTGGTATATTACCCCAAATATGTAATCTCTTAAAATGCCAATATTTGTCATAGAGCCCATCCAAATTTCTTATTTGTTAAAGCACATGTAAAATGTATTGTTACAATCCCCAAATCTGGTATATCACCCCCAAAATGTATTTGTGATGCCAAAATTGGTATGCAAAACCGGCGCAAATTCGCAATAGCCGCAATAGAGCTGCTGTTTGCAGCTAAAAAAGTTACTACAATTCCCATATTTGTCATATAGGGCCCCTAAAATGTTGTGTAGCTCCTTAGTTACAATCCATAGATTCGTTATAGCACCCCTTAAATCTCACGCACTAGTCTTCCATTTGGTACAGTGACCTAAAAATCCCACAGAAACGGGCTAAAGAGTTAAAGAGCCGCCGGTCAAAGGGGAAACGAATAAATGTTGGAAGTTTACAGCTTATCACCGTTGTTTTTAAGCATCAAATCGTGATGTTCCTGAGTGCTTGTGGTTTTAGTTGAGTCAGTGTGGGAATAAGGGCCTCTACCTCTTCTGTTTCAGCCATTAATCGATTACACCTCCCTCCAGTACAACTTACTCTCTCCCTATTGGCTTCACCGTAATGCATTGCAGCGAAAGCAATTAACTTTACAAGCATTCAGCAGCTACTACAACGCTCCATCTGCGTTTTTATTTATTTTTGCTCTCTTATTCACCATTCCCTCTCCAAGGCAACGGCAATAACAACCACCCTCCCCTCCGTCTCCACTTTAATGTTCTTCACGGTGTGATCTTCATGCTATTCTGTTTAGGGTGAAGCAGAGTGCTCGGCCGGGGGGGGCTGGACGTGGTGACGGAAGTGGGTGAAGAAAGCGCTGTCGAAGGGGTCGGGAGTTCTGCTTCAACACAGCTACTGCTTTGTCTAGGCGTCGAGTTCCTGAGACACACTGGCTGCTCTGTTCTCGCCCTCGACCGTGATTTCTGGTCAGATCAGCAGAAAACAAGGTGTCTGTGTGGGGGGAAAAATGGACTCTTACATGTTGGTTGCTTTTTATCCTGAGGCATTTTGTATCTGACATTAGAGACTGGGGACATTGGGTCACACCTGTTGGACGATACAGACCAGGGTTTTGTTTCTGTAGAGTACCCAGAGCAAATTCTATACACACACAAAAGAAAATAAATTAAGTAATTTTGTTGTTCTGTAAGTGCAGATGTTGTTGCCATGCAGATGTTGTTGCCATGCCTATGTGAGAATCAAACTCCTAAATGTGGTACGTTTTTAATGCATTTCTTTATCCATTCATCTGTACACTTCTTTAAAATGTTAAAGAAGTAGAGATGACCATGGTGTGACGAATACTTTGGAAAAATCAAGTGGGCTTTGTATACTCATGTACTGTACAGTAATGCTTTTCACATGCTAGATAATCATACATTTCACATCTAACAAATGGCATTAAAGGTCGCATACAAGAGATAACCATAAAAGAGAGGTGAGAGAAGTGTGGTTGCCATCAATGTTAACTATGGATGCAACTAGTCCTTTCCATGCTGTTATTTTTTCAATCAATCACCTCAAAGATAATTCAGAAGAAGATATGAAACGAAGAAAAGCAGCAACGCCTCATTTAAAAAATAAAAAAAAGCTGGAATCAGTGAATGTTGGACTTTTTGCTTGCTACTTAACTTAAAGGTGCTCTAAGCGATGTTGGGTGACGTTACTACTTGTTGACGTTCTAAGTATTTTCAAAGAAAATGAGACTAGCTCGCCCCTCCCTCATCCTGTCCCCCCCCCTCCCTTCTGTGCACTAACCCCTCCAACCCCCACCCCCAAATCCTTGTCGGTCATTGGCTGTCGGTCATTTTTGTTTCTGTTTGCTTCGTGGTGCAAGTGGACACAGTTTGTTGTCGTTTGTAGACCCTGGGATGTCTACAGAGACAACGTTTGTTTGCAATGTGTTCTGGGAGCTAGCAGTGTGGAGATGTTTGCTGTATGTGACAGCAAATGTTGTAGCCTGAATCACGCGTTACATCACTTCATCAGCATCTTTTAAAACAATGCATTAGTGTTGAAAAGTTGGCCATTTAGTGGCTGTCTCTCCAAGTCCCATGGCGTTACTACGCCACTGCTCGTTGGGCTCTTACTGCAACATGCCACCTCTGTGACTTGACGTAAGTCAACTTATACGGTAAGGCTGTTGCAATAACAACAGTACTCGTAATATGTCAGCAGCTCTAAACATACTGCTACGTTGATTTTTATGGGAATACTTACTAAGGCGGTCTGAGCCTGTACGGAGTGAGCAGCCACATCATGCTTACTGTATGTTCTACTGGGCGATTCTGGAGAGCATCATCGGATATCAGCGTGGTTTGGAAACTTAACCGTGCTGCTGAAAAGCAGGCTGGTCAGCACACACAAGCCAGCTATATTAGTAGAATAGGGAGGGAAGTGTACAAGCCTGTACGTGCAATCTGTCAGAAAACAAGCGCAAAAAACACTGCAGACTCTTGTTGCAACAGAGCAAAAGTGCAATAAATCCACCTGCACTTTTTGCACTTTAATTATTAGTCACCTTATAAGATGTCGTATTGTCTGTACAGTCATATATGTCCTTCCTTGATGCCCTAAGATGATTCCTTCAATCTTATGATCTTGTTTGTTTAATGTTGATTTCATGTCTACTTTTGAATGTGTTTTTTTTCTGTTACATGTTTGTGTTGTGAAGCAACAGATTGTAGAACTATGCCCAAGAGAAATATTCCCTAGTGTATTCCACTAAATTATGTTCTATGCATTTTATTTCTATGACACCTCTTTTGTGCGTTGGTTCTCATCCTGGTGCAAATGAGGTCTGACTCTATACTGTGTGCAGACTTTTATTCCATCCAGCTCATTTCACTAATTAGTTTGTCCTCCCTGGATGAAGACTTGCTAATCAGCAGAATCAGCCACTGTGGTGGCTTGTTAGAGTAAAACATGCTGACTCCTGGGCCTTAATGGCAACAGGGGCAGAAAGTAACTGTTTTAGAGAGTGCCAGGTCTTCTCTGTACGACTGATTAGAGGGGCGTCCCAGTGACCCTCTAGTTTCACACCAGAGCCGGCTCTCGCCTCGCCAACCGGCTGCGTGGCAGGACGGGACTGTGCCAAAGCTGGCTTGGATGCTTCATTCCTGGCAGAGGAATGAGAAAACCCCAGCCTGCAGAAATGATGATTCTGATGCCCCATTATAGGCAAACTGCTTCTTCCTATAAACACGTTTGGTTTAAACTAGAAAATGAAAACTCATAATATCCTGGCAGATTCAAACAATTTGATCCTGAAATGAGATAAAGACTACATACTAAAATGTCTAAATATACTTTAAGATACTTGGCAGGAAAAAGGGCAGAAATTGCACATTATGGGTTGATGTTAAGAATCCAGTCACCTCAGGAGCTTTTTGTTTACATTTTTTAAGACAAAATTGTTAAAGGTGCTCTAAGTGATGTTGGGTGATGTTACTTCTTGTTGACGTTCGAAGTATTTTCGAAGTAAACGAGACTAGCTCGCCCCTCCCGCCTCCTCATCCTGTCTCCTCCCTTCTGTGCTTCCACGCATGGGTCTTTTTCCCTGTTTATTTCAGAATAACAGTGGATAGACAGGGAAGGTGGGAGAGAGATGGGGGATGACACGCAGCAAAGGCTCATAAGGCCTCAGACCACACGGGGCACACACTCTTACTGGGTGAGCTAGAGGACGCTCCGAATATCTTAGTCAGAAAGAACTAAGTTTACTGATGTCACTTTTGGCTCTGGGGAATTTTAAATGACATTTTGCATAGTTTTTGACATCCTGAAGACTAATCGCCTAATTGAAAACAATCGACAGATCAAGAACTTTTCTTGCAGCCATACACCAAATGCCCTGTATGATGTCCATTCAAAGCGGTTCCTTTTATTAAACACAAACCCAGATTTAATCAAATTAGTTTCCAAGTTTATTGTTTTCCATGAAGCTAAATACTGGAGAAGACATTAAAAACAGTTTATGGTCAAAGCCAACGCCTTTACTGCTGCGTTTACACCACAAGCCTTCATGGTCGGGCTTGGTTTTATCCTGCCCTTCCCAGGCTGTATTCATTCAGCTCTGTGAGATGTTGTTTTTAACAGTGCCAGGAGGCACTGCGTCATTACAGCGTGGTCTCTTTATGGGACGGCCTGGCATGTACATTAGAGGTTTTTTTTTTTTTTTTTTTTTTTTTTTTAGGAAGGGAGGAGGCATTAGAAAGGGTTTGGGGGGTGGTTGGAGCTTAGGTTTGGCTGATTTTGAGTCAACAGGGGTTGTCTTCTGTCTGTGTAGCTGAATATTTCTATTGTTCTGAGGACCAAGTTTGAGCTTAGCCTGCAGTGTGGAGACCTTTGTTTTGCAAAGTGATGCTTGTGTGAATATCGTAATTGAAGCATATGCTACTCAGGGTACCCGCGGGGTCTTAAAAGTATTTAACTGGGCACCCGGATACCTCAGTTGGTAGAGCGGGTGCCCATATATAGAGCCGGGTTCGCCTGTGGCCCTTTGCTGCATTCAATCATCCCCCCCTCTCTCTCCCCTTTCATGTCTTCAACTGTCCTGTCAATAAAGTCCCCAAAAAAAGCATTTAATAACTATTACATTTAATATTCTAAAAAATAAGGCTAGAAGTATTGAATTTTGTTTACAAAGTGGTACATTTCATTTACACAGCTTTTTTTGTTGTTGCTGTGTTTGTAGGATTAAATAATTACCGTAATGTCATAACAAAATAGTTTGTGTGTGTGTGATGATAGGCTCCCGTTTTTTTAAAGATGAACAGTGCCATGGCTCAATATTTAAATGATTTTGACTATGTGGATGAGGTCTTTATAGTTCCATGACCACCTGTATTGCCTGTCCAGGGACAAATCATCAAGAGTGCACAGTTGTCCCATTAGGTGACATTGCGGCCTGGTTTGCGCCAGCCCGTCATTGCGTTCTCGCTCAATACTGTAGCAGTTTCACAGATTTTAGGTCACATCAATCTGGAGCAGTTTGACTGACATGAATCGGCCATTTTAAAGGTCTTACATCAATTGGCTTGTCATTGTCCGACTATCTGTCCAGAAATGCGGACAAGGCTGATTGCTGCAATATAACTTGGTAAATAATTCTTTTTTTTTGGGCCTAAATCTGAAAAAACGATTTTCCATTATATGGCTTTGGCATTAAATTTCATCCTACGTGGTATTAAAAAGTCTTACATTTAACACAGAGAAGCTTGGGGGTACCCTGTCTACTGTGGCATTCATTAGTTGTACTCATTTGTGTGTGTGTGTGTGTGTGTGAGCTGCTGGAAAGGAAATTGTGACCTGACGAGCATGCAATGGTATGTAAAAGTGATGGTGTAGTCTTTTTTTCTTTTATAGGGAAAGCAGAAACTCTTGGTTGAACATAAACCATTCTAAGTGCCCACACTGATTAGTAGTTCAGGAATGGTCAGCCACCGGTATTTGCCACTTTAGTGAGCCTGCAGTCAGCTGTAGCACCATGTGGTTATTGACTGACGTCCATATCTTCACTTAAGAGCCATACACGCTTTACAGATTTACAAGAAAATGTGGGCTGATGTCTCCTGAACTCCCGTGTTTGTGTGTCATTTTAAAATGTGATGTTGCATGAAAGCTCACATTTAATTTATGAGTGGGCAGAGAGTTAAGGAGACATTCAGTCTTCAGCCCACGATACGCTGTGGTTTCTCTTTTCTCCTACTTATTGACTACATTTAACAGGCTGTCTAATGATCCCTCTGTAGGACAGATTTAATTTCTGAAGACGTAAAAAGCAGGACACTTTCTCCCAGCCAACAATCTGAATTCCTTCCCTCCTTTTCCTTGCGAGTCACAGAAAAGCAGTGGCGTGTCATAGGCTAGTAGAGGCTGTGAAGGTTTGCAACGTCTTGCCTGATGGTCTAGTACAGAAACATCTGTATTACATTTTTCTTTTTCTTTAAAGAAAAACACCACACGGGGAGTTTGTTTGCAGCTTTTGACCCACTTGTCCCCCTCCTACGCACCTGTCTCATGAAATAGATGTGCCAAGGTTCTGTTATGTGAGGATTTGCCATTTTTCTCGTGTTATGTTGAGGGAGTTCTAGTTGTTTAGACAATGAAAGGGATAAGAGACATTTTCCAAGGGTTGGGGGTGAAGGGTTTTTCCAGAAATTGGTTATTGGAGAATCTCTAATTACATTATGGGTCGGAGAGAAACGTATATTCAATTGCTCTGTATGTCTGGAACATATTGCAGAATTGACAATGAAGTTGACTTGACATTACATAGAGACACACTCGGTCCTCAGCTCTGTTCTGAACACACAGCAGTCTTTCCCAGGGTGACCAGTGACCAAGAGCCACAACCAGAATGTTCTTTAAAAAAAAAGTATGGTTGTGGCAGGTAACCTGTCATTCAGTTTCCTTTTCCTCCTAAAGGTGTCTGCGTGCGTCCAGGGTTGCTGAGCTCTGTGATTTTGAAACTGTTCAGAGGAGCTGTTGGACACGAGCCCTTTGGCTTGTACCTCCACCTTTTCTCATCTCGCCTCTCTTGCTAAGCCGCTGGTAATACATTTTAACAAATGTATAGATTTGCATGTTTCGGTCTCCACGCTCACAGGGGTATTTCTAAGTGTGTGTGTGTGTGTGTGTGTGTGTGTGTGTCTGTGTGTTTTAGCGCACGCTTTTTTACAAGCACGGGGTTAAATCACACGGATATAATGTGCTGCCACACATTTAATCAGGAAAAAAAGATATGCATGCACATGACTGCACCACAAACTCTGACACACACACACACACACACACACACACACACACACACACACACACACACACACACACACACACACAGTAAGTAATAAACACACTTGCGGCCCTATCATATGTTGTGGGGGGGGGCTTTTTGTGCCTGTGTCCGTAGGAACTATGAGGTTTAATCAAGCAGCAGGCCTGTGTTGGTTTACTGTGTCATTAAGGATAAAATAGGCTGCAAGGAGCTGACCGGGCAGCACAGCCCCCCCACACAGCTGCAAGTCATGTTCTGTGCGTGTTTGTGTGTGCGTTATCTGAAATGTATTGTTTGTCTGCTCACTCGGAAAGTGTTTGCCTCCGTACGTTTTGTTTGAAGTTTTATTTCCTGCATATGTTTTCAAAAACATTTGCATATAGCTAAAAATATAGTTGTGTGTGCGTTGCATAGCCTGACCGGCACATATGCATAACGTGATTTATTGGCTTTATTTGACCTTTTTTTGTTATAACTGGAGGTCAGAATTTGTGTTTTTAAAAAAAAAAAAAATGGTTTTGTAGTTTGCATTTATAATGAAGCTGTTTGAAGTTTACTGTTTTTTATTTCCTGGCACTGTCGTCTTTAATAAGTAAATCTGAGTTCATACCAAACTGCTCAATGTATCGGCAGTAAAGGATTAGGTCACCTATCTCAGAAATTCTTATTTATATATTCAGATCATACGGATAATACCCAAGATGTTGAACTGTTACTTTAAATGTCCTGGAAACATGGAAATCTCTTTATCTTTTTTTTTACAGTGTGGGACCTTTTTTAAACGCCTGACTTCACTTTAGGGTGGAGAAGCTTTTTAAATTGCATTCAAACCATCATGTTACAATCACGCTGTGTTAAAAAAAACCCAGCCCAATTAAAACCTAAGCTGGAGCTTTTTAAAGACCAAGACCATTCAAAAGCTTGAAATTCCTCTTCAACTGTTGTGAAGGAGGAACCTCTGTCTAAGTCAGTGGATGATTGGCAGATATCTAGAGTAGATATTAATTTAGACATTTTTAAACATATGTACAATTACAAAAGTTATGGGAGAACGCATCAACATAGATTCACAACAATATAGTGCACACTGAGACTTACTGTATGTACTGCTCCGTAGTGCAGCTGAACTACAGGTCGGTCGTGGATGAAAAATATCCAATTTTTCCGACTCCAAACTCCGCCTGCACCGCCTTTCTGTACTGTTTATAAAGGAATCGCTGCCTGTGAGAAATAGATGCGGGATGGGATTACTTTTGGCCACTAAAGATTCCTCTTCAATCTGTTATTTCGTCTTCTCCCCGAGCAACTCTCACTTTCTTACTTGTGTTCATTCTTTCTTTCCACTGACTCCCTTCGCTCTCTCTTTAGGCCCTTTCTTTTATTTTGGCGTTTTTCCACTACATGGCATATACTCGACTCTATTCGCCTTTTTTGGTTTTCAATTACGAAAAAAAGTCCCTGGTACCTGCTAACAGGTACTTTTTGTAGTACTACTTGAGTTTCCAAACGAGCTGAGGCACCGCGGTCGACTCGAGCAGGTACTATTAATGGAAAAAACGCCATTTGGCGTGACTGATTTGTTTGGTTCTTATTGTTCATTTCTTCACTTACACTGTCACTCTGTGGAAATATGCACAAACGTCACATGGTACGCTCCATAGGGTTTGTGACGTACTGGCCCCGTGCGCTGACGTGCACTAACATGGCCAATGAAACATGACCCAACTATGCCACACAGCCAACTAACGGGACACATCGCTCCACAAAATAAACAAAATATGGCATACTTATGGTAACACTCGATGTAATATTGCGCAATGTGGTATTGAGTTGATATATCATGCACCCCTAATCCAGCGTCTCATAGAATTTATTGTGGCTGTTATATATTGTGTTTCATTGTTGTGCAAGAGAGAGAGATTTAGAATAGCAATTGTAGTTTTCATCTGTTACTGTGTGTAGAGCGAGAGAGACTTCACATGACAGCAAAGCGAGTCTCTGTGCTCGTTCACATGAGGATTATTTATCATTAGATCTAACGCTACTCTTTCAAACAGCAGATAACTCAGCCGCGAGCAGTGAGGATATGGGTTTATAATGCGTGTGTGTATTTTCTGTCCCTTGTGCAATGTGTGTGTGTGTGTGTGTGTGTGTGTGTGTGTGCGCGCGCTTACAGTATCTGGGGCCTCATCAAACTTTCATTGAGTTTATCAGCTGATCTCATTATACATGAGTGAAGGAAGCTGTCACCGCGTGGGATTCTGGGTAACAGTATCACCACGTTAGGCTTTTCCTCAGCCTCTAGTCTGCATAGTAACACATCAACATGTATGAGTGTGAGTTTTGCACTTCTGTCTTTGGCAAATGTTATCACAAAAGGAAAATCTACCAAGCTGAGGCGATGAGGCGGCCGTCTCACTTTATTTCTCATATTCCAAATAACCATATTATAAATATTATTGATTAAACCCAAACACAGTAGTTCAGACCCACAGAAGATATTGCATTCTAGTGGAGATCCCCAAAGTTTCCCAAGGATGCCAGACACGTCGGGCTGAATTTGGGGGCAAATTAGTCTAAAAGACGAAAAGTAAATCAATAACAATATGCCAACCCATAACGGTCATTTGGTTCTCATTTAAAACAGCTCATTGATAGTCAAATCTGTTACCACTAATCTTGTCAGTCTCTCTCATCTTTTTCCAATTACTGTACTTCACTCATCTGTGTAATGTGTTTTAATTTTTTGCCCGCATGCTTCTATTATCTGCTTAATATTCCTTGCCTTGTATATATTATGCTTTTTAACGTCATTGTCTAATGTAACATGTCAATTTCAGAAATGGTTTACCTCGTTGCTGCTTACTCCCATTTCAGTATTTGTGTTTTAATCTTTACCTCTCCTTTGTTTTTGTTCTTTTACTTTTAGGGAGTCTATTGTAACATGTGGCTAAGGACTACAGATGACAACTGGCCTTTTGGCTAATTCTGGCATATTTTTAATGTGATTATTAATATACACTGTCCCTGTCCAATACATATTTGCATTTTATTGAATGGTGTTGGAATAATAATAAAAAATGGAGCCATGAGTTTAAGTTTTTCACTCGGTTTACACTTATTAAAGCTCCAAAAATGGGCTGGTACAAGTTGATTAGAGCGGCAACTATTGATTATTGTCATATGTCTGTTCAATGACGGATCATAATGAAAAGTTATTTGGTTTACAATGATAGAAGACGGAGACGTAGTTAGCATTTTTGTGTGATAAATAACTAATTTGATTCATTTCCGGTCCATTAGCTAATGGATTAATCGACTCATCATTTCAGCTTTATCTTCCAAGTTGAGGAGATGAGGCGGCTTCTCACTTTGAAAAGGAAACTGACCCCTTTTAAACAAAATTAGGGACGTTGACATTAATCGGACTTGGACGATTCTGCATCGATGCCGTGACAGACCAGGACTGCCAATCTTGTTTTTGTGTTTCTAGTCGCTGCTTTTTTGTTTTTGCCTGTTGTGTTCAGGCTCCCCTTCATTCAGGAAGTGTCTTTTTTTTCAAGAGCAGATACAATTAAAAAAGGGATGTTTTTAAATATCTGATGGCTTGAATTTGTTGATAGAAACCATGTGTAGCGATATATATTTAGGCGACGCATCGTGATAGCGATTCGAACCGTTGACAGGATGATTGTAATCCAATTGAATCGTGAGACCAGTGAAGATTCACAACTCTAAACAAAGTCACATCTTCTCTAACTCTTAAATATGACAAATGAAGCGAAAGAGCAGCTGCCCTCCGATTAAACGATTCTCTGTGAAATGATCAGTGACGGCCATCTTTATTCTGCTTCACATAACGGCCTCTCATTAAAGTGTCAAAGTCACAGTTCTGTCCTTGGTCTTCGTTGGCGTCTGATGCTGAAATACAGCTGCAAACACCAGGAGCTAACCATTGCTGTCCTGTTGGTTACATAAGAATGGCCTGGTCCCGTCCTGATGTCACACTGATGTAAGCCCTGTGCTGACAGCACCGACGCCCCGGGGCAACACAATGAACCAACCCCACCCCACCTCCCCTCATTTGACTCAGTCAACCGCAGAGAAAGGGAGATAAATGTGTGATGGGTGGAATCACTTCCACAAGTCTGGCCGATGAAGTTGAATAGTTTGCAGACATGATGCGGTTTTAGCTTGTACAGTACGACCACCAGTCTGAAGGAATCCTTTTTACAATATACTTCATGAGAAAAAAAAATCGTGGCAGTGAATCATGATATCAATTCTAAGCTAAAAAAAAATCATGATTCATATTTTTCCCTAAACTGGATCTAGGATTTCTGTACTCACTCCAGCAAGATCTTTGTATCTGTGTCTTGAAACAATTTTTCCTAAGCTAGCCAGTTGTAGAAAGCCAAACTGATCACTAAATCTTAGCACCTGAGCATCTGCTGCACACACATCTGTTTCCCAAAAGGTCCATCCATCCATCAATACCCCCTTCCCACTGCTATGAGAGCATGCTGTTTGTCAGTATGGTATATTGGTGGGATCCACCGCATTGATTACAGGGATAGTTTCCCATCGTATTTGTGACGTTAGGGGTAGGTTTTTGATTGTTTAAGTCGGTTTGGGGAGATACAAAAAAGGGCGTAATGCATCATAATAGAGTAGCAGAATATTGTGTTTGCGGTTGTATGATCTTAAACTCAAGAACGTAAAAGCCTTGATGCAAAGAGATGATTCACTTGTATTGTGAAGGAACTTTTTTTTTTCTTCTTCTACTCAGCGCGTCACTATGACGAAGTGCTTTAGTGTGATGCACGCAGTAGAGTTTCAGGCACTGATTGTGGTTTTAGTGGACCTCCAACCTCCGTAATTGTTGTGCAACCGTCCACGCCTTCATTATGTTTTGGTGTTTTGTCTTGTGTGGCTCTGAACTTCATTTATAGCAGCCAAAAGAGGGCGTTGTCATTAAAAGTCCCTATTCTGATTCAACCTCAGAGGCCCAAAGTAAATATGGGGCATTGATGATGAAGATGGACAAGTTCAACCTCAGTCTACTATTGGAGGAGAAATGCCCTTCGAAAGAGCATCTCAATGGAAGTAAATGTGGAAGTAGAGTAATGCTGAAACATTGAGTTGATTACAATCAATTAATACATTGGCTGTAAGTCACACATTCTGTGCATAGAGCTTTTTAAATGTCTTTTGGTTTGTTTCTGACTCAAAGTGACTCAATTGATAATGAATCAGAGAAAAAGAATCAACACATGAATAAATATGAGGATAACTGTTAGTTGCAGCTTTCTAGTTGAGCTGAAGTAGTTGCATGCAGTCTCCAGCCAGGAATTCTCTCAACGTTATCGTCTAGACTGCAGCCTCTCCCACAAGATGAAATGAAACACGATCTCTGCGTTGGACGAGTTTTGGGTGATAAAAAGATGATGGCGTTCAGGCTCAGTGACACCTCGAACCGTCAACACATTGCATAACTGTGAGGGGGTCGTAGCTGAGTGGGAACGCAGCCTGCCAGAGGAGGCAGTAAATCGTCTGTTTTGCTCGTTCTCATCTTTCCCTCTCATCCGTTCTTTCTCTCGCCCTCTCCGACTCTACACCAGGCCTGTTTCTCCGGTTTCCCCTTAATTTTTGCTCTCAACCTCTTTTCTTTCCCTTTTATCTCAGTCTAATTTCTCCTGTTCATCCTCCGCCTCCCCCATTCATCTTGTGGCTGTTATGTTTCGCTTCGTCAAATCAAATCCTTTGGCTCATATTGATCCCTCCAGCAAAGTGAAATCCCACGTGATTGCAGGTCATGGAGTGTTGGATGATCTCTCTCTCTCTCTCTCTCTCTTTTCTCTCTCAACCTCTTTCTCTTCTCCTTTCTCTCAGTCTCTCTTCTCTCTGTTCATCCTCCTCCTCCCTCTCTCTTCTCTCTCTCTCTCTCTCTCTCTCTCTCTCTCTCTCTCTCTCTCTGCTGAGATAGATATCTGACTCAGTGTTACAGTTGCCACCAATCATCATCACTCGGCATACTGATTCAGATTTATGTGCTGTGTGCGTTTTTAAATGTAAAGGGTACCCCTCAAAGTGCTTTTCACCTACCTACATTTGATCATAAATGAATGTTAATTAACCCTTTTCACATCTCCATATTAAAAAAAACAAACAAAAAAAACCTGTAAGAATATCTGTAAACAAATATAAAATCTGGCAGATAAGAATGGGGAATAACTCAATGTTATCATGCTATAGTGACTTTTACTGTCTGTGGACATGCATTGTGATGATAGACATATGTAGCCATTTTAACCTGCTATTGGTTATTGACCTTATATATGATTGCAATTTCACTGTTAACAAGAGAGAGGTGGAAGGGAACGCCTGTATAACGCAGAGGCAGTAATACAGTAACATGACAATTATAAGACTTTGTTTACATTTTTGAATGTGAATTTGTTAAGCACCATTCAATTAAAATGTGACTTAACTTTTATGTGACTGTAATCATTTATTTATTGAGGAATGTGGATGTTATGTTTCTCTGTTAAGTTCATTAAATGACTATAAACATTACTAAATGCATTTGAATATGATAAACATAAACTTTGATTACAGTATATATTTAGTTGTTTTCATTAATTTGGTAGCTATTCTTAGCCAATGAATGCTAAGAGTTACAGCCTCTTACTGGTGGAAGTGCGCCGTCACAATCTGGCCCTCAGGTTGTGAGATAACATTTTTGTGGCCCTCTGTTTTACAAATGTTGCCCATTCCTGTTGGAGCTGGTGACCTTTAGCTTCAGTTTTTAGGCGACACCCTGTTAATCCTGTGTCTCTGAGGTTTGTTTTATGTTCCGCGGCTTATTGGGTTTTAATGTCTGCAGCCACTTTAGAGCTCATTGACTGACGATTTGGGAGACTGTGCGTTGAAGTGAAGATGGGTTAATTGGTGTGTGACTGACAGATGGGCCTCAGGATCGCTGCCATCATCCCCAGGGTCAATGCATCCCAAAGGACTACACAAACACACACTCACACACACACACACACACACACACACACACACACACACACACACACAGGCCGAGTCCTCCAATGTTTTGGAGGCTTCCATATCTCTAGAGACCAGAAATGGATCCAAAAAGGTTGCACCCCCCTCCCACTCCCACACACATTCTCAGCCAATCTCGCCTCCAAATCCACTCCTCGCCCGACGCCGTTTGTCAGCTCGCCGCCTCACTGACCTAGAAATCCAAATTGGGATGGAGTCGATGAGGAGGCACATCAGCAGTGGAACTTAAATCAGGTCGGTTCTCATGCAGAGAAGATGATAGAAAGGTTGATGTTGTTTCCTACATTTGTACTTTTGAAATTTCTTGCGGCCGCAAGATTTGTGTTGGAGAGTATGTGAATAAAGGAACTTCAATTTCAAGGAACCCACAATCCTTTTCATCATCTCAGAAACAGTTTTTGGGAACGCCCCCAAAAAGTACTCGTTCTAGAGGCAGTACTGCTACTTTTGAATCAAGCATTGGTCTAATATTTTTTCATCAATACTAGTGCTGCTCAGCATCATACTGTGAGGATATGAGCCCATGGTTTTTGTTTCTTGATGTCACTAACTCATATTCAAACAAAACTGTTCATACACATTCACAATTCAATTATAATTGAATACTTTCCAAATCCTATTCACCCTCTCGCCAACATTTACTCCACTCCTTTTATTCTTGATATCAAACAAATCTATAAAATGATTCCAGTCTCATGAAGGCCACTTACTACCTTAAATTGTATACATAAACAAAGAAATATAGACTATATAACTAATTGAACTAAAATGTAACTTGAAATAGCTTTAAGCACATAAATTGCATAATTTGCAATAACATGACTAGCTCTCTAACACAATATACATTATCAGTTTGTTTGAGTCAAGTGTATTTGTACTACAGCCTGACCAATATATCTGTGGGCTGATATTAGGCATTTCCCGATCTATTGGTATCAGCATTTATAATGGCTGATTTAAAATAAAATAAATAAATAAAAATAAAATGTATATTTTTTAAATATTCATTCATCAGAATCAATAATGAATGATTCTGATAAATTAATATTTAAAAAATAAAAACGGATGGCCAACCATGTTATGAGTGTTGAAGTTGCATAGTCTGTCCACCAGAGGACGCTCTACAACATCCCTGTTGGCAACACTGATTTTTTTGTTTTTTTGTTCAAAGGACTTTAAGTTTCATATCTTAACTTTGTATTTTTATACTTTTTATTTATCAGAACTTTATGTTTTGATATTCCTTTGTCCTGTTGTGACAATAAAACTAATTATTATCACTACTTTAGTGAGAACTCATAAATAACTACAAATAACTGTTAGGGAAATCTGTTTTGTAACAGCGTTTCTGGATTTTAAAAAATACTGTTTATCGGCATATGTATTTTTAAGTAATCGGTATCGGCCTTCTCTAATTTGTACACTGCAGTCATAGTAACTAAGTCTAAGAGTGTCACCAAGCCATGTTGAAAAAACTAAAAAGAACACAACGTCAAAATCTCTCATGAAGGAGATGACACAGAACAAACTGAATAATAGCACCTGAGCAAATGTTCAAATGTCAAGTGTCCCTGAGCGCCGCTGTCACACCACATCAGTCACAACACATGTCAGAAAGTGACAAATGTGAGAGCTGCTCCAGCCATGAAGGTGGAGGTTGCACTGAACAGGATGCAGTTGACAACCACGCCACCACGCTGACCCTCTGTGTGACTGAAACGCGAGCCCTCTGAGGGGAAGGTCGATATATTGATGCGACTGTCCCCTCGGCGAGCCTCGGCACAGGCGTTACCGGCAGCACAATGACTGACAGGAAATGTTGATTAAAAGCTCGGTGGCAGGAAAACCGACGCCACTTATGACACTTTAGTAGCTGTGATTGTGCTCCTAAAGGCTCTTTGTTTATTCTATACATTTTCATAATATTCAGTGCAGATGCTCATGGGTCAAAACGTATGTTCTTAAATTATGTATTTAAATGTTTCCAGTACAGTAGCTAAAAATCAACTTTCTCCACAATCTCTCTGGAATTAAGTTAATTTTTTTTTTTTTTTTTTTGCTTTTTCATGAAATGGAAGAATGCCATCCAAAATACAACCTTCTGTGCGAAGACTTTCTGGGCCCTACTTTAACGATCTAAGTGCACGGCATGAAGCGCCTGGCTCAGGTGCGTTTAGGGCGTGTCCAAATCCACTTTTGCTAGTTTGAAGGCAGAAAAAAGGGGTCAGTGCGCCGGGCGCATGGTTCAGAAGGGTTGAACTTAGTGCCTTCATTAATTCATAGGTGTGTTTTGGGCGTAACAGGCACTAAACCAATCAGAGGTCATCTCCCATTCCTTTTAAAAATGATTGAAACAATAAATCAATTATTGCTGTTACCTTTCTGGTGACGTGCTATTCTTAAATCAATCATTCCCGCACTAGTTTTAACATCATTTTAAACTTAAGTGTGCTTAATTTGAACCCTGTACAGTAGATTCTCAGAAACTTGCTTTATATTTGGGGGTTGCCTTTGATTTGGCACCTCTAGTTATACCATGACCTGTAAGACACCCCTCATCCTACATCCACATCAGCTAATGAATGCTGTGAACAAGTCGCTGCTAGCAGTGAGAAGCAGGGAGCTGATGAAGAGTGTCCGTTTGGAACAAGACACCTATTAGACTGAGTGTCAGATTACGACCGTCTTTCTGCTTCCTGCGAGACATCGTTCCTGCGAGACATTGTTCCTGCGAGACATCGTTAAAAGGCGCTCTTAAATGCAACATTTCCTTTCCTCATCTAATTTCTTAATTAGGTATAGGGTCTATGTTTTGCTCCCGAGCCCATCAACAGGAGCGACAGACAGAGGAGAGTCTCTCTCGTTCACTGTGCTGCTCCGACGTCTCCAGGTCGGTTGGTTGGTTAACGTGCTCTTGTCAAGCCAAATTGTAATTGGTCGGACAATCACCCGGTGTTACTACTACTTAACCAAAGTGGAAAATTCTTCAACTCTCTGCAAACAGAAAAACAAAACAAACATGGGGTGCTCAGCCCAGAGTAGACGCTACTCTTCATGCTACTGCTGTTTGTAGCATTGGGTGAATATGCAGTGCTTCCATTGAAAAGCATTAAAAACATATATTTGTCTCAGGATAAAACACTTTGGACATGCAAAGCTTCCAGTTAGAGTGCACTCGTGCACGATTTTAGTTAATACAGAAACGTGCAGATTTTTTTCCCCCCATTGACCAATCAATTGGTTGAAGTGGAGATAGACTTTTAGTCGACCAAGATTCTTTGGTTAAATTTGGTTAAATTCTTAGGTTTTTCCCAAACACTCCCAGCTCTTTCTTACTTAAACCTTCTGCTGCTGAACCGAGCAGCACCTCGAGCATTTGACACTTGAATAAAGCACTCTTGAGCACTTCCTGCTCTTGTGATCTAATGTTTGCTTGTGTATTTCCCCACCCCCCCGACATGAACGGCTTCTCTGTTTCACCCGATGTTTCTTACTATTCGAGCTAGAAATTGGCAAGCGACCACTGACTGGTTATTCACACAGTTCATGAATGGAGTTAAAATGAGACACTTGAATACATGCTGCTCTTTTCTCCACCATGTAAAGTTTGGAGGGCCCTCTGCTTCTTTCTGCTGAGGGCATTTTTGTGCTCCAGTTCCTAGGCTTCACTGCTCTCTCTCTCTCTCTCTCTCTCTCTCTCTCTCTCTCTCTCTCTCTCTCTCTCTCTCTCTCTCTCTCTCTCTCTCTCTCTCTCTCTCTCTCTCTCTCCCCTTTCTGTCTTTCTCTCCCTCTAACTCTTTTCTATTTTGTTGTTACTCCTTTCATCTCCTCCCAGCATTTGTCATTTTCCCACCTCTCATCTGTCTTCTACTCTCCTTCAACTCTGTTGCAGCACTCCATCTCTAATTCTCTGCTAAGACAAACTCTCCCTTTCTGGCTGTGTTCCCTGAACCCACTGAGTGCAGCATGCCTGTAAAGGTTGATGCTAATAATACCGAGGTCTCACCCAGAGCCCTCCATCACTGCTTCACTTGTAAATACTATAGTATTACTGTTACTCCTCTTCTACATACATTACCCCCCTCCAAATCAGTAGGTAAACATCTTAGTTAAACCTTGTTAACTGTTTGCTGGAAGTCTCAGTTTGCTGTGGCTCCCTTTGTGAAGCAGAAATGTAAACGGGTCGAGTTTAAATCTGACCTTACCTGCCCCTTTGCCTAACGGGGCCTTCAGAGATATCTGTGCCAATGAAATCTTATCTTAGAGTTGGCTTTGAGTGTTGCTGCTTTCCTTGAGTGTCTACATCGGGAAAAAGGACAGTAGCATATTCTCCCATTGCTGTTAAAAACTGCAATGGCTGTAATTCCGCACCAAGGCTGAATTTTGGGAAAGAGACCTCAGATGTGGTATTAGGGGACCACTAAGGTCTATATAAAAGCATCCAAATTGCACCATGTCATGGGACCTTTTAAAAGTTGTTTCAAATACCAAATTCTGCCAATATTTTCCATAATTATAATGAAAACTTCTTCATGACAACTAAGCAATCTCCATAAAGAGTTAGTTATTTGATTGAGAAAAGATTTTCTTGTCCTTTTTATAGTTGGTACAATAATAATAGTTAGTACTCTATATTGGGTTTGATCCAACACACGTCCATAAGATAAAAATACGAAAATTAAGATACTGAATTATACAAAATGTTTTCTTTTTGGAAGCTTCAGTCTAAAACAACATCAGTGTCTCCCTACAGAAGCTGCACTGGTCAAACTCTCCTGTGTGCTGTAGCTTTCCTCTAACGACAAGCAATGGATCTCTGGGATCAATAGAGCCTCAGGGGAGCTTAGCGTTCGACAGCTGATGAGCTCTCAAAGGATTTGGCTCTAACCCGGACGCTGTAATGGATGACCCATGACCCTGAGGCTCACAACCAGGAAATATTGACAAAACTTTTCATAGAGCCGAACTGGCCAAGCAGAACGAAGGGAGAGGTTTACTTGTGCAACAATAGTTTGTTTGGTGTGCGAGAGACACTCCAAACTCCATCTCCGTCTTTGGCCAAGCATCTCACAAACACCTTCCGTCTCGAACACTCTTTGTCCTTGTCTCGCCTCCATGTTTCATTGAAATGTTGCTCGTGCCCAGTTATTAAATTTTCCTCTCTCACTAACATGCTGCTGCCAATAGATATGAATAATGACTCTTTTAAATACAGTCTTCTTCATTTGTGGAAGAGAAAGCTGCTCACGTGTTTGGGCTTCACCATTGACTTGACTGAAAGATTTTATAGACTTGAAAACCAGCTGTGATGGTTATTTATTTTGCCTACCTTTTTATATTAGTTAAACTCCATTTAAATGGTTTGCAGTTTGCTGATTTATTACTGTATATTTCCGTATTGCCCTCTAATCCTCTAAAATCTGCGTCTCTGTTTGTGTGAATTAGTTTCTGATGTTATTCTCTCTCTCCCCACGCCTTATGTTCAGGGGGTTTTGGTCTGTGTGCAGCTGCTGTTCTGCAGCCAAGTGCATTTTGGTCGGGTATTATTTGACCGTTGGATTACTGCAAGTGGTCATTTGGTTTTGGTTAGAATGATTAAGAGCAGGTTTGACAAGGCTAATGTTACTGAACTGTACTCGATGCCAGCAACTTCTGCTTGGAGCAGCAGTTGGATAACACTGGATTTTACAGCGAAATTACTAATCCACAGGGTCTGATGGAGCGTTCTCTAAGGTGGGAGTTTGGCAGAGAGTAAATATGTTATCAACAAACCAGTGGGCTTTTCAACAGCAGACCAAAATAATTAACATATTGTATCATCTTTCACCATAAACCTTTGCCTGTACAAGCAGCTAGAGAGCTGACATATAACAGTACTGCTGTAACTGTACTATGTACTGCATGTAAGTGTAAGCATACATGATTATACTATACTACATTAGTGTGGACCCCAGAAAATGGTGGCTGTGGCTCAGGTGGGAGAGCGGCCGCCTACCAATCGGAAGGTTGGTGGTTCAATTACTGGCCCTGCAGTTAAAGGGTCCATGTCAAAGTGTCCTTGGGCAAGACGCTGAACCATAAATTTCTCCCGATGCTGCGCCATCGGACTGTGAATGATTGGAATGTGAATGTGTGTGAGTGTTTATCTGAGGAGCAGGTGGCACCATGTATGGCGGCCTTAGGCCACAGTGTATGAATGTGTGTGAATGGTGCCTGTACTCTGTCAGAGTGCTTTGAGTTAGTCGTTAAGATTAGAAAAGCGCTATATAAAAACAGTCCATTTACAAAATGTAGTTATTGCTGAAATAACTACCAAAGGGGATCTAAAAACAAACCCTACATTTAACTTAGTCATTCGATCCACACAGTGGATCTGTATCGTCAGGTTTTTATTCATTGTGTAATGGAAACGATGTAAACTTGTGTCAAGTGTCAGCATCCAATCATTTGAGTAACCGGAGGAAATGTTGGCACAAGTAATGATGGCGCTGCTTTGTGTGCAGCCAGTTTATATCACAGCCACTTCACTCCCTGTTTGATACAGAGCTGTTTCTTTTTGCCTTAACTGTATTGGTTCCAATGTTGGCCACTGGCCAATATATAAAGTTAGTGTTTATACATTAATTCTACCACAGACAAGTTCTTTGCAGATTTGTCTGAAATTTGATTTGAGCACAAAGCTCATTGTCAAATTGTCTTTGTTTTCGCTTTACAGCAGTGTTCATGTGCTGTTTGGAAAGCTCGCCATCTTGGGCTACCGACGTCATCAGAATCTGTTTATTCTCCTGGATGTCAAAACTAGAAGATGGATGATAAACATTGGAGGCTGCAGCTGTGCAACTGAAGAATTTTTCAGCCATGGTGGCAGTTTGCAGTCAGTCGAAGCTCATATAGTTACTTTTTTTTTTGTTGTTTAGCATTTGGCAGGTCCTCAGGTGAGGCCAAGTATGAAAACTAATTTTATACCTGGTCTGGCTGTGATACCCATTTTCCTTTTTGATCTGACCACGGGCCTCCTGCTCTCACCTCTGACCGGCTCAGAGGACTTCATCTCCATCTGTCGGTGTAACCTGAGAGCAGCCAGGCCTGCTGCAGTGCTGAGTGGTGCTGGAGTCAGGCAGGCGGGCTCACAGCGGTCAGGGACAAGTGGTGGGGGGCAGGGGGGTTTCAGGTCCAGGTCCACAGCACAGCCTGATAGACTGGACTTCCTTCTGAACCACAGGGAAAGGGAGGGAGGGGAGGCCCGGGGAAGAGGGCGAGCCAGGGGCTTGGTGCTGATGCTGCTTAGGCTTACAGTAAAAGCAGTAGCACCATTAAAGACGTATTATAACGATGAATGAATGAATGTGGTTGCTAGTGCTGGGCAATCTGTCAATATTATATCGATAACCAGGGAGGGAGTGGGACTAAAACAATCTACTGGGAAATTTCGTAGACCAGTGGCCCTTCTTATGGAGTCTGACCTTCTCAGCGCCACCTTTCCCTTTTTTCTTTTTTGGCTTTCCATCATTCGACCCACACACTGTCTGTTATCGTTACGGCAAGCAGCGGCCACACATGGTGTTGCTAAAATCTTGTAATGTATAACTATTATTAGACCGGACCCTTGCGGCATCAAAACACTAGCGCCCCACCGGGAAAAGTCCCGACTCTCCCGATTGCCACTCCGCTACTGTCGCTAACGTAAAATCAAACTTGATATCGTCTTAGATTTTAGATATCATGATATCATAATATTGCTTAACTTTTGTCTTTTCTGGGTTCTAAAGGTTGCATTAGAGCAAAGTGACCCAATCTTCTGAACTTACCAGACGTTTTTGTTTTGTTTTTTGTAAACAAGAAGCTGCTTGGTCGCTTCTCTATCGTCATCGTGTTAAACCCGCCAATAGCGCGGCAGGTGGATAAGCCAGTTTGTGATTGGTTCCTGCAAAATTGTGAACTGAAGCAGGAGAATTAAACGCACAGGTTTCCAGACCGAGCTGCAGGATGAAATCAAATCTCCGGCAGAGTGGGCGGGGTTTACACAGTCTAGTACATTGCAGTATATCACTCAGAAACCTGCACTGGGATAAGTGATGGACATGTTTTGAAACATAGTGCTTAGTGCAAAGAATTGATTCTGCTTAAATGATGTGTGTAAAGCCTGCAACATTCCAGTTTCATTTTAACATTCATGATCCAAAAGGGGTCAAATGTTTTTTGATCCACATATTATGTACTATGTAAATAATAATTTTTTTCTCCCCCTCTCTTGTCTCCAGGCTCAGAGAAAAGAGGTGTTTCTTCAAGAGCGATATGGTCACTACAGCCTGACCGACCCCTTCCTGGCACTTCAGAGGGACTTTGAGCGCGGGGTCCCCGGAGGAGACAAGGAGCGGCGGCCCCTGGGCTCTAGCCCTATCTCCATCCTGGAGGCCGTCATGGCCCACTGCAGGAAGATGCAGGAGCGCATGTCGGCCCAGCTGGCAGCCGCCGAGAGCCGCCAGAAGAGGGTAAGACTACAGAGAGGAAGGAGGGGATGAGGGTTTCTATAAGTGGATTCTGTTTGAGTTGGGAACCAAAGGCTAAATAATCAACTACAAGCACAGCCCTGATCACACTGCTAATGATTATTTCATTTCAAGCTGTGCTCGTCACATCAAAAGCTGTTTTTAGCTTTTACCCGTTTTTACAAATAAACTTTAGGTTCAAACTAGGGATGTAACGGTATGAAAGTATAACCTCACGGTTATAGTGACCAAAATGATCACGTTATTTTTAAAAGTGTGTTCAATATGTTCAGAAAGCACTGATAGGCTGAAAAAAATATGAAATAGTTCCAAAAAGTGTAACAGTGTTTATTATGTTACAAAAATAAAGACAATAGGCTTGTAAAATCTATTAAACTGTCTGCTGAAACAGACTTCTTTCTGTTGACTTGACTTTGAGATCCAGGAAGATTTATTTCTAACTCCAACATGAAGTTAACTATGAAGTTCTGAAATATAAGCAAATAATAATTTGACTAACTATGAACATTATTTACCAAAACTGAATGTTAAAGCCACCAGCATATAACAAGAAACAAAAGTAGGAAGTACATTCATTTCTCTGTAACTATTAACATAAATGTAACCTATTGCTCAGTAAGCCCCATCTATTATAGCACACATATCCATAACAGAGCAAACTGTGTAATACACCTTTTAACAGCTAAGCTCGTGACTCCACAGGCTTGCACGTTGCTAGCCAACACAACCTGAACATCAACACATGGCTACACAAGTAATATTAAACAATCTTCACAGCTATCAGCTTTTCAATAAGAAACACAGCAATATTATCAAGGCAATAATATATAGACTATATACAGTGTGTATATATACACACACGTATCACTTCAACGAGTCAGAAAACGGAAAAGAAGAAAGATAAGGAAGAAAGTCTGTTACTTTCTCTACTCTGAGCGCAGTGCGCCTGCGCAGCAACTTCAGGAGCCTCCGATGAAGCAGGGGAGGATTAAACACAGGAGTTCCACATCGTGGTAATCCACCGCGATAATACAGATATTTTAAATGAAAATGATAATTGTTTCCGTCAACATTTCTACCGTGGTTTACCTTTACACCGGTGATTGTTACATCCCTAGTTCAGACCGGAGCACACATTACAATCGAACCAAAAATAAATAAGATTCTCCCCCTGTGGACCATGAATGTTGATACCAGCTTTGATGGGATTCAACAACAACAATTCAATAATTGCATGCGATATTCTTCTTTCTATTGGACCAACAGATGAACCACTATCACCATCTTTAGTGCCATGTACGTCCAGAACAATTCTATTCTCCATAGTGCCTTCTTTGTCACCTTGTGTTTAAAGAAGTTAAGTTTAATTGCTGTGAATCAGATTGAATGAAGGTAAACGTTTTTGTCGGCAATATGTGGATCAGAGATTTGTTCTCTTTAACCACAGATTGTGTTTATTTACACTTTATGACTCAAATCTCTGTGGCTGAAATTCTCCAGAGGAAGAAAATTGTATGCTTGTCTGTGTGCAATAATGTTCTTGGCGTATATTTGAATTTGGAGGCGTGTCTGTGTGTGTGTGCGTGTGTGTCTGTGTGTGTCCGTGAATAACTGGGCAGCCAGAATGGCCCTGTCCTCTCTCTCTCTCTCTCTCTCTCTCTCTCTCTCTCTCTCTCTCTCTCTCTCTCTCTCTCTCTCTCTCTCTCTCTCTCTCTCTCTCTCTCTCTCTCTCTCTCTCTCTCTCTCTCTCTCTCTCTCTCTCTCTCTCTCTCTCTCTCTCTCTCTCTCTCTCTCTGGATGTGTGAAAATGTTTGGATGATATGCTGGCAGAATGAATAAAGAAAATACTTGTATGAATGTGTGTGTGTCCTGTCCCTGAACTTTGTAATAATAACAGATGATGTAGTTTAAATGGAACATTTAAACACACATGAAGACAAGGTATGCAAGAAGGAGTAAGTGGAAGGAAGGGAGAAGTAGGAAGTGGTATGTTTTGCCAGGAAAGCTGGTTAAATAGATTTTGGTCCTGTGGTTTAGGGTGTAAAATAACTGTTTTTCTTTATTATGACACCACTTTGACTTTTAACTTTTGCCGTTTTTGTTGCCGTAGTTTGGACATTCACCCGTATGTAAGAGGTTTGCTTGAATACAATGTAGTCTAAAGTTAAGTGAAGTTTCCTGGAATACTTGGATAAGGAAGAATGATCAAATGAGTACACAACCCCAAAAAGACCGTTCCTCCAACACCCACTTTTAGTACTTTAGTGCTAAGGACATATTTCAGTCGATGCAGTTATCGGAGGCATGCTGCAGTTCAGACTTTGTTAAGGTGTTTAAATCACAATGGTTGGGCTGACAGACACTACACTACATCTTAACTGCTACACTGGCACGGTAGTTATATCTTGATGAAGCTTGGCTGATGGATGAGGGACGTCAGTCAGAAGTTTCAGTTGATACCTTTCTGTGAGTGATGGAAGCACGTTTAGTTTCAAACACAGACACCGTTGAAATTGCTTCACATTAAGGGAAAGAAATGCATCACTGTGACATTTAAAAACATAAAATAGGAAAATCTAATTCAGTATTGTGCTTGTATGCAGGAGCTAAAAAAGACATTAGGTCATACATTATATCTTTTCTGATTGCCTTTGTGCCAGCTGACATTTACCCGAGCCATGGGATCGGATTTAAGCCCGTCCACCAACTGTTTTCTTGTCATAGATTGATTATAGTTCACACTATGACGGTGACACTATAGGAACATCTCCTTCTATTTTTGATCGCCAAAAAAAGCAAGTAATCACAGAGAGAGTTGGAGGTGTCAGAAAGGTAACATGTATGCTACTTCACCATATCTGTGAAAAGCTTCATTTCTGTCTGTTCAGCGTTTTTGATTAGGAAAGAATCTACAAAGTGGCACTCTGTATTGTGGATTAAAGGCATAAAAAAGGAGAGGAAAAAAGGATACTTTACTTTTATCTGCATATGGAAGTTGTCAAGTTGGAAACCATCCATGGGAAATGGCAGGAAATAAAGAGAATAAAATGGAGATATAGGAATTATTTACTCAGGCAGTATTAACCATGTCATATACAGATAAAAAAAAAACTTTTTTTTAAAGGTGCCTGCTGCATGTATTTCATTACTTTGTGGTAATGTCTAAAGTTATACCATGGACTATACATGTAACATTTTCTTGTGGAATAATGCCTTGGTTACCTTGTTTCAAGCCATTGTAGTGTTGTATAGAAAGCCTGCAGGAAGACTTGATTTGTGCCAGTTCTCATTAATATTCAACGAGCTAAGCTTGACTCTGATTGGCTAACAGCTAGCCAATGAGAGCCTGACTATCAGTATCCTTTACACAGAGCAACTGGGCAAGATCATGAATAGTAATGAGCTCAGGCAACATGACGTCAGACTGACCAGCTGTTGTGATTGGCTGATTTCTCCTCTTATTTCTTTTCAGTGGCTAGAGCTGACAGAGGAGGTAGTAGTTCATTTCATATTCACAATAGAGCACAAACACCTAACATATTTCAAATAATGCAAGTAAAAATGGTTTTCTGTGGCAGGGCACCTTAAAATGTATCAAGAGCAGACATCATTCTAAAGTTGAACTTTAATTAGATAAGTTGACACATTAAACAATAGATTGAACAAACAACATAAAAAACTATACCTAATGGCCCCCTCCAAAATAAAAGTCTTCTCTCCAAAAAATAATTTTCCTCTCAGACCTTCATTATCTTTCCATAAACGTCCTCCATGTCAGATGTGTATTTCCCCCCCAAATAAGTTCACTATTTAACCCTTCCTACCGACCTACACATTTGTTTTTCTGAGTCAAAATATCACATAAACCTTTTAATCAATGAGTTGGTTCTTTCCGACTATTATTGACATTTGTCTTTTTCCCCAAATGTTATTAAATTGACAAACACCCAAATTCAAGTGGTGAACTGATTATTTAACTTGTGAGGAACGTTAAAGGAAACCATCCATCTTACTATTTTGGACAGTTTGTTTGAAAGAAAAACAAATTTCTGATATAGAAACTTTTTGAAAAGTGGTCAAATTTGACCCAAAACAGGAGGGTTAAAAGTAAAAAAAAATTTGATTTGTTTTTTCTCCAAAATTCCTGAGCGTCACTACCCTTAGAAGATTTCCAGGAAATGTACAGACCCTTTTGTAACATTCTTTTAACCAAAATGTGTCCTAAGACCTAGTATTACTTTGTATGTGCATCCTCCCCAAAAATTCCTGAGTTTAACTCTTTGTAAAATGTCTATAATAATTTACCAATCCTTTGCAACCCCATTCAGGGCTACCTTCACAGATGTTTTTGGTTAACTTTATTAGTTCCTCTCATTGTCTATAATCACTGTCCACACTGATCACAAACATAGCGATGCAAGATGACACTGAACTTTGAGAGGTTTGAAAATATGTGTAAAAGGAGGGAACCCCAAAACAACGGTTCACCCTCTTTAGCACAGCATGAATCACCATGTCACCACTGATTGCACAGCTGTACCTAACTTAGACAACAGGGGAGGAACCTGGCAGGCAGCAATGAATGGTTTTTGTTGATGATAAAACGACAGCAATGCTTAAAGACACATATTCCATGTACTCAAAAGAGATCTTCTGGTTGCTGGGTAGAGTGAATTTTACCCGGATTGTCTATGCTATCTTTAGCCCCTCCATCCGTTTCCACTCTTGTCGTTCTCCTGTGAGTAAGCTGCTGAATTATCCATGAGGTCTTAGACAAGCTGAAGGCAGACAGGCAGTTGTACGTAACACTCTGAAAGGGTTTATGGGCATAATGAAGACACCCCCGCTCCTTCCTCTCCTCCATGAATTAGTCACGGAGATGAAGGAAGCTTTCCCCCCTCCCCCTCACAACAGTGACACTTATTCGTTAGGTGATGTGGGTAAACATGCTTCCATAATATTTTAAGGCTGAATTTGGAGGCAAGCAAGGTCACGACCGCCGGTTGCTGAAATTCCTTTTTTCCTAAAATAGTCCTCAGGCCTCTTTCTTTGCTTCCTCTTTCTCATCCCCAATTCTTCACAGTAGCTGATAGCTTTTCAGGTGAAATGATGGACCTTTTTAAGGGAAATATTCTACTTTTATGTTGTTTTAAAATATTTCATTAAGCAGTGGGGGGTCTCAGGTACAGGTAGCACCAGTGCTACCTGAAGTGCCTCATGTATCTCAATGTATCTCCCCAAAACATTAGTTGTCATTCTTATTTCACTCTAAATGATAAAGAGCCCATGCATAAAAGTGACATGCATGAGAAAAGATTTTACACACTTGATTGTAACTGCACACACTCTCAGTAAAGAAGGTCAACCACTTCATTATGCTGCATTTTTATCATATCAAACAAAGAAAATAAACACTTGCTGGCGGACTGAGTCCAAAGATTGTTGGTTTGCTATTTCCGATCCCTGTCCTGGATTCAAAGGCGGGAGTAACATCCCTCCGTCTAGAGTTACATCTTAGAGGAAGTTATGTAGCTGCTACTGCTTTTAGACCACTTGTTATTCTTGGCATCTCTCAGCTTGGATATGTTGAATTGTATGTTAGGCAGATGCTGAAAAGAGGCTTCATGCACTTTCCTGTTTAAAAAATAAATGATTTAGGGGCCCTGGTGACTTCTAGCGAGGTTTTGCTTTTAAAAGAGCTAGTTCTTATAGAACAGCTTCTCGTCCAACTAAGTCGGAAGGTAAAAGTGTTTATAGCTGTTTAGAACAGTCACACTAGACAATGGGGGTGAAAAGCCTCACACTTTAAATCAGTCTCTCCTGGATGGCATTCAGTGTTGAACTTGTGTTGGACACATCCAAAGTGACAGAAATAGCTTTGTAAAGATTGACAAAGAAGGTTTCAACTCTGCTTACTTTAACTTCTGCATACTTTCCCACCTCCACGCACACCTGACCAATCACTTCGTCAGGTGGGTGTGAATTAATTTTGGAAAGTTACAGAAATTATCGGCCATAGGCATACCGGTCCCTTCCGATTTTAAAAGTATGAAATATTTTCCAAAGATTTTCCAGCAGTGCATCAATGTACTCAGTGGTGGTGTCTGTTAAACTTGTCCTAATCCTCTCTAGGTGTTTCACTGCCTTCACAGCATCCCTAAATGTGTTCTTGAGATACATTAGGCTGATTAACAACGGACATAATCCTCACGCAATTAGCAGCTAGTCGTAGCACCATCTTTAGAGTAACGACTGGCGCTCCTCCTCAGCATCAGCTGGTGGTGTTAAGTACTCCCTGAGGGTTTGGAACAGGGGAGATGGAGGAGGACACTGGAAGAAAAGGAGGGAGTGTGGTTTGGGACAGTGGTGGCGGGGTGGCAACTCTTTTGTTTGAGGCTTGTTAGAGAGATGGGGGCTCTGCAATTGGGTGGAGAGCCCCAGTTGAGCCTTGTTACCCTCTGTAAATCCCGCTCGGAGCTAACAATAGCAGCGACACTCCAGATATAGAGGCTTTGACAAGTCATCGAAATTCAACCGTATGCAGAGACACTGTCTCTCTGAAAAGATAAATTAGACCAACCATGTTCATTAATAGCACTTGGCTATTTGTGTATATAGCTATCTATCTTGCCTGTCTATTTAATCGAGCTATTTTGTCCGTCTCACTTAATTACTATAGGAGAAAATCATTTCCAGGTTCATTCTTAGTTTTGTGACAATGACTTCAAATTTGGATTGTTGCTTTGCGGCAGAATGCAAGCAGTTCATTTTCATCTAAGACTCAATTACAGATTATATATAGATTGAATCTTTGTTTCTATCCACAGTTTTCGTTGTTATTCAGGTGATTGATATTTTTCTGGATGCGCGTGATGCCCAGTGTGATGGGATTGGCAGTAAGACAGGAGGCATGATGCCTTTTGAAGTACGTCTGTGAGAGATATTGCATGTTTGACATACACTGTGAGGCCCCTGGAACAAGTATGTACAGTCTGTGTGGGTACTGGTGTGTATGATGACAGATGATCTGAATTTATTCATGCACTCTTGTATCTGCTCACATGTAAAGCTGAGGCTAGGGCTGCAGATAACTATATTTGTTTAGTCTATAAAATCAGAAGATGGTGACAAATGAACTGCATGATTAAAAAGGGAGAAAAGCAGCAAGATCTACCAATTCCAACTCTGATATTTCAAACCCATGTTATGATCTCTTGGTACCTGTTTTGTGTCTTTTTAGAGCTGTTTTGACCAACTGCCCCTTTGCTTGTTTGAAAGCCATGATGTCTCTCTCTCATGGGTGGGGCAAATTCTCTGGGCGAGCAAAGCAGAGAAAGGGGAGGTAATCTTGCCCTTTATGACCTCATAAGGGGCAAGACTCTACCCATTTCAGCTTTTATTTTCTCAAAGGCAGAACAGGATACCCAGGGCTCGATTTACACCTGTTGCCATTTTCATGCAATGGGACCTTTTAATGAAAAAAGGTAAACACTCTCTGATTGCAGCTTCTTTTAATGTGAATGCTTTCTAGTTTCTGGAGTGATCCTCTGTGACTGAATAGCTTTAAATTGTGGATTAACAAGACATTTAGCATGTCATCTTCGGCTTTGGAAACCACTGATTATCATTTGTTAACCATTTCCTGACATGTTATAGACCAAACATCTAATTGATTAATCGAGAAAAGAATCAACAGATTAATCAACTATAAAAAATAATCTTTGCTTGCCCTAGTGTCTTTGTGAAAACATTGCATTGATTGATGCTACTTTCTATTTACTTTGTGTGTGTGTCTTTTCTTCCAGCTGGAGATGGAGAAGCTGCAGCTCCAGAGTCTGGAGCAGGACCACCGCAAGCTGACAGCGCAGCTGAAGGACGAGCGTGAGAAGAACAAGCACATTGTCATGATGTTGGTGCGAGAGTGCAAGCAGCTTGCCACGCGAGTTGTAGAGGAGTCTCAGCGCTTCGACGAGCTCCAGGCTCGCGTGGACGAGGAGAGCCGCACCTCTGGCCGGCTGCAGGAGGAGCTGAGCACCGAGCGACAGCGCAGCCAACAGATGGAGGCCAAGATGGAAAAGCAGTTGTCGGAGTTTGACACGGAGCGGGAACAGCTGCGTGCCAGGCTGGGCCGCGAGGAGGTCGAGAGCCAGAGTCTGCGGCAGCAGGTGGAGCAGCTCAGGACTGAACAGGGCGAAAGGAAGGATGGTGCCGCTAACGCCCAGCCTGCTGCTGCGGCTCCCGCCGGTGCAGAACCTGCTGCTGCCGCCAGCACACCACCCAAACCTAAAGCTGTGATGTCTGTTTCTGTAGCCACAGAGCCCATCAGCTCTCGAACAGCATCTTGCCAAACGGACCTGCCCCCCACTGAGGTGGAGGGTCCCAAGAAGAACCCCCTCACCATACCTGTCAAACCAACCCCTGCCAACTATGTGGGCCTGAGTCTGCCAAAGACGAGTGGGAGGGGGATTGTCCACAGTAGCTCAGGAGGACTGGTACAGACAGAGAACGGCTCAGAGGGCCAAGCCCCCCACGGCTTACCCAGTGGAGTCAGCCCCCGTGTCCAGGCGGCCCGCTACAAGTTCCAGGAACAGGACCAAAATGGCACGTCGTCCCAGAGTCCTCCGGCCCGTGATCCGTCCCCCACCAACCGTGACAACTTTGCCGCCAAGCAGCAAGCACGTCACACGGTCACACAGGTCCTTTCGCGCTTCACCAGCCCTCCAGCAGGGGGCTGGACCCCTGCGTCCAGGCCTGCCACACTCTGCATCGGAGGGGGGCCCTTTTCCCGGCCGCCTGGGCCATCCAATTGGCCTCAAGTCGCCCACGGTGGCCAGGATCGACCGGGGAAACCCTCCCCCTATTCCTCCCAAAAAGCCAGGGCTTTCCCAGACCCCTTCTCCTCCTCATCCACCCATCAAGGGGGTGGGGGACAGCAACCGCTCTGGGGCTGGGCTGAAACCAGCCACGCCCCAGCTGCCGCCCAAACCCGCCCTGGACCTGGTCCCAGCCCTGACGGCCTCTCAGGTGGGTGCCTGCTCCCCGGGGCCTGGCCGGGGCCCTCAGCGGCAGCCGGCAGCAGCATGTGCAGAGTGCCCCCCTGTCATCAGCTCTGCCACCACTGTCAGTAGCCCCTCCTCCATAAACCCCCCCTCCAACTCCTCTTCCATTAGTGCTTCATCCTCCCGTAGCCCCCGAGCCTCCGCAGGCAGCCCCCTGGCAACAGCATCAGGTAAAGGGGCTCCTCCATGCTCCACCTCCCTCCAGTTCTCCCCACTGCCTCTTTTCTTCGACTGTCTTTACACGGCGCAAGTTTAGCTTAGCATAGCATAGCATAGCAATCAGGCCACAGGGAAACTGGTATAACCACAGGAAAGCAATACAGAATAGCAATTCAGTTTATGTCACTGAATCCTTAAAGTACCTCTGCATCCTCTCTGTACTTACTCTCCTCCTCTGCCCTTAATATGTCCTCTCTCTGGGCACCTTTCGTTTCCCATGTTGTCACATTAGCCCTGTTGGTTCAGTGTCAACAGCGGCCATTGACATGTCGCTAACATGTGCCTGAATGCTTCTTGGAGACTTAAAGATTAGCCTTCAGGGTCAGTTGAGGCAAAGCAGACGTTTCCCCTTCTTGCGTATTCAGATTGGTTGGTAGCTCTTCCCAACAGTAACCCCTATCCTCTCTGAAGCTGATGCCAGAGGCTGCTCTCTCCTCCCCTTCCCTTTTCCATCCTCCAGTAGCATGCCATCACCACTTCTGTACTTTCTGCACTCTTTCTGTTTCAGCTTCCATTAACTTGTCCCACTGGCCTTCTGTTTGTAATTTAATTGTTTTGATATAAATGTAGGCATTTATATTTACCTTGCTTGATTGTACCGTGTAGTATGATCATAGAATAAGTACACTTTATTACAACTTTGGTCTCATTTCCATAGTTTCTATCTGTAATAATATTTCATTCAGTTTTATCTCCCACATCTCAGCAAGACAGTTCCTGAGTTTAGGACAGTATTAGCCAGGTGGGGAAATAAACACGAGCAGCCAGATTATCAGACCGGTTTTAAACAACCTCTGAGCTTTCCCAAATTTATTTTAAAAATTATAAAATAAAACCAAAGCCAACAGAAATGATTACCCAAACGGTTTGTTGCAAAACTCCAACACAGTTTACAGAATGACTTTTTCTCGGTCCCTTTTCCCCACTAACTTCACACACTTACATTTTACCTCCAAATAAGATGGTTTAGATAATTTGTCCTAACTGATGCTCGCTGCTCATGTTTATTGCCCAGTCTGCTTCTTGTTAGTGATTTCGCTGTGTTTGCAGGTATCATGAGTGAAACTTATAAAGATAAAACCTAGAAATGCAAAGCCAAGTTGTAGTAAACTGGAATCATCCTGAAATGTACCTGTGAAATGTGACAGAATGCATTTGCTTTGTTTGAAAGTCTTGTTTTTTTTGCATGAAGATGTATCTCGATTTGAAAAAATATATGGCTGCTTTATTTAGTCACATAACCTAGTGCTTTGCAGAGAACAAAAGACCTACAATGACGTAAAATATATGTAAGATATATTTGTTACCGCACACTGATCTCAAGTCAAAAATAGTATTAACACCAGTGTTCCCATACAGTACCTTTCAGGTTTTATTTGATTGCAGTAGTTCCCAATTATAAATGGGGGGGAATTCTGAATCGATTCAATTTCAAAATAGGTCCACAGATAATTTTTTTGTAGCTTTTTTGTTCCTGACCGCCACCCACTGACGGACAGTAAGTGCAACCATAACGGCTACCGTCATCTATGTTCTTGTGAATCTCTGCTGGACTTTTTCTTTTTCCCCGGTCTTTGTTGCATCTCTCTCTTCAGTCTGTGAAACAAGTTTCTGCACTGAAATTCTCCTTTCAGCCTTTTTTCTTTCTCATCTTTACCCTTCCCTTCAGAACAGACCTATAAAACCAAAGCTAAAAGTAGCATCTCACGCTTTTAGCATGTTTAGTTTGTGGTTTTAGCAAGTTGTTGGTTTTTTCCTGTTTTTTTTTTGTCTGTTTGTTGTGCCTAATCATTTAAAGTAATGATGTATAATTGCAACAGTTTCCAACTGAATAATTTCTGTTTTGTCCACTGTGTGAATACTGTGGGTGAGTGATTATACTGAAAGATGAATGCTGTCCATCACCTCACTGTTAATCTGATGCAACCACTGACTCTTTTGTCCCGGCTGCAGCACCCGTCACATGCTGAGACAATTACACATTTTATTAGTGTTGTGAGAAAGCTTTGAAATAATGTTGATTTCCAGAGTAGGCAAAATAGTTCAGCATATTCCAAACATTAAACATATGTAGATAGTAAATATAAATGTGATCTATTACCACAGTAAACAATGCATGTGAAGAATAACAAAATTATCTCAAAATCTTGTTTTTCAGCAAAACAATGAAAATATTACTGATATTTGGGGATGTTTTTTTTTTTCCTGTTCTAATTAACTTAAAGAACATTCACCTGTGTTAGGGAAATATTTTTCTGTGCATTAATTTATGCCAGTTTACCATAAGAGGAAATTCCCGTTAACCTTTAAACTCTTTCAGACCATCCCGGTGGATTTATCTTTGTTTTGTACTGCAGCAAGTATTCAAACTTCTTCTTTTTTTTTCATCCTAGTGGTGATCCCAAAGTGGCCAAAGATACCAAATATGTCAGGCCAAATTTCACAGAAAACAAGATATCTGGAACAATATATAATCAGCCATAAAAACAATGAATTACGGGTTTGTATTTTAAATTAAATCTAGGCAGATTTGTTTCCGATTTGACAACAGTAGTGTGCCATTTTTATACATTTATAAAAAAAACTAAACCTATAAAGGACTTAATGAGGTAATCAGGAGCTTGAAGAGGATTAATAAGAAGGTAAGAAGTTTGTTTTATAAGCCACACATTAACAGCAGATCTGAGGGGAGAGATAATCTCCTGGTTGAGCTTTAACCACAGTTGTGTTGGATGAGTTCCAGCTGAGGCTGAAACAAAACCTCGGTATGTAACTTTACTGTTCTACTTTTTCTTCCCCGCAATCCTCCTGTAATCCTACTGGTATGTTCATAACACAAACCAACCACAACATGGGATTTAGCCAAGAATAGCTCCAGGCTACAGAAACAGAAACCACCTGGGTGGCTTCTTTTAGAGGTTTAATATTTGATTTTGGTAGAACTAGCTGGTTGGGACTAGCTGAACTTAGTGTACCTACCTTTAGTAGCCGAGCACTTCACACACTCTGTATATTCAGTTAGTTTAACTTTAGTTGTGTAGCTTAGCTAGCTGAAGTTAAGATAGCCTCAGTGGCAGTTAGCCCTTCAAAATAAAAGCTCTAGCTTTGCCAGTCAGCTAACCTTTTTAGAATTTTCTCATTCTGTTTCTTCTTAAATATCACAGTTTGTGATATGGTTTGACATTATTACACTGTGTGCATTACATTCTATATCCTCTTGTTCCAATTCTTCATCAAAGTTCAATTTTATCAAAGTTCTTTTTTTTTATACCTGCACAATTCCATCAAATGGACATTTTTACCTCATTTTATAAACATTTCAGCCAAATTCAGCTTGACATATCTGGCATCTTTGAAACGATGGTATCTCAACTAGAATTTAAAAATCTGGGGTTTTAAACAATATTTGGCTGCACAACATGAGCTTGTACTCACTGGAAACAATTATTTAACTACAACTTGTATCCCCTTGCTGCCTGCTGCTCAGACAAAAGAGACTGTACTAGAGTATGCGTGGAATTGAAATGTGCTCTCCTTCCCTTCCAACCCGTTCACCTTCTTACACCCTCGCTCTCCCCTGCTCAGCACTTGTAGAAGCTTCCTCTTCCTCCTGCTCTCCCTCCACCTAGTTTAACCTGTGCTGCTCCTGCTCCTCCTCCCCCCTGCAGGCTGGTGTCCCTCCGTAGTCTCCTCTCTCAGCGGCGGAGGGCCTGCTGCCCTGGACAGCGGGCGCCCCCTGCTCCCCCAAGCTGCTTCCCAGGGAAATGTCACTTTATTGTCAATGCTGCTTAACCAACCAGACCCGACCACCACTACCACCTCCAACACCATGTCCACCAACACCACCTCTACCACCGCCATGGACAACGAACCCGATCATCTTGACCAAGACCACCACCTCTACCACAACCACAACCAAACCTCTGCCTTGTTTGCTGCTGCTCAGAATGGACACACAGGTAACTGGCATTTGATTCCTCAATAATCGCTGGCTGCTTAACATTTAAGGCACAGCAGGTATTTATAAAGCTGGAAATGGACTTAAAGGGGTAGTTCAGCAGTAGACCAGCAACTCGTGTTCGCCGAGGTAAAAAAAGGTTTTTGTCAAAGGAGTCTGGTGACTTTGAAGACAGCAGATATTTCATCTTCAGAAAGGAAAAGGGGTGAAAATATTCTAAATATACAGTAGCATACACATAAATGATTATAGATTGTTAAAGTCTAAATGTTTAGCTACTAAACCCGTCCACAGAAGTACATTGCTTGGCTTCAGTGTCGTCGGGGTGTGCTGGCCGTCATCTAATGCAGGTAATGCACTGACTATGGAGAAGTAGCACACTGGAAACTCTCTCCCTGTGATCCAGACAGGCCAGGGCTTCCACTAATGACAGTGTGGTCATGTTGGGATTTGTTTTCTCGGAATCTGGGCTCTTAAGCAACCTGGGGAAAGGTTTTTAAGTCTACAATATTTCATAGACTAAATCCATTATTTTTTTAGACTCAGTATCTTTAAATCTGACTGCTTTTAACAAAAATTAAATAAACTATTCTGCATTTACTATCTGAATCGAGTTCCTTTCACATTAAAGAGGGATTTAGAACTAAATCTAAATCCTCTATAGCTTCATTTTTGGGGGGAAAAACGTGAAAATGTCCAACAATTTAGTAATAATTTAAACATTTTATAGACTTTATATTTGGTGGCTGGTCATCATCCTTGGTGAGAAACTTTGAAACTCATGGATATGGCCCTGAATGCAGATGATTTTTTTTATAAGGGATTATGATCTTGTGACCCACACAATGATACAATTTCACAAACTCTTGACTACACAGTGTTAAATAACTGTTGGTTAAATAACATGCAAATCAATCAGTGTGCGCCAGTTGTTTTCCTTTGAACTTTTCTGGCTGCTTCTGTCCAAAGCACCAATGTGTGTGTTTATTTTGAAGCGTAGAATTGAATCCCTGTCTTGTAGTTTCGAGTCAGCGGTTGGCTGGATGATTGATTTCAAAGAGTAGTCTTAAAGGACCGGCCAGATGCTTTTATTGATTCATATTGAGAGAGATACTCTAAAATACAAACAAAGGTTTCACACGGGATTGGTTGTTCCATGAGCGAGGCTGATATAAATGAAATATATAAGACCAAAAGACAAACAAACTGCGTAAAGGCTGAGCTATGAAGCTTCCCCCTCTTGTCGACAGCGAGTCACAACGTGGCATTTTAAATCGGGCCCTGAAGTAGTTTCTTTTGCTCGGGTTTGACTTTGTAAAACTGCAAAAATATAAAGATCAATGCTGAAGAGGAGCCAGCTGCTCAGCTGACTTCCTATTAAAGACAGTGTAGAACAAAGGTCATATTGATAGGAGAGTGGACACTAAATGCCGCCACAAAGGAGATTTATTTCTGTTTTAGTTGGTGCCCTTTTCCAGAGCAAATCAGTGAGTGATTCAGGTTTGAATATCTTGTGAAACAACCTGTAGAGGGAACTATATTTTGAATGATCAGTTTATTTAAAGTGTATTTGAGGATGACGTCCTCAAATGTCTTCTCAATGTCACAACTCAAAAATATCCAGTTTGCCGCCAGAAGACGAGTGAATAAACTAGAAAATATTCACATTTAAGAAGCTGCAATCAAGAGAATTCATAATTATTTTTTCTTTTTGAAAAATGACACACAAAATAGTTGGTTTATTTAATAGTTGACAACCGATCAGTTAATCTTTACAGCTCTACAACAGACGATATGATTAAGATACAACATATTCAGCATACATTAGCATTGCCAAGCAGCTGGTTGTTGATGTGCTTTTTGCAGCGATCTGAAGATGCAGTGAGAGGACAAAGACCTGGAGCTGATAAACACTCTCCGTTGTGTTGTTTTAAAGTCTGTAATTGTAAGAGAGCTGCGGCTGGTCCCATTATGTTGGCTGCCGTGAAATGAGATGGACTGTCATGTCCGGGGCTGTAACCACAGCATGGATGTTGACCACATGCTCGTTACCCTGACACACAGGAAGCAGTGCTGTGCATACAGTCGCACACTTAGAATAATTAATGCATGTAGACCGCTTCACACACACAAACCCATGTACACGCTCTGCTGGTCTATCAAGATCTGCTTCCCTGCTGAGATGTTTAGTAACATTCAGTCGAGAAGCGATGATCCATGAACACGACTAATGCAGCTGAAGGACACCTGTACTGAGGGCTTATATAGAAGGCGGGATGTACACAGAGGAGACCCACTCGCTGACACACAAACACCTCCCATCAATATGTCTGATCACTGTTTACCTCTCCTCCTTCACTTACTTCATTTCCCGAAACAACCACACGTAGATGGTTGGATGTGGGAATATGTGTGTACATTGAGTAACGAGCAGTAGGAAGCCACTACAACTGACAGGCGATTGTAATAAAACAGCAGTTTGAATATAGATGTTTTGGGGTTGTAGATTTTATATATATATATTTAATTTTAATTTTTTACATAAAGAAAGAGAAATCGGATGTATTCCATTTAATGCAGAATTCACTCTATATTCATTCTGTACTGTTTTTCTGGTGGCTCCGTAATACGTGGTGTGCCGTACAGAGATGAATATGTATAACTATTTTTGTATTTGCGGATGTCACATGCACTACAGAGAGCTGGTGTCCTGCCCCACTTCTGGTTTGCTCCACTGGCTTTTCATGTCCAGTGATATTTCTCATAAAAGGTTTCTTTCATCAGTCTTTGTGAAAAGCTGGAGCGCTCGTCTGGGGATTTCTGTCCATATTCTAAGATAAATGGGTACTGTACTATTGTACTGGAGAGTAACATCTGGACAGCTTGGCATTTTATTAAAAATAAAAGCGCCACTAAAACTCTTGGGAAATGTAGTAGCCGAATGCTAACACAAGTATATATTGTTGATTCATCTTTGTTGTTTTAAAATGAGGAGGGGCTGAAATTGTCTTTATTTCAGCATATTGGACAGAACAAAGGCAGAACTGTATCATGTTTCATCTTTTTAGAACAGCTAGTGAAAGAAACTGAGAAAACACGTAGACTGGTGAACGCTCATGAACAGAGGGTGGCACAACTTCAAAATAAATTCATTAATGGCAACGTATTGTAATTTAAAAAAAAGAAAAAACTTGTTTACACTGATTTTGGAGGATTATGCCATCAATGCCGTACCGACTACTGTACCTACTGAAGTGTATCCAAGGCAAGAGTAAAAGGTGTTTGCTCTGCTGTATACAGTGTACGATTTTACAGTTTTTATGTAATTTACACTGACATGTTTTTGCATTTTTTTTGATGTTGTAGACTGTAATTATTGTGTTTTGTTAATTCTCTCTGCTCACGGCTGCAGCATTATCATGTTTCTGTCTCTCTCTGTCAGAGTGTGTGAAGCTGCTGCTGTCTTCGGGATCGCCTGCTGATGTCTTAGATGAAAATGGATTCACACCTTTACACGTTGCTGCCGCCCACGGCCACAGCAGGTGAGCTCCCACGGGTCATCCTCTTGTACGGTAACGCTGCGTTTATCTCCTTCCATCGGGCAGAACGATGGATGGTCACGCAACACTTAGTCCAACTCTTAAAGTGGGCAAGTTAGAGAGCCTTGGTACGCTGCTACTAAAACAACCACCACGTACTGCATTGGTGACCCATTTTCCTGTTATGTTGGAAGCATTAGCGTTTAAACTATACAACAAAAGATATGTTGTTGAATGAGTCCAAGACAAGTTAATCTTGGTGGCCGGTTACACTTTTATTTAGCCTGTTTAGCATTCTGAATCATCGCTAAAAACTGTAAAAAATAAATTACAGCGATTTTCAGCGATGATCCAGAATCATGATTTGCTTGGGATGGAGATAGGTTACCATTTTATTTAAGTTTTAGTTTTATTTATTTTTTAAATTTGTTTAAAATCTGTGGGGAATTCTGCCTTTTTTCAGATTTTCAGACACATTTTAAAACCCAGTGTAAGCAGGGTATATGACACCCCATGGTAGCATTTTTGAGACTTGACCTTTCTTGACCCAACAGTAAATGTTAGTGATTCTATATGTAATGTGCTTTCGGTAAATGACTCATGGGACCACAGCTGGAACCTGTCATGCGTGTAATACCCCCGTTATACCAATGCTAGTAACTGCGTTGGGTTTTGGAGCCAGCATGTCTGCTCGGTACCGTCACCACACCAGTATCAACTGGTGGCTTTGTGGCACACAGTATGGACTGTGAAGCTTTATGGGGTGTTTTCCCTACAGCTACAATCAGCTCAGCTCAGAGCTTTAACTGGGCAGCTGTCATTAATGTTTGCAGCTTGATTTCATTTCTACTGATAGGAAGTTTATCTCCGAGCTCTCATTATAAATTAACGACATCTGCTCCTACAGTACACTCAGTCCTGATCACACGTCTTGATCCTGATATATCATACTTACAGCAGGAGAGGCTCTTTGAACTGTAGTTGTGTCTGTGTGTGTGTGTGTGTGTGTGTGTGTGTTGTCAGTGTTTGTTTTTGTGTGTGTGCCAAAAACATGATGCCCAGGACCAGCTGGGGAATGTGCAGTGTTGTAATATCTGATCACAGTGCTATTTATAGATTGGGGATATCCAAAAGGCATTCTGACACACACACATACACACACACACACACACACACACTCTCTAATTTTCAGGAATTGACAATTTTTTCAGTAGTCGTGTTAGCAGACCGGCTCAGTTTTCCTCAGATGATCAGCTCTCTTGTGTGTGTGTGTGAGAGAGAGAGTGTGTGAGTGAGAGAGAGATTTCATCTTTGGGTCTATCTCTTTCAATTTGCATGAAGGATAGACAGCAGTCTTTGGCAGATGACCACTTTTTGGCATGACACCAGTAGCCTGTGATCAAAACAACCAATCAATGAACGCACAAAGGATGTATCAACTCCCCGCCTCCGCTACCATACTGCGCATGCGGAAGTCATTCACTCACACACAAACATGCATACACAGAAATTGCTCAATTTAGAGTAAGATGTGTGCAATCATTGCATGTATGGTGTCATATAAAATGTGTTTTGCACTCTGAGCTTTTTTGATTTGTCTTTTTTATGGTGGTGTGTGTGTGTGTGTGATCACCGAAGGACTGTATCATTTAGTGGTGGCAACAGTTTTGTTATTACTTAGAATTCCTCATGGGTGCGTCAGACGGTGCACTATAGCTTTAACGCCATACATCATGTTCATTTATGCGTATGTTGGTATTTTTTTTCTGATGTCTCTCCCCCTCCCTCCAGCTGTGTGGAGGTGCTGCTTTCTGCAGGAGCTGCTGTGGACTCTGCGGCGGCGGGAGGGCAGACCTCCCTCTTCTTGGCCTGCGAAGCAGGAAGCCTCGACTGTGTCCGGGTCCTGCTGAGCGCCGGAGCCGATCGCTCATGCACCACCACGGTGAGTCTGCTCCACCTTGCTGGCCATTGGTCGCACATGTACAGTACTGCATCAGATTTAAACATCAGGAAATTAACTTTGTTGACTTGGTAGAGTTAAAAAACATGTCATCACCCCCCCTTGAATAATAAAATGTAGCTCTACATTGTGCTTGGGTTCTTGTTTCTAGATTAGATTTTGAGTCATTGTTCAAATGTGTTTGACATCTAAGGTTTTCTGGTGAGTTTAAAGTTTGAAAACTTCAAGTCAAATTGTAGAGACTCAATTTTTGCTTAGTGGTAACATCTTTGAAATTAGAATTGGTTTTGTAACAGGTATTACAGAGTGAAAAAAACTGGCCTGATTGTTAATAATTTAAGGATAAAATACGGACAATAAATTGGGATAGAGACACAGAAATGTAGCTTTGCATTTAAATGTTTTGGATCTTTGTGCCCTTTGATCAGTTACAAATTTTTCCCATTTTTTTGCTTATATAAAATCCATTTTGATGAATATGTGGCATTTGTCCCATTTTGCACGGAGGCTCAGTGGTTAGCACTGTTGTGTACTGGATTCAAGAATCGCTCCTTCCTGTGTGGAGATTCATCTCCCCATGTTGGTGTGGGTTTCTTCTGGGTGCTCCTGTTTCCTTCCACATAAATAAATAAATAAATAAATAAAGACATAGGCCTACATGCTTGCCCTTGATTCAGGCAATGGCATTAAAACTGGAGTTGGTCCCTGCTCGCCGGACTATGGCTGCCCACTGCTCCTAATTGGTTAGAATGGGTTAAATGCAGATGATACATCCTCGCGTGTGTAAAGGTAGTTGGCAAATAAATAAAATATTAGACATTATTACTATACTCTGAGCAAATGTTAGTTAAATAAAATCCACTATTTGTAATTTTAAAAATGTAAAATGTAATTACTTCATGTTTGTTCCTTGGCATTTCTCACATTTTGTCTCCCGTCATTGTTTCGCACTTCTCGGGGGGCTCAGTCGTCTAGTTGGTGCAAGCTAATTGATGTATGGCTTCCCAGGTGTCCATGGTAACCATAGGTGCCATGGAAGCATGTGGTGAGACCGTATATATTCCGTTACTGTACCTGCTTTTGTCCTACATTTAGCCTGGCTGCCCTGCTGAGCCACAGGAGCTGCCAGAGTCTCTGGAGCATATCTGACCTCTTCTGCACACGTGTATTTTTACACACCTGAAATGTTGAACCGGTGTGTTAGGTCAAACGCAATGATTTAACATGGAGGATATCTGAACTTGGTGAAGAAAAAACAGTCTGAGCCCCTTTTTTTATTACCCGGCTGGGTAATTAACAGTGGATTTGCATAGTCTCCCTTTTTTCTATTACCAGAGCCAGTTTTAGTGCTGTTCTTGCCAGACAGCAAGAACAAGACAGCATGTTTATTGTGAACTGCAGTGATCAATGTCTCCATGGGGCATTAAACACAACTTTTGTTAGAGTGGAGGCTTTAAATAAAGGTGGAATTCGGCTTAAAGTGGTTTGTTCTGGTCAAGAATTATGGGTATCTTTTCAGTAAAATTCAGTATCTGAAATCATCAAACATTTCTGTATATTTACCATTATGTGTGCTTGAATGTGTATGACATATAGCTGAAAAATTTAGTTGATGAATTGTCGATCAACAGAAAATGAATCAATATTTCTAATTAATATTTATAGCAATATTTTGAGCAAAAATTCATTAGCACTAATGCTTCTAAAATGATTATTTTCCTACCATTCCATTATAGCAAGCTGAGTCTTTCTGGGTTTTGGATTATTGGAGGAACAAAACAAAATACTTAAATACGTCAATATTGTGCTCTAGTGAAAGAGAAATGATCATTTTTATTGATGTTCAATATAGAATATCTGACATTTTATCGACCAAACTCTTAAATCACTTCAGTCAAGAACGTAACTGGCAGACTAATTGATAATGTAAATCAGCATTAGCTAGTTTGAACCTGCATGTGACATTAGTCGACTTGAATTGTTATCAGATGATTGCATGAAGAAATCAAAATCACATTAGTTTTACTTTGCACAAACGGGAATCATTCGAAATATATGAACTTCAGTCCGAGTTTTGTATTAGTGAGCAGTCACTGTGTGCACATGGACATAAATCACCTCCTCCTCTCTGCAGGACGGCTGCACGGCTCTCCACGCGACGGTGCGCTCCGGAGACGTGGACACGCTGCGTCTCCTCCTCTGCCACCCGACTCAGGGTGACCCCACTGTGACGCCTGAGCCGCCCACCACCCTGGCATTGCCTGCTGCCCTGCTGAACCAGGCCAACAGCGACGGCTGGACGGCTGCACACATGGCTGCTGCCCTGGGCCTCAAGGTGGGAATAAGCTGTGAATTTAGAATGAATTACCTGACTAGGTTTAATGTAAAATAGTTTGTAACAGGGTTGTAACTAGGGGCGGGAATCACAAGACGTCGCAATACGATATTCTTGCGATTTAAAAAAAAAAATATTGCAAGATTCTGTGATAAATTGCCATTTATAACCTTTTTTTCCAACTTCTTATTTTTCCCAATTTCAAACATCTATTTTATCTAAAAAGAAACTTTTCTCTATTTGTTCATATCACTTCAGTTTCATGGCTGCAAAATGGGATTGTCAAGCAGACTGACCAACACATATATAATTATAGATATATGTATCGATATAGTATTGCCACTGAAAATATCGCGATACTATGCTGTGTCAATTTTCCCCCCCACCCCTAGTTGTAACCACAGATTTATACTGTGCAAAGCTTTAGGGCTTTTCAGTGTCTTTTAGCTTATTTATTTGGTTTCATTTACTGTGTGGTTTAAAGTCCGATAATCCTGCTGTACCTATCAAAAGACAGGCAGAATATTGGCCTTTCATTTATCGGATGGACATAAACTCAACTCTAAATGAATGCTAATGTTGCTCTGTGGCTGCCAGATGTGTAAACCAGAGGTTGATGCATAGGGTACTTAGGTTGTTAAGTTGCATCCCCATTTCCTTCACTTGCTTATCTTTCTCGCAACTTACTCTGTCTGGGAGGAATGCGAGGAACTCATCCAAGGAGAGATGAAATGAGGAGATGTGTTTTTGGAGCGATGAGACGTCCTTTCCTCTGAAGCCTCACATGAATTTGTCAGCTTCTCAGGGCGGAGTTAGCAACAACTTTTAGCTGCACAGCTTCCCAGAAGGCTGCTCTCATCTATCCTTGTTCATAGTTCCTCAGAGATTGCTCATTGCTCCTCAGGGCAGGAATAAGAGCTTTCCGGGTCAACCAAGGAGCAAGGAGATATCAAATAAGAGACTTGCAAAGCAGCCATAGACTGTATAAGTAAAGCCAAAACATCTGGATTGCCCCTCTGGTGGCTAGATGCAGTATAGGTCATAAATCCCGCCCCCTCTATGTAAGTGGAAGGAACACGGACCAAAAAAAAAAATCAAAGTACACGTTTCCCAAATTTGTAGCATTTAAGTTTTCGTTGTGGAGATGCGTTTATCATCGTCAACCATGTTTATAGATCATCTAGACTCTACTGTGTAAACCGGCATTTCTCGCTAACATAAAGCGATAATGTATCAGGGCAGTGTGTCTTCTGTCCCCTTGTGGCCAATAAAGACTTCAGCAGCTTTAATCTCAATGTTGCCATATTTAGTCAAGCTCCTGCTTTCACTACTGATCTGCTGCTATTCTGAAGTCCATAATATAGTGTCCAAACGTCTCCACTATTCAATGTATTAATGACTCTAACGTCCAGCCCTGCCGCCAGTCTCCGTGGTGGCAGGATAATGGGACCGCTGACCTTGCTGGCTGAAACGTCCCAATCAACTTAAATGAATGGAGGAGACACCAGACTAAACTACACCAAGTATCTGACTTGAATATAAATGAAGAACGCTGCTTATTCATCCATGCTTTCATCTTGGCTCACAAAGTAACCTGTCCCTCTGATTTGTGATCATGGTCTGTCTGTCTGTGTCTGTCTGTGTAGGAGTGTCTGGAGGTGCTCTGCAGCCACAGTGAACAGGACATCGAGCGGAGGGATAAGTGCAATCGCACTATTCATGACGTTGCAACTGATGACTGCAAAGATCTACTTGAAAACCTCCGTGAGTGTGTGTGTGTGTGTGTGTGTGTGTGTGTGTGTGTGTGTGTGTGTGTGCGCGCACATGGATGTTATACCTTAAAGTAGAGCTGCAAAGATCTATCAATTAGTTAGTTGTCAACTGTGGTTATTTATTATACTCTTTATACTTTATTTTCAATTTTATAATTGATTACGTAAAGAATGTTGACAAACAGAAAAGGAGTAGGTGATATATACTCTTATAGGGCTGGAAATCAATATGACAATCTTTTATTTTCTTATCATTCATTTAAAAATCTAAACATTGAATATTGTGAAGTACTGTAACACAATGTGGCATTTCATTGGAATTTAATAAATGATACTAGTTAGTTATATATGCACAACTGTTTAAACATGTCCAAGTTCAACTTGATTGGCTAGAGACCAAGTTTACCATGGAATCACTGTACATACGGTGTCATTATTTCCTCTATTCCCTGTCCCTCTGCTCTCCTCCAGACTTGTACCGGGTCCTGGTGCGTCTCCATTGTTCAGGTGGAGGCGGGGCGGGGTCCATGTGTCCTGTGGAGGCCCTGGAGGAGGAGGCGAAGGGCGTCACCAGCAGCCAGTTGGTGCTGGGCAGGGTGTCGGTCGACCGCTCCATGCGTTGGTCTCAGCTGGGCTCCACCCTCAGCAACACCTTCACCTCCTACCTCCAGACCATCTGTGGGGAATCGCAGACGGCCAGGGAAGAGGCACCACGCCCCCCGCTAGGCCTCAGTTCCGCCAGCATCGCCTCCATCCTTATAGGTGTGTTCTTATATCCCTGCCGTCTTTATTAAACTCCTTTCCCCTTTCCTTCTTGTCATCATCCACTTCATACCTGTCCTTCTCCTTTTTTGCTTCTTTCCATACTTTCTTAATTTTTCATCACTCTGTCACTCATCACCCTTCCCTCTCATGCATCCTTCCTTCTTTACCTCATCCCTTATCTTTCTTTTCCTTCCTTCTTCTACCTTTCTTTCATCTTTTATGTTTGCCCTCCCTTAAACAGTACTTATTCTCTTCCCGATAGTCCTTCCTGCCTCCAAAAATTTGATCTTTTTCCTCCTTTTCAATATCCTTTATTCAGAGAAAAGAAGAAGACTCCTGTTCCTGAAATTTAGATTTTGAATACGTGTGGTCCTCCATGTTTCTTTCTTCAAACTTGCCGGGGCTGGGAAGCGATGATACCCTGCAGCATTAGCAGCCCCTTTGAGTTTATCATGTGACAGCTAAAACGTGAAAGGCGGAGCAGTACGTCCTGCATGTCCCTTACCGGCTAACATATTTCAAGATGGCGCATGAATATGGAGCGTCTACCTCAGTTTGTGTAAATTTCGAGCCAATAGGAAGACTTGGAATTGATAGTGGTGGTCAATATTCATACAAAAAGACAAGTTTGTGAACAGTTTTGATAATGAACAACTAAACACGTTACACCGTGGATCTTTAAGGCAAAACCTTTGTAAAATATGAGTTTCTCAGCCTTTTTGCTTTTAACATTATAGACTGATTTGTGTTTTAACTGTGAAGCCTTTTCAGTTTAATTTAAAGCTATATGTTCTGCTGGAACGAGATGTCAGACAAGATGAATTTGTTTGGCCGATGGTCGGAGCGTCACTCACACTGCTTTTCTTTTCGAATTGATGAATAACTAATGCGTTGGAACATGTGGAGACTGCATGCGTTGCTTCTGTGTTTCTAGCGATCAAATGTCCTCAGTGTGTGGCTGATTCTGCTCTCTTACTAAAGGCTGGATTAGGGTTGCGTGTGTGTGGGTGGGTGTGTGTGTGGGTGGGGGTGTGTGTATTTTGTGGCCGTGCAGGTCTGTCTGAGTCCCAGACTGATAAAAAAGGAAATCAATGTCCTTGGCCTCAAACAGCGAGGACTACAACTCTCTCTCTCTCTCTCTCACTGTCTGCTGTTTGTCTATTGTTACACCTCTGTATCATATGTTTACTGTCTCTCACACTGTGACCGTCTTTCTCCACACAACATGGGAATAGATTTTTGGTGGATGACGATGAAAGAAAGCACGGGGAGAGGAGGGATGCATAATGGATGAGATGGGTGGAGAGAGAGGGGAGGAATATGCCAATTTAGGAGAAAATGTCTCTCTTCTGTGTCAACGTGGATCAAACTGCAGACATCCAGACACTCTTTGGTCTCTGCCTTTATGTCTGCATGCGTGTCTCATTTGCTTCAACATGTCTGCATATATTTCCACCAGTGTGTGTCTGTGTGTCTGTCTGTGCTCATTTGCACCGCAAAACTGCACAAATCACACACAACACACACAAACAATTTGGCTTCAGAAAAGATGATTTAGAACGACGTGATTTAATTATTGTTCATTTACCATTTATTGGGTTAAAATGTGCAATTAATCATTATTTTGATTTCAGGTCATATGGTGGAGCCCTCTTTTCATTCGTTCTGTAAGCTAAAAAATTAGATTTTGGGAAATTAAAATGTGTCTGGAGTATTAAAAAAGGCAAACAGACAGCTGATGTCAAATATCTGGTCAGATTCATAATCTTTTATCAGGTAGTTTCTGATTTAAACCCCCGGCATAGAACGCTTGTGAAAAGATTTTTTATTGAATGTGCCATTGTCCAATCCAGTAAAAATTCCCAAACTTCCCCGTAAAGATGCCATGATTAGTCGATAAATCATGTGTCAATTGGCTAACTATTCTGATCGATGAGCCGTTTAAGACGTTTAATTGTTTTAAGACAGGTTTCAGTCAGCTGCATGGGAAGCATAATGGAGCATAACTCAAACACCGAGTCTAATGAGCAACTTGTGCCCAAAAAACCCTCCGTGTCCGTCGTCTGGAAACATGTTGGCTTCAGAAAAGATGATTTAGAACAACATGAATAGTTATCCTTCATTTATCATTATCGAGGTCAAATGTGCACTTAATCGTAATTTTAGATTTTATTGTGTGCCCTATTTCCAGATGTATAATTGGGAGACTTTGCTGCTTTTCACTGTCCTGCATTATAGTAAAATGATTCGCTCTGGATTTGTTGGTCAGACAGAACAAGACATTTGATGAGTCAATGTAGATATATATATCAAAGAGAAAGTAATCGGCAGATTAATTTATAATTAAAAATAATGGTTATTTGCAGCCCTAATTTATACATAGCTGGTTCCAATGGGAATACAACCAGCAACCTCTGGCGGCATTAGTGCCAAACTGTGCACTCTGAGCTGCAATGGCAGCCTTTTGAGACTTCCCTCTTAATGCATTTGCTGCTTCTATGTTGCATTTGCTCTGCAGTTACTTGTGACAGCACAGCAGGATTAGTTGGGGAAGTTCTATGTGAAGTTTAGAGTTCATTTTTCAAGTTGGAGGTTTAATTGGTAAGAATAACCTCAAACCTGTTTAACAGTTTCTCTTGGGGATGAAATGAATGTGCAGCAATAGTTTGGGAAGTGTTCAGTACAAATGGAGACGTCTGCAAAAGCTATACTGTATGTCACCTCAGGGGAATTAAACCCTCGCTTGTGGAAGTTTTATGAGTTTACAGTGGAGTGGGGAGCTGCCCCCCCTTAAAGCTGCTGGTTGGATTCATCTTTCACTGAGCCTCTGGCTGAATCATTAACCCCTCTGAGGATTTATTCCTCAATGTTGCTGTCCACAGAATAATGTTGGAAAAGCATGAAGTTCTACAGTATCTGGTGACATATTCATTGTAAAGGTCTACATTATGTGGTGACATATTCATTTTAATATATTAACTTTTACATTTGTACTTGTTTTGTTTTTTTTAGTGTATGAGTCAAACAAATACAGGACTTTTACCTGGGAGACCGGGAGACATATATACATTCTGGATCATATGTACTGATGTAACTGAACAAAAGTCCAGTTTAACCCAAACCACAATCTTTCTCTAAACTTAACTAAGTAGTTTTGGTGCCGAAAAAGAACTTAACTGTAACCACTCCACAACTTTATCATGTTTCAAACTACGACGTTACCTTCTGTGGTTATAAACCGCTCCTGTGGGTTGTATTTCCACTGCTAGGGGCGCTAATTTATGAAACTCTACTATGGGTCGTTTTAGAGTGTAGAAATAAAACACCTATATTGTTATCTAGTTGGGAGGAAACCATCTCTGCAAACATGAATATGTGACAGGTGTTCACTTTGATTACAAATGGAAAAAGAACTATATAGATAGATAAATAGATAGATCTATAGATATCTATAAATAGGTATCTAGAGAGAGAGAGATATCTATCCCAAAAGATGTGCTCCACTCTGCAGAAGAGGCATTTAAAATTTTAAGTGCTAAAACTCCTCGTCATCATGCATCATGTTACCTTTCCTAATGGGATGTGTGTTTACTCTAATTAGATCCTTTAAAAAATAAAAAAAAATACATACAAAAAGCAGTCCCACTTTCAGTCCTGCTTCATATATTCGAGAAGGAGAATATTTTGTGTATTAATGTTCCATCCCAAAAAAAGTACATTCTGTGCTTTAGGAATAAGGCGGGCGTGGCAGAAAAATGCCTATATGCCACGTTATATAGGACATGCAGATAAATTACACTTTGCGGTGCATATAATGTATGCATCTACTATATATAAACTATTTTGTGTTTTTGTTAGCCAACAGCATTTTTCATAGTATTTGTTATTGTGTATTCACTCATTTACACTTTGTACAACAAGTGTGTGCACAGTTTGTGTGATTTTGTCTAACTATCCTAATGCAGCTCTGCTTGATCTTCTCTTCCAGGCGATACTGAGTGGTTGCCTGATCAGGAGCTGCCTTTATCCCCCTGGGACCTGGTCAGAAAGCCTCTCAGCCAGTGCATCACCATCCGCCTCAAAGGTACAAACCTGGCAACCAGAGTCTCTGTTCATTCAGCAGCTCTGAGCCAAAACCAGAATCAGAGCCACCATTACTGATAACAAATGGCATTTAGTGGATGAAAGGACCTTACAAATCAGTTTGGATGCATTTGCAGTGTGGGCAGCGATGTGCTGGGATCTGCCCGCTGACTCACACTGCATGAAGGAACATTTAAGCCAGAACATTTTACAGGAAGAAGCATTTTTGACTTAATGAATTATCCGCCTAAATTAGAAGTAACAAATGATTGTACTTAATCAAATGTATGATTTTGATTGTCTGATGCTAATAGGGACATAGAGCAGGTCTGTCATGTCAGGTTCCACATTTCTTAAGCTACAATCCACACAAAGACATACTTGATTTTGTTCTTTAACAAAGCTGACAAAATGGATCCATGGTCCAGATGAAGCACATGCAAAACACACCAATTTCTCACCATTTACTCTTCTACTTGAAGAACATAATGAGATGTAGATGTGGTGACACATGTTGGGCATTTTCGTGGCCACTAGGCACACATGCAGTCTATGGTACCCGGGGAGATGGGTAGGATTGAGACAAAATGACAATCAACCACAAGTTTGTCAAATGTGACACCTGAGCCCTGACGTCTCTCCATTCTGAGTTGGGTTTTCACATGCCAGATTCACTGTTATTACGCTGATCTAGTTTTTAAATTTTTTTTTTTTTTTACCAGCCTGCTCGAAAATAACATGCCAGCTGCTGGAGGCTTCATCTTCTTCTGTGTTCTTCTTGCCTAATGTGGAAGAGCAGAATCATGATGGCTTACTGTAATGACAGAATTATGACCCTGGTTGGTTAAAATGAATCCTATTAGGAAAAACAGAATAATCTGCAGTTCTACGTACATAGAAATAATTAACATAGGGGTCCATACAATCTTTTACAACTTAAACGGATGTTTTGTTTCCAGTTTCGGACTAGCGACGTCTTGCACGTGGAGACAACTTGGCTTGATAATTAGACTGTATTGAGGACATGGGACAAGTTCAGGACTCAATTGGAAATAATTGTCTGTGTCAGTCAACAAGGAAACTATGTTTAACGTTGTCTACGATGATCAAAGATATGTCAGTTTAAGAGTCATTTCAACAAACTGCACAGATGCTGTTTTTAATAGATGCTGCTAGCTGTGTGTATGGAAGACTTCTCCATTCATAATCTGGCTACAAACTCGTTCTCCAGCCAAAGGAAACTGTCATCAGTGAGGACCCCAAATACCAAAAAATATATATTGCAACCACGGCCCCTTCCAGCTTTTACACCTGATAATGTGACCCTAATGGGATCTGCAGATTATAATTTTTGTGTGGTTGTGCAGTTTTCAGTGGTGAGCCAGATTGAAAATCTGCATAATTTAGCGGATAATATTTTTTTTAAATCTGCTTAGAATTCTCGCTGATGATACACTACTGTTAATCTTTAAGAATGATCACAGACAGTATTAATCTGTAATAGGACATATGATATGAGGTTGTTCAGTAATATTGGTTCTGCAATGTTGAAGAAATCTGAAGAAATCATCTGTTTAGCTCACCTCTGGCCCGCCTACATCAGATACACCCATGTGATTGGTGCAGCACGAATACAAGTGCATGGTTAATGAGCAGCACTACTCTGGATTTCCAAGGTAGAAGAAAGCCATAAAAGACAAAGCTATTAAAGACATAGCTGGAACTGAACCAGGTCTGAACATACTGTAGAATCAGACGCCACTGTTAATGATGATAGACGAGTCCCAGCAGCTGCCATGAGCAGCAGACCGCCTCGCTCTACAGATACTAGAATAATGTTTCTTTCTGTCCTCTGTTGCCGATGCTGCTTCTGTAGCTGCTTCTGTGCCTTAAATTGTGTTACGCAGTGGATTTCTTGTCTCAGTGAGTCAGGAAACAAAAGGCTAAACAATTGTCTGGCGCCATGAAAATCAGAGTGAGCAGCAGCCTAAACTCTCCTTCTCTCTCTCCACCGCTTCTCTTCACTCGCTCATTGATCCATTTTCTCTTTTTCTGCCTCTGTCTGCGTCTTTCTCCTTCTCCACCTTCATCTCTGTCGTTCTTATTTCCTTTTCCGTCTTTCTGAAGGTTCCTTCAGAAGACGTTTCATTAAGTGAAGGCGGGGGGGGGTCCTGTCTTACATTCACAGCACTTACAGGCTTCAGTGGAAAGAAATCTATTACTTAATGCTGTAACAGCTGTAACATATTCATCAAATATTTATTGGAATTTAATTAAGAGACAGTGTGCATAAAGAAAATGGTAGATTACTCGTACTCCCACACATCGTTATTCATCTCTTTCTGGCCAATTTGAGAAAACTGAGACAAATACGTAACTCGAAATTCATAGGATGCTCCTGAAAAGAACAATGTATGGTATTTCAGTACTAGTTATAGAAGATAGTTTTTATACGGCTTCAATTAGTTCATTTCAATAAATTGCCAACTTAATCTAGAGTCTTGTAGTGAGTGCACAGAAGATCAGCTCAATGTGGATTTTAAAATGACAAAGTACATATTCAACATGTATGAAGAATACAGTTTGCAATACCACATTTAAATCTACTTGTGGTAAAATGGAGCTTTTCTCGCAAGAAAATGGATCCTAAAAACTGACTAATCTCAATAAGAGAACATATTTTCTCTCAATTATTCCCATAATTGCTGAAAGAAATGACAGTCCCTTCCAGAAAACTAGGAAATTACAGACCTGTAAAATAAAACTTTACCATTACATTTGGTAAGATGGACATTAGATAAGACAAATGTGTAAAATAATAAAATGACTGCTTAACTAAGGAGCCAACACACGTCAATGGATGTAAATAAAACCGTGTATATGTAAGTTGACGACCATCAAACCCGCCATGACGCATTCCGAGGCGCTGCAGACGTGCCGTCTTACATGAAAAGCAATGGATGTTTTGACACAATAAGACATTGCCAGTGTTGCTATTTATACTGTGTAAAAATCCTATTTATCTTTAAAGTTTTACGAGTGTTGGGAATCATTTAGAAACAATCGTCTGCATCTGTAAAGAAGGAATAGGACATTAAAGGACAAACTGGAATAAGACAGACACATCTGGTATCGGGGAAATAATTCCTGATTCTTGCAACACTAATTTGCATTAGAAGCAAGTCAACACATCATATTGTCACATTTAATTACATGGAAGATTTGAAATGAGATTAATCAGCATCTAAACTGATGTTTACCAGTGTATGGAGCCTAATTATAACAGCTTTCAAATGTAATTGTTTGAATGATTCTGAAAATCTTGTTTAATGAGAATCTTTGAGGAAGGATGCGTTAGTGTTTTTGATTTCCTCAGGAAGCATATGAAAACCTCTCACAGCTATAGTTCACCCTACTCACTGATTGTGAGTGAGCGAGCGAGTGGTCATGGCTGACACTAGTCCTTCCATCTTCAGAACAAACAGCTGTTGAATGTTGTGGTGTTTAAAGTTCCAGTACAGTCTAACCACGGGGGCACCTTGAGGTCTGCGTCTGTGTGATGTAACTGAAGCTCGCTGCTGTCGGCTGCTGACACTGAGCATGTAAACCAGAGCGGATTTGAGGATTTTTGTGTGTGTGTGTTTTTGACAGGTCTATCTGAGTCGTGTCTGGATGAGTTGGCTCTGGAATACCTCTTCCCCCTGCCTCTGCTGCAAAATTACGTCCGCCTGGTATGCAAACAGACACACACACTCATGCAAACACACACACACTCACTCACTCGATCACTCATGCAAACACACATGCCCGCAAACACACACAAAGGACTGCGGGGGATTAGGGATTAGATGAGTAAGATGTCAACAAAGGGAGGGAGCTTGAAGACTGCAGCAAGAGAATGGTGAAGAAAGAGACTGAGAGATGAAGTGATGGACAGATGAAAGAGAAGAATAAAGTGCCACAGCGCCCCCTGCTGGCTATGTCGAGGTGAAGCTGTGAAGGGATTCAAGATGATCAGTTTACATTTCCTGAGATCAACAAAACACACAACAGAGCATGCAGATGAGAGAAACATCGACGACAGCGCAGACTAAGAAACCGAAGCATCTCAGGGCTCAGATTGGATCCAGCAGCATCTGGAACCGTTGTAAATCCCACTTTTCATGACTGATTTATATTTCTTTTGACAGTAAGCTGATGCTTTTTATCCACAGCGACTCGAGTCTGACAGTGAAATGTGTTCCACAGCGCAGGTCGTTACTGTAGCATGCACCGGAGTTCAGGAAGTTAACACTACTATTGTAGTATTAATCAATCCATGTATCATGTTCCACTCAAGTATTTTATTTACAAGAATATATTAGGGAGGAAGGTTAGCAACAATTTCTCTTTGTGAAGTTGTAACCAACATATTTCTATTCTTACTATTGATTTCTATAAATCAGCGTATTAATAAGAGCGAGTTAGTAAACCTGTTAAAGATACTATTTACTGTAGCATATTTAAATACGGGCTAATTTTCTGCTCAATTCATTCTCTCTTTACTACAACTGCTCATTTGTTTATTTATCTATCCGTTCATGATCACATATTATATTTAATTTCAGGTATTTGGTTTAGGCTCTTAACCAGAGTGACTTTCAAAGAGTGCAGCAGCAGGAAAACCACAATTCCCACAAATCCTCAGCATCACACGTATTATCACATTATACTTATTATCAACACTTTTTTATGCCAGGTCATTGATAAACTAATTCATCCCTCCGTTTTTCTTTCTCTTGGTGTTCCAGGTGGAACAGTATGGAAACCTCATCTTTCAAGGGCTTGAGGGCAGCTGTCAGGAGTACATCGCCAGTCTGGTCGCTCGCTGCCTCAAGGTGATCCGCCTGCTCACAAACACGATCCACAAAGCTCTGGTCGTCCATGACTGTTTCAATGGAATCATTCATCCCAAGGACATACATAAATAAATCTGTAGCTACCATGTACAGTTCTGTTTTAAACATTTAAGAAAACATACAGGCTAAGAGGGATGACACTCCTTCTAAAGCTCAAATATAAGAACACAAATGTTTCATTTCATTTATTTATTTTTTTTATTTGACAGGGACAATACAAATGGTATAAACATTGTTACATTTAAATAAAATGACACTGGGATAATGTATATAGGACTTCCAGATGTAGCAAATGAAATGTAAAGACCCTGTCCCTGGTTAGCTTTTTAAGAAATAAAACTATGGATGTACCGAATCCAGATTTTTGGGGTTTCGGCCGAATACCGAGTCCACTGGTTAAGATTCTGCCAAATCTGAAACCAAATGTCAAACCCTCCTCCCGTCCTCAGTCCATTATCACAGTAAACACACCAATGAAGTAAACAGCGTCCTGTGCTGTGACTGTCCTGCCTTTGCCAATCCTGAAGTTGCTGCATGTTGTCTGCAGATTCCTTCATGCACAACTCGTATTCTTTCGGATGTTTCATACGTATTTTAAATGTATTGTTTAGGTTCCTCGCCACCACCAGACGAATCGGCATTGCAACGTGTAGCTCGACTTCAATCGCCTTCTTTTGACTGAAAGTACTGCCGAACATCACTTTTTCTGCTTGAGTTCCATTTTCACTTTCTCACAGCCAGCTGCACTGACCGGTCCACCTTCGTAAACACCTTCCCGCGATCGACGGCGGTGTCGCTACGTCAACCAGCTTAGCGTAGGGTTTGACTTCGTGATGTTTGGCTGAATTTGAAGCAAAGTCCTGGACTTGGTGCATTCAAAATACATAGAAACGTATGTTGCATTATAGTAGTAATATAGAAATAGTTTGGGAAAGATTCACAGAACAGCTGTTGAGGGCTTCCAATTTCAAAATCCGAATGCCATAGAGCAGGGGTGAGTGGTGCGATCGTCCAATCAGGTGAAGTGATGTCTGTTTCAATCCCACTCACTGTTCATTCATTGCCCTACAGCACCAGACCAAGATGAAAAAAAACTCATAATTTAGCTTCTTTCACACTGGAGGTTTCTGAGATTACTTTTTTTTTGTAAACGTCCCCCACACTTATTTTATTATTTTTAAATGTGGCTCTGTTGCACCGTGTGATGCAATGATACAGAACCTGGATGCAAACGGCAAACCACCACAATATCTCACCACAACATGGTGAAACACTGCAGGTCAGGACAACTCGGGCAGCAGAATTGATAAATCAATAGTGATATTTTCATTTCATAACCTTCTGTGCTGTAAATATCAGAGCACATTCAGTGCTGTTTTCATGCTGTTAGAATCACTGTTCCTATTCAGTCTCAAGGGTTTCCATGGCAAAGGCAACAAATGGTTTTCTGCAGTGGCACAGGCATCTGATATATCTGATATGAGCAGATAAAGAACGCGTTGTCGCATGAACAAACTGAGGTTACAATGATTAGATGTTGGAATGTACGCAGTGGTTTTATTGACACAGACCTCTTTGAAAAGAGCGTGTTGGCCTTCTTTTAAACTGATAGTTAAAGCTGCAAAGATGAATCAATTCTTTATCAAATATTAAATAAATCGCCATCTATTTTGATAATCGGTTTGAGAATTATTTTATGAAAAAGTTGAAAAACATCATGTCATCTTGGGTTTTGGCACTGATTGACATTTCTACCGTTTTTGTGGTATTTTATAGACTATAAACTATAACTAATCGATTAGGCAGCAGATTAATATAAATCAACAGATTAATTGACAATGAAAATAATCTTAAATCGCAGCCCTACTGATAATTGACATTGACATTTAATTAATTAGTATTAATTCAGTCCGAGAATAACTGCTCCTGTACACACACAAACACTTAAAATGTCTCTTCTCATCTGTTTTTGTCATCTGTGTTGCCACAGTTTAGTACTATATACTGTACCTCCACCTTTTTTATCCATATAATGGTGTTCATGTGTATATCCTGATAAACTACACATTTAAAAACTAAAGGAAGGAGGAGAAATGTCTTCAGCAGCTGCATGTCGACTGCACTCTCCGATGTGCGTGGAAAACCCTCTGCTCATTCAAATTCTTATCTTGCTGCAATTCTCCCAGCGCAGACTAGTAGTAGAAGATTTCTCGGTGTTTCCATGACAACGTGCTCCCTCTCCCTCTTTCTCCACCAGTCCAAGCAGGAGATAGGGGGGCTCGGCTGTGACATGGTGAGGGTGGAGGTGGACGAGAGCCTGACCAAAGAGCAGCTGCTGGAGACTTTCATCACCTGTGGTAGGGACGGACACACACACACACACACACACACACACACACACACACACACACACACACACACACACACACACACACACACACACTGTATGGACATGCACAGCAGGTTAACACAGCAGCAGCGACATTTTTCAGCTTCTGTTTTCCAGAAAAAGCTCCCCAATTTTTTTTTTACAAATGTTATAATGGATAAATTCAATTATTTTTCAATCAATCATTTAAGCAAAAATGCCATACTGTTTTTCTTAGTTTATGATAATAAATGGAATATCTTTGGTTTGTTGGACTAAACGACACCTGTAAACAGATTTTTTTTTTTTTTTTTTAGATGTAGCAATGAATCGATTATCTGATGAAAGAATCATCATCAGATAAGTTATTAATAAACATAATCATTAGTGGTAGCCCTATGCTAATGTGACTTTTTTCTACTTAGTATACTGTGACTGACTTTTTTTGACATACTATACTATGACGTTTTATACCTTTTTATGACATACTTTACATAGTATATTATATTCTTTTATTCTAAAGAGTTTTTTATGATCTTTTTATGACATACTTTACATAGTATATTATACTTTTTTATGAATTTTTCAACATATACTATGACTTTTTTCAACCAGCTATAGTATGACAAATTCAGAAATATTTTGATAAACTATGACTTTTTATGACATTTTTCCTCTTACTACACTGACTTTTTCCTCCCCATTTTCCATCCCACCCCCCACTCAAATCTATACTATGCTGACTTTTTTTTAAAGAATTCTTTGACAAACTATACTATGACAGGCGGCTGTGGCTCAGTGGTAGAGCGGTTGCCTGCCAATAGGAAGGTTGGTGGTTCAATCCCTGGCCCTGCAGTCCCATGTCGAAGTGTCCTTGGGCAAGACACTGAACCCCGAGTTGCCCCCGATGCTGTGCATCGCAGTGTGAATGTGTGTGTGAGTGTGTATCTGATGAGCAGATGGCACCTTGTACGGCAGCCTCGGCCACAGTGTATGAATGTGTGTGAATGGTGAATGTATCCTGTAGGATGTAAAAGTGCTTTGAGTAGTCGTTAAGACTAGAAAAGCTCTATATAAATACAGTACATTTACATTTACTTTTCATGACTTTATTTGGACATAATATAGTATAACCTATTCTGACTTTTCTACTTTCAACTTTCTATGACAAACTATATTATGATTTTTTTTTTAATCTTTTTATAATTTTTTTGACATATCATGCTGTGACTTTTGTCCACAACATATAATATGACTTATTCTGTTTTTGGCAGCACCGATTGTTTTCAGTGTCATCCTTTAATGATCCTCTGAGCCCTCGTCCTGCTGGTGGAAATGTCTTGTAGGCTGAGAGTTGATCGGTGTTGCGTTCAGCTGAGCCCACCACTCTGCAGGGCCGTGTAGTCCGTCTGGGTGCTGTTCCCTTCCAAGAGACATTATTAGTAGGGCTGCACTATAAATCTTTTTTTTTTATCGTCATTGCAATAATTGGCGCAATATTTACATCGCGAAGGGCTGTGACATATTGCATAAGACACTTGGAGATTTTTTTTTGTGTTGAAAGAAATCTGTAGAAAACAGCACTTTAGTGCTGCCTTTTATATTCAAATCAATGTTCAATTTGTTCAATAAAAGAGTGTTGGGAATGATTTCCTTTCATTTTGTATTAAAGTCAACAAGCAATTTGTTGAATTTTAGCAGAATACTGAAAGTAGCAGTAATGCAGAACTGAGTCCACTTTAACATATATTTATTTATCTATGTTATTTAGTTATATGTCGTGTATTAGTATTAAATCAAAGTTTAAATTGTTAGAATTGGACATTTGGAAAAATGTCCCTTAATAATCACTTTCCTGTTCAAAATGAATATGCAGTATGTACACTTTGCAAACCGCCACATCAATTTTCCCAGCACGCCTGAAAAGCTATAACTGTCGTTTTATTATTCAAAATCCCACTGTTGCCCCGTGTCTCTGCCTGCCTCAGGCTTCCTGGTGCCAGCGGTGGGGTCAGGGGTCAGCGTGCCAGCCGGTAACACGGGCCACTGTGTGGTGGTGCTGCTGGAGGGACTGAGAAGGCTTCATCCCTAACAGGCCTGCTGGGAGACCTCTGCCACGGTCTGGACAACAGGCGCTCTGCTTCCCCGCTGGTCCTGAACACCGGTACGACTCTAATCAAACGTATATTATATTCTCAATGTTTGCTACTAGGGGGACCCCAAAAAAAAAAAAAAAAAAATGTATGTACTGTTAGCTTTTTTAAATTTTAGAATTAATGTTTAAAAAAAAATATAATAATCTGAGCTGGGCACCTGGGTAGCTCACCAGGTAGAGCGGGCGCCCATATATAGAGGTTTACTCCTCGACTTAGTAAAGTATAAATAAAGGCCTAAAATGCCAAAAAAGTATCATAATCAAAGCTGATTTATTTGTGGAGGAAAAGAGATATACAGTTCCACTTATTACAAAAAAATGGACCCAAATCCATTAAATGTTCCTAATGCAGCTTTAATATAACCTGAAAATCTCCCCTTCCAATCATCAACCTAGAACATCTTTATTCAGCTTTAAATATTCTACAACATATATAATCCCGTATTGTGCCCTGCTCAACCTTTCAGATATGGGTTATTATGTTTATCTAGGTTATATCCAGGATTAGTGTATTTAAATTTGAATGTAAAATTTTGATCAAATTAATATCATGCAAACGTCACTGAATCAGAATAATTCAAACCTGTGCTATATATATATATATATATATATATATATATATATATATATATATATATATATATATATATATATAATATACACACAAGGAATGGGCTTAGTGGTTAAATAGCCCTCCGGTAACAGATGTGACGTTAGGCGTCATCTTATGAAATGATAAGCACCAAATAAGTTGTTGACTAACAGAATACTTTCTGTCCTCCCGTCCCTCCTATTTATTCTTCCCTCAGGTCTCCACCACTTCTGCGAAGGCAGCTTCCTGATTGCGACGCTGTCAAAGTCCCGCCTGCAGGGTGCAGAGCTCCGCCTGCAGCAGCATTTCCGCTGGGTAACGCTGCGCTGGGATCAGGAGCCGCTGCATGGCCTGCTGGGAAGACACCTCCGCAGGAAGCTGCTTCATAAGGTCAGTGTGAGGTTTAGTTGCAGCTGCCTAAGACAGACACATAGTGATCACTGTTAGCAAGCAGTAATGCAAAATCACATCTGGATTTGCTTCAGTGGTTAATCTGGTTAATATCTATAACTGGTAAGTATGGCTTTCCTTTGACTGTTTGATATTTCCGGGATATTTACATTTTTCTTGTGGATCAAGTCCTTTCAACTGTCTCTGTGATAAGGAAGTTATTATAAATGGGTAAAAAGAATCAAATAGTAGATGGTTGGTAAAGCGTTTTATTGAGTGCTGTGACTTTGAAATAAAATAAATAATATATATACAGAGAAATCCTCAGAATACATAACCAGAGCTGTTCTGCTGTCAGACCGACAGTTTAAATTGGTTCAACTGTACTGAAAGTAATCTTTTTGTACCATTGCTTAGTTCAATTCAGTTGTGTAGGCAAAAGCAAACCAAATTGAATCTCTTCCTCCACCACTCCAGATGGGGACTGGAGTTTGGTCACCCGATGGCGCCATGGAGCGGTCGGTGTTGTGGGTGAGCCAGGTTTGGCAGCAGCTCAACGCCTGCCTGTCCCGTCTGGGGACCCATGAAGCTTTGCTGGGCCCGCAGCTCTTCCTGTCCTGCCCTGTGGTCCCAAACAACACACAGGCAGTCGTCAGGTGTGTGTGTTCACTTTTTGAGATAAAATTCAGTAATTTTGCACACCAAGTCTACAACAATCTTCAAATGTGAACATCAAAGATGTAGTTTGGAAGAAATAGCAGTATTAGTTTACACTACTGTATGCCTGAAAACATGTTAACGTGCTGTGGGCTACATTTTTGATAACTCCAAAATTTGTGGAGGACAGTCTGAAGATGAAATTGCCCAAATTTGGTGTCAGTTGAAACAAACGTGGGAGGAGACAAGTTTAAGACGTTTTGCAGTTTTTGCAAAAGAGAGTCATGTACTTCAAAATTGCTTTAAAATATAGCATAGTTTCTGCTCTATTGGGGATACAGTTTGGCAAAAGTTGTGACATTGTAGCATGTATAGCTGATTTGTTATGAATTTTTAAAATTTAGAATTTTAGATGGCTGTAGTAGTGCCACCATCAGGACAATTAGCACACAACTCTCACTGATTAAGTTGAGCATAGGACTGGATTTATGTGCAAAGTTTAAGTTTTTGTGCATAGGAACATGGATTTCTTAGGAAGAAGAAAACAGGCAAACGCAATAGGGTCCATGCAGCTTCGCTGCTCGGCCTCTCAGAAGTAAATTTCATAGTACAAGAAATAGTTTTATAACGTGTGTGTGTGTGTGTGTGTGTGTGTTCACTTCAGGTGGCTGGCTCGCCTCTGGAACGCCGTGGTTGTCCCCCGCGTGGAAGAAGCCATTATCTCGCGGGTAACTGCCAAGCGCTCCACTACCTCCTCCTCCTCTTCCTCATCGCCGTCGTCGCAGCGACCGTCTCCTAGCAACTGCGGGCTGAGTGCCGGGCAGCAGGCGGTGGTGAAAGCCGCCCTCAGCATCCTGGTCAACAAGGCAGTACTCCAGGGCTGCCCTCTGCCTCGTCACGGTGTGTGTGTATGTGTGTGTGTGTGTTTATGTGTTGTCACCTTGTCAATGACTATTTCCAGAGTACTCCTTTTTTTTTCTTGCGATGCCTTTCAGTTCCAAATGAAGTTTAAATTTAAATCTGTGTCACATTCGATGAAAAGGCTTAATTTACATGTTTATCCCGCTGTAGGCACCCAACTGTTGGAAAATAGTAAAAGTATGACATTAAATGATAATGTTTTATTTTATACCTGCAGAGATTGACAGGTATCTGCTAGAGTTTCGGGGCGGGTCCTTCCCATTGTCAGCCATTGGCTCCTACAAAGGAAGTGGCGGTGGAGGAGGGAGGAAGGGACGGGACAGCAGCAAGTTGAGACGATCCAACACCAGCCCTCGGAAGAAAGGAAGTCCCGCCTTAAGCTGGAGCTCTGGCGGTTCCTTTAGAGAGGGTAAGATGGTGATACAGGCTGTGTCCCAATTCAGGGACCATGAAGCTACCCTTCAGAAGTAAATGACATGGCCGGCCACTCCTAGTCCATTAGTTAAAAATAGCTTGAATCACCAGGAAGATTCCCTCATGTTTAGTGTAAAGCGTGTTTAACTCTCTTTGTAAGTTAAAGGGTAACTACTGTTTTTTCCAACCTGGGCCCCATTTCCGCATACATTTGTGTTTAATAGACTGATGTGACCAAAAGATTTTGAATTAAAAGTTAAGAGCATTAAAATAAGAAAAAATAATGGGACAAAAAGAAAATCAAGGGACATTTAGAATAGATAAAAATGTGCAATTAATTCTCAAAAGCTCTACAAATGAAACCAAAACTATTTGCATTGTTTAGATTACAGATGTGTTAAAAAAACATTTTTTATTGTGATTTGAGTGAACCGACCTATTCTAGTCATGTTACTAACAGGTTTGATCATATGTGCTTGTGATTGCAGGTTCGCTGTCTAGCACCGATGTCAGCTTCATCTCCAATGGCAAAGTCCAGAGGTTTGTTTTTGCTAATATTATTATTATTATTATTATTATTAGCATGCAGTACAAGTAGTAGCAGCAGTATTGGTCCAGCGGTGTAGCACCGGTACTATAGCAGGACAGCCAGCAGGGAGCAGACCTGTATGAAAAGATAACATGTCACTAAATTGAATTTCATTGGGTTTGTAGGGAGCCCGTAGGTCTGTCTGTGTTCTCTGATGATGAGACAGATTTAATCAGAGAGCTGCAGACAATGTGCACCAGCAAGTCAGAACCTGACATCAGAAAGGTACCCCCCTCACACACACACACACACACACTTTGTACAACACTTGATTAATCTCCAGACGTTGGTAGAGAGTAAAAACAATGAATGTGTAAATAAGCAACTGTTTGCTAAGCTACATTAAAGTTCATCATGCCAACTTAAAAGCAGATATTGTTGTAGGTTGTGTTTAAAACCTGTTTTTGCTGCCCCATGTGGCCTAATAAATTTGGTGTAAATTCATCATAGGCAGATACAGCTTCAGTAATATTCATCTTTATAGCAGTGTAAAGAAATTAAGATGCATATAATGTAATACTAGTGTTTGCTATGACAAATTCACATAAGTAGTATAACGGATCAAAGCGGTACAGATTCACCTCTTTAATGAAGGAATACATACAGTATATCTAAATGGACCTCTGAGTATCACTGTGTCTCTGTCATCTAGTAAAACACAACATATTGAACCTAACCTTAACCACTCAGGTCTTAATTACACCGCCAAACACTGCTTTAGGTCACATGTTTTGACTCATTCCTGGCTCTTTAATTCATCGCTGTCATCCTTCCAAATATAGAGACACTGCGCTGGCATGGTGATGACATCCACCTTAAAGTAGCCTGCCGGCCAATGTATGCTATAGAAAGTCATGTTTAGCATGTCATAAAAAAGTCATAGTACATAAGTCTGTAATAATCAAAAAGTCATCGTATACAGCGGCTTGCAGAAGTTCACACCCCCATCCTAAAGTTGACTAAAAAGAGGAATAATGATCTTAATGCCTTTTAATTTATTTTTTAAAAAAAACTAGAAAAAATCCAACCTTTAAGGACACCCATTTTCTTTGTGAATGAATAATGCATTATAATAAATGTTCTTCCTTAAAATACAGGGGGCATATGTATACACCCCCCTATGTTATATTCCCATAGAAACAGGCAGATTTTAATTATTAAAGGCCAGTTATTTCATGGATCAGGATACAATACATCCTGATAAAGTTCCCATGGCCTTTAGAATGAAAATAGCCCCCCCCCATCCTTACATACTCTTTACCAAATCTCACGATTGGCATGGGGTATTTTACATAAAATCATCTCTCAATGAAATCAAACCAGTTCTCAGGCTAACTGAAACAAAACCATGCCAGTCTCTAGGTGAAAGCAAAGCAGTTTTATTTATATAGCGCACATTTTACATAAAACATTCAAACACAGTTACAAATTAATACAAAATAATTAAACAATGAATACAAAATTTAAAACAGATTACAGGAATAAGATTCACAATGCAGTACAATGAATTAACAAAAGGCAATGTCAAAGAGAAAGGTCTTCAGCCTTGATTTAGAGCGGAGAGTAGGTGTGGCCTAAGTTTGTTCCAGATATGTGGAGCATAGAAACTGAATGCTGCTTCCCCCTCTTTGGTTCTGATTCTGGGGATGGTAAGATCAATTTCCAAAAGATGTGTTTTTATTCCTCTTTTTAATCACCTTTAGCATGGGTTCATAAAGTTATGCAAGCCACTGTAGTAATTCATTAAAAAGTCATAGTATGCCATAAAAATGTCATAAAAAAGATATTACACTTTTTCTGTGTGGTCCTCAATCATATGCTGGACCCTAAACTGGCACTCAGTCATCCAAACTTTGGGAACCCATGATCTAAATACAGTTTTACAGATATTTCCACCCACGTTCTGGTGAAAAACACTTGATTTGCAATTATTGAGAAATGCAAAGATCTGCAAAGACCTTTAAGAAATACTTTACCAACTATGTCAAAAACAGAATCTCTTAAAAACCTTGTTTCTAAATGATTGGTATCACACCTTTAAAAACTAATCCCAGACTTTCACCTGCATGACCCTGATGCTGATGACACTTGCTCACCAACAGCCCGCTCAGCAATTTACTCCAAATAATGACCTGTTGCACAGGCCCTGCTTAAAGATGTGTGTTTTACCTGCTGCTTAACGTTCATCTCCCACATTTCTCTCAGGCCAAAGACGACTTAATCCTGTTCTCCAGCTCCCCCAGCGAAGCGACGCCCCCCCACAAGGCCGGGCAGGAAACTGCCATCCAGCAGCAACCACAGACGGTGAGAGGGGAAAAGAAAAGAGTAGAAATACATCAATGGCTGCTCAGCGTGGAAATGATTCAAAGTTACTGCATTTAATCTCTCTGTGTGTGTGTGTGTGTGTGTGTGTGTGTGTGTGTGTGTGTGTGTGTGTGTGAAACAGAACTGCATTTCAATCATTTTTGTCGGCAGGTATTTTTATTTTATATTATTATATATATTTCTTTGTTAAAAACACACAAACAGCCACCACCTATCTCTTATCATTATCACTCCATTAGGCGACCTGACTGACCTACAAGCGGGTGACTCAAATTTATAATGAATGTGTGTGTGATTGTTTTGTATAACGTTTAATCATGTGTCTCATGTGTGTTTGGTGTTACCTCACATAATTGACCTGTCCAGGATTAGCAGTTGTGGGACTGTCCGGTTGGACAATACGTCGTCATTACTGCAGGTTTAGTTGTACAGTAGCATCTTTAAGCTCATTGTTTTGGTGTTACAGCGAATTGATAGTATCAATCAGCTGGTTAAATATGTCTAAAAATAATTTAAATTTTTTTAAAAACCATCCCAGAACCCACCAGAGCCATGTCTGGCTTGCAGGAAAAAGAGTTTTGAATCATTTCAACACCAGACCTCAGCCAACCTTTACAATTATTTGAAAATCTATCTTCTTTTTTCATATTTGACATTTTGTGTAGGTCCCAGGATGAACTGAACAAAGTGTAGAAAGTGAAATATCCTTTAAAGGGAGTATGCGCCTTCTACTGTAAGTGCTCGTGAGATTAAACAGTGACTGAAACCCCTTCCCTCTTATGCAGTTGGCTAGTCGTGGTTCAGTAGGTGATTAAAATGGCTCCAACTCACCAAACTCTTGTTTCTGTGTCCAGACTGTGGTCCGTCAGGCCGGCCTCGGCTCCAGCCACGCAGCCGCCCAGAGCAGCGACCGACGTTCAGGCTCTCGCGCCAAATCTCAGCTCCCAGTCCCGAGCAGCAGGGGACAGCAGACCCGATCCTCCAATGCTGCCTCCAGCAGCAATAGTAACGGCAGCAGCCCCAGCCGAACCCAGACGCCCCCCAGCCGCAGCAGAACCACCAACAGCAGCAGAACAAAGCAGGCTCCTCCCAGCAGCAGCAACAACAACTACTACTACCGCAACCTCAACGAAAACAACCAAACTCACGAGGACATCTGGATCCTCCACAGAGACCTGCATGAAAACAACAACAAGTAGACATCTCCCCCCCCTCCCTGATTCCGCTGTGAAAACTTCCCTCCATAATGTAAAGACTAGGTACTGACGACCTTTGACTTATAGTATTTGTACTTGTTATATCCGTACTTGTTACACTGTACTACAGTTGTGTACATGGGGACCATAGTTTTACTCTATCACAGTATTTGAAGTATTTGTTTGGTTTGGTAAGACTTTAAGTGGGGAAAAAACAGCAGAAGTTAATGCAGCAGGTTATTCCAGCGTTTCAACCTGCTTGTTATGGACAGTGTTCAGTAGACAAGATACATTGTAAGAATTTACTGAAATAAGTTGAGATATAAAGTATTTGACTGGTGGGAACTGCCTGAGAACAGTACTGACACAGTATTTGGTGCACTTAAAGTGAAATACTATACTTGTCCTGCTGGAATAATGCCTTTGAAGAGTAACTTACAGGTGTTACTTTTTAACGTTTTGGATCAAAGAAAGGAACGAGCAAGTTTTTATTTTCTTTTTGTTGTTTTTGCTAATAAGTATTTTAAGATATTCAAGTGTTTTATCTTTAAATAGTTTGTTGGTTTAAATACTGTTGAAGTTAATCAGGGTTTTACCAAATATATTTGTAAATAAGAATTAGTACGTTTAAATGCTCTATAGATTGGTGTATGTGGTATGACGCTTGTACAGTGACGAAACCTTAAGGCAAAACTGCTGAAAAAAAACAAAGTTTGTACATAGTGTTTGTAAAGCGAGTTTGGTTCTGAACCCTTCACTTGTTTCAGAGTGAAGCGGCTGTGGCAATAAGTAATAGAACTGTATAAACACAGGATGTCCTTTCAACTGTAAGCCATAATAAATATTTGAAATGCCCATCAGGTCCCCTGTGTCATGTTTACCCCCCCGCTGAGCCCGACAGTGTAATGTCACTTTTTTTGCGCTCTCATTACCACAGTGTTCTCCGTTTCTACTTTTAAGGACATGTTTTATGTTGATCAGACGTTATTTATATATAAATATCTATACATATGTACAGGAGAGATTTTAGTCACCCTGAGTTTGATCTGTACAATAGCTGAAGTTTAAAGAATTGTTTCAAGCACAAACATTAAAATGGCACTGTTAAAAATCCTCATCTGACTTTTTCTGTTTGTTTGTTTTATTTCTGTTCTATTTTATTAATACAGTCAACGTGCAATGACGATGCAGAGACTCAGAGACTGTAAATGTGTGGCACCCACCCAGGTGATGCACGGCAGCCTTACCCGCTACCTTTAGAAGACTCAACTGACGCACACCGCTTTTTAACCCAAATGACACAACGACAAAATTTAAATCTTTAGTTTTATTGGAAATATAATTGATTCAACAAATATATTTATACATATTTTGGACATCGGTGTCCCTTTACTATGAGTAAGAAACAGCTTTGTTCTTAATTTACTCTGTAAAAAATCTGTTGTCACAGTTTACATATAAAGCCCTTTATTCCACGGTACCTTCATTTTCTTCATCGCTGCTTTACAAAACTATTATACAGTATGAAAGGAGTAACACACTCGTCCCTCAACCAAAGAAAATGAGTGATATAATACAATGGCCTAAATGATTTCCAGTTTCCGAGGGAAGTACAGAAATAACTTGGAAAATGACGCAAAAAAGAAATGCTTAATGTTTTCCTTTGTTCGTACAGCAGCAGCTCTGAAAAATACTATTGTTAATTTCCAATAAAAAAATGTATTTTTCTTTATTACTGCTTTCTTTCTAGAACTAATTCACAGAGGCTGGAAAATTTGAATAAAAAGCGTAATTTGTAAACAAACAATTCCACATCTACACTTCATTTTATGGAGGAATGGAAAAACAAAAATCATCAATCAGTTTTGTTGCTGTGAAAGCTGGCGAGTACCTCAGGGTGTCTCTAAAGTGCATAAGGGTTTCTGAGTCAGCACTCGTTAGCAGTGTCAGCCAATGGCGGCACTTTACCCGACGATGGCAACATTGGCGGCAAACCAGAAATGACATTCCTTAACCTAGGCTGAGAGTGCGGTCCTCTCCATCAGCTCCGCAAAAATTATACTGAATTGTCCACTTTAGAAATATCAGGCGTGCTTTATGTTGTTGACGGTGGACGCTGATGGCACGTGGCTATGAGTGCCTCAAGAGGATCGGGAAATCAACTTCCGGGTCTCCTTCTGACTCTGATAACCTCCTTCCTGGCTAGCTAGCCACCTGGCCGGTGAAGTTTTCAAATGTAAACATCAGAGTTAACACCAATAAAAAGGTGGAGAAGATTACCTCAAGTCAGTAGGCCATCGCTGCGGCCATGTAATGACTACAAGTCTCTCATTAGGATGGGGGAATCAGCTCACCAGTCTCCTGCTCTACGGCTACAATCCCGACTACGGGGACAAGCGAGACCATTCCTGCGTCCATCTCCAGCTATATCAGAGGGGGCACCGAGGCAAGTGGGGAGGAATTGAACACCAACTGTGACTACCATGCTGAGCATCCTGCTAGCCAGTGTGGGCGTCCGACTGTGCCTCCGCCGGTTTCCACTGGGATGTCTGGTAGTCAGGTAGTGTGGTGTCTCTTTGCTGAGACTTGGCTGAATCCTGGAGTGCCTTTTTCTGCTTCATGATGAATCACGCAGAAGTTCAAGGAGCTGATGAGATTATGTTTCACTGGAATTGCACCTCGCACAATTTCTTGAGAGAAATAAAATGAATTGATTGAAATGGTTTAAAGTTCCCATGGCAAGAAAATTGTCACTGTATGAGGTTTTTTAACATTAATATGAGTTCCCCCAGTCTGCCTATGGTCCCCCAGTGGCTAGAAATAGCGATAGGTGTAAACCGAGGCCTGGGTATCCTGCTCTGCCTTTGAGAAAATTAAAGCTCATACTAAGGAAAGCTCATTGTGGGACTGGCTCTAGTGGCTGTAATTCTGCACCAAGGCTGAATTTAGGGAAAGAGACTTCAGATACAGTATTAGGGGACCACTGAGGTCTATATAAAAGAGACTTCAGATACAGTATTAGGGGACCACTGAGGTCTATATAAAAGAGACATCAGATACAGTATTAGGGGACCACTAAGGTCTATATAAAAGAGACTTCAGATACAGTATTCGGGGACCACTAAGGTCTATATAAAAGAGACTTCAGATACAGTATTAGGGGACCACTAAGGTCTATATAAAAGAGACATCAGATACAGTATTAGGGGACCACTAAGGTCTATATAAAAGAGACTTCAGATACAGTATTAGGGGACCACTAAGGTCTATATAAAAGAGACTTCAGATACAGTATTAGGGACCACTAAGGTCTATATAAAAGCATCCAGAGAGCACCTTGTCATTGGACCTTTAACAACAAAGTGTCCAGTAAGCCACCCTTCTCTGCTTCTGGTGGTCCCTGTTACATGGGAGTATTTTAGCTCTCCCTGCAACACATACACACTCTGGTTTATTATATTTTTTCCAATTTAGTGACAGATTTACAACAAAACCTTCATTATGGGTACCTTTCTTGCATCTTTTAATTCCGATTTCACCTACATACACTATACATGTGTGCAGACATGTTGCACTGTCTTGGTCAACATGTGATGGTAAAAAAAAAATATATGTTGTATAAATATATGTTGTGTATGTTAATATATTGGAAAATTTAAATTTTTTTTCCGCACAGATACAGAATATATTTTTTAAATTTTAGTGAATTCTCCTACTATTGTATAAAATATTTAGTTTTAGTGTCCCATAGTGATTGAGATGCTGTTTCACTGGTAATTTGGCGAAATAATGGCTCAAACATGTTCACAATTGGCCCAAAATCATCAATATCAAAATCTGTGCTTTGTCGGTTAGAGTTGGGGGAGTGTGTGTGTTTGTGTGCCTGGCCGGTTAGAGGCGAGTGTCGTGGACTTCGTCCTCAGCTTCCTCTGGCAGGGACGAGATCTTGGCGGTCTGCGGCGCCACCCTCTTGCTGGAGTTGAGACGGTGAAGAGTCGGGAAGAGGTGGAGACGGTCGGCAGGGCTCATGGCCTGCTTCAGGTGACTCGTCTCATTTAGCAACTTCTGGATGGAGTCGTAGCTTTTCATGGAGCTGCCCTCGATCATCTACACAGACGGGAGGCAGGAGGACTTGGTTATGTGTTTGTCTGGGTTTTTAACCCTGTGTTTTCTTGCAAAATATGACGTTTCTAAGATTTACAACAGCTGATTGGAGGAGGAAATTTGGCATTTTGTAAAATAAATGATTTTCCACACCTCGCATGAACAAATTCATGACTGTCTCAAACTAATGGCCTTTTTTATTTTAACATTAGGTTTAACTGCTTAGCATCAATGTCCAAAAAAATATTAAATATTGACATATATCGGAGCATGTATGTGGGGGATGAGATGTGACTGGATGTTTTGTACAGAACAAAGCTACATTGTGTGTGTGTGTGTGTGTTGTCCTAAATTGTGTAATATGAAACTTCAGACCTTTTTGTGTGATGACAAACACCTTTTAGTTACACAGAGGGGAATTGTTCTGTTACAGTGGCTAAAAGCCTTTAAGGCAAAATAAAAAGACAAAATATACAATACTTACAATACTTACTTACAATACTTACTCACTAAAATAAAAAAGGGAAGGGGCTTTTTTTGATTGTACATATTATACTGTAAGGTAATAGTGCAGCTATGAATGGATGAAAGGTGCCCGGTGTTAAAGTAAGACAGCTGGCAAGACATGTGTCCGGTCCAAGACTAAAAACATACTTTTTTTTTTTAAAGGACAATTGTTCTAGCTTTTTTTTCTTTTTGACAGTAGAGAGTGACAGGAAACAGAGACATCAATAGTAAAATCCCATTTATATGGTGGTTCTTTCTGAGTGTATAAAGTGTTGAATAGTATCATCTTAAAGTACTTGCCCACCAGGAAGGACCAAAAGTATCTGAAAATGCAGACGGCGGGTGGTAATGTTGTAGGTTTCTCACACTCCATTCATCCATTTACATATTTATATATATTACTGTATATATTGAGTCGTCTTTCTTTTTGCGGTTGTAAACTGGATTGGAGCTGAACTGTTTTTGAGTTGTCGGGAAAATAAAGCGGACTCTTTAACGAGTGGACGTTCGGAGACTGTGGGACATGCACAAACACCAATCTTTCTTCAATCTTCTTCGCTTGATTTCATTCACTCATTAAAAAGGGAATTGAGTTTTTGGTGATTTATATTTCGTTGCTACTTGCTATTTTCTTGTTTTGGTTTGAAGGAGCTATTTTGTTTCTATTTGTTATATAATTATTATTTTTCGGACATGACTGACTGGCAGCCCTCTTCGTTTAAAAGTGTCAAACCTGTTACCCCAGGTCACTTCCCTCATGTTACCCTCACGCCAGCTGCTTGTCCCAACACAGACTACCATCACTAACATGCAAACTAACAATCATGTGCAGACCAACACCCACACCAAACAAACAGGGGGAGGAGTTTAATTTCTGACAAAAAACATCAGCAGAAAATCAAAATTATATCCAGAAACTTACCAGGAATGATTGACACTCCAGCAGCGGCTCTACTCTGTGTTCTGATAAGATGACCGTGCAGTTAGAGAATGAGTGTTTCAGTGTCTTCCTCAGGACCTGTAACGTTCTGCTCACACAGAAAAACACACACACACACACCGTCGTCGTCATCATCATCATCATCATCATCATCATCATCATCATCATCAAAGGCCGTCTCTCTCTACTGCTATCACTCATTAGCTCAGTGTTTTGTTCCTGTTGAGGCCGACATAAAAGAGCAGGCAGCGTTGGCCTCAGGTTAAACTAGATTGCTCATTATAGGCTTCATTTATCATAGCGAACACCCCTCTGCACGTATGGTTACACACAGAAGCAGTGGGTCAGAGTTACTATAAGCACTCTAGATTGTCACCATATGCAGTGACAGGAACACCACACATGTTGGATTTGGGTGACTTCCGCTGCCACAAACGCACACAAAAGGAAATACACACAAACCCTGGATCACTTTCAGGTATCAGCTGTGTTTAAGCTGCAGTACGAGGCACCGCGAGCTTCTTAAGTGCCCACATAAAGTCTACAAAACCACACAGGGAGCAAAAAAGACATATCAAAGAGACTGCAGTGATACCGGCAGACAAGATGAACGCAGCGTGCACTGCTTTTATCAGTGTGGCCTAAATCTATCTGATGCTGCTCGTGACATGAAAAAGATCTACAGTAAATGCAGTCATATCCGAGCCTGTCTGCAGGTTTACTAATCAAGTGCTATACATTCTCAAGCATTTAAATGCTGTTACATTAGAAGTCAGACCTTAATGTAAATGTGCTGTAGTAGTGGTACATTTTGGCAGTGCCACAGAGAACAACTCTGTTACTAGTAAAAGTCTTGCATATAAATCTAATAAAAAGTACAATGTAAAGGGAGAAAGTAAAATTAAAAGCATCAAAATGTACTTAAAGTTGAAAAAATAGTCATTATGCAGAACGGCAGTTTAGGAACCCATGCTAAAGTTGACCACAAAGAGAAATAAAAAAAAAAAATCATCTTTTGGAAATTGATCTTAATGCCTTAATTAAAAAAAATAAAACCTTTAAGGACAACAATTTTCATTGTGAATGAAAATAGTACCATAACTAAATAAATGTTAAATAAACTAAATAAATAAAAACTGCCTGCCTCTATGGGAATTTAACATAGGGGTGTGTATACTTCTGCCCCCTGTATTTTAAAGAAGAACATTTATGTATTTATGATGCATTATTCAACACATTGAACAGTGCAGTCGATCCTGATAAGTCAGAGTCAATATTTTATTATGATCTACTGCAAAGTTCACTTTTGCACTATCATCATTACACACAGTCTACAATAGTATCTCACCTTATCATGGTCATTGCATTTCTGTAAGTGATTTAGAATTTAGAATTTTATTTTTAATCTTATGTATGTGTGATATATGTGTGTGTATATCTATCTATCTTTCCATCTAGCTATTCCCCAATGACTAGGGCTCACACACGCAGATAGTTTAGTGTTTTGGCATTAATACTAACATGGGGTCGAGGTAGGCGGAGGGTTCGTCCAGCAGCAGGATGCGAGCCTTGCTGAGGATGGAGCGGGCGAGACACAGCAGCTGTTTGTGTCCGTTACTCAACACGTTGCCTCCGTCCTCCAGCTGAAAGTCCAGCTTCTCTGGAAACTGCTCGATCACCGACTTCAAACCCACCTGGGGACACACAGGACAGATTTCACTTCAGAGTTCACTCAACTGACCATCGCGGGGGACATGATTTGTGTTTTCAGCTCAGAGGTCAGGTTCATTAAGAAAGCAACAATAGAATGTGGATTAAACCTGAACCATTAGGTCTAGATGTACATTAAAAGGCCTGTTATGATATTTGAATTTCAGTACAGATAAAAAAAACTATATTTTTTTAATAGGCTTAGTTTGAAAAATATAAACATGGTTTGCTCAAAACCCTTTTTTTATTTAATAAAAGCACCCAAACAAAATGATTGCATCGGATAATCCTGATGGCCAAAACTATTCCCTTTTCATACTAGTTCTTTTCCCTTCAACATCCACTTTTTTCTGTATTCTAGTGGTGTGAGGAAAAAAATCCATGGCAAACTGTGGCTAAAAAATACTACAACTCCCAAAAAAAGTTCAAAAGTTCATTACCTCTAATTGATTGGTTACAGACTAACCTTCCAATCATGGCCAGAATTTTAACAACAGTAGAGGAAAAGAGGAAAAAAGGAAACGGAGCCTCACCTCCTCTGCGACCCTCCACAGCTCCTCGTCGCTGTAACGTCCGTGTGGGTCCAGGTTCATCCGGAACGTGCCGGTCAGAATAAAGACTTTCTGTTCAAAAATAAACCAGAAAGAACATAATCAAGGGATTGGATTAAAAGGTTGGCTTGAAATAAGTAAGGTAGCCCTCACAATAACAATAATTTGGGCTGATTACAATGGCAGTAATAATGCATTTTGATGCATTTAAATTAAAAAATAAATAAATACATTTTCTCCGAGTCAGAAATATCTCACAACTTGGTCAGTGACCCATTCAAGTTTATGTTTATGGCTAAGAAAGATAAAAGGTGATTCACTGGTGATTCATATCATGCAGACTTTTGTCTCTTTTCCTGATGAAATAACAAACTTGTACTAATTGCTTTTCTTTTACAATGAAATGCACCACATTTTGGAAAAAATGATTGAGTCACACCCAAAACGATGTAGATTAAACTGTAGGAAGATTTGGTGGTTACAGGTGAATTCTGAATTGTTCTAACTTCTAAATCACCTTTCTTGCTTTCCTGGCTGCATGTCCTTATTGCCATACTACTGATATCATCTTCTCATTCACCTACCAAGATTCTTTTTTTTTTATTTGAACCAGCAACCTTGTGTATGCTATGTGTATTTTTAAAAAACGGCTCAGCAGTCACATACGTACCTGCGGCACCACCCCAAAGGCCTTCCTCCATGTTTGCAGGGAGACGGAGCTCCAGGAGATGCCGTCAATGGAGATTTCTCCATCAGTGGAGGCGAGACGCAACAGAGCAGAGAGTAGGGTGCTCTTCCCTGATCCTGTTCGACCCAGAAGACCCATCTACACATACACACACACACACACACACACACACACACACACACACACACACACACAACCAGAACAAAAACTTTTTACTTGTTTGTTGCTTTTCAGTTAATTAAAAAGCTTTACTCATTCACCAGTTTTCGGTTAGTTCTGTAGCTGTTGTCTTTAAGGCATCTAAGCATGCATACCTATATGAATTCTGTATGCATGTACACATACTGTACAGTATGCAATAAATATGGATACAAGTATATACGAGTATGAGTATACTCATGGCATTGTGAAAGGAACTCCTGTCTTGTGGTGTTAATGAGTCTAAAAGCTCTCTGTCCTTTCTTTCGCAGCAACAATTTGCTCATTTATCAGAAGGCCATAGAGTAGCCAATAGGACAAGGCTACAGCTCAGCTGTCCTGCAGGATTCATAATATGGACTATAAGTACGTCCAGCAGAGAGAGGGATATTAGATGTGTTCTCTCTTTCCGTTCAAAGCTATATGGCCAATTAAATACCATTAGGTTTTTGAAATCCAGATAGAAGGGACATATTACTGTATGCCAATTGTATGTATGAGTTTGAAATTATTACTACCAGCAAACACCTATGCATTTGTCAATAATGCTATTGTTGCTTTTTTACCTCATACTGTCCTTGGCCATGTAATTATTTTCATTATAATCATTTCTATTTGCAGAGCTCCCTCAGGGTCTTGCTTATTTGTATTGTTGTGTTGCCTGGTTTATGCCTCAGATAGAAATGACATTTTGATCATTTGAATATTGATACATGACAATAAACAAAATAATTCTTCCAATTTGTAACTTAAAATTGCATAAACAAACAAAACACTGACGTTATAACCTTATAAGTTCATATGGCAACAGTTGCCTGTTTACACACCCAGCAGGTAAAGAGCAACCTTTTCATTGCAGTCGTGTTTCTGTGCACATAATGAAATTATCCATGCCAGACACGTAGCCCATTCCAGAAACTTTTCTTAAAGGCTTCTTAAGATATTCCATCATACTCCTAGCTGCTGCTCCGTCGCCATGGTCTTAACCCTCTTTCTTTCCCCTTTGGTTCTGGCTGGTTGATGTAAAACGCATAACTTCTGGTGATTGAGAGCGGTAAAGTCGCCACAGACACTACAACTCCAATATACTTTGAAATAAAGAGTGCTTTCCCTGACGACAAAAGGCTTTATCATTATTGTGTAAACTCGTTTAGCTCTTGAGATTAACAGATTTTCTTTTATATGTAAATGTCCCGCACACCAGCTTCAAACAAAAATCAAGCCGTAGATGAGTTACATGTCACCACATGTAACTCATCCTTAAGGCAGGTTGATTTGTCACCTTGTTATAACCTTATTTTAGGACCCTTAATTGCAGTGCCTCTCAGGCAAAGCAGTGCTTTGATGGGTTAAAATCCAATAAGGCAGAGCTAACATGCATCACTTCACCGAGTTTCATTTAAATCCAGTCATACACAATCTTTACCCATCACTCAGGACTTACGCTCTGCCCTCCCTCCACAGAGAAGGAGATGTCGCTGAGGACGGCCCGTCCAGCCTCTGTGTATTTGACAGTGAGGCCCTTGACGTCCATCTGGCCACAATTGGGCCAGCATTCCTGGGCATGAGGGTTGTCAATGACCAGGTCGGGGCCTCCACTAGATCTACCACTAGATTTGGCTGGCAGCGGCTCCTCTGACGGCAGGTCGATGAACTTGAACACCCGATCCACCGAACGCATCTGCGAGGGGAATAGACCAAGGGTGAGGAGAGCTGCGGGTGACAGCGAGTTACCCTGTATGAAAACAGTTCAGTGGTTCTCCATGGAGTTGTTGGCAGGAATTTCCAAAACAATTTCTAAGCTGGTCTTCTATAACCTTAGACCAACACTGGGTGCTGCGCTAAGCCTTAAAATGCAAGGGGAAAACCCTGCAAAATTAGAAAAACTAATTTTGAACTTGACGTGAACTTCAGCCGGGAGTTGGTGTAACAAGCGGTGTGGGTGAAGTGGAGTGGTGTGGGAAAACTTTGAGCAGGTTGAACACAGAAACGTTGAAGACTAGCTGCTGTGTGATGCGGTATTTTAATGCAAGTCAAGTCTTACTATGATGCAAACGATGATAGGGGTGTGTGTGTGTGTGTGTGTGTGTGTGTGTGTCTGTGTGCCCCATTTACCAGTCCGTCTACAGTGATGCTGGTGATGACAGCCCATTGGAAAGTCCCCAGGATGAGCATGGCCAGGGCCACGATGATGCCAACCTCCCCTGGTTTGTCCTCTGTAGAACACACACACCCATACACACACAGCACAGGACACACACACACAGTCTTCAATATTGTCCAATCAAAGCTGCTTTCTCTGATGTCAGGGCTGCAGTCGGGTATTACAGCTCTGCTACTCGCTCTATTGGAAATAATGAGCTGTGAAATGACTATTTAATCTGCTCTCAACATAAACACAGGGTATGACGCAATCGGTGTGGTTTTGTGTGTGTGTGTGTGTGTGTATATGTGTGTGTCTGTGTGTGTGTGTGTGTGCACTTGTGTTTCCTATTCCTTTATTTGAATACACACAGGCTTCCTTTTGTACATGACATTTTATCCGGTGGCATTCCAACACTTTGATTAGTTTTCACAGACAAACTGTCTGTTATGATCCTGATATCTGACTCACACACAATGTTACACACCGATAAGGCTGAGGCTTCTTTGCTGGATAAGCTCATTGGAAATAATAATGTTAACTAACCAACTACTCATTCATGGAACGTATGTGTACAAGCTGCTGTTGCTCCTGGTTCCTCGAAGGCTCTCTTGACAAAATGACAGCATCCTTGTAAACTGAGGTTTGCTGCAATTACAGCTCATGAAGTTTCCTCACTTTATTTGGTAAAGGTTATGTTATGTATAGGTTGAGAAAAGTCTACAATTCTACAAAACGTATTGTATAAACCTACATATACTGTGCTCTAGATCTTAAACAAGTCTGCTTATCATCTGAAACCTTAATGGTCACTCACGGTTGGTGCCTACGGCGATGAAGGCGGCGGCGCTGAAGAACAGGACGAAGATCATATCGCAGCGAAAGAGGAACCATCGCAGTGTGGACAAGTAGTGGAACCAGGTGGCCGTGTGAGTGTTGAGCGCTTTGTGGAAGAGCGTCTCGAAGTAGCTCTGACGTCCAAACGCCCGAATTGTCCATAAGCCCTTCAGCGAGATGATGAGGTGAGAAAAGATGGGGCTGCGAGCTAGAGGAGAGGAGAAGGGACACGTATTGTTGAAGTACTCTAACTCACAGAAAGATGCCTTTCTTTACCCCCCTAATCGCCAAATGGTCTCATAGGCTAAATGCCTACTTAAACACCTTACCATATACACTGAATGAGAGATTAAATGTTTGTACATTGAAAAGATGACAAAGTAAGGCAGAGAAATTTGACTATCTCCATGAACTATAACCAAACCAAAATGTAAAAACCTTCCAATTAACAATTGAGTATAGATCATTTCCACTGTATTTGTTGAACATGGTGCTTGTGACACCAGAGAGAGCAACACCAGGATGGGGTTGCAGGAAATCCCAGCTCGGCTCATCTGTCTGACCCCGACGTGCTCTTAGCTGCTCCGGAAAGACCTTGCTGTCATCACCCAAACACACAACCAGGGACAAACTCAAGAGCAGAGCAGGGAAGTCCAAAAAACACACACAGTGGCAACTTCGTCAGCAGTCCAGTGACCTGTTTTTTCATCCTCTGGCTGTACAGTGCTGCACTGCACTGTTGGCTAACACACTAGGACTATGTTCTGTGGTCTAATATATGCAAATGTATTTGGGTATCTTTATAAACAGTGTTGTAAATCTTTAAATTATGTAGTCATTGTAATTATAAAATCAGCTCTGAAACTCGAGAGTTAAACCCAAAGTTTAAGGGGTTTTTTAGTTCATGAAACAACTTTTAAGGAACTAAAAGGTTGTTGTAGTCAATTGTTACACCGCAGAATAAAGAACAGCAAAGATTAGTCAAATTAGTCCGCTGACAAAAGCAAAACGCATGTTTGTGCATTCAACCTCCACAAGGAACAAGAATGATGACTATCACTACACATTGTCAACAGCTTTCATTGGAAATACGTTCTACTGAATTAAATAGTCCCCAGGAAAATGGTTGACATTGTGCTTTCTTGAAAGAAATATCCAGGATGAACTGGTCCTTTAATCTATCTGTGAATGAAATTAAACTGGAACGATTCCTGCAACACATCATTTATTACAAGACTTAGGGAGAAGGTTTAGTCTAAAGCAGGTCTCTTTTTATTATGTCTTAATTCAGGTTTTACTATGTTGTCTTGTTGCATTATGTGTCACCACCAGGGGAAGTGCAATTGAAATTTCGTTGTTATAAGCAATGACAATACAGCCGTTCTATTCTAGTACTTAAAGACTAAGTCCACTAAATGTATACCCACAGATTAAACCCAGACAAAATGATTTTAAATGAGCAAAAACAATTGTCTAATGTGCAACTCTTTGTTAATTGGAGAATAAGTTACTTTATTCGCCCTGCCTCACTTCCTTAAACTGTTCCCGCCCCTCTGAGGCAGCCCATCCATCCTCTCCTTCAACCTTTCCTCTGTCATGTGTTAGTTCCCCTCAGCGAGACCTTTGCCCCCTTGGCCCGGGCCATCCACCCGCCCTGCTAGCAGTTATGATGACTGTGGCTGTCCCGCCTCCTCTCTACTTTTTGTTATTTTTCTTAACTCTTACCCTCATTATGTCTTCAAATAAAAGAGAAATCAAACATATTAAACTTAATTCATCTTCAGGAGTAGATTAGATCGTGAGAATTCAGCCTGTTACTCAGAGATACTTTAGCAAGATGAACATTTTCTAACAAATCAGTGAAACTCATTTTAAAAAGAAGAAGACTGCACAGCATTGTGAGAAAGCATTTAGAGTTTTGCATTAAGAATGCTTTTTTAGGTAAATCCACATTCGAAAATTAAGATAATTATATGCATCCATCATGTTCCACCCAATCTCCACCATATTTTGTTTGGATTTACATTGTTTATTTTTCTTTTGTATGAAAAGGTCAGTACTCAACTTCCCATGCAATGCTATGATGAGAAGCAGTATTCATTTGCTTGTCCTTTCTGCTACTAATGTCTCTTCGCAGTGAAAAAGTAATTACTAATATATAGGGGTAATGTCACACATACACAATTCATGCCACACTCTCACCTTCAGCCTCCAGTTGCTTGAGTTGTTGTCCAGTTCGTAGGAAGTACTTTCTAAGGATAACAAAGATGACAGCCAATGGGATGGCAGCGATGAAGATGTAAGGCCGTATGATGGACACAGTGAAGATGGCACCCGTAACAATCAAGGTGAGCTGTGGTGAGAGCAGAAGAGAAGAGTTATCAGTGTACAACAAGTTAGAAAATAATTACTTGATTTCTTTATTAATAAGAGAGAGAGAGAGAGAGAGAGAATACATACAATAATACCTAACTATAACAATTATAGAAATATGACTCTAAAATTATAGTAACAATGAAGATAATAGAACTATGACTAATAAAAATAATAATAGTAGCTGTGGGCATTGAGCAGGACCACAGCAGCAGGTTCAGCCACGATCCAGGTGCCACCACAATCCATTTGTAAACATCAGTTCAAACCAGCCTCACACGAAGTTTCATTTTACAAACATCAAGGCCTTTGGTCTAATTGTACCTTGTTTTGTTAGCTTTTTCAAGTAGGAATTAAATACAAAGATGGAAATTTGAATGTGAAGCTATGTTGCTACTATGTTACAATATTACTACTAAATATTACTGTTCCGGTCAGGGCGGAGCTACCGCAATCATAGGTCCAGAATGGAGGTATCTAAAAAATGGTCCGAATATTAGATTATTATGATTATAATTATAAGACGACCCCACCTCATTCAAGACTCATTTTTGGGAAAATACTTTTTGAAGACCAAATCTTGTTTTTATAAAGAAAACAATTTTATTTGAAAATAATTCTAATAAAAACACATTGAATGAAACAAGGTAGGTTGTTGTTTTTAACATCTTTTAAGTAAAATAATATTTTCAATATAATTTTTTAGAGGAAAGTGTCACATTGCGCTAAACATTTCAGCTGAATGACTACTCTGGGTGATGATGGGCATCCCATCACTCTCCTGTCAATCTCTTGGAAGCGGCCGCTTTGAGGACCACGGTAAGATTTTCTCTGGCTGTTTGCATTTTTAGACTGTGTTTTATCTCCATGACAACGCCTGTACTCCCATTCTAACTTCCGACTTTTAGGCTTTTTGTAGCTAGATATATAATTTGTTGAATCTAAATATGAACAAGGATAATATTAGTGATAGTGAGATGCTTGCTACAGGTCTTCTTCCACTTCTAGTGATGAATCATCTTTGATTCACTGCTTTGTTCTAACCCCGCTGGGCTCTCTCTCTCTTCAGACGCTCTCTATCCTGCTCGTCCATAACGTTACCGTGCTTTCGGGCGGTCGTTGAGGATCCGTCTAAAACTCATTTCGACCAGCTGTTTGTAACTTTAAAATAAAATGGATTATGGAACATTTTATTTCTATAGTGCATAGCTGACTTTACCAGCTGACGTTTCTATTGGCTGTTGAAACAGGTGACACGCCTTACGTTCTAAAACCAGCCTCTGCGACTTGAACAGTTGAAAGTCTAGACCCCAAATACAAGACAACCCCACTTTTTTCAGACGTATTTCCAGGAAGAAAATACCAATACGGTATTTTTTTTTTCTGAAGACCAACACAGGTGTTTTCAGTTAATATGGCTGATTAGACCTGTTCCCAGGACTGTGTGGCTGTGTATAGATGGATTTATGACATTTGTTCTCCTTTTAGCTTTGTTGCACCTGTTAGGGCAGGACAAATGACTTTTATCATTTTTATTGGTAGGTGAGATTTGTGACATAATAAATTACCATCAAAGCTCTGGCAGACTTTCAACCTCAGCAGAGGTCTAATCAGCCAGAACAACTTAAATCAATGTGTGGGTGTTTAGAGGCTTTAATATATAATTTTGCATGTATTTGCACATAACATCTTTGTTATACATTTAATTGTTGTTGTTTTGGAGTACTGGAGGAGGCAAACCAGCATTCCACTGCACAACGTAGATACAGTATGTTGAGTGTCTGACTAATAAAACCTTGAAACTTTGTTAAAAATATTGTGTTACACCATCCATTGTGTAAAGTACCTGTATGAGGTCAAACAGCACCAGAGGCAGCATGTCATCTATGGTGGCCATGTCCTTGGTGAATCTGTTCATTATCCGGCCTGAAAGAGGAAACAACAAGCAAGAAAATTAGGACAAAGTAATTGTAGTGAAATACAACACCAGCATTGTATTTTATCTGGCAAACAGATGTGGGTCTACAGGTAAATACACGTATACTGTACTACAACTAGGACTGGGTATCACCAATGATTTCCTAAATCAATTTGATTTCGAGTCACAAGGTCCAGGGCCGATTACACTTTCTATATCCATTAGGTTAGGGAAATGTCAGTTACTATGCCAATAAACTTGGATATAAAAGAGATTCTCAGAGAACTTCTGCTTTAAATTGTACAAGCAAGAAGCAACCCTCAAATGTTTTTTCTTTTAATAATGCGCCAGGTAAATGTTTATATTAAGAATTGACCCAAAAAAGTTAGTTTAAAGTCCTTTTACTTATATTTCATGGTGGAAAGGCATATATTAAAAGATCGATTTCGGGATTTTATTTATCGATATGAGATCACTCAAAACAAAGATCAATTTTAATTGGAGAATCAATTATTTTAACCCAGCCCTCACCACAACATATATATATATATATATATATATATATATATATATATATATATATATATATATATTAAGAAAAGTATATTATATTATAGTATTAAGAAAGTAAACTGAAAGCAAATCACCTGTCTTCATGGTGTTGAGCACAGCCATGGGGGCTCGTAGAACAGCACTAAGCATCTGTTCATGCAGTCTTTTGGACACAGTGAGTAATGTGTGCACTAACGGGAGGCCCCTAAAGAATCCCAAGGCCAGCACGCTCTCCGATGTGGCCACATAGATGTAGATGATGTAGTAAGCGCTTGTCGGTGTGACAATGATTCCCCTGTGGACGGCGGGCGACGAGGCGTTGTGATGCTCCTCATCGATGGAGTTTGGAGATGGAGGGGTGGTGCTGTCCTTCCAGATCTTTCTGGTAGAACAAAGCAATGGATGAAGAATGAAACACGGTCAGAATTTTAGTCCAAAATGTAGACACAAGCTAAACTTGTAGAGACTAGTCAGCTAATCAGGAGACTAGAGTACAAATTAGTTTGCACCATTAAAACTGTCGAATTTCTAACATAACAGTTCCAAAAAATGTGGAATGGCTGAGATATGCATGACCTATAACAGGGTTTCTCAAATGGGGGTACGCGTACCCCTAGGGGTACTTGGGAGCCCTGCAGGGCGTATATGAGATATTTTTAAATTTATTTCAATGTAATTTAAATTGAATATGTTAATTTAAAAATATCAGTCATGCATAATTCCCTAAAAAAATATACTATACTAGTAAATTAAATTAGGAATATATTTTAAACATTTTAAGTAGCATTTAAATGTTTTTATGTTACAACGTTGCTGATTAGTCAATCAGACAGGGGTGGTGCAGCGCTGTAATGTACCTCTTTATACAGGCTTTTTTCCCCCAAAAAAATGCTTATACTATAGGGGGTACTACCGGGAATATTTCACAGAGGGTAAATTATTGAAAAACGTTTAAGAACCACTGCGCTATATGATACTTTATACATCAAACACTGAACTGCACACACATAAGGAATCAACATTTAAAAGCACTGGTACCTCCGAAATGTAATTAATTCATTCATTTTAATTTGTTTATTAATCCCCAGTGGGGAAATTACAATTTACACTCTGTGTACACACTTTGTTAGTAATCACACACAGGCCTGAAATACACACACATGCTCAGGACCTATACATGCACTAATGGAGAGATGTCAGAGTGAGTGGGCTGCCAGCAGTACGGTGCCTTGATCAAGAGCACCTGGCAGTGCTCAGGAGGTCAAGTGGCATCTCTCCAGCCACCAATCCACACTCTGTACTATATGGTCCATATGGGGAACCATATGAATATGAACCAGTGACCCTCCGGTTCCCAACCCAACTCTTTACGGACTGAGCTACTGCCACCCCCCAAATAACCAATTGGGAATTTCCTTGACTTAACAGATGTTTAACATAAATAACATTCATATATTTAAACAAATATCGTACTGTTTAGTTTGTTAATCTTGTAAAAGACAGGGAGAGAACTTAGAGAGAATTACCACAAAAGCATACATTACAAAATAAATGTTTGTTAAAAAGTAATTAAGCCACCGAATACTTTTGTCAAAGCAAAATTCGTGACAGTATTAAGTATTTCTGTGGGGGGGCAGGATTCCAGTGCAGACTGGAACAACACAGGCAATTGTGTCGTCTTCTGTTTTAGTCTCAGTGTCTCAAGGAACATGAAACATGACACTTACTCAGTAAGGAAGAAAATGCCAATGGCTGAACCAGCAACCTATCAGTGGAAAGAAAAGAAAAAAAATATTGTTAATTGTTTAGTAAAATAAAATTCATGTATGTAAAAAAAAAACTTTAATATTGTGACTTTACCTCAATGATAAAGACCAAGACAATAAAAATAAGGACGTAGACTAAGCTCCTGTTGGTGGTGATGTAGCGTAGGCACGTGCTCCATGAGGTAGTTTCAAAGATGTTCTCACGTTCATCTGCGAAGCATTGCTGTGAAGAAGCAGGCTCTTTTATCATACAGACTACCAGACAGTATAACCAGACAAACTTTAATGTGAACTAAAGTACATGTTGTAGTGTTCACAATTCATGATAATGAGGGTGATGAAAACAATTATTCTGGAAGTCTAAACAGAAAAAGGTGTCTTTCATGCACTTTAATATGCCTTGAAAAAGGTTCTACGAAAGCTCTACCTCCATGTCTTCTTCATCCACATCCTCACTAATGTCATAAATGCTGTCTTTGGAGAGGCGGCGGGCGTAAATGTCCAGCTCGGACACCAGGTCACACTGTGGCGTGATGGACAGCTTTTTTCTGAGGGAGGAGTGCATCTGCATCTGCTCTCTGCGCGCGTGGCCCTGAGCGTTGGTGATGAACGCAAGGACAGACTGGCGCCGCTGCCCGTTAAGGTGCTGTAACCCATTATGGTACAAGTTCCCCCTGGGGAGCACCTCCTCTACTTGATCATCCTCGGGTACTACAGAGAATTTCCTCTCAGAGAGTTCACGAACCCCGTCCTCTATCGTCGTGGACTGGGGAGTATTTGACTGCTGGGAGTTCCCGATGAAGGAGAACTTGCGAGCAGCTGCCAGAGGGTTGAGGATGAGGGACTGTTTGCGTTTTTCTGGGTAGCCATCACCTCCAGGATGGCCTTGGGATCCGGAGACAATCAGCGGAGGAGGTGGCTGGCGGAACGACTGCCGAATGGTCTCTGGTCCTCGGAAGCCAGCGGTTTCATCAATGGAGACCCTGCGAAGAGTTTCTGTGAGGATGGAGCTGCGTCGCTCGGCGTTGATGTTGTCGTAAGCTTCCATGCCGAGGAGGAGGGAGCTGAAGTCAGGGCGCTTGTCCTGCAGCTCTGAGAAGGTGCCGTAGAAGTAGCAGTCGCCGTTGTGCAGCAGAAGGATTTTGTCTGCTCTTTTGAGATGCTCCAACTTGCTGGTGACCACAATGCGTATCTTGGATGCCATGAGTTTACAGACACATCTATGCAGTGATACAGAAAATGGAGATTTAAAAATATCAATTTATTTATCAACTTTTAGATCCTTTAGTTGTTGTTTTTTTATACCAAGCCTGACTGTCAAACAAAGGATGTTTTTATAAGAAACAAGGGTCAAACCAGTACTCAAAATGAACGAGTTACTAACTAATGTGTTATTACCATAACTCTGTTCATTCTTTCCTACATAACAAAAATGTTTTTGCCTGCATTTCCACTCTAAAAGATTGCCAAAGTCCACATTATATCAAATGATAATTCCCTTTTGTTCTACTTGCAAATCCTGATAAGGATGCAGTGTGATCAAGCAGCCGTGACTCACCACAGTCAACCCGAGACAACATGTGTCTGAGACAACAAGAGATAACCTTGACCTTCAACCTAAAACTTTCAGCTTAACCACCCCCACCTCCTCCACATGAAAGGCTCTCTGTTGGGATACACACTTCTCAAAGATCTCTTTCTCTGTCACGATGTCCAGGTGGGTGAAAGGTGCATCCAGCAGGTAGAGGTCTGCATCTTTATACACAGCCCTTAGGGAGAAAACACACAAAAAAATGTTAATATCAGAGAAATCGAGAATATAGGGAAAACAGAAAGAAAGACACAGAGAAGGGTGGAAAATGTAATAACAAAACAGCGTAAATGATGAAGTTGGCTCCCTGGGAGAATAAATCAATTCCAGTACATGTTAACAGCAATGGCAAAAGCCAGAAACAGATGAATGGCTGCAAATTGATGCCAGAACACCAAAAATAAATAAATAATAAAACCATAAATAATGCATGGGATTATGAGAGACTGTTGTAACCTACACACTGATTTAATGCAGTAATAGAGCTCTATTGAGACCGTAGAAAGCCCTCGTCAATTAAAATGTCAGACCATAAAACACAATAACTACTGTGTTTGCAGGCAGACAAACACACAGATAAGAATGATAGGGGATGGTTATCAGTGTGGGCAGGTTATGATTATGTTCAGTAGAGGCTTGATTATTTTGGGAACATATACTGTAAATTGAAGCATTGCCAAAGACATTAAATTCTAATACTTGCTAACTTTTCATGCACTTTCCTGGAAGTGGTAGCAGTAATGATAATGATGACGGTGATTAGTTTATGGCCCTAAATCTATTGTGAAACTACACAATGTGTATGCAGTTGATAAAGGTTGCAGAAGTGAGATAAATGCCGTCTGGTGTATTTTACTGTCAGTTATTTTATGTAAGGAGCTCTCTTTGATCCATGCACTGTGGAGCAGTGGACATTTTCTCCCTTTCCTACAAAAAAGGGAATTAAACTCCTATTTACATGCGCCCAGATAGCTCAGTTGGTGGAGCTGGTGCCCATATATAGAGGTTTACTCCTTGACGCAGCGGGCCCCGGTTCGACTCCCACCTGTGGCCCTTTGCTGCATGTCATCTCCCCTTTCATGTCTTCAGTGGTCCTGTCAATAAAGGCCTAAAAATGCCCAAAAAATAATCTTAAAACTCTTTATCATTGAACCATAACGCCACATAATCTAGTAAACAAACTGGTGATCTCTAGAAAGACACAAAACAACTCACTTTGTGTTATCTTTATTTCTTCTGAGCTCTTTATCGTTTATGTTCTATTCGTGTCCATTGCAAAACAACACATAAAAGATCGAACAAAGGAAAGACTGTAATCATAACTAATTAGCAGAGGTGGAATGTGCTGACGGGTAAGACGGGTAAATGAAGCATGCTGTGACAGGAAGTACCTGGCCAGGCCGAGGCGAGCCCTTTGACCGCCGCTCAGGGTCACCCCTCCTTCGACGAGGTGTGTCTTGTCTTTCTCAGGCAGCAAGGCAAAGTCCTAGAGAGGAAAACGAGGGGTCGGAGGGTCTGTTACACAAACAGCAAGAGGAACTGTACAATACATACACAGAGTTTTGCAAAAAGGCAAACAAAACATTGACACTGAGGACAGTCAAACCATCTTTTTAAGAAATATCTGACGGCCTCTTCTTCTGTACATCTGCATATCTTATTTCTTCAATTCTTTTCTACATGGTGACCAAGGTATTTAATTCCACCCTTAAACGTCTGACCAAGTACATCTTTGATGACTAAAATATGGGTAAGATGCACTACCAGTGTGCTGAATGCTACAGTTACGGAAACTATGCCAATGGTTTAAAGATATACTGTCAGCTCAAACGTTCATCTACTAATTTAACATAACTCTGGAATGAAAACACAACATGATTACCATTAGGATAAAAGTTGATCGTCTTGAATTGGAAGTTCTGAACAAGGCAAATGTCCAGCTGATAAAATGTTTTAATTAAAAAGTAAAGATTATGTTATTATTATATTTGCACTATGCACAACAGCAAAACTAAAGCTTTGTTGCTTCAATGGTTAAAGTGTGACGCACAATCTCTCTTGTGCAAGGTTTGACACGACAATAGGTTGAACTAACAGACTGGAAGATTTTTTTTTTTTTTTAAAGGGGCAGAAAATGGCCACGTGCAGTCTCTGGACAAATTGCAGAAAAAAAATTTAATAAATAAATGACTAAATAAATAAATAGAACATTATTTCTGGGCAGTTGCTCTTTCAAACACTTTGAACGGATTCAAATATGTTGTAGTGATACTTATTGAGTTTTTATTTTCTAATCTGCACAAAAGATACATTGTTTGAGTTTTATGAAACTGCACCTATAAAAGAACTAACCAAAAAACATGTTTTTTTTCATAGTAATGGTTCTCAGTACTGTGTATGCACAAAATATGCCACACCACCAAGACATCTTTTACATGACTTTAACCCTTTTAATGAAAGTAATGTGGTAGAAGTTCATGTTCATATGATCAGAGATGCATTGTCCAAGTTGAAACCACGCAAAAAGCACAAACCACAGATGGGACAGCCACATGTCATGTAGTGCGTTTGGTGGTAATTGATAATGAAAATAGACGCCCACACCAATAAGGATGAAGTGACAGACAAGTTTATCATCATTAAAAACTTCCTACCTTTTAACGGCAGCTTCCGCTGTCCTGAGAGGAGCGCATAGGGGATCAAGTTTACAGGTTGTTTAACAGCTTGTAAAATAAGGCAGCATAGAAAAAAAGACGTGTGTGTCTCACGCTGAACAAAAAGCACCTGCTGGGCCAGCAGCTAGAGGCTGGGGGCAAAAGATGAGTTTACAGTGCAAAGACCCCCCATGGCAGTCTGTCTGGTGCTTCAGGGGGCAACAATAGTAAGGAATTACAGACACAAGCCCACTAAACGCCGCGTCTCTGTCTGGAGAAATCTGCTCTAGTTGTCAGTCCAGTCTGTCAGGGTTGCCTTGGGGATTTTACCTTTGTCTACTCTCTCTATTTTAAGTCATTTCTAGCCTCTTAAAGTGATTTTATAAGGAAGATCATTGAGAATTGGTACTTTTAAGAGTTATTGGTCACACTTTTTTTGGAAAAATTACTACAGAGCCTATGCTGCCTAGCATCGTATGATTTATGATCAATGATTGACCACAACTAATGATGCTGTCAAAAGTGAGTAGTGTAAACATTGCCGTTAAGTTTTTTAACTTAGGATCATTTAAAATGAAGTAGTTTTCCGGAAGAATATCAGTCTTCAAATATGAAAAAAGCCTTAAATGTATTTGATCAGAAATATTATACATTGTGACTTTCAATAAAAATAATCACAATGATGCTTTGAAAAATGGAGATGATTTGTAAATATTTTTAACTTTCAAAAATTGTGATAGAGATAACAAAAATATTAAAGTAATAGTTTAAAAATGTACTTACTGTCACTCCAGACAGTATGTCTAATACGTGGAAGACGTGAAAAAGTAGCACATAATTTCACACTGCTTGTTGCCACGACGTTGTTTAATGGTGAGCTGCTTTTCAGAGGCTGTTTGTCAGTCAGCACTTACAATCAAATTACCTCCTGTGATTTCCATACAATATACAGCAGAACTGACAGCGTGTCTCCTCTTCACACTGCTTTTGTTATTCCCGTGTCACTGACACCTGTCCTCAAAGAATACATTTTTTTTTTTATGTGTCAAATCTACTGAGGCATTGTCAGTGCCACAGGAGACAGTGTGTGGTAGTAAATAAATATGAAGGCCTAACCCTCTGCATGAGCTGCTCAAGTGATTTCAGTATAAATAATATGAATATAGTGTATTTACAATTTCACCATAATTAAAACATGTCATAAACTTAATGTTTATATAAGTTTCAACAATGTGATTATCAACATTATGTGAATAGTTGTGGTAGTTTATAACAGTTTATTACTCAATAGATTGTATCACTGTAATGTACATGTACAAAAAAAATCTTAAAAAAAGAAATAATAATAATCGTAATTTCAATATTGATCAAAATAATTGATTATGATTTTTTTTCCATTATTGAGCAGCACTATATGCAGAAAGAATATTACATTACTTCTTGGGATTTTACACCATAATAAACACCTACTTTTCTTTCATGTACTGTACACAACATGAGAGTAATGTTTTTTTTGCTCAATACAGCTTGTCTGTGTTGTAAATGTCCGTCACTGCGAACCAACAAGCTCACATTTCATTCCAGTGACATAAGGTGAGCTCTCCAAAGCAAAAAAGAGGAGACATTATTCTGCTGAGGGCACCGTCACTCAACACTGAGGCTTATGAGAGTGCAAGTGTGTGTTGGTGTGTGTGTATCAGTGTAAGGGACAGAAAATGTGCAAGCATGCGTGTCTTTGTGTGTGTGAGGGACATAATGGGTTTAAATGTGGACTGGGGAAACCTGAACCTGCTTGATGGCTTGCAGAGGCTCCAAACCGACAAGTGAGCATCGGTGCGATGGCATAGATAAATTTATTAGAGACAACTGCTATGAAACACTAAGTTATTTGTAATTAAAAGTAATACTTTGTGACATTTTTATAGCAAAACATGTTGCTACTGTGTTGCTGATTTATAGTGACTCAACATATTCCCTGTTCATTGACAATTTTACCTTTCTTTTTACTTTTTTGTGTTCAATTAATGTCAGTTACAATGATTCCAGTGGTGAAGAGTTTTCAAGGCGTTTAAAAAGTATCAAAATCTCTCCTGCAGCATTGAACCTGTATATTAAGTCATATTTTGTTTGTGGGTTTTGGACACTCATGTGGTCCGTCCCTATGTTGGCTATGCTCCAAATACTTGTGTTTTCAACAAAATAGGAGTATTTATATCCATATTTTTGGGAAAATATGAATGTCTGTAGCTCACTGACCATATTAGCTAGATTGTGTAGTCGATTAGGATGCAGACGTTTTTATGGAAAAATTGTTGCCAGGGATAAAACATTGACAGGCAGCACGATTAACCACCTTGAAAATTTCAGCAAAACATCCTCTACTATAACAGAAGTGATTTAATTTGTTTAAGGTTGAGCTTGGAATAAAAAGCAGACGATGTGCGTAGTTTAAATGAGCAACAAAAGCCACCATGGTTGAACATACCTACAGAAATCCTCTTCATCTGCAGAATAGTAAAGAAGAAAAAGAAAGAATACAGTAAATTAAAGGTACCTCTTCCAGCTGACAGGCTTTGATGACGGAGGTGTAGCGGTACTCGTCATATGTCAGGCCAAACAGGATGTTGTCTCGAATCGTCCCAGGAATGATCCAGGAAGTCTGTGGTGAGTAGGAGATGCGACCGCTGTGTCTGACTTTACCCTCCGATGGCACCAACTCTCCCAGGATCATCATGAGCAGGGAACTCTGGAGGGAAAACACGCTGGTCACACTTTATTCTACTATATGTTTTTTCTGAGGCATTCAAATTTCGCTTTCACGTGGAGATGAGACAACATGTAGGGTTTCAGTGCCTTGCCCGAAGACACTTTGAGATGATCTCTTTGACCTACCTTCCCTGAGCCAGTGGATCCAGCCACCGCCAGCATCTTGCCTTTCTCCAGGTACAGGCTGATGTTTTTGAGAACAGGTGTTATGTAGAGCTTAGTGAAGAAGAGGCCAGCGTCACCGTTCAGGTGTCCGTTTGCTTTGTTCTCCTGTTTGATCTTCTCAAACAGCTCACCAATGCCCTGCAAAAGAGTTCAAAATCAGAGTCTTTAGCGTGGCCAGGTTGGTTCAGTGGGTACAGCACACATGTAATTATGAGGTTTATGCCTCGACGCAGAGGTCTAGGGTTCGAGTCCGCCCTGTGACAATTTCCTGCATGTCTTTGCTTTCTCACCTAACTGTGCGCTCAAAATTAAAAGCGGAAAAGCCCCAAAAAATCAGTCTTTAATGTTTTTAATGGAATGAACGAACACCAAAGACGGTATAAAGATATTGAAACATAATTCGTATTTAGCCATTTCTCCCAGTCCGTGAAGTTTTCCTTTAGTTTGGCAGAGTTCGATCCCGGGCCTATCTGTGTGGAGTTTGCATGATCTACCCGTGTTTGCGTGTTGTGCTCCGGTTTCTTCCCACCATAAAAAACATGCATGCTAGGTAACTAGGACAACAGTTGAAAATTAGTCGACTGGCTAACACTGGCGCATTTACAGAAATGTTGATTAATGTGCATTGTCCTAATCAAATAAATCAATCTTAAAATGTGCAGGTAGATTGAGACATAGAATTAATGTGTGTGCTTCAAATGGCATTTGTATAATCGGACAGTTACTATTGAGATTTTACATGAAACATAGAATAAAGCTCTCAGATTTTCCTACATTATATTTTATTATACTATATTAGGACACAGTGTCTTATGCTTTGAGGCATTGCAGTCTACTTTTAAAACACTGCACCATACTATGCTTAAGTACACATCATTCTGTGTGTGTACATGTGCGTGGCATGTACTCCATTTGTATTTTTTTGTTTAGTTAACATAGCTGTCTGTACAGGGCTGAGTGAGTGTGTCGTCAGGCTGTGTTTCGTGACACAGGGCCAAACTGCCGTGAGAAACAAGAGATTCTCCAAAGACATGGGAAGAGCTCCCAAAGTCTCACAGTGGCCTTGTTTCACCTCATCTGTCACCGCATCTGTAGAGATTAATGGGTGACACATCACTGTTAGAAAAAGGGAACTTGGCTTGACTGGTCGGCTTAATGATTGACCCCTGTGACATTTTATGGGTCACCGTTCCTCTAATGCCGGGATTTGCTGCGGTTTGTATAGGTCTCTCTGTGCAATTCACATTCTAATGCTCTGACGTACATTGTATCAGCAGTAAAGAAAGCCTACACCCCTCCCATTCATCGCAGAATGGCACATTCCAGGAAGAGAAAAAGGCAAGAGGAGAATCTGGGAATTAGGTGATGAACACAACTCCAAATCTCAAAGGGAGATTCAGAGTGTTCCCAGCAAAGGCAAAGTTTGGTGACGACACTGGGATAATTAATTATGCAAAGTAACGGAAAAAAAACAGAGTTGGATGTTCGTTTTCTCACGCCATTGGGTGGTCAATAAATCACACCTGTTAGACGAAGTTTACAGCCTCTGCCTATAGATAAGATTATACTACCCACTCCCAGTGATAGTGAGAAAATAGCTATTATACCTGTAATGCATGGTGGATTTAGGTTGCAGGAGTTTTACTTTCTCTCTTATAGTAAATGTACTATAGGTTGACTGATACTGGATTTATCGGGTCCAATACCAATATTGACATTTGAGAGTCAGATAATGATAATCTTTTTTTCAAATTTACAGACTACATATGTAATGACAACACTGTTTCTAACTTAAACATCATACTTGCTCCAAACTTAAGATTTCGATAATTTATCAATTCTGAGATTGCACAAAGTTGTCTTAGTTTTTGCATAACCCCAGCTGGGATCAGTTCCTATGCCACTGCACCCTAAGTGATCTTCACCAGACTGCATGATGGGGACATGTGGGGTACCCTACAGGATTCTCCATGTTAAATTTGAGACCTTTAAGACCTTTTAATACCACATAGGATCTATATGGAGTTAAACCCGAAAAAGGAAACAGACTCGCACAGCAATAAGCTCGTTGTGCTGACCTCTGCACCTTTGCCATTAGCCTCGTTCACCAACTTGTATGCATCTCCGGCCAGATCTCCAGACATTTGCCTATTCTGAGCCGACGAGCTAGCTGGTTAGTAGCACGGTGCAGGACATTTTGTTTTCTTTCCTGACAACTGACTGATTTGAGCCAGGGATTTAAAGCAAAACACTGTCGTAAACAGTACCTGTATTGTCACGCAACATCTAAGTCACACCAAACGGAATAAATTAAAACATTACACAAGCAAAATATTTATTTATGATGTTACAGTCATAAATGTAATCATACAGAAGGACAACACAACATTTAAGAACTTTGTAAACATACTTTACTACTTTGTTATTAAAATTCAATACTATTAAGGCCTTTTAGAATATTAAATGCAGTACTTATTTAATACTGTTAAGACCCCGCGGGTACCCTGGGCATGGCACTAAAAATCAGTTCTGTTGTCAAGAAATATAAGCAGTCTATATTTTCCTCTTGAGAAGAATGGGATCTTTGTTTTATGTGCCCTGCATGTTACAGTATATCATCCAGAAAGGTCTGAAAGTTGTCCAGAAATACAGTCTAATCTTTTGGATTTTGTTTGGCTATATGTTGAAGAAATACACTGAACATTTATACCAAGTAGCACATTCAGTTAACACACAAGGTTGAACAAACCTCGTCCCAGGAGGCAGACACGTTGACCAGCTCCAGCTCAGTGGTGGTCAGGTTGTACTCCAGCACTCTGTATTCTTCCTTCATCAAGAATTCCTGGAGAAAACAAAACAGTAACCGGTACAGTACATCAGTATCATATATACATTTTTGGATTCAATTTGTTGAATGACATCCCCCCCACTTCCCTGAACCCACCTCGATCTTCTTGACCAGTGCCAGCGTGTCGTACCACATCTGGATGGACCCTGGCAGCTGGCGGGTCAGCGTCATTCTCAGCACCATGCAGTAGGAAGCCGTGGTGAAGATACGGCGCAGGATGATGCCTTTACTGAGTGCGTGCGGCACGATCGCAGACACGATGACCAAGATGGCGGAGAAGAAGTACGAGGCGCTGTAGAAGTAACGCAGAGAACCAATCTTCCTCGTTAGCGTCATCTCGTCCCTGACGAGGTAAGGGAAGTGAGACAGAAGAAGATTATTTTTTTTTCACAATACATATATAAATATTACTACTACAACAAAGCTTCATTGCTGATTTGTTGACTGAATGAAAGGATAAAGTTTCCTGATTTTACATGTGATTTTTGCTTACATTTGTATACAAAAAAAAAACATTGCTATTCATATCATATTATTGATTTCAGCAACATTGCACAGACTTCCTTGAATACTGAGAATTACGGGAGCTGTCTTTTGTTTCCTAGAAACAACCGACATCCAAAAAGGCGCTTTGGTTAACAACATGTCAGTTTATCATGATGCTATTGTCGTGTAAATGTGAAGTCTTGGTGGCTCCCTGTTAGCTCTGATAGTTATCAAAAATATTTCTGCACAATGACATCAAAACTCCTTCCTGTATGTTTATTGTTCTTGAATTCCTGATTCTGGCTCTGACAGCCACCAGTGACCCCAGTGTGGTTCTGCACGTTCACCACATGTTTTAACATCTCTCTCTCAATTTTCGCACCAGCTTGATTCCATTTCTACGGCACAGTGGAAGCCTTTTTAGTGTGATGTCGGCTGACTCTCCTTCTCTTGTTTCATTTTCCTTGTTAAGTTCCATTTATTACTATACATCTATAGCATCATCAATATAAATAATAGCATATAAAAAGATACTGGAGAGAGCGATGACTTAAAATATTAAGGGCTGTATATTTTATGCAGAACACGTGTGACCAGAACAATGCTGCTCCAAGTCTCCACACAGTAATCATCAACAATAAAGGGTTATTTCATTCAATACTATTGTAAAAGTGGCCTTAAATCGTCCAATACACTTTAGCTAATAGCCTTTAGGATGTTTTAACAGCTTTTTGTTATTTAAAGACTTTAAATGACCAGCAGATACATTGTTAAACAATGGCCAGGTATTAAAAGTAAAGAAAATTGGAGATGTTCCTTTTGGTGGTTGTGTTTTGGTGTCTTACTGTCTGATGTTCTTGATGATGGTCTCCATCACCTCCTCCCAACCGTACGCCTTCACAGAGTGGATGTTCTCCACAATCTCTGAGGTGAGAGCCAGGCGGCGGCTGATCATCACTCCTCGCTCAACCCTGTTTACAGGCCACAGTTGTACGTTACCAACTTACAGCAGCCTCACACGTACAAAACACAAACACAGCCATTCACAAGGTCACAATAGGCCACATGTACGAGCATGAATGAATGCATGCATACCAGAGCTGGGTAAAACTTTTCTTTTCTCCAATTAAAATCTATCCTTGTTTGATCGGATATTGCTTAATTTACATCATACATTCTGAGAATGTACTTTATATCCAAGCAAAATTGGTATTTTAACCGAAAATTCCCTAACTTAACTGATATCAAATTGGGACATTGTGAATCAAAATTAAATTGGGAAATAATTGGCGATACCCAGCCTACAAGCATCACCAGGCATATTACAACATGCCGCTGCAAACATGTTTACATGCACAATAAAATATAAATGTGCTGTAAGTGAATATGAAAGTTATCAGGAGAAAAATAATATATGTACTAAATGTTTAAAAGCAAGTAGATATACATGCACATAAATATAGTGCAAGACATAAGGGCATAGAACAATTACAAGTTTATGTATAGATGTAATATTCTGATACTTATGCTTCATAATATTAATGGTTGTGTGATAGTGTTTCCCACCGGTGCGGCCCCATCTTCTGGGAGAGCCAGGCCTGAATGATGCCCAGCAGAGTCAGTGCTGCCAGTGCGCAAAAGCCATTCACCTCGATCAGCTCCCAGATCAGACCCACACACAGTATACACTGCAGGGGGGTGATCCATACAAAGTGGGCCAGACCCAAGCTCTGGAATAAACATACACAAAGTACACAAAGATCACCTCAATGAACATATTGTAATCAGAATATGACTTTTAATTACAGGTGCAATACTGTGACACTTTGGTGCAAAGAAATGACATTCTTTTGCTCCTGACCACAGCAAGGTCAAAGGTCAGGTTCAAGGAATACTCAGCTGAGAACCTTTGGGTACACTCACTGCTTGAAAGGTGGTTTTGGAAAGGTAACAGGACAGCCGCTGTAGCCAGCTTGGATCAAAACAAACAGAGTTGGAAACATAGTCATGTGCAACAAAAGGTTGACACTTAACTAAGCTGCCAACAAAAAGAAACTGTGTATTATGACATTTTTGAGAAAACATGTTTGAAACATAGAGAGCAACAGATACAGTAGAATCCGTGGATTACGCTAAACTGGGCTACTTTATGAAGAGACTATTCATTTAATAGCCTAGCATACTTGACTAAGATCCAACTGGGATTGAAACATTGTAATTTAAATAAATGTAGGCATTCTCTTCTCACAGATACTCTTATAGTTTCTATGACAAATTGTTTTCTTTTTTGTCATTGTTTAAACAGGTCATCCTCCGTGTAATTACTATTGTGGATCAAATGGTCTGATATGCGATCCTACAACATACTTTATGTTTTTCTTTGAGTATTACTTTACTGATTTGACTCTACTAGAAAAGAAAAGCCATGTCAGACGCTCAGCTGTGTGGCCTCCGTGTTTCCAGCAGGATGTTGTGAGATGTGGGTTCCTTTCAGAGAGACTTATCTGAATCCTGGAGTGCCGGTGCCATTCAACTGGGTTACTCTTTTTCTTTGTGCCAATCTGATGGCCTTATCTGCTTTATAATGAATCTTCCACTATTTTAAGGAGCTGATGGGATAACATTTCACGGGAATTGTACCTTGTACAATTTCATGTGACACATAAAATTAACAGATTGATTAAGATATACCTAAACTGACCTCAGTGAGGTCAGAGTGCAATGTTTCCCCATGGGCATTTTGGCAGGGTTACATACACGTATAAATGTTTGGCAATTGTTTTGTGGTTGATCAAATTCCCGTCTCCTTCACATTGCGAATGGAAAGTGCAGTAGAATGAATGAATGAGTGATTACAATGATTGAACGCAAGAGACAAAGAAACATATGCAAGCTCAAACGTAGAAGCCAAGAAAGAGATAAAAGAAGAAATGTGTCAAACACGCAAGTAAACGTTCTCTTTTGAGGAATCCAGTTTCATCCAGTCAGCACTGTGCTGATAGACCTCAGCTCTCAGGTCTCACCTCAATAAGCTCCCTTTCATCCACTCACCTACAACGGAATCAACCCAAACACACACACACACTAGTTAACCCCCACAGTCATAAGGAGAGAGTGCTGCATTGGCAAAGTCACATCTAATCCAGGTGATAATTGCCTTTAAGCAGGTTGCAGAGTGTTTCCACATTCAACACCTCAGTGAGACCCAAGGCATATCTGAGTTCAGTCTATACACACAAACAGAGGCACATACACATATATACACCCTCCAGCTATGTTTTTGCATAATTAGAGTTAACCATCATTTATTCATCAGATAATCAGGGTTTTTTTAAACACTGAATTACAGTTACAGAATACTTTGCTTGGTTTGTACACGTGTGTGTGTGTGTATTGTTCCAGATCTATTGTCATCTAATTGTCCCTCAGCATGAACACATAGCTCTGTTTTGGGTAATAAAACGGATTCACTGAAGTCAGTGAGGGTGTGAGCTTCCAATCTTCTGTTCCCTTATCCTTCCTGTGGACATAAAAACTTTACCGCTAGCTACTCATGAGTGGAAAACTACTGTTCTGATTTTTGCACCCAGAAACAATGGGATGCAATTCACATTCAAAGTCAATTTCAATAGGTCTGAACTTAACATGTACAGAGGCTCAGTCCTCGCCGCAGCGGCTGCAGGTTCCATTCCGACCTGCGGCCCTTTGATTCATATCATTCCCCCCTCTCTCTTCCTTTTCATGTCTAAGCTGTCCTGTCAAATCAAGGCCTAAAATGGCAAAAAATAATAATCTTAAAAATAAATTATTTGCAAATTGCTTCACAAGGCTGCAAAACAAAACAGACAAGTCATAAAATCATCAGGTTTTTAAACCAATTTGGTGTATAAAAAGTGATTCAAATAAACATTGTATTGAAGAAAATAAAAGACAAAGTTTAAAGGAAATTAAAACTCAGTAAAATCAGTAAAGGCTTGTCGATAAAATATCTTTTCAGGAGGAACCTAAGGGTTTGCTGACTCAAGGGAAGATCGTTCCTGAGCTTCGGGCCCTGACTGAAAATGGTCGGTCCACCTTTAGTTTTCAGCCAGAGAGTAAAATGTAAAAAAACAAAAACTGCTAAAATATATGTATATGTAAACTAACAAAATGCTTAGGGAAGTCTTACCTCATCTAACTTGTTGAGGTGGGCGGACATCAGACTGACTAGTTGACCAGTGCTGATCTTATCCAAGACTCGGCTCGACAGCTTCAGGGTCTGAAAAGGTCAAAGGTCAGAAGCACAAAAGGTTGAAAGTGAATTGGTTGAGAGGAAGCCGGTGACACGTGGGCGCGCTTTGACACCAGGCTGCCCCGCCATCGCAGCTGCCTGTGGATCGCCACTACTAGACTTCCACATGTGAGAAGCTTCTGGGAATGTTCAATCATGCATGCCAAACAAGGTACAAGCATTCAGCTGATGCTTCTGTCTGATCTTAAAAACAATAGCAAGAAAACAGTGGGACACACACAATGGTCTTACTCTTCAGCTTGGTGGTTATGTTTTGTTTCCAAAAACTGGTTGTTACAGCAGTGGCTTTATGTAGACAGTGCTTGACTCATGTGTAATCAGAGAAAAAGGCCCACAGTGTCACTGGCTACACGTTTTGGCAGATTTTACACTCAAACTCCACACCATTTCAGAGGTAAATATTGTACTTTCATTACGTTGCAAATGAGTGCAATGAGTTCAATGAGATTCTTAAATATCACTCCAAAATGTCAACTTTTAAGGATAAATGAAAAAGACCTTATTTTTGCATGTTGATACTACATTTTAGACATAAATCTTATAAAAAAACAGATGTTGGAAAATTGTCTTAATCTGTTTAAGTTGTTGTAGTTTTAGGTTTTTACACAAAAAGAGTCTCAATTCCATAAATAGATTGTCCTCTCCTTACCTTCTTATAAATGAGACTGAAAAGGGCAATGCGGATCTGCATGCCCAGATGATGCAGGCCAAAGATGGCAGGTTGCAGCAGGAGGAAGCGGGCGGTGAAGAGTAGGCAGAGGCCCAGGGCCAGGAAGTATCCCTGCTCCCGTTCTGGAGCGTGGAATGGGTCGAAGGAGGCGATGATGCGACCCAGAAGCTGAGGCTGCACCGTCTTGGAGGCCTCCTACACCAAGAGATAGGACAATAAGAGAAGGGGTGGTGATTGGTTTAATCTGCTTTTATATCAATGACTCTTTATGGTAGCAATACATGTCAATTCATAATTACAATTTTTAGTAAAAAATCTGAACTTTTAGGTGTCAAAACTAGCTTCAAAATAGAAATCTATAGTGCATACTCCTACCAAGGTGTATGATCCGATTTTTTTCAATCATTTAGAAAAGTTAATTTACTGCGTGATTCTGCTCTGCATTAAAATATACCTTGTGATATACTGTAAGTAAGTAAGTAAAGTTTATTTCAACAATAAACAAAAAACACTTAAGCTGACCATAGTGCTTTACGAAAAAACACTAAGGTGCGGGATAAATAACATTGAAATGTAAAATGAAAGTAGAATTAAAACACAAAAAGAACATCCCAACGACAACAACAAGCAGCAATTTACAAATACAGAATTATAGACATGATAAGAGATTGAGAGATTAGTGTATGAAAAAGACCAGTGATTAAAAATGGGTCTTTAGACTAGATTTAAAAAACAAAAAAATCAGATTTTGTCTTTCCATACAATTCAGTACATATGGATTAAAAACACATAAAAAAACACATGTCTAACCAAGATCATCAACGTCAATGTCACAATTTCACATTTTGCCGTAACATAACTAAGATGCTGCTAAATATTTAAGAACGTGAAAAAAAACACTCCTTCGGGTTCTTCTTGTCCAAAGCTTTTCTGTTTTCTCCACACAGCCTCTTCAACATCTAACAGGCATTCTTGTCGTCATGACAACCACCTAACCAACTGTACTAAGTGACGCATCGGCTGCTGTCACCACCACCACCACCACCACCACCACCTTCCCATAGCTCTGGGGCAGTGAGGATGGTTTGCGACACTATGGTGCGACATGCTTGTTATTTGTGTGCGTCATGGCACTGTGGTGAGGGCTCTATAGGCCCTAACCATTCCAACACTGTTAACAGTGTTAACACACACACAACAAAACATATACCCCCCCCACACACACACACACACACACACACACACACACACATGTATGTGTGTGGAGCTGGCAGTAAAACAGCAGTGTGTAAACAAGGATTGGGGCTACAGTAACTGTGGGAATTCTTTATAAACCAATGTAGTCATTGTTTCTTAAATATATAAAAGGCAATGTTTTGCACAAAACATCGGTGCCTTTAAACATTATCTACATTAAGGATCCAGCACCCAGTCTTAAAAGTGTCAACGTGAGTTGAGCCTGTTATGTCTTATTTTTTGTTTTTTGTTTTCTAGTCGTAAAGAATAGTTAAAGTATTTTTTTAATGTGAAGACATTACAGTTATTCTGTGATTACAATGTAATATTATAATGTAATATATACTTTTATTGTTAGCAGGTTGGATAAGTATCTCAGGCAGCATTTATACAGTGGGATATAGAACTTTCTAATCAATAATAAGATAAAAAAATAAATTCTTACAGTTACAAACTGGATGAGTTACAGTTTTCTTGTTTAATGTTACTGTACATTGAATGCTTTGGATTTTTTTTATTGTTGGCCTTGTTAGCAATATGAAGAAACCAATTCATGCTCTAGGATGAAATGATGATTCTGTAAAGTAACACCTAGCCTTCATCACATTGGCCGGGCTTTTTGATTTCCTGATTCTAGCAGCTCACAAAGATAATTGTAAGTTGTAAACCAATATCAGAGCTTTAAAACATCCTTCCAGTCATCTCCATCCATGTTTTCCTGCAGTCTATGGCTCAAACTAAAGCTTGTTCTATCTACCTTACAACAAACAACAAACAAACCTAATATCACATTGAACAGAGCATAAGAATCATGAGTTTACATCTGCAACTCAATGGTGTGATCCATTTTGGCAGAGTTAACTACTTCCTAAGTCGATTTATGTCAGATCTGCATCCTCCAGAGACAACCGATCGACATGACTCACCCCGAGGTAGAGGAGGACACCAAAGAAGGTGAAAGGGCCGATGAAGCATCGGGCCAGCGCTCTCATCAGCCTGGGCTTGCTCTTGGCTGACACCACCTCTCTGTCCCATTCTCTGCAGGGAGGACAAAGTTACAACACAGTTAACCCGCACCGCAGCACAGGCAGGGTGGGAGAGTAACACATTTACCAGACAAATGCCAGCAAAGTTGGGCTGCTGTTCTCTTTGTCCACTACTACTTTGGCAACAAACCTGCTGTCGTTGGCTGGTGATTTAGCCACAGAACGAGAAGCAAGTAGTGTATTTATTTATTGATTTTCACTTCGTTAGAAATCCTTTGGCCATCAATGGGAGAGTAATGTGGAAAGAAATTCACAAAACATAGGAGTAAAATTACTTCTTTATTTGTTCTTCTAATTTGATTATCTATTAGTATAATTAGTTGTTTGATGGACATTCACTTCCCCCAATGCTTTTCTGTTTTCACACTTTGTTACATAATGAAGACGGTACTCTCTCTGATGTGCATTTTAACAGATTTTTCTAAAAGTATTTTTTAGATATTGCCTCATGGAGTTTTAAATGTTTGCCCTTGTTCTTACACAGATGTATTACCTTCCCACAAACTGCCCTGGGAAGCAGAAACAGCTACGGTAAGTAGCAGCATTGTTCTCTGAGAGTCATTTATTACCGGGGTGATTTGGCTGACCAGTTCAACAGTGAGTGATGGGAGAAAAAGTGGGGAGGGGAATGAATGAGTGAAAAAAGAGAGGGACACCAACAAGGAAGAGAGTGATAAAACAAAGTAAAAGAACAAAGTCTGAAGTGTTTTCCTATCGTAGTTATTGATACCCTGAAGATAAATATCAACTGACTCTACCAAGCTCCAAAGACGAATGCTAAAGATGCTGCTAGCTTTGTACAGTATATTTACCTACATTTGTAGATAGCTGAGGTAGGGATGCACTGATTTGCTAGATCAGTATCAACACTGATACTGACCCTATCAAGTAGATGGGGTACGGATCATGAATCCACATTAAATACAGTTTCTTCATCAATGGATGCCATTACAATTCAGTGTTTATATTTTCTATTTGCACTGCCTGGTATTGGTATATACAGCAAGGGAAATTGTTGTCACTCTAACAATTTCAGACTCCTTAACATGTACCTTCCTTAAAGACATTCAGCCACATTTGACTGATTTCCATGCTCAACATTTCAGTCAAATTGTACGTCCATCGTTACCTCATCCACGCACATACTTACTCACATTCTTAGAGGAGATCAAAACTACTGTGACTCTTAATTCGTGTTGTTCATGTAAATAAATGTCTGTTTAGTCAATGTCTATCAACAAGTGAGGTAACACAATGTTGATTGAGTGTATGGTCCACTGATGAAAGCCCTTCTATTTGCAGTAGTACAAACTGGGTGTCTGTGGCGCCATTCCCGGCAAAAAAAGCCAAGCGGCGCAAAGTTAGTGACGCATTTTCCATCATCCAGCAGTGGTTGGCCCACCAGAGAGTAAGAGCTTACTACCAAAGACACAAGTGAAATTACTGCTTATCGCCATATAGAAACAGAACAGAGATCTTCGAGATTGTAATTCTATTTTTTTTTTAATACATACATTTTATATTTGCTGTTTTTTTGCACACAAACGAACTACAATTGCTAAATTATTTCTCCACGCGCGCTATCCGACCATGGCAACGTAGCATTTATCTACACGTGTAGGTTGTTCATTTTATAAACATAAATATTTATTTTACAGTTTTACATTGTACAGAGCCTTTTATTTCACTTATTTCTTTACTTATATTTCTTTCTAGCTCTTGATGTACACAATACCATGACAGAAAGCTTGTTGAAGAGTACTGAACTCAGTGATGAAGGGGCTGATGGTACACAGCATGCTTTAATGGAAGGTAAAGTTCACATTCCCAGAAGCCTTCACTGTTTGTCTGATCGGAATAATGAAAGCAAAATCACCCACCACTGCTCATTCATCACTTGGTGGGCACCGGGCCCTTTCTAAAAGGTTGACTTTTTAACAGCGATGTACATTAACCGGCTTGTTGGCACCATTCAGCATGACGTGGGGCCCTGGGTAACCAAGAGGCCAGGCCAATGTGGGACACTGCTGTGGTTGTTAGGAAAAAGAAAAGAAAAGAAAGAAAGAAGACACAAGTATTGAATCTCCCTTTTTCAAGAAAACAAAACATTGTCAAAGATGTGTTATTTGCTCAGTACTGTAAGAACAGTAAAGGAAACAATGGAGAGGAGAAATAAGAGAAAAGGATAAATGGAAGAGAGAAAGATGATAGATAATGATGAATTTTAAATGTGCTGTTGCTGTATTGCATCTTAGTCTATTTTCGACCCCTATTTGCAATAACTAAACTTTGGTGCAAAATGGCGGCTCTCCGAAGAAGCCTTTGGTTTTTGATTCTGAAGGACTGGGATGTTAACTTTTGACGTTTTAAGATTGATGTCTTGTGTGCTGGTGGCAAACTTTACTGAAGATGCAGAAGCTATTAAGATATCACATTGATTGTGTTTAGCGAGCACTCAATGTGAACACCTAACAATAGCATGGACCCATGGGGGTGGCAGTAGCTTAGTCTTTGAGGGTCGACGGCTCAAGTTCCCACACGGCCCAAGTACGGAGTGTGTACTGGTAGCTGGAGAGGTGCCAATGAGCAAGACATCAAACCCCCAACTGCTTGGCATCCTGTGAGGCAGCCGCCCTCGCTCCGACATCTCTCAATATGTATGTATGTATGTATGTATATATGTATGTATGTATATATGTATGTGTGTACATATAGGTCCTCTTTGTGCCTGTGTGTATTTTGGCCAGTATGTGTGTATATACAACTTTTTGCAGGATTATTAAAGTATACCTTCTGATCCTAAATGGTTATTTAACTTGTTGATATGGGCAAGGATAGATGTTGTCCCCTGTATATTGTTCCCCTAAATGACACAAGCTCAATTTTTAAATCAAACTCTAGTTAGTCTAGATATCAATTAGGTAATACAGCTTTTCACCCTCCACAGTAAAAGACGAGGCTTCTTAATTGGGTGGCTGTGGCGGTTGCCTGCCAATCGGAAGGTTGGTGGTTCGATTACTGGCCCTGCAGTTCCATGTCAAAGTATCCTTGGGCAAGACACTGAACCCCAAGTTGCCCCCGATGCTGCGCCATTGGTGTGTAAATGTAAATGTGTGTGAGTGTTTATCTGATCCCTGGCCCTTGTACGGCAACCTCAGTCACAATGTATGAATGCGTGTGAATGGTAAATGGTTCCTGTACTATGTAAAAACGCTTTGAGTAGTCGTTAAGACTAGAAAAGCGCTATATAAGACCATCCATTTACATTTACTTGGGACCACAATTGATACCCGACATCTTAGAACAAAAATGTCATAATTAATGAATCGGTTGACAGTATGGGAGAACACTACTTCTGATCTGTTCTACCATAATCCAAATGTCTTAAAACATTACATGTAATGAGCCTGCGCTACAGCATGACAATTCTCAGTCAGGACTGCATTTATATAGCGCTTTTCTACCTTACCAGACAAAGTGCTTTACAATTTGACTCTCATTCAACCCACACACACACATTCATACACCAATGGTCTGCCATTGGGAGCAGCTTGGGGTACAGTGTCTTGCTCAAAGACACTCTTACATGTGGAGCCCGGGATTGAACCTCCAACCTTTGTGATTAAACGACAACCCACTCTACCTCCTGAGCCACAGCCGCCCAACGTATGAGTGTGGTAAACAAACGTAAACTGCACACACCGTTCAAGTCTCTCGGAGAGGTTGTCTGCCTGATCATAGGAAGGAGCCTTATAAACGTCTGTCAGCTCTAACTTCTTTCTGAAGCCCTTCCTCAGCAGCGGTGATGTCCACCTGCACAAAAAAAAGAACAAATAGATTAGACTCTTGAGTACTAGCTGTTCGAAACTGGAACTGAAACATGTTTGTGAACTTGAGCATTTGCTAACAGATACAATCCAACACAAACCTTGGCTCCAAAATCTATTTTTATTGAACATGTATTCAAAATGCACTTATACATTATGGATGCATCGTATTACCAATACTACACGACATTGTGTGCATACAGTATATTAACACAAAGAAAATATATTTTGCAATTAAGTGAAGGTAATGAATGATTATATTAAATGTATTTTTGTTTGTTTGTGGTTAGAGGGCAACTCTTTGGTATGCAAGCCACTGTTGGAGTGTCTGGTAGCTTTAATGGAAAGTGGTGTTGGTTGTAATAGAAGTAATCCCTGAGCTTTCACAGTCAGACTAATGACACAGAAGGGAGATAAAGTCAGATGTTTGCTGTCCCAGCCAGGTGACATAGGGTAGTTTACATCATCTGACTTTTTTAAGTCTGTGTCTCTTTGGGACCTCTCATTAGTGTGAGGAGAGAGCGCATATCAGTGCACCCTTAAACAGAACTCTGGATTATAATTTGGTAGCAGTGGTGGAAAGTAACTAAGTACTGTACTTGCTAAGGTACTTGTACTTTACTTGTGTTTTAATTATATGGTACTTTCTGCTTCACAACATCTCAGAGGGAAATGCTATACTTTTTCTACATTTATTTGATGATGTTACTTTGCAGATGAACTGCAATGTTGTACAGTAAATTAGCCCACTCAACGGTAAAATTAGGTCCATTGCAATTGTGTACATTGTAAAAATAGCATTAAAACGTCACAAATCGTTGATGTACGGCATAATCACACCCCAACTTTAATTTTCTCATCGTTACAATGAATGTGTTGATGTTCCAATGATAGTGGGGACTTAACAAATCCCCAAGAGCGTCTACTCACACCCTGACAGCGTGTTTCCAGAACATACATTAACGGAGAACAACTCACATTTCAGGTGCACATTTTACACATGGAACACGCGAAGTTATGTTTCTTGATCCAAACAGCCTGTGCAGTAATTATTGTTATCAGAAAGAACTTTTGGGCTTAAGCCCAAAGTTTCTCTTTTATCAAAGTTCTTTCTGATATTAATCACCATCAAACCCAACCTACTGATGACATAACAATTACCAGTTAAGAGTCCGAGCAAATAAAAAAAATACAAGACATTAGCATATAAATCGATCCCCATTATGTTTTTCAGTCGCAAGTCTGCACCTTGCCACCCACAGAAACCGGATAAAGGACAACACATGTCTTACCAGAAGAAAAATTTGGAGAGGAAGTTTGCATCTTCCACTGGTGACTTCTGCATCCTAAGTGTGCCGCCAGTTTGGTTTCTCTGCACCTGAGTCGGTCCCTGAGTTTGCCCCGTGCGCGTCGCTCACATTTGCGTGCCCCCTGAGTGGCTCCGTTCCCACAGTAAGAGAGAGCGCGCTCGCCTGGTTTTCTCCTCCACTTTGCGCCTCCGGTAAATATGATGTCACTGTTTAGTTATCTTCCTCCCCAAAAACCGAGACGGTTATCTCTATACCCTCCGTGCGTCTCCCTGGTCTTCACTGCTCCCACTGTCCCTTTCTGCTTCTGTTGTCCTGCACCCTCTCATTCAGTGTGACAGTGAGAGGACAGTCCATCCTTTATGGGCTCGCCAAAACGTGTGGAGACACGTCATTTCCACGAGCTGGAGAGGGGAGTACAAACTTATTTGAGAAAAAAAAGAGATATTGATCCATATCCAATACTAGGCAGGGAATGCAAGTAACAATGGGAGTCCAAAACGTTAATAAAGAATATGTCCCCCACTTTAATTACATTCAGAGAAAAACCAGTTTCTTTATCAAACTTTTTTTGTTTTTTGTTTTAATTCCTTAAAAAGTTCAAATATATGCACAGCTTTGAATCAAAATACTGTTTCCTGTACAGTACTTCTCACAAGTTTATCTCATGCTACAACCCCTTCATGTATCGACTACAATTTTTAAATTGCAGCTACATAAAAACACCTTGTTAGATGGTTTGTGGAGCTTTTATGGGTTTGAAATTACTTTATATAGCAAAAACTACTGCTGCTGCAGGTCCACTGAACTATTTCTGACTGGCGAGGTGGGGCTTTTTTAATTTTTATTTATTTCACTCCGCTCAGCTGCCTCCCTATCATACACAAAATAGCAGAAACAGTTCCGGGACATCTAAAGCGAACTTGAAACTTTAATCAGTTTCAGGTTACGCACAGTTTCATGAGAGGGAGGATTAAAACCTCCAGACATTCCATAAGGGAACAGAGATAACGTGAAGATGCGGTAAGCGTGTCAGAAAAACAGCCCTGTTTTCAGCTTTGTAAAGCTGCATTTTCCAGCTGATCCAAGAGGCTTTTTTTCAAAGAGTTTATTCAGCTTAAGAAGTACAAGAATGTTTTCAACATATCATCCTTCAGTTTATCACAAACATTCAACATCATCTGACAGGTAATGTGATAATCCAATCACATGTTTGTTTGGTGAATAATTATGGTAACCTGGGAGACAGACGAATCTGCAGAGCTCATATTCGTGCCAGGCTATGATCAGGGTTTAATGGGAGACGATCTACAGTACATGAGTATTTTGTATTAAAGTCAATTTGAGAGTGCAGGTTTCACTTCACCTTTCAGGTGGACACCAAACTCAGAAAGTGACACTGATGTGCTATGCAACATGCACACACTTGTGTCAACGGTAGAAAGACCAAGGGGAGGTCATCTCTTAGTGCAAAATAAGATAAATATTGCTGAACTGATCAATAGGGCAAACATAAATCAGATTATTACATGTGTCCAATTTGTTGCTGAAATGAACTTGAAAGGAGTAAAAGATGTTAAATACCCCCAAGCCGTTTTTCAATAAAACTTAACAGTGCCTAAAAAAATGTGAATATCAAGAAATATATATTTTATAAATATATAAAAAAACTTGAATTACTCCCTGTTCTAATACTGAATGGGACATGCTCTCCCGGTCTCCCCAGATCTAACCAGATCTAACCAGAAGCTGAAAGGGATTGAATTTAGTTTTTCTGGCGTCTTAAAAGAGTATCTCTGTGTGAGAGACAAGCATAGACTATTTACAGTCTATGGAAACAAGATAAAGCTGAGCCTGAACTTTCGCATGGAGCTGAAGGATGAGTAGAATCATATACTGTAAAGTCAGACTGTTGGTTGCTTGCAGTTCTTTTCAACTTTGAGTCATTACTGCTGGGGGACACCAAGGTTACTTGTCTTTGCCTAGAGAAAAGACTGACCTCTGCTGGACATTTTCTGTCCTTTGCAGCCAGCTAAGATTTAATCCATGGCATTTCTGAACACTGTTAGTTATGCAGTTATAGATAATGATGGTTCATATCCAAGTACCTTCTATTCTGAGGCTTAGTACAAACCAAACTCAGTAATTAAGTGTATATTATTATGAATAATTACTGATGTAATCTCATCAGTAATATTCAATACTTGCTGTATAACAATATCATGCCAAAATCCTTAAAAGGCCCTGCACATCCTCACATGCATTTCCACTTATTCTAGAGGATTCTAGATGAATAGAGAAAGTAGAGGACTACAACCTAAGGCAAAGACCATAATTTTGAAGTTTGGGCTATTTTGCTACCTTAAATGTCTTTCAGACTGGTAAAAACATACGAAATACACACTTAGGTGTTTATTTTTCTACACCTGTGGATTTCTTCTATAGTTAAACATACATTTTACGAAAACTTGTAATACAAATAATTGTACTAATGTAAGTAACATTAACGTCTATCAACTATATTTTCTATTCAAAGTTTGACAGGGCTATGCTGGGAGTTAAGTGCTGACACCAAACTCCATGTACAGATATAAACAATAAGGTTCAAATTACAATAAGACTAATATGCAAGGGACATGTATATCAAGAAATGTGAACACCCAGAGTCCTTAGAGTCTTATTAGACTGACTGTTGAAACATACCTGTGTGGGTGGACTGTAGGTACACGACTAACTACACATTATACATTTTCAGTTAGCATAAAGACAAGAAAATCAATCCACTAGTGGCAAATATTTAGTTTTATTAAATGAAGATATACACTATAAAGAGAACCCAACCACTCTCCTGCCACATGTTGATCTTGCTGGAAGGTGCCCTCTTTTTTCCACAGTAGCCTTTGGACAAACAAGATCAAAGCATGGATGTTAAACACACGTTTTTTTTATGCTGACAGTGAAATGTGAAAATATGTGTATGTGGACTTAGTTGTAAATCAATTCACTTTTACATTTTAGAAATTTAATCTTAAACCTCCCAACCTCGTTACTTGTAATTGTTTTACATACACTATATTTTATTTTACATTTTATTATCTATTAAATTACTGACCTTAATTGGAAAATGTGAGGCAACATAACTTTTATTTTACATAATTATAATGCTATACCTATACATAGGTAGTTATGTCAACTGTGCATCGACATATTTCTCAGTTTATTTATTTAGCTAGCATAGTAATATAGCTTAGTGGCTTAACTTCCAAATAGTGCTTGAGGTTTGCCATTAAATGTTTTCCTAAGCACCTGTGACTTTTGAAGCTTCGGACGTCATCAGTCACGTGATATTCCTCATTGTCGGAGCCCATCTCTAGTAGCATCCCGTTAGCTAGCTAGCTAGCGAGCGGCTACACGGAATTAGCTATGGGTAGCTTCATGGATAACGCCTTCCCAGCTGGAGATGAAAGCGACGGCAGCAATGACGACTGGGACATCGGGTATGCGGATAAAAAGTCTTCCCACATTAAGGTGACTTCAGAAAACGTTCTCCATCTTCTCTTAAACATGTTTATGCTAACGTTACGAATACTAACGTTTGAAGCTAGTAGCTATCAAACCAAAGCTAACTCAGTCTCTGTTTTTTAGGTAATGTTAGCCAGGTAGCACGCTGCTGTAGCTTATATCTTGTTTTTACGGCAAAATAGAAACAAGATAATAAACAATAGGCTGGCACTACTAGTTATGTTCAAGTAACGATATTGTAACTTATATTACCGTTACACATATAGTCAACATAGTGTTTAGGTCAATGTTAACATTATAGTAGACGTTGTGCCGCACTTTTTCACCCTTCACGGTCTCCTCGTGCAGACGGTTGGCTCAAAGTAGAGGACTATAACCTAACTAAGGCAAAGACCATCATTTTGAAGTTTGGGCTATTTTGCTACCTTAAATGTCTTTCAGACTGGTAAAAACATACGAAATACACACTTAGGTGTTTTATTTTTCTACACCTGTGGATTTCTTCTATAGTTAAACATACATTTTACGAAAACGTGTAATACAAATAATTGTACTAATGTAAGTAACATTAACGTCTATCAACTATATTTTCTATTCACCTGTTGGGAAATGTAGGCTTTGAAAGTGTTAGTTGGACGAAAGAAGCATTCTGAAGACATCAACTTGGGTTCTGTGAAATTATAAGCGTATATTTCACCATTTTCTAAAATTGTATAGACTTTGTACAGAGAGTAGGAACTACTGGAGAAAAAGTTAGTGAGTTTTAACTTTTAGTTAGTTAGTTTGCATCCCTGAACTACATTACAATAATTGTGCCACATAAACATTGTGAACAATATAACAAAATATTTACAGTGTAGTATTAGTTTGTAGTATGCAATGGGGACATATCACAGGTAAGCTCTAATACCCTTGGTACTGAACAAAAATCTTCTCTTCATTCACATTGGACAGCTAAATGGACAATTGTCAATACTGTTCCCACCTAATAGCAGGACATATGTCTGCTGAATATTGGTACAACGTTTGATATCCATTATGGGAACATATTGTTTATAATTGTAACATTCCTGTGTCCTGACACATGCGGGTGGCACAGTTTCCAAATGGTGAAGCTTAATTGTATAAATGCTGATTTAGCAGCATTCACAGTATTGTTATCAAATTCTTTATTCTTCAACTTTCTTTGGTCGCCTCTAACTTCTGCATACGTTCAGCTACAAAAAAAATGTATTTAAAAAAAATCCTCAAATCCTCTTGTACTTCAAAATGCTACTCCTACTTCATACTTTTACATACAGACACCAATCAAACTTTAAACCATCCACACAAACATCAGCTATTAGGCTGTATCTTAGCCGTTTTGTATCTTTAACAGTTTTTGTGAAAACAAAGTTTAAGTTTTGTGTTCCTTTCAGGAAGTTTCTAATGGGTGTGTATTGTGTGACTTACAGGGAGTGATGTCATCGCTAGAGCACGAAGCCTTAAAAAAAACTAATGCATTTAGCTCGGTGAGCTTCCAAATGACAACAGTTACAAATTTTCCTCCATTCGCTGCCCATGTTGAACATCCTTGACATTTCCTCGCAAAGGCACAGCAAATCCGTTTTTTGAATCGCTGATATGCCCACATTTTTAAATTTTTACATCAATACGTTCCCAATGGACTTGCGGCGCTGATGATGAGGTCATTTCATGTATGCCACCTATAGTTTAGGCTGTCTTAGCCTTTTTTCACAGGTCGCTCTCAGTGTCCCACTGCAATGGCAGCAGTCCGCCATAGATGATAAATCCTTAGCTGATTACAAACATCAGAGATCAAAGCGATCTCCTCTGTGTTTACACACATGGCCGCTGATAAGTAAGCATGATGCGGCATTTTCGCAATACAGTCAAATTTCAACTACAGACAGTAATATGCCATTCACTTGCCACTGCTGTGCCACTGACGGAACACTTACAACTTTCATACAATATGGCTGTTATTCAACTTTTAAACACTTTTCCACATTTCTTACAACTTCACCGTTCTTCTGACACATTTTAACCCGCAATCCAGTTTAGCTTTAGCATTAGCTTTTCAAATAAATCTTTAATTATTCATTTTCTTTTTTACATTAGCGGTGTTATTTAACTTGTCAATGAAATTCATACCAATTTAAAACAATTCCCACTTTTACAACTATTCTCACTACTTCAACAAATTCTTACAGATTTAAGCTATTAATTCAGTTTAGCTTTTAGCTATTTAGCTATTCAGCATCCACACGCGTTCTCTGCAGGAAATGCATTTTCTGGTTTGGAGTTGTTATTCTGGTTTTTGTTATTTTCTCTCTCAGAGTTGTTTGTTTTTTTGTAAATTGATTCTGATCTTACCCCATTGTTATAGGATGTGGGTTCTGTTATACCAAATGCATCAGATAATGTGTTGATGTTGAAAACAGCCATCAGTAAAGGAGACATTGAGACTGTTGAACAGCTGTTGGACAATGGCAAGTACTCCCTTCATCTTCTGTCTGACACATCAGCACATGTATTCACTTGTGATCACTGATTGTATTGCTTTATCCATAGGAACTTCATAGTTAACATTTAGTAGCAATTAAAAGATATTAGGCCTCATGCAAGAACCACTCGTACGGACAGATTCTGTCTTTTGTGGCATGTATGAGTGACCCAGACCTGTTGTGCTAGACTACCTTTTATATATAAAAGATAAATAAACGCTAGATTTTTCAAACTTAAATGATTAACAATGACAAGTTTGTCCATTTAAGAGTTTTTAACATCAAGCAAGTTTTACAGAAAAACAAGAGAAAGAATAAGAAAATGCCTTGCATGAGGTCTTGTTGTGTGTACATTGTAGATAAGGATGGTTGAATTGGTGAAGGTGACAAACTTTCTAATTCACCAACATTTGTCTAGCGGCTGCTGGTAATTTCTCACCCCAATGTGAACAGAACAGAAAGTGATTGGCTGGAATCAGGTGGGGGAAGAATAACAAAAATTCAAGCAGGGAAATAAAAACAAAACAACAGGATCTTATTTTGTGTGTGTGTGTGTGTGTGTGTGTGTGTGCGTGCTGGAGGACATTAGGCATTTACATTTTAATCATTTCATTGCCTCGCTAATTTGATCCATTTGCTGTGGACAGGCATGGACATTGAGACCAGGCTTGGCTTTGAATGGACTCCTCTGATGTGTGTCGTCAGTGTGGCTAATTACGACCTGGCAAAACTGCTACTGGACAGAGGGGCAAGTGCCAACTTCAGCAAAGGTCAGACCAATACAGATGTTTGATGGGGGGGAGGGTTGTGCGTAGAATCGCTGGCGTACCCCCGCAGACCCCTCTGCGTCTACACTAGACCCTACGCCATAGCCTGACATGCACCTCTCGAAAAATGTAACTACACGTTGCTTGGCCGTGGCTTGGTAGAGTTGCATTTCCTCCTACTCATTTCCTGGTTCTCCTTCTCCATAAACAACATGAAATCAAGGAGAGGGTTAACCTTTCTTGCTACAGATTTCCTACCTTGGTCAGAAAACACAGGGGAGACACTTTGTTTCTCTCACTATGACTCTAGAGTCTGTACTTGCTCCAAAGCTAATTGCCGTCACTCTCTCACTTCTCCCTGGCTCTGTCACCCACTTGCCACACACACAAGCCAGCTCGACGCAAACACCAGCGCACAAGTATAAACATCAGGCCGCTTATATAGGCTACGCCGAAAGCTCTGCGTGAACCTCCGCACAACCATAAAACGTCTTTATTCTCACTGAGCTCATGGAGGTGTGGAGAAAATCTTGTGGGAAATGACACCTCTGGAAATCCTGAGCTTAAAATGACCTCCAGGAAGGGTACCTCTGGATGGTTAGCTTTTGTTTAAGTAAAGAAAAGTAAGTTCTCCATTTATTTTAATTGTTGATTTTTGTTTATGATTTACGCAGTCTGTGCTGCGTTCTGGTTTTGTTCCGTCCTCTGCCACGCGCAATACCACACTGGGAGCGTCTTCTCTTTTCTGGCATTGTCCTTTTTAAAAAAAGGATCAGTGGTGTCTATTATGTCTTTTCCACCTCCAAGATGAATCTCTCGTCATCCGTGGTGATGTAGAGGAAACATATTAGACATTGGGGGATGTCTTTTGGTAAATTGACAAGATGATCTTGCGGTTTCACTTCCTGACTGGCTGGCCTGGACACCAAGCGGCTCACGTGATAATAGACCTGGCGCATATCTTTAGCGGCGCGGAGAGCCACTTGACACACGTGTCTGGATGTGTAACTCAACTAGGCTCACAGTAAAGTCACCATATACCACCTAAAGGTAAATAGACAGCACTTATCTATAATATTTAACCTGACAGCAGAACTATCCAATCAACTTTACAATACCTATTATTAGAGCTGTGCAATATATCGATATATCAATATCGTGATATGAGACTAGATATTGTCTTAGATTTTGTATATATCATAATATCATAATTTGGCTTAAGTGTTGTATTTTCCTGGTTTTAAAGGCTGCTTTACAGTAAAGTGATGTAATTTTCTGAACTTACCAGACTGTTGTAGCTGTTCTATTGGTTGCCTTTTCCCCACTTAAACATTATGTCCACATTACTGATTATTTATCAAAAATATTGTGATGTTTGATTTTCTCCATATTGCCCAGCCCTACCTGTTATTCCCTCATCCACTGTCTCTCATCCCTTTGCATTATATTTATAGTCTGTTGACTTTAAGTTGATTATATTGATTAATGGTTTGGTTGCCGCCTATGTAAATGACAAATGCCTAAAGAGATACAAGTCAGACAGGTGTACTCAAGACGGATATTATTCTGTAAAGTATCCTTGGGTTTTGTGTAAGGCTTAATAAAAGTTATTATTATATGAAAGACATATTCTCTTACAGCACAAAAAAACTAATACAAATGCTAACAGGACATAAGTGTAGCTTTTTGCATTTTGGCATGTGTAACTGGTCACTCAAAACAATTTTTTAAACAACTAAAAACACCAAATAGGAATTTGGTTTAAACTGGTTCCATAGATAAAAACAGAAATTACTCAAATTCCTTCTATTTTTGATTGTTGGTTGATATCATGATATACAGTACCTGTAAGTTCCACTGCCCTATCTGTGATCCCATACCCACCACTTTACAGAGAAAACTAGGGCAGATAGTTTGATTAGGCAACACCATTACATTGCTGCCTTCCAGGCTTTGATATCAAACAGCCATACCTAATCCTCCTGACGGTCCCTGTTGCGTTTGTGTTGAGCTATCCTTCCCTGTGGCACCTTTTTTCAATTTCCTCACCTGCTACAGCCAAGGACCAGGGGACCGTTCAAGCCTTTGCACCAATACGCTTCATCTGACATTACTTAATGGTAATGACGCCAAAGAGGAACTCTTGCAGAAACACATCGTGGATCCTTTGAGTTGTTTTTAGTTCATGCACACTGCAACCTCATCCTTAAGCAAGAGAAATTGAAGGCATCTGTTGGATCAAGGTCAGTCTGTGTAAAATAAGCATGGGGGAAGAACTCTTCCATGTTAAGAAGTCTGCAGTTATATACTTATAAGAAAAGAATCCTGTTGGGAAAAGGAAAGTTACAGATTCCCCAAAAACTTTACATGTTTTGCCGAAACACGTTAATTTAATAGATTAGTTAATAGACAGAAATAATTGACATTCAATTCAATCGACCAAATGAGTCATCAGTTATTTAACAAGAGAATCAACAGATTCATGAAAAATGACAGCAATCATTAGTTGCAGCCCTACTGGGTACTGACCGAATTCCGTCGATACTACCGGGCACTGATTCATGTTAAATCAAACGGTGCCAAATTTCCGTGCCAGAGAGTGCGAAACCACAAGCTCATCTGTCCTCTCTGCATGTTGACAGAGCAGCGGGCTCAGGTGAGCGAAACCATGTCGCCTCAGCAAATTGTGTACGTCACAGCGAGTCACGGCAATGCTGATGAAGGGGCTGCAAGTGTGGTTCCAGTTTTAAAACTGTGCAGACACTGTATGCTGAACAATCATAGAATGGCTAGCCGAAGGCGAACGTGGTGCGGTGAACACTCTCTCAAATAAGGGAAAAATAAAAAATAATCTTTAAAAATATTTTTTTGTATAAGGTGTAGAGGGAAGTTTAAGAGTTTGTAGGTATATAAGTTTTGGTTTAGCACAAAATACCGCAAATTCATGATGATTATGTTTGTCAAAGAACACTGCATATACGGATAAGCATGCAACTTTTGCCATGAGTAACGGAAGTGAAAGCAATTAGATCAGTTAAGTAATTTTTATTTTTTTTTCCTCATTCCTGTCACTGTTTCCAGTGCAGTTACAATAAATTATTATGAGAACACTGCATTCTTAATCCAATAGAAACCCTCCCGTAGCCCCTGGACGTCCCCAGACCCAAGTTTGGAACCACAGCACTGGTCATGCTGTTGATATCTGATGTCAATTAATTCTCAGTCCAGAATGTCGAGTTGAACTGTGTGTGTGACTGATTTCACATGGTCTCGGAATCTGATGCTTGAGGCAGGTGAAGGAAATAATTAAACAGAAAGGATGACGTGTGGTCACGTACTGATGGCGTTTGTCAAAGCAGTGAGGCTGAGCGGAGGAATGCACGAGTGACCAGTCACAAATTCTCAGATGTATTTACTCCAGTTCTCTGTAGACACAAACTAAGCAGTCTGGTTTACACCCACACACAAATAGTATAAACACACACACACACACACACTTGCAAACAGATATAGAGCCAAACATGCACAGCCACAAAGACACAGGAACCCATGTACAGGCTTAGATGTGCCTACACAAGTACACACATAGATACTGTGATACACACAAGTTGGAGTCTCAGTCATTGGCGGAACAAAACAGGAATTGAGTGCATTGCCATGGGTCTCGGACAGGTCTTATCAGAATAAGATAAGGAAACAACTCCTCTGAAGGTACTCAGTCCCATAAAGGCCGCCACACTTCCTGATGCCAGATAAACAGCTATCATCTCCATTACCAGGTTATCGTCCAGATTTTTTAATTTTCCTGCAGGTTGTATGACTTCATTCTGATGGGGAAAAAGGTACTCCTCTTTGGCTACATAGCAGCTACCGTAACCGATCTACATCATCATTTTCCAAAAACAAACATGAAATTGGGCAGTTAATAACTGGGGGAACATTTGTCCTTTTAAGACGTAATGTTTTGAGCTACAAGAATATGGATGGTTTTAAACTGACCAAAAGATTAAAGACACCCTTCAATAATAGATATGTTACTTTTAATTTTAAGTAAGTCACAAAGCATTTTAGCTTTAAAAACAGCTCATCATGGTGACCTAAGTCACTAGGACTGAACAAAAACCTTCAAGATGAGCCAGTGCTGACTGTAATCTGTAATCACATGATACTGTAAAACTGAAGATTTGCAGCACTCAGAAATATTTGTAAATTATCTGACATTTGTTTGCAGAAGTACAGGCTGTATTCAAACATAAAAACCGTCTTTTTCGACACCACATTGTCTGACTCTTCATAAATCTTCCTCTAGTTTTTTACTAGCTACAAATATATACCAGCTACATACAATATATATAGTTGGTCTCTTGGTCATCACTGGACTATCAACAGAGTATCCTATAGTTTTATTGTTAAAATCTATGTATGATGTATGTCCATATAACTGCACCACTAAAAGGATAAGCATGTTTACTTAATATCCTACCTTCCATACACAGGTGGATTTTGATGGCAACAACATTTTTTAGTTATTACTGCTTGAGGGCTGTGTAAATTGCAAAAAAACTATGAAAGAAATCAGCCTTTGCCTTTTATTGTTAATGGTATTTTTTTTTCTTTATTGAAAACTCTTCATAGCTGCTTGAATTGTTGCCCGCTTGTTACATTTTCTATGAACTTTTTTTCTTACACCTTTTTTTTGAATAGTTGGTGCTAATCTAAATGTTTGTTTAAATGAAATTGAATTGTAAAATTGTGATGATGCATTTCGACACTAATGTGTTCTTGTCCACAGATCATTGGACGGTGCTCATGGCCAGCTGCACAGCATCTGGCAGTGAAGACAAAATTGCTCGCTGTGTGGAACTTCTGCTATCCAGAAATGCTGATCCCAACATGGTGGACAGGTGAGGGGGTGAGGGGGGTGTACAGATGTGTTTCAGGTTAAAATGTGTATAGCATTCTCAGCGCAGTACGCACTGTGACACCCCTGTTGATGTTGGCAAAATAAAAACTCTAGAGTTGGGTTGAACAGGGGAGAAAACAGAGGTTCTTGATTGGATTTCCTTTGATGGTTCTCGTTATGTTTTGCTGCCATGTGGTAGCATTATGCACCACAGCGCGCCATACACTGTGTATATTTGTGTGTTTTGTTTGGAATGTCCTGTTATGGCATGTGCATGTACAGACGGGTATCAGACAGACAGACAAACAAACACATGTAAAAAGCAGGCAGGAGGATTTTAGAAGCTTTTCTTTACAAGCTTGGATGCAATCCAGTAAGCATGATTTTGGGAATTTGTAGGTCAAAAGTGACCTAGGCGTCTTTACGGAACCAGGCTAAAATTGTTCAAATGTGTAATTTCTTTAGGCATGCATACAGTGGTTTTAACACCATTAAAATATTGTATTTCTAAACTGGATTTTAAAATGTCATTTGGCTGCACATCGCCAAGTCCATGCTATTACCAGCTATCCATCAAAACCAAGTAAGCTTTTGTTCTGTTTGTCCATCATTATTTATGCATTTAATTGTAAAAATATACATTGCCTTTCTGCATTCTTTAAAAATCATCTTGGAATTCATCTGCTCTCCAAAACTAGTTTTTAAAAGAACAAAGCATGATACTATGTTGAATTTTGCCATAAAGGCAAACAAGATCATTTTCTGTCTTGCCTACGCACTTTTTAATTTCATTTATAGCGTCAAATCATAACAGAAGTTATCTTAGGACACTTAAGAGATAGAGTAGGTATCGACCACACTATAATTTACAAAGACCCAACAATTCCTCCAAGACCAATTGCAGTCGTTGAAGTGGCGGCGAGAAAATAATTAGGCAGTAGTAAATTTAGAATAGAAAACCACTAATAATTGAATAATAATCTAATTTAATACTATATTACTATACAAATTGGCACTTGTGTGTTTGGAATCCCTCAGCCAGTGGCTATAAAATTTGGTTCCCTGTCCTGGTGAGGAAGAATGAAAAATTCCATCTTGTGGAAAAGAATGAAGGGAGGTCATTCTCAAAGCACTTTTACTGTTACCATCTGTGGATTTGTGGCACGTCAAAGGGAGGATGCAGCCCCCAGCGGCTTTGTTTAGCTTTCCCTAATCCCCTGCCACTCTTGACACTGCCAGTATGCCATTACATGCACGACACACTGAAACCCCTTGATGACAAACATGGACATTGGGAAATTGGTTGGTTCCTTCCCAGACAAAATATTTAAAGCAAGGTAACAAGACACAGGAGGATGCAGATGAGGGGAGGTGGTGAGGAGGAGGGGCCAACATCAAGAGCAAAAGAAGAATATGAGGTTCATGTGGGTGCAGGGGAGAAACCTCCTCCTCATTGCCTCTTACGTCTGAATATCAAACCAAAGATTAACACCAGCTGCTCATCCCTCCGTTGTAGTGTAAACATACATTCTTTGTCATCTCTCAAAGTCCTGCAGGAGCAAGATGTGGGGTCCATTGCCTCCATGTGTCCCTTTTTTTTCCACCGTCACTGTACTGATCTGTGTTGACCATAGTTGCATGCATTGTGCACATACAGTAGGTGAATGTGCAGGGGGGTTGTTCTGAGACGTTTGCATGGCTTTTATACTTTTGTACAGATTTTGGGTATATACAGTATTTAAAATACTTATCCTCTCAGCTTCAAACTTTCCTCCTAACAGGAGTTGGATCAACCAATTAGCATACTGAATGCGCAGGTTTGCACGGTGTGTTGCTGAGATTTGGGAGATGTTGGTAACTTTCTGCAACTTATGGTTACTCATAATACCCTCCGCTGCTTAGGTCTGCAGAGACATTCGCAGAAGCATAACTTCAGCTTAGACTTTCATAACTTTCTGCGTTGTGACTTGACTTGAGACCTAAAGTATAGTTCTACTATATAGTTTTGGCAACATCATCTATGTGTAAAATAACCTCTGTGCAGAATAATTATTAGGCCCTAATGATCAGGTAGAATATTATTAATTTGACAGTGGTAGTTATCACTGCACAAGACAAATAAAATGATCATCACTAGCATGAAATTAGCCAGTAATGTGCTGTCCATGCTTAATTTGCTAATTATTATTATATTGTTAGTCAAGATATCTTTTTAAGCATGTATACAGTACATTTAGTCATTGTGGAAGCCATTTTTAGATGTACTGGGAGTCAGATGTGCCATTCTTCTCACTGTACTTAGGCCAAGAACGATGTTTACTCTGAATTGTCTGCATAACGATCAGCTATTGGCCTGTTTGGGGACTGGCCAAATCTCACAGTCTGAAGGACACACACACACACACACACACACACTAACACGACAAACTGAAACAGTATGTGAGTGACCTTGGTACCTGTCTCACAGCAAAACAAGCCTTGGGAAATTCAGTGGTGCAGGACATAAAAGCTGAAATGAATGACACTACCTATCCTGTCCTCCTGGGTCAAGGAGGAATTCACTGATGGGTGCAGACGAGTGTGAATAAAGAAATTGTCATACACGTCATAGCCATTGGTTCATTTGTTTGAGTTCACATAGAACATTAACTTTGGATCTTGTAATTTATTAAAGGATGATGTCCCCACTGACGTTCTATACACATTTGCACCTTGGACAAACATCACCTAGGTCTAGGAGCATTTTCAGTTCAAGATAATTTATTAGTACAAAAGTCAACACCTCTATTGCAAACACAATAATAAAGACAACACCAGTAAATCTCAACTCAGAGTGATGAAGCTAAAAAGGCACTACTGTAAATGGCATTCAGGATTGGGTCCTATGACAATATATACCGTGAGAGAATAGACGTTTGTCAATCAGATACCAAGGTAGCAATTTCTTTAATATCTCTAGTAGTATTGGGGATGTTGCTAGAAATACTGGAAATAAAATAAAAATAAAAAAATGGATTTACATGATTTTTGCATTTTGAGTAACATGATTCATTATCAATTTGGGGATATAATATTACAAATACTCTTGTTAGAAGATGTCCTCCAACTGATAATTATATCTTTTTATGCTTTAGTTTTTCCCCTACCATCTCACAAGCAAATCAACAACACTGTTATTGTGAGACACAATTGGTTATTTTGGAATTTATACATTTTAGTTATATTCAAATACAACACTTTCTTTGTTTTGAGCATTGTATTTATGGTTGGATAGATTTAAAATTTAGTTTATTCAAAAACAATAAAAATATTTATAAAAAAAATTAGTTTATTCCCACGTCTAGTGTTAGTCTGTGTATTACAAGCCCTTATGAAAAGACATGTAAATCAATTTGAGAGCGATAACGCATTCCCGTCCTGTGTTCTGTTTGGCTACACACAATTTCCTGTAAAAGCATTAACCAAGGTGATAAATTGCCCTCAGACATACCCACCCCTTGAGATGGATGTATTTTTCTCACCCTCTGTGTTTGAGTCATAGGTTATAGGATTTTGAAAAACTATAGAAGAGTGTATTTATCTATTTATCCCTTGTTCAGATAGAAGCAAACACATGAAGGCAACAGAGGAATTACTATTAAGAAAGGTCAAAGTTAGAGGTCTATTTCAACACTGAGAGGACACCCCAATGATTTTTGACCTTATATTTTGCTGGGGGGTGGGGGGGGATGAGGGGGGGGGGATAATTGATGAATATACTCTGTTACATTAGTGTTTATAGTCGGGTTTTATAGTTTATAGTTATAAGCCGGGATTTCCCAGTTATCCTGGCTCAATTTAGCCTTGACTCGGTTTCACAAAATCAGAGGCACCATTACAGCAAATTACCATATTCTGTACAGCTAGTACAGAATAAATCGATAAATAAATAGTGTGTACTTTTGAATTCTCCTTTACATTCCTTGCAAATTGCAAATTCAGTGGAAAATAAGTATTCAAACACCCTGCTATTTTGCAAGTTCTCCCACTTAGAAATCATGGAGGTGTCTGAAATTGTCATCGTAGGTGCATGTCCACTGTGAGAGATATAATCTAAAAAAATCCTAAAAACACAATGTATGATTTTTTTAACTATTTATTTGTATGATACAGCTGCAAATAAGTATTTGAACACCTGTCTATCAGCTACAATTCTGACCCTCCTGTCAGTCTGCCTTCAAAATGTCCACCTCCACTCCATTTATTATCCTAAATTAGATGTACCTGTTTGAGGTCGTTAGCTGCATAAAGACACCTGTCCACCCCATGCAATCAGTAAGAATCCATCTACTAACATGGCCAAGACTAAAGAGCTGTCCAAAGACACTAGAGACAAAATTGTACTCCTCCACAAGGCTGGAAAGGGCTACAGGGAAATTGCCATGCGTGGCACGGAAGGTTCCCCTGCTTAAACCAGCACATGTCAAGGCCTGTCTTAAGTTTGCCAATGACCATTTGGATGATCCAGAGGAGTCATGGGAGAAAGTCATGTGGTCAGATGAGACCAAAATAGAACTTTTTGGTTATAATTCCACTAACCGTGTTTGGAGGAAGAAGAATGAAGAGTACCATCCCAAGATGGTTGCATCATGCTGATGGGTCGAGGCTGGGTCTTCCAACATGACAATGACCCGAATCACACAGCCAGAATAACCAAGGAGTGGCTCTGGAAGAAGCATATCAAGGTTCTGGTGTGGCCTAGCCAGACTCCAGACCTAAACCCAATAGAGAATCTTTGGAGGGAGCTCAAACTCTGTGTTTCTCAGCAACAGCCCAGAAACCTGACTGATCTAGAGAAGATCTGTGTGGAGGAGTGGGCCAAAATCCCTTCTGCAGTGTGTCAAACCTGGTGAAAAACTACAGGAAACGTTTGACCTCTGGAACTGCAAACAAAGGCTACTGTACCAAATATCATACCATTTATATACCATTGATTTTCTCAGGTGTTCAAATATTTTTTTGAAGCTGTATCATACAAAGAAATAGTTACAAAATCATACATTGTGATTTCTGGATTTATTTTTTTAGATTATGTCTCTCACAGTGGACATGCACCTACGATGACAATTTCAGACCCCTCCATGATTTCTAAGTGGGAGAACTTGCAAAATAGCAGGGTGTTCAAATACTTATTTTCCTCACTGTATAATTTCTTTTATATGTATAAATGAAGAATCATTCAATCAAAACAGTCAACTTTTCTCTCAACCACTTCATTAATTTTCCATTTTACCACCTGCAGTAGTATCACAACAAATTAGTGATTATTCTTGTAACAGAAAAATTCGCACTTAAAATATGTGAGTGCAGTAGATATAGACCAGAATAAAGACTTGGCTTGTTCTGTCATAGTTAAAACCGTATTTTTTATACTCTGTGTCATAGTAAATGGCTACTTATAATGTGGTGTGTGCTGCCTCCCGGTGGTTTCTCTGTACCTTCACCATCACTCCTGTTCAGTCATGTCTCCGTTTTCTTTGTTTTTCTCTTCATTCCCTTCCCTTTTGTTGTTCTATATTTTCATCTCTCCTCTGCTTTCTTTTCACTTGTCCTGTTCAGGTCTCAAATGACCTGCCTGATGCAGGCAGCCAGGAATGGCCACAGTAAGGTCATCAACCTGCTTGTCTCCCACGGGGCAGAAATCAACGTCCAGGATAGCAATGGATACACGGTGGGTCACAAGTCCCTTCAGAATGTCGTTCTTATATCACAAAAATAAAGAAATAGTTGTATACATTTCATTATAAAAAACCTCTTATATGTTTGACTTTGTGAATGATAAATCATACTAATATTTTTCTGTTAGGCCTTGTCGATAGCAGTGCAGTATGGCAGAGAGGAGGCAGTGCTAAAGCTCCTCCAGTTGGGAGCGGACAAAACATTAAGGAACAAGGCTGGCAAGAGCCCTGCCGACTTGGCTGTGATTTTCAAACACCCACAGGTACCTAAAGTTCTTTTATGATGCGTTCCAGACACAACATATCTGCAATTTGGTATATTTCATTGAAATGTTAGTTAAAATCTTGTCAATGTTTAGTTATCACATGGAAATAGTTCAATGAAGCTCAATAAAAGTAATGATGTTTTACTTGTGCTGGACTAACATTTCCACTGGTAATCATCCTAACGCCAGTGTCTGTTTGCAGATAGGCAGGATCCTGGCCTTTTCGCCCCACAGCTCTACTGTCCAGGCCTTCAGCTCCCTGGAGGAGACCCTCTCAAAGTTCTTCAAGACAAACTCTGAACCGCCACCTTCCCAAGAAAGGTAAGGCGACCTGAGCCTTGCATTCGGAGCCTTCAGGGCTGCGACAGGTTTGAAAAAGAATGCGTTAACATGCTAACTACTATCCCCGCACAACTCTATTTTCCTCATTTGTCTTTGAGATTTTATGTAGTTTTCCTCTAGCCTCGGCAGCAGAAACATACAGTACATATATTTAACAGTTTTGCTTACTCAAATTGTATTGTTGATCATTGAGCTGTACCCAAGTCAGGATCCTTCATCAACCCACCTTACCTTCTAATATGAGAAAAATTTAAATTCTTCCGCCCATTTACAATACACAGGTTTCAATGTTACAGCCCCCAAAATAGTCATTTCATTCATTTCAATTAAATTGTAATACTGTCTTAGAGAGGAAAGAGCACAAGTGTGTATCTGTATAAAGTAAAAGTAAAGCAGAACAGCAGGTAAAGACAACATGTACTCAGAACTCACCCTTCTATATTTCTCAAATATATAATATTTGTCAAAGCAGCATCCCACCAGTCACTGCAGCATGTGTGTTTGTCGCCCCCAGTTGGTAATTCCGCGAAGCAGTGCCTGTGCAGCAGGTGTTGGTGAACCATTGTTCACCCAGACATAAACAATAATAAACCTCTTGCCTGAGTGTTTAGTCCAGTCAGGCACGGCTGCGCAATTAGCATAAGCCAAAAACTTTGTATTCGAGCATGTCTGGCACCAGGAATTACAGCCTGTAAGCATTTCAGCTGTCTTTCTCATGTACAAAGATGTTAAAACCCAAGTAGCATATTTCACATACTTTGAACACGCCGTGAGAATAGAGGTTCATGCGTAAAGCTCATCATCTCAACAGTCAAACTGAGAAGCTGCATGTACGCTGCGGTTACTCTGATGTGTCTGAACTCAATGGCACTTTGGTTGCACCCACTTGATACCCAAAGGAGAAAGAGAGGAGTCTCCTTATGCCCACCCCTTTCTACTGGGAGGTCGAAGGCTAAATTCAGGAACACTTTAGCTGGAAAGGCTGAAAAGTTCATTGCTCAAGAACACTTAAGTAGGGTAGCTTGTGCTGCTCTGTGTTCCTAACCTAAGCCTTGCCCATAAAGAAAGATTTCTGTTTTCAGTATTTTGCTGCTCAACTTTAAGTTTTGAACACATTTTTACATCCATGCACTATTCCGTATATCTGAATTCATACAGTTGTGGTGTAGTCCCAGGCTTGGGTTAATACTATATACATTAAGTTTTTATGAGTCAAGGTGAACTACTCTCTTCTCTTCAGTGTAAACAAGCTTGATGACCTTGGGCTCCTCCTACACGGCCTCGATCTTGGCTACCTCACTGACATCATGACTGTAAGTACGTGCAGGAATAAAATGTCTGTATTTTTTTGATCATATATTAGTATGCACAGTGCGTTTTTCCAACGTGAGAGATATGTTTCACTGATGCTAAGATGGCGAGCAGAGATAACATGCTGTTACACACAGTACAATACAGTATTAAATCTATGGGTGAGATACAGTGATCCTGAATGTGTTGAGCAGAGCACAGCTGCATTATTGGCCAGATGACATTTACATGCTTTGGAACATGTCATGAGATGACTAGTTTACATATTTTACTTGGTGCTTCATAATGGATGTGCTGGATTGGCTGGGCCCCGAATTAAACCAAGGGTCAGCTCAAGTTTTAGGCCCTATCTGATATATGAGGACTGAGTTTGATGGGTGCAGGTAGGTTGTTGTCACTGGATGGCAAAGCCTCATGCAGGTACATCTGTTTTTAGCTGTAGAAGTTTTGATTTGGTAAATGGTAAGTGATGTTTTCTCTTTCATACTCATTTTCTTTCCCACATGCACAGGAACATGACATCACCTGGAGCTACCTGTTGACCATGGAGAAGGACGACCTGGAGAAGGTAGAGGATGACTGCAACATTTGTTTCTCTGTCAGCTCTTTTGCTCGCTGCCAGTCTGCAGAGTGACCCATAAAGAGACGAGGGTAGCTGCTGATGTCACAGCTGTTAAAGGACACAAGTTCAGTAGAAAGAAGGCGGTGAAAGATTATATTTTATTTCTGTAAACTTGGATAGACCTCAAATCTATCAAAAGTGGTATATGTAAAATGAGTGCATGTGGTATTGGGCTCTCAACTAATATTTAAAATTAAATATATTTGAATTGTAAGAAAAAAGATGTTTAAATATATGAAAATTAATAAATTGCATGCTCTCTTACTAATAACCAAGCTGAGCTCATGAAATGGCGAATGTATGACATGCCAGTTGGTATGCCATTATTGGCGTGTTTTCAAAATGCATACTTGCTTTTTAGCATGTTTATCAACGCCGTTTGGCCTCCACTGACTTACATTACCTTTCGATAGCGTGTGAATCTACGCTGTAGCAAGTAGTATGAAGGCGAAAATCTGCGTAGGGAGGTTGGATGGGGCGGTGGATGGATAAAACACAGGACATTCACCCAGGAGACCGGGGATCGTGTTCCACGTTTCCTTTGTGTCCTGTGTGTCACGTTTCCTAAACCCAACGTTGGTTTGTTTGTTTACTAAAGCCAACCCCGTTCATCTTTTCCTAAACCCAACTGCTTACCACGTTTCCTAAACTCAACCGTTGCTTTCTTCTCGCGATAACACGGCATGTGGTGTGTATGTTTACGCCCGGTGTGTGAATAGAGCAGGTTATTGTCCAGAGAATTCACAGCGAGTGAATGGGCGTGATGATGATGTTTTTAGCCATGCGGTTTGTGCAAAATTGGAAAAAAAAATCTGAGGGTGAAGAAAGAAGTGTACCTTTACACAAAGACAGCACCAAAAAATTCTTACTGAAGAGACGAGATTTGAGATTTTCTGTCAGTAAGGGCCTGATGCCTAAATTATCAGACAAATTCAAGAAACGGCAAAATACTCCTTGTTTATGACCAAATTATGAACCAGCTATGTGACCGTGGTGTAATCTGTGTCATGTCCTTCCTCCTGCACCCTCTAAAGAGAGAGAGAGATCTCTAAGTTTTACAGGTGAGGACTTTATTTTATTCAGTTTTTTTTGTAACGCGTACCTACACATTACAAACATTTAGACAATGTAGATCCTTTAAAAGACATTTTTATGTTGACAAAAATGTGCTTATTCAAGTAGTTATGTCTCTTGTATTGAGTTACCCTTTTATGTATACATATTGCGCAACAATAGATATTTAAAGAGTTTGAGCCTATGTGGGGTTTTTTTAGAAGGAATTCAAACATAATTTTGGGCCAACTTTGACAGCCCTAATTTTTGTGCACTTCACAAACCTACCTACCAATTATGACCCCTACATTGGGGTCATAATTGCAAAGGCATATTGCATATCTAATAACAGACAGAACCTAATGATAAATTCCAGGTGAGAAGTTAACATAAAACATACATCATGGTGCATTACAGATTAAAATGCGTAAGAATGTACACCTCTGCATCAAAAACCTTTCATTTAATAAAGTGGTGCAGTAATAAAAATGTCTTGGCTTTAATCTCAAACATTAACATTAGTTAAGCATGATATACAGTCTGTGCATTAACATTAGTTTGGCATGATGTACACCATATACTCTACCGGTCAAAAGTTTGGGGTCACTTACAAATTTCCAATCCACTCCATTATAGACAGAATACCTGCTGAACTGAGTAGGTGGCTGATCTTTAATGCAATATCTACGTTGCCCATTATCAGCAACCATTCATCCAATGTTTCAAAGGCACATTCTGTTTACTAATCTGATATCATTTTAAAAAACTAACATTGGAGAACCCTTTCACAATTATGTAAGCACAAAATGTAATCTGAAAACTGCTGCCTTGGTTAAAAAAACAATGCGACTGATCTCAGCTGGTATTCTGTCTATAATGGAGTGCAATGGGAATTTCTATGTGATCCCAAACTTTTTACCGTGTGTGTATATGTACATAATATGATATGGTACATATATTTTTGATAGTATATTTCAGATTACTGTCACATAATAAGAGAGGAGTATTCAATCAACAAGAAAGACAAATTGTTTTTTCCCCATTTGTCAGATTGGGATCATAGACCTGGTGGACCAGCAGAAGGTGTTGAGTGCTGTGCAGCAGATGCACCTGGATAAAGTGGACTTGGACAAAATCAGCCTGCCAGGAACCTCAGAGAGTGGGTAGGGTACTACAGCCTAATGCCCAGCAGGCCTGTGGCAATCAACATGTGTACTCAACAGAAGGGTATCCCAAATTAAGGACTAAGGACCTTTAGATGGCTCTCAGCGCATTAATGGCAAAACAGTGAGTTGTTAGTTTTAAGAAAAGCAGTATTATGAGATTAGAATGACTAATTCTCTGATCAGAAGCTTCATTATCTACACGTTACCTTTCCTATCTACAGTCCAGTCCAAACATTACAAAAAACATTTTAGATTGTGGTGTCTGACAGGCAATTTGTCAAAAGGTGTTTGAGAGTCAGTATTTGAAAATCTTTGTTTCAGTCTGCTAGAAATGTCTGATAAGCTGTCAGTTGCAAAACAAAGTATTCCACAAACAAAGTTTACTATAGTAGCAAAAAATTTAAACACTTGTCAGCCACACACCTTAAACCCTCCCCCACATCCTGCCCTCCTCAATCTCCTTGTAATGTTCTATCTGTCCTCCTCTACTGGAATTCGTCCATCAGCCCCATGAGCATCTCGCTGTCCTACCTCCGTATCCCCTCCCCCCCATCTCCGTAGCGGAGCCCTGAGCCAGGCCCTAATGGTTTAAGCGGAAGCCGTAATGATTTGTAAGGTGAGAGCCGATGAGAGGTTGCAATGAGCAAAGAGGAGCCAGTGGCAGGTGCCAAACAAAGCCATCGCACCCCATCACTTCATGAATCCTCAGCAGAACTGGGCTCGCTTGCTGCACCACCCTCGCCTGCCGGATGAGAAACAGTTAAATAGAAAGAGGGGAAGGTTAATAAGAGGGATGTATGGCTTCATCAGGGCCGGACCTCAGTAAGAGCTCCTTTTAGGATCCTTATTTTACACTCAAATATGGAAAGAAATAAGAAAATTGGTCTTCAAAACATCTTCTTGACATGTCTGGGACCTGTGAGAAAAATAATTGTTTTAATAAAATGTAACCAACATATTTAGTCAGAAATATATATATATATATATATATATATATATATATATATAATGAAGACCATAATTAATTGAAATACTGTGACCGGAAACATTCATTCATGTTTGAAATGCCACTTTAAATGGTCTTTATTTATATAGCGCATTTCTAATCTTAACGACTACTCAAAGTTCTTACATAGTACAGGAACCATTCACACACTGAGGCTGCCGAACAAGTTGCCACCTGCTCGTCAGATAAACACTATTACAAGATAAACGTTCATACACATTTACACTCCGATGCGCAGGGGCAACTCAGGGTTCATTGTCTTTCCCATGGGACATGGGACCAGGGATCGAAACACCAACCTTCCACTTGGCAGGCAACTCTGCCACTGAGCCACAGCCGCCCCACAGCATTTCAACACTGCATATTTTTCTAAATCCCAGAGCCTGGCAGGCAATATCAAAAGCCTCCTCTGCTGAGGCAGCTGCTTGTCGGGTCAAAAACCCCAACAGCCTGTTGGTGAAGACATAGCCTTTTGGTCTTGGTTATTAAGAGCCACCTCCAAAGGAAGTTGGGGAAGTGAAATTATTGAAATATTGCTGGTCTGGATCTGCCAGAGAAAATATGTATGCAGTGAAAGTAAATGTGCATCACTCTCCCCTCAGCAGCTATCATGGAGTAAGGCACTTGCTGGGTGCTGAGGCATCCATGCCCAGTTGGCTTTCCTTGGATAAAAAAAGTTCACAACAAAGAGGCACACGTGCATCCCCTCATAACATAACATAACGTCTTTTGCATCTACAATCCCTTCAACGATCTTCCCACCAGGGGCCCATCATCACTCTCTGCTCCCTAGATAAACTAACAGCAGGGAGAAGGGAGGTGAGGGTGCTGCACAGGCTGACTGACAGTGTTTACTCGCCCCTCTGACAGAGTGTGAGGAGGGCCAGGACGGCTGGTTGCTCAGTCCCCTCACCAAGGGAAATGTACCATTAAGATAAAAGCTATCAATATCCCACAGGACCAGGGGATGGAAAGAGAGGTTGATGAATATAAATAACTATCATTTAAGGTGGATGTTTTCAGGGAGGAATGACAGCATGGGGAGGAGGTGGGGAGAGTGCTTGGCCACCTGCTCAGGTTTCTATAGTTTGCCGAGATGGTCTCCAGGAAAATGCATGGAGAATGTCAATTCAAAGTTTGGTCCAAACCATCAATCTGTCTGCCCTGTCATTGTAGTATCTTCAGTAGGCATTTCCTTGTTTTTTTTATATGTGGACAACTTCTTAGGGCTCAGTTTTTGAAGCTTCCAGAGCATTATCTGTATGCCTAAAAAGGTGTGTGTGACTTGTCAGATGAGCAATGTGTTGCATTTATGTGCCTACTCAATTGTTAATCTATCAATTGCTTACTATAAGATGTCATGAAACTATGAAAAATGCCCATCATCATCTTCAAATGACCCAGAGATACACGGTCTACAATCATACAAAACATACAAAGCTACAAATACTCACACTTGACAAACTAGAACCCAAAAAGGTTTGGCTTTTTTTTCTTCTTGTAAATGCCTTAAATGATTAATTAAGTATCACAATTGTTGATTCATTTTCTGTTGATAAGCTAATCGATTAATAGTTAAATACTTCTAGCACTGAAAAAATGCACATGAACACTCAATATGTAACATAAATATAAATTGTAGCATGCAAATATTTGCATATATATGTGTGTGTGTGTGTATATATATATATATATATATATATATATATATATATATATATATATATATATATATATATATATATATAAAAATCTGTTTAATTTATTTTTGTATGTTTTAATCAGACCTTCTCCATAAGTTGCTGATGTTTTTTTCAGGAGTGAAGATCTGCATAATTTCCTGATAAGCGTGAGGCAGCAGTGCTGCTACCTGACAGAGACGATTCAGGACGTCATCAGCCGTTTTCCCCGCCAAGCTTCTCAGGTACATGTTGTCTGTCTGCAGTTTACTATACATAAATGTCCTATCTTGGATTAAAAAGCTCAAAATGAAGGCATGTTGATTTAATATGGTTACATTGTTTCAGGGGACGCAAAATGCAATGTAGGAATAATTCTTGGAGTGGGTGAAACTAGTACACTTCATAAAAGCATTACTGATTGTAAAGTCTAAAGTATATGTCTGTACATTGTCCAGTGTTATTTCCTGTTACCAGATTGGGATGAGAGTGCTCTGTCTGCTTATGTCTTAGTTACTCCCTCTGTCCATCTCGCTTGCCATCCAGCTATATTTACTTAACTAGGACTTGGTCTCTGTCTCTCTGGTTCTCCATGTAGCTGGTCTTCTCACTGGACCCGAAGAAAGATGCCCAGGCCATCTGCAACCAGCTGGTGGTCCAGACTAAAGACCTGCAGAAGGAAGTCACCTGCCTCCGCAATCTTCTATGCCAGGTCAAGACACGCACAAACACACACACACACACACACACACACACACACACATACACATTCTCATTGCTGAGCTCATTACTCTGCTACCTTTCTTAATTTTAAAGCTTATACTTAAATATCAATTTACCTAATAAATCGCTAAAATTATCAGAGAAAGTGTGTGTGTGTGTGAGTGAGTGTGTTGTTCACTACATCACTTGCGCACCAGTGTGAATGTGTGCTACTTACCACAATCAGGTTAGAAAAAGGAAATCACAGGTGAGCAGCGAGAGGAAATTAGGATCTGGGTAGCCACACAGTTTTCCAACCGAAGCTGTGTTCTTTTTTTCCAGTCTGTCTTCTTTTTTTTCCAAAGTTTTTAACTTTTTCAGTGGGCACAATCAATTTTTGTATGTATTATTAAAAGGTATTCATAAATGAAGTATTCAACTCAGATGTCATCATTTGTACAAGCACGAGTTGGAAATTTCTTTAAATTGGTTTTGTGGCCTCACATTTCATTAAGTTGTGAGAAAGACATGTGCTGAGGCAGTTCATTTAGCTGCTGAACAAAAATGTTTGTAATTAATAATAACAGTAACAGTAAATACAAAAATTAAAGGTAAGTGTAGCTATAAATTAGATGTAAATGGCAACAAACTAAAAATACATATAAGTAAAGAAAATGTGCATATATAATATGCATAGTTCGTAAAATGTTCATGTACTTTTATTTATTTTTGTCAGTCAACACTGATACTGATATATTTGTGATTAGCTGATAGTATGTATTTTTTCTGCTGAAAATATCATTGAGGCTCAAACAACAGTCATACTTCACGCAAGTCAATCTACAGTAAATTCCTTTCTTACACTCTTACTGAGAGCTTTCCTCGTACTACTGGGGATTTAAAGCAACAGGAGCAGAACATAGTGTGTATGTTAGATGTTGGTATATATGAATTTTGGCGAGCTCAAACAGGTATGTGCTGGAGTGCTTGCATGTGTGCACCTGACTCTGTGTGTGTCTGTGTGTGTCTATGTGTGTGTGTGTGTGCGCACGCGTGTGCGTTTTGTATTTGTATTCCAAGAGGAGAGAGTCGTTCTTGACAAGGCAGAATCCTCACAGCCCATAAGTCAGCACGGCTGTGACATCGACCTGTCAGCACACAGACGATGAGGCGGAGGGATGAGAGGGGGCTGATGGGAAGGCGAGGGTGCGGGGCAAAGGGAAACGAGGAGAAGACACAGTTTGGCGGGGTGAGGGAGTTTAAAAGTGGAGAAACAGAAAGGTGGGGGTACGGGGTGAGAAAAGGAGGTGGGTTAGCAGCAGATGGAGGTGTGTGAGTGTGTTCATAGTGTAGGTAGATATTTGTGTGTGTGTGTGTGTGGAGGGGGATGTTACCATAGCTTGGTTGTGTCAGACAAGAATCTGACAGCCAATGGAGCCTATTTGGGCCCACTGGCTCCCAGCCCAGGGGCTATAAGCGCATGCACGCACACACACACACACACACACACACACACACACACACACACACACACGCAAGCACACACACACTCTCTAACCTTATATATGAAGGTTTGTTTCTTGAAACACACAAACAGCATCTGCTGGAGCTCTCACTACACAAGCTTTTGGTTCTGTATTTTTTTTCTTGCACTAAAGAAAAAAGTGTCATCAAGAGTGACATCTAAACCAGAACCAGTAATTTGAATGGGGATGGTGCTTTTTACTGCCATCTAGTGCTGACTTTGATAAATGCATGAAACCTGGTAAACAAGTGGGGATATGACACCAAATGTGAAAGCCTCTAGAACAGCATATGGTGATCATAAATTAATTTTCACAATAAAATTGAATGTGTAAACTTGAGTGCCAAAAGACGTGTAGTTAGGAGATGTGAGAGTGGCTGAGCATGAGTTAAGTCAAATTATGTAGTTTAAAGCTGCACTAATTCATATTTTTATATAACTTTGGATCATTTAGTGTAATGAGAAAAAGGCCACTCTTAGTGATAACCCCACAAGGAATTATGTATATTATGTTTGCATTCAGTGTTACTTATCCTTGACGTATCTAACAAATGCATTGCCATCCCAAAGTTTTTCTTTTGTATTTTTTTTAAACATTTTGAAACCTTTTGTGTTTACACCCATGTTTTCTAAGTAGCAGTCTTTTCTTTCTCTGGCTTAGTTGGTGCATTAGAAATTAGGGTAAATCTAGAAATCTAGACCCACCCTAGTGGCAGCAAATGTAATTTGCAGCTAGGGTTAGTCTAGCAACTCTCCGTTGGATTACGAGCTATAAAAACCAAATTCTGGTCAGGCCAATCACATCGTGTATAGAGTCTGTGGACGGGCTTAAGGCTGGCAGAGTTAAGACGGTTCTGCGTGAATTCCCTGCTACTTGAAAACAAAGAAGATGGCCGCTGCTGCTGGTGAACAGCGGTCTTTCAAATCGCCTTTGGTTGTCTGGAAGACTTGAAGTTAAGCACTGAAGTCATTCTTTAAAAAAGGAAGATGTGTTTTGGAGTTTTGCCAACCGGATACGGCAAAAGTTTAGCATTGCTCTGGTTGGTTGTAGCTCTATCCTATTGTGTTCAGAGGGAATTTGAAAGACAACCGGTTATCCCGCCCCTCGGATTGAGTCCTGGCTTGTCAGGCTAACATTGCTGCGTATCTTGGTGCATTACTGTCAACACATAAATCAACAGTAGAGAGTAATTTAAAATTTAAAATATTGTCTTTTGATTTTGCATCCATGCTGCATTCATATCCTGTGGGGAAAAAAATGCATTTTTGGCAGTATATCAGTTTTCAGGTTATTCACACATCATCATCATATGATTAAAACACAATTTGAGACGAAATAATGATCATATGTAGGACGCACAAAATGGGGAACCCCAAATGAGCTACTAAAAGCTTTTCAGAGGGGACCCAATAACAATAAACATGTATAACCGAGAATATACAGACACTAAAAAACTAAATTCAGAATAGATACAACACAGACAAATACCACAAAATACAGACGCTAAAAAACTAAGTTCACAGTAGACACACAACACAGACAAATACAACAATCAACAATCATATGTTATAAGCAGTTTTTCCATCAGATTTTTCTTGAAGATGGAGACAGAATGCGATAATGTCAAGCTTTCATCAAGCTTGTTCCAGATCTGCGGTCTGCGGTTGTTGCTGATGTCAGAGTTCAGGAAGTTGTAGAAATCTGGGTAAATTGCCAAACCGCGATTTACTGGAAGAAAGCTGAATGTTGAACTTGTTCAAAACTTTCTCACATGACAGGGATTTAAGGTGACACTGTGTGACCTCTGACTTGAGAATTTATGAACAGCATTATTCCTCTGTGATCATGACCCGACTCTTCACTTGGTTGATGAATCCTTAAGGATTTGGCACAGGAAGTTTTGGTGAATCAGGTTTGTGAGTCATGCTGTGGTGATGCGATGGGACCAGACATGCCCTCACCCTCAAAATGAGCTGATCTGTTTGATTCTCACCAAGTTATTCTCACCTAGCTGATATTTCCTAACCATTTGAGGTTTAACTGGCCTGAAACTGTCTGTCCATTAAACAGCCATAATCCAGACTGGATAAGGTTAAAACGACCCTTGTACTTCCTGCATGAGGTCACGTTGCCTTAACAGGATAGTGTGTGTGTGTGTGTGTGTGTGCGCGCCATGTAAACCTCTCCTTCTCCTCCTTCAGATGGACCAGACCGTATATTGCTGTCAGCTTCCAAAACCTGATTCCCACAGTAATCAGAGGATGCGGTCCCTGACCAGAGTCGCACTCAGCGCGCTTGGAGCCACCGTCCTCTTACTCCTTTACAAAGCTACCAGTGGGAAGGTTTACCTGCAGATGTAAAGGAGTGTGTTAAAGAACAGGATGTTTGTGTTAATTAGTTACTTGATGAGCTTATCAGAATATTTTGTTTTTGATAACTGTAGATGATCAGTTAGATTAGTTCATTTGACATCATCATTAGTGTGTTTGACAAGACAGCATTTCTATTTTGCTGCTATAACACTTGTTTTCCACTTTGCTCTGTCTAGTCTTGAGTTTAGTTCTATATTATGTTTTAAAAGTGTTAAAGTAAAAATTAAAGTTTCTTATGAGGAACAATTTCTTGCATACCGATAGATTGCATTAGATTAAAACCAGAATGTTTCTTTCTGTTTTCAATACCTACATTACCAATACCAACATTTTTTATTTATTCATATATCTCAAACAATCAACAGTGTTGCAAGACAAAACAACATTTTAAAACCAAAAATTAAACACAACCAATCAAATATGACCACTATATATATATATATATATATATATATATATATATATATATATATATATATATATATATATATATATATATATATATATATATATAAAAAAAAACTTGATTTTAAAGTGTAAATTCTGATGCTAGTCTTGATAATGATGCACTTTAAAGATATAATCATTTTCAGGCCTTGAAGTTTTATACTTAATGGAAGACCACAGCATTTTAGGAAATACACTTCCCAGAGTTAGCTGAGAAGAGTAATATCAGCCTCAGGCACTGATATCAATCTTCTCGTCTATCTCTCGGAAAGAAATCCAATAAGCATATTTCCAAAAATGTTGGATAAGTGAATTAACTGTTTTTTTAATTGTATATTTTGTATCCAAGTGTTTAGGTCTGAGTGCTGTGACGTTGATAAGAATCATATTGTCCTGCCACCCGTCCTTTGCGCCACCACATAAGATGTTCAAATTAAGTTAAGGAAACGTTTTTTAAAAATCCAGAAAATAGAAACTTAGAAACATCAAATTGGTAAAGAGATTATTTGTGAGATATCAGCTCAGTTCTTTAAGTGAATTTATCTCTGGTGACTTGCTTCATTTTGCTTCTTAAACAAACTTTGTCCCAGGTAATTTAGAGCTGTCTTCAGGCCATAACCTTTACATGATGATGTCAAATTGTCTTTCTCTTCATGAAATACAGTGACCAACCTTAATGCAATTCGGTATGACAGTGAGCAAATTACTCCAATTAAATTGGATTTCTATTACTGACTTATGATAACTACTGCTGCTGCAACAACAAAGTCGTGTTCAATGGGCTGAGAAGAGCAGAGAGAGCGCTCGAAATCTCTTTGTTGTTTTATGGTTTTCTTCCACGGGGATCATGCGAAAAATCCAATTTGCCCATTAATCTCATCTGGTCATACACCCGGGCCAGATCAAAGATGGAGGAAATAGCGTGTGACAGTGGTTCAGATTTTCCCCAAAGACTTCAAAAAGACTGTGATAGATAATCCAATTGAAATGGACACATCACCTTTAGGTGCAGCTTTGGAAGAATCAGTGCGTAATTTCTCTGTCCCTTTTTTTAACCATCATTCCTGAGTTATTAGTTGGACTGAGGGATGGTTTGTATAAGGCTGTAAAATAACAATGCGTCATGCTTTGAGGATCAGAAATATTTGGCACATGTGCGTCAGTTGGGAATGGCAATGGGCTCTATTTTAGTAAATCCAAATTTATATGCCTTAACGAGCAGGAAAATTACCAAATATATGAGATACAGATAAATGAATGCGCACAAACTGTTTTTAGGAAGCAGAATGTGATGTGGGTGTATAGTTTGATGGCAAATGATGCACAATATTACAAAATAAATCGCCACTACTCAGCCCCCGAAGTCCTGAAAATAATATTCGTAAAAGTCATCTGCGTAAATAAATGGAACCTGTGTCCTCAAGTCACTATCTTCTATACAATTTATGCGCAAAAGAACAGCGGGCATCGCACAAAACCCCGGTCAATCTCAGGATCTAATGTCCGTAGAATTCAAATCTAAGCTGGTTTGTGCGCTTTTGTGTTGACTGGCATTGGCTGAGTGTGCGGGATGAATCCCCCCAGCCGGCTCCTTCCCTAAACGCGTCGGTGCCCATCACGGTGAAGAGCCCATCAGCGTGGACCACATCTCAGAGCTGCAGCGGAGCTCCGGTCTGGACGCGGGCCAAGCCTGTCTGGTGTCAAACCAGCCTGAACAGATACTCTCAGACGTCTCCTTTTTTTACCTCATTCCTGAGACAGGACTCTGCCCACCCCTTATGTAAAGCAATTTAAACCTGATAGCACATCATCTCCACTGAAAATATTTGCTGGACTATTGGACCGTCGCGCTTTACTTTTTCCCCAAATACGCACTTTCCTACCGTGCACAGCCCGAGCCGGTCATGGCTTTTACGTGTGCAAATCGCCTTCATCCGGCTGTCTGTGATAACACCTTTTTAATCCAAGCTTGATTTGCAGATTCAACAAGTTCCGACTTCTCTAATGTTTTATAGTTTTCTTTTATCCGTGGAAATGCTCCGTCCAGATCCATAAAGGACCGAAGTTCAATTTAATATGAACTTATTGCCAAGTGGAATATGTTTTTATTTATCTGTAGCAATCTGCTGGCTGACGGCCGAGGTCGATGCGTCCTGGTGGTAAGTACTGTGCATTGTTTTTACATCTTTATTTAAATGCAAAATTCCCACGCGCTAAATGCATGGCTTTCTCATTAATACGTTTTAACGCAACATATAGCCTACGCTCCAAAACGGTTAAATGTTTAAATGAATCTGTCTGCAGTAAAATGTGATTTATGTGAAAATATATCGGAGTATGTTTTCCTCCTTTTGATTATTTTTTTTTCTAAGTATAAAATGTTTGAATTTCCTCAAACTGTTTCATAACTCCCTTTTTCCTTTAGTTAATTATACATTTCCCAGAGATTGAGTAATGAAAATCCCCCCAGGGTTTTAATAACTGTATTTTTTGAAGTACTGAAGTTGAAGACTGAATATTTGGACAGATAAGTTTACAGCATAAAGTCATTCGATATAATTTAATTTCTTTTTATTTGTTGACTTTCTCTTGAATGCTGTTTTTCTCTTGAATGTTTAATGAATATTTGCAAAGGTTCAAATTCCAAACTTCACACTGCCTATGATACCGAGCGGCTATTTAGACAGATAATTTTCCTCAATTCCTTTCCCTTGTTGCTCTGGTCTTTCTTTAATCGGTGAGGGGAAATCCCAGCCTGCCAGTGTTCAAATTCCCTGCAAGTCTTTCATCACCTGGTCCTGCAGGTACATGGGAGTGTGGACTTGTTCAAAGTGGTTTCAACACAAGTTTCATAAGAACACACTTCTTTTTTTAATTTTATCTTTTTTCTATTTCTAGAGAAGATAAGTGTCTGACAACCCTACAACGCTTTGTCTTTTCTGTGCAGGCATATATAGAGCTGTTTGAACTTTTGTTGATAGAATGGATTCATAATTTCCTTTAATTTCTTTCTTTAAGATCATTGAGAGAACTATGTTACCAAAATGTGATTTACTGTTACATCTCTCTGCCTGTCCAGATGTTTTAAACACTTTTTACAACCAATTTCACAGTTTTTAATTTCTTAGTGATTAAAAGGTTTTCCAAGACGTTCATCAAGTGTTCTGCTCCTCCGCTCTGCAGGTACATGGGCACCCTGGGTTCCCAGGTGATGTGTGACAACATCCCTGGACTTGTGAACAAGCAGCGCCAGCTGTGCCGCCAGCACCCCAAAGTGATGCAGGCCATTGGGGCCGGGATGAAGGAATGGCTCTCAGAGTGCCAGCACCAATTCCGAAACCACCGCTGGAACTGCAACACCACGGCCAGGGACCACAACCTGTTCGGACGCCTGCTGCTACGCAGTGAGTGGATGGCATGTTAGATCCAGGAGGGGGGGACTTTTCTTACTTTTGCATAAAAAAAGTCACATTTTAAACTAAAGGCTTTAGAAATCATTATCCTGGAAAATGTGGGACAGCTGGGAGAGACTGTCCTTAATCTAGAGGATCTGAAATCAAACCAGGAAGCACCCTGCCTGCTTAAGTGTCCTTGAGCAAGTCACTGAGCCTCAGGTGGACAGGGAAGAGAAAAATTAACGTTTAAACCTGTTGGGGTTTTGAGGGATTGGTAAAAAAAGGGTAGTGCATCATTCAGGGCTAATTTTCCATGCAAGTTGTTATGGTTTAGTTACTTCAAATACTTGATATCATGTCCATCTTAAATACCTGCCTCACTTTATCTCCATTAGATAAAGTGAGGCAGGTATAAAGTTGCATTTAAATAGAGTCACTTAAATTATCCTCTGTAGTCTCTCTTTGCTGTTTTTGTTGGAAAATTCTAATGATAAGATGCAGTAGTTTACAGGTGTCATCTCTAAATGAATTATAAGTCAAATCTGAACCTGCATTTGAAACTTATACTGTAAGATTTTGCTGTAGGAAAACGTTAATCATTTGTCCATGTTGCTCACCCCCGCAGTAAATGATATAGGATGCAGTAACGAGGTACAGAAAGTAACATTCATGATATGACTTCAGGGGGTGTCGGTGCCTTAAACACTGCACGACTAGGAATAGAAAGTTAGTGGCTGGATTGTCTGCAATTGCATCTGCTGGGTCGTGTTTCCAGGTCATTGCGTGCTGTTGGCATCTTTTGAATCCCTGCATGATTAGCAACACACTGATCTGTTTGGAGTAACACACATGTTGCCTTAACTCGACACTGACAAATCTAAACAATTGGTTGGTTTTCAAAGTGTTGATTTATTGCGACACTGAGGCTTTCAGGGGAAACTGATAGTTCCCTCGCAGATATGTTGTCCTTCTTTTTTCCCCCACAGAGGTTGCATTCCACACCTCGTCTAACTTTACAATTGTACATTTATCACATTGGTGCAGCCGACTGGTTTCTCTGTCAGTGTGTTCTTGTGTTGTGGGGCTAACATGCTACTTGTTGTAATACTTTGTTGTAGTAATATTATGACTTTGGGTAAGCAGATTTAGTGCTGAAAAGATTTATCAGTGGAAGACAAATCAATTGGCAAGTTTTGATAATCAGTGTTTTAAATCCTTTATCATGATAAAATACTGTATAATTACATATATTTCTTTATTCTTATTTTACATCTCTGGGTTTTTGACTGTTGGTCCGACAAAACAAGCAATCTGAAGACCTCACCATGGACATATTTCACTATTTTGTAGTGAAAATTCTTAGATGAGAATTAAAAAAAAGAATCCACAGATAATGATTATAATAATACATTTCCGATAATGACAATAATTAATTGCAGGTTAATACAATTTATTATTTTAGTGTCGATGGTATTAACTAGTTAAAAAAACTAATAACTAGTTTACAGTTGTATCTGTTTGATTCTGTTTTATCACAGTGATGTTTATGTTTCAGCTACTGTCTCAGTTAGCTAATTACTCTCCACTCAGCTCGTTCAAATGAGAAATGGGAGAAATGACTTTTTCTAAATAAAAGTAATCCCACTACTTTCAAGATCCACATCGGCTCATTAGCTGTGTTTATCTTCTCTGATCATTTGCAGAAGAAGAGACTTGATTTATTGAGCTTTTCAAAGTCAAGAGAAGACACAGTCCCATATTTTTGGGGGGTGTGGGGGTATAAGGGAAAATAGATGTTTTAAAGAGTGTGACAAATGGCTCCTGCCGAGCAGTAATAAGAAACATCAAAGATTTAAATGATTAACGAGTATTAGGCTTTCTGCCGCTGCCTGTGACAGATGTGAGCTCTGGACAGAAGCATCCTGTCAAATTAGACGTGTCACTGTGCGTCTGAGCAGCTAGAATCAGTCTGTATCTCCTGTGAGGACGTGTTATAACATGTCATAATCTTTTTTTTTTTTTATAGCCAGTGGAGGATCATCAGGACCCGGCAGGCTGATGTTCCTCTCCCATGCCCTGAGATTTAACCTACGAGGCGGATCCTTCGACTTAGTCTGTTTCATGTCGGGGGCCTCTAATCAGCCGTGTGGTATTCGGACCTCCCAGCAGGGCCCTGGCCATGTCACACAGCATTATAACAGCACATCGAGGTCCCGTCTGAAGCTCCTTATAGTCAATGTCAGCGAGCTAATTTCAAACAATTACACGGGAGTTTTTTTCCTCTCTGGTGTCGTGTTCTCTCAGCGTTCTCCTCATTAACCTTGTTAGGCACGCTCAACTTAGCTACTGGACTGGGACACACACTCACTGAGATCATTGTATGTATGTGTTGTAGTTATTTAACACTAGTGCTGATACGATACCTCATCTTCAATACCAAAACTTAATTTTTTTAATACCTTACTTAAAGAAACACTATCTTTCTTCGTACACCAGCAGCAGTATACAAACTTAGCCAAAACAAGTCTTATTTAGATGATTTTTTTGGGCATTTAGGCCTTTGATTCCCCAGGACAGATGTATACATGAAAGGGGGGAGAGACAGAGAATGACATGCAGCAAAGGGCCACAGGTCGGCGTCGAACCCGCGGCCGCTGCATCTAGGAGTAAACCTCTATATATGTGTGCCTGCGCTACCAACTGAGTTAACGGAGCCACGCAAAACAAGAGTCTAAGTCTATTATTGGTGAACTATCTGATTAGAGAATTCGTAAAGAAGTTAAGATTTTAGTCAAGTTTATGTTAAGTTAAGAGTGTGTCTTCATTAATATGTCTTGCAATTAAAATAGTCAATTGACAAAAGAATTAGTAGTTAAGTACTTGATTCATCCTTTTAAAGGGGTGCTATACAGTTTTGGCCATTTCTTCGTTGTTTACTTGTGTCCGACTCCTCGCTCGGTCAGTCCGCCGTTTCCTCTTTCTCTGTTCCTCCGACAGTGCTTTCTGTTTTTTTTTTTGCCATCGCAGCCATGACGTTAGTGTGAAAAACTCCTGAATGGGCGTATGTGTGCAGTGCCGTCTCGTTACATCCCGAGACCTGATATCACGCGATACTTCCTGACTCTAAGTCTGGCTTGTCCGAAAGTTGCAAGGGTGTTTTTTCCGTTCACAGGCGCTAGGGGGGAGCAAGTCCTTTACCTTGTAATTGACTGAGGTTAAATGCTAGAGCTATTTTTGCATATTTCCCCGATTTTCCCGACATTTTATGGATAAAACAGCTTGTGGCTAAATAAAATCAATAATCATTCATCGGAGTTGCAGCTCTAAAAATGTCACATACATACACTTGCTGTCATTGTCTGTGTCTTTACACACACACACACACACACACACCTTTTCTCTCTCTCTCACACACACTCACTCACTCACTCTCACACACACACTATTTTTTCTCTCTCTCTCTCTCTCTCTCACACACACACACTTTGCCAGCCTCGGCCTTTGATCTCTGTGAGATCTTTTATCAGTTACATGTGGAGGGAGATAAGAGTTCTCTGTCAGGGCATTGCTGGTAAACCTTGGCTGTTTATCCAACTTGGAGGTAGATGAAGCATTTTTATTTCATGCCTCATATGAGATAACTGCTTCCATCAAGCAACAACAAACACGGTTCCCACAGGTAGCAGTGTTGGTTGAAACATCTGTTTGTTATGGCTTAATGTTTTCGTTGTTAATGTTGGGAAACACCAGATCCAAGATCGATAAGTGATAAAAACTTTTGTGTTTGATTTGCATCTAACATAAGTGGAGTTTTAATGATGTAGAGAAGTGCACTTACTGAATTCTTTTTCTTCTTTTTTTTTATCCTGAACTTGTGGTTTTTAGTGTTCAGTTAAAGAATATGGTGTCCGTCTCTTACCTCAGTGTGTAGTTAGAATCTAGAAGAGCTGTCATTTGTTACAGATGTGTGCTTCCTTGTTCACAGCATTTCATCCTCTCCTCTCCAGGCAGCCGCGAAGTAGCCTTCATGTACGCCATCTCCTCAGCCGGTGTGGTTTACACGCTGGCTCGAGCCTGCAGCCAAGGTGAGCTGGACTCCTGCTCCTGCGATCCCACAAAGAAGGGCTCGTCGCAGGACGCCAAAGGCTCTTTTGACTGGGGCGGCTGCAGTGACCATGTGGAGCACGCCATGCGCTTCAGCCAGAGCTTTGTGGACGCCAAGGAGAGGAAGGAGAGGGACGCCCGGGCGCTCATGAACTTGCACAACAACCGAGCTGGCAGGAAGGTGAGCTGGCAGCGTATCATCTGAACACCTGTTGGAAATACTTAAACATTTCAATTCACCAAATGTGTTTCGGAGACAGTATTTTATTCTGAAAAACTTTTCAAGCAGCTGCTAAAGTTTGCAGTTTATCAGCCACTGTGGAAAAATGGAAAAAAAGATCCAAATCCTGAGTTATACAAGAATGATAATCATACAAATCTTTAAATATTAAACTTTTAAGTTAAAAGTATGGCAGTATGTTTTTATATAGTTTAACGACTCCAGAACCAGAACCTAAACCAGCCTCATAAGTAGAAAAGTAAAAATAAAGACAAAATAAAATAGATTATTTTACCTGCATTTAATCTTGAGATGTAGTGGTCAACTGTATCTTTCAATCTGTATATTGAGAAGGAAAAATAAAAAAATTCCTTAGTCTCACTGACATCCTAACCAATCTAATCTTTGAACAAAAACTAAGCTACTATGTTAAAAGTTAAAATTTTGGAATGAGGAGAAGCTGGGTGAAAATCATGATAACATGCAATATTTGCATTCAACAGTCACTATGGGCAACTCTTGAATTATTTTTGTTACAGTTCATCACTTCAGTATAATAATAATATGGACAATAAACTGTCCACTCACAATTGTCTCTGAAGCATACTTCCTGTTCTCTCTCTCTCTGTCCTCGGCAGGCGGTGAAGCGCTTCATGACTCTGGAGTGTAAATGTCACGGCGTTAGCGGGTCGTGCAGTGTTCGGACCTGCTGGCTGGCAATGGCCGACTTCAGACGCACCGGCGACCACCTTCGTAAGAGGTATAACGGCGCAGTGCAGGTGGCCGTCAACCAGTACGGAACTGGGTTTACAGCCGCGCACACACACTTCAAACGACCCAGCAAGAATGACCTGGTGTACTTCGAGGACTCGCCGGACTACTGCATACGGGACCACGAGTCAGGTAAACACCCACTGAACTTTACAGAACCACAGGATCTGATGAGACAGCTGTGCTGACTAAGATATTTAGATCACAGTTGTAACTTTAGATGCACTAAACATTTTAGTAAGCATTGATAAGACGTCCAGATTAAAATCAGGTGACATTTGGTTTAAAGGTTAATTTAAACAGGACCAAACTATTATTTATACATAATTTATATTTATAAGATATGTTGCTGATTTTAATCCAGCTTTGTGTCATGGGGTTGTGAGCATTGTGTTGAGATGAACAGTGTTTGGCTTCCCTCCATGACGCCTGTGCACAAAGCTCCTCGCGGAGCAGAGCAGCGGAGGTCTGCTGGGATCCACAAACATGACACAGAGCTGGTTTAAAATGTGCAAAGTATCCCTTTAAGTGTTTTTGAAGCAGATTTATGTAATCAAGACATATTCCCATTGAAATGTTTCCCAGTTTTTACTTCTGAAAAGGCTTTTGTTTTTCTGGTAAAGGTCTGAAATATGAAACATTATTTGGTTTCACCAGTAGACTGTGTAAAAGAAGTGGACGTAGCCACCGTGACATCACCCATTACCACTGTTTTGAAGCCTGGAATTGGTTAGCAAGGTGCATCTGTAATTCACGTTAGTACCGGTAAAAAAAGAACAGCGTGTTTTTTTAGTACAACCGGAGCCTTTATCCGCTAGATAGCCACGCCCTTAAACATACCCTGCTTATTTGTCTATTTTACTCTAAATTAGAGAGAGACAGTTTTTTCAAGGCCAATACCGATTATTAGTAGTTAATGAAACGGATAATTGATATTTGAAACAATATGCATTTACAGTGAAAATTGACATCTTTAAGTCAAATTAAGATTTTAGAAATGTTATAAACTCCAACACCAAACTTTGCTTAAATGCTTTAAGCAATTATTCATAACTTAGAAACTTTCAACATAATACGCAGTAACAGATCAGACTCAGTGGTGAGTGAAACCGAAGCAGAGGGACAGACACAGAGCTGTAGCGGAGCCAAAGTAGCACGCTTTTTAATTCATGAATTTTTTCGGTTATCAGGCACGATAATCTGCAAACTGCTTATTAACTTCTATAAAATTGGACATCTTTTTACAATCAGTGGAGCTGCCCCCTGCTGGCCATTAGAAATAATGCAGGTTTAAGGCATTTGCTTTACATTTCAAACCAGGAGGTTGCCGCTTGGTTTCACCTGAGTTCTCACTTTGCCAAATGAACCAAACTAAACTGAAACACTTCAACAAACATGCTGGTTGGTGTGAACAGAGTTTTTCATGAGTTATCAAATGCTTGATCACAAATGTTTGGTTGAATTACAAAAACAAAACCTCCAGGTTAAATGTTTTTGATTGTATCTTTGGGTTTTGGAATGATAAAACAAGACCTTTAAAGACATCACCTTGGATTTTGAGTAATTGGGATGGACATTTTTTCACTATTTTCTGACATTTGATTGACAAAACAATTAGTCAATTGAATTGTAGCAGCCCTAGTTTGTCTTGTGCCATATTGGCTCATAGGGAGCTGGAAGTTTGCAGTTTAGCATTGAGCTGATATTTTACATACTCAGCTCAAATTTATAATTTCTTTAAAACTACTTTGTGCTTCTGTTTCATGAGGGAGAAAAATTATTTATCGCTCCTGCGCGTCAATGGATGTTTGTAATGGTTGGTGCCATTTTTAGGTTCAGTTCACAATGAATGGCCTTCCGTCATGTTGCAGTGTGTAAACATATCAGCCGATTTCTTTAAACAACAAACATGTTTTACAGTGTACGTACAGAGAGAGTGGGCTCAGCTTGCATTGACGGTTCCTGCAGAGTTTAGGAAGCTATTGTGAAGAAGTAACCCTTTTTTTGTGTTTGTGTCAAATCAAAATTCCAGTTGCCATTTAATAACTTGATGCTAATCATGATGTGAAAGCTTCCTGTATTTGAAAAGATTAAACTCCTGAGTAGAGTTAGTGGTTTGTGCAGCTCCAGTGTCAGCCTGCCTTTCACACTATCTACAGTTTCCCATTAGGAGTGACAGAATCATTACAGCTCGAGGGCTGCAAGTTAGTTTTTGCTAAGAATGAAAACTGACTGTGCTTTCTGTGGATACTCCTGTACAGTTTTTCTGTTGACTGGTTAAATAAAACATGAAACTCAACCTGAGGTTTCAGTTGTAAGACAGTTTTCACCAAGCCAGAAGAATGTCTAATATCGGAGCCGAGACGCTGGTTTACAAACAAATAAGCAGTTAAGACATGTTAGAGAGAGAGAGAGAGAGAGAGAGAGGGAGAGAGAGAGAGAGAGAGAGAGTTGTGTGTTTCAGAGGAGGTGGATGCCTGTCAGGCAGCAGATGATCCGTGGTGATCGGGTGTCGGCCGGTTTAAGACCTATTACACACTTCTGTGGACTGAAACCTTAGAGCACCACATATCTATAAATCACCGCCACTGGAACACACACACACACACACACACACACACACACACACACACTCCTGAGGGCATGAATGGTCAGCAGAGAAAGGCATATTTTGGGGGAAGGTTGGGTCCCACAATACAATAGCAAAGACAACGGCAAAGTATAGTTACAGTCGTGTCAAAGTGAGATGTTTCTCCAAAGTCTTCTTGGTTGGACACTTGCATTAAATTTGAGCAGCCCACAAATATATTAGCCTCACCCCAAAAATATTTTGATGTTTAAAAAAAAAGATTTTCTTTTTAAAGTATTATTGGAAATGTAGTCTGCATTTATGTGCAAACCTTGTCCTATTATTTTTCTTTTTGATGACCCAACTACAAACAAAACCAGGTGCTTATGAAATTAAAGTGATGGATGAATGCTTTGACTTGCACTTTGCTGTGTGATTTAGCCTCAAATGTTTGGATTTATGTCTTGCTCAAGGCACTTAAGTCAGAGGAAACATTGGATGTTGTAGCGAATCAAACCTGGGATTTGTCTGTCATGGACTCCTGTCGGTATGTGCAGTATAACCTATCAGTCACCGTCATGGTCTTTTTAGGCGCTAAGAGAGTTTTATGACCCTAAGACTCACTTTAACCTGCGAAGATATTTTCAGAAGCATGGTTTGAATTAAGAGGTCAAGACAAGAGTGTTTTTTTTGTTTTTATTTTGTTGTTAAGCATGGAAGTTAATTCTTGATCTTTGGGAGCTTTCAACTGCATCTTACTGTCTGCTGGCGCTGGCTCAATGTGTCATTTAGTCACTGAAGTTCCACTGTTTTTACTTTTTTAGTTATTTAGCTTTTGGATAGTGACAGTTCAGAGACAAACGCGAAACCGAGAGAGCAACAAAAAAGCCAGACTGAAACTAAGGACATTGCAGCTACATGGGCATCTGAAACCCTTGGCCACCAGGTCACTAGCCTGGAAATCCAGACCCAAATCCGAAAGATTAAGGGATGAAAGTTGGCCATCTTAAGGGGCAGCACCAAGCGTGCATTTGAAAATCTCACTGCACGCTACTGAATAACACTATGACCAATCACAAGGTGGAGCGCTAACGGTTGGATCTGGTGGGGCTTACCTCTACGCACAGTCTCGGTTCTGGAACCGTACTCCTGGATAGGGGTTGGACTCTTTTCTACTCTGGAGTTGCCCAGGGTGTGAGGTGCCGGGCGGATGTGGGGATACTCCCCCGGCTAAGCGCTGCTACGTTGGAGTTTACCCCGGTAGACAAGAGGGTTGCCTCCCTACGCCTGCGGGTGGTGGGGAGGGGGGAACTCTGTTCAAGAATTCGGAGTATTCGGCCTTCTTGAAGGCCTTGAATGGAGTCCTGTATAGGGCTCCAGTGGGGGACTCCATAGTTCTTCTGGGGGACTTCAACGCACACGTGGGTGATGATGGAGATACATGGAGAGGCGTGATTGGGAGGAACGGCCTCCCTGAACTAAACCAGATTGGTTGTCTGTTGTTGGACTTCCGTGCTAGTCGTGGATTGTCCATAACAAACACCATGTTCAAACATAGGGATGCTCATAAGTGTACTTGGTACCAGACCACCCTAGGCCGAAGGTCAAGTATTGATTTTATAATGGTTTAATCTGATCTGAGGCCGTATGTTTTAGACACTCGGGTGAAGAGAGGACTTTCGGTCAGCACCAAGGTGCTTCTGGAAAACCATTCGTCACCTCAGGAGGGGGAAGCAGGGAACCACCAAAGCTGTATACAGTAAGGATGGGACACTGTTGACCTCAACTGAGGAGGTAATAGGGATGGTGGAAGGAGCACTTTGAAGAACTCCTAAATCCAGCTAATATGCTCTTTACGGTAGAGACAGTGCTGGAGGATGATGGCTGGGGGATTGTCATCAATGTCCCTGGTGGAAGTCGCTAAGGTAGTTAAATAACTCCGCAGTGGCAAAGCCTTAGGGATTGATGAGATCTGTCCAGAAATGCTGAAAGCTCTGGGTGTGGAGGGGATGTCTTGGTTGACACGCCTCTTCAACATTGCTTGGAAGTCTGGGACGGTGCCTAAGGAGTGGCAGACCAGGGTGGTGGTTCCCCTCCTCAAAAAGGGGGACCATAGGGTGTGTGCCAATTACAGGGGTATCACACTTCTCAGCCCCCCTGGTAAAGTCTACTCCAAGGTGATGGAAAGGAGGGTTCGGCCGATAGTCGAACCTCGGGTTGAAGAGGAACAATACGGATTCCGTCTTGGTTGTGGAACAATGGATCAGCTCTATCCTGGAGGGGGCCTGGGAGTATGCCCAACCGCTCTACATGCGTTTTGTGGATCTGGAGAAGGCATATGACCGGGTCCCCGGGAGACACTGTGGGAGGTGCTGCGGGAGTATGGGGTGAGGGGTCCCTTTTCAGGGCCATCCAATCTCTGTATGACCAAAGCGAGAGCTGTGTCCGGGTTCTCGGCAGTAAGTCGGACTCGTTCCAGGTGAGGGTTGGCCTCCGCCAGGGCTGCGCTTTGTCACCAATCCTGTTTGTAGTTTTTATGGACAGGATAGTTGGGGTGGGGAGGGGTTGCAGTTCAGTGGGCTGGGGATCTCATCACTGCTTTTTGCGGATGATGTGGTCCTGATGATGTCGGTCTGTGACCTTCAGCACTCACTGGATCGGTTCGCAGCCGAGTGTGAAGGACTAGGATGAGAATCAGCATTTTTTAATCTGAGGCCATGGTTCCCATTGGGTGCCTTCAAGTAGGGCATGAGTCCTTACCCCAAGGGAAGGAGTTTAAATACCTTGGTGGTCTTGTTCGCGAGTGAGGGGACAATGGGAGATTGGTCGGAGAATTCAATTTATCGCACCGTTGTGACAAAAAGAGAGCTGAGCCAGAAGGCAAAGCTCTGGATCTACCGGTCAGTTTTCGTTCCTATCCTCACCTATGGTCATGACCGAAAACTGGGTCATGACCGAAAGAACGACATCCAGGGTACAGGCGGCCCCTGTAACCTCCTGAGGGATCTCTGAAGGTCTTAGGGCCCCCTTTTTAGGGAACAAGTAGAGGCTTCACAGCAGACATAAAGGCTTTATGTGCTGTGTACATGTAAGCAGGGTGAGGTAACACACACACGCACACACACTCATTCACCCTGGGCCTCTCATGAGAACTTAACTCGCTCCCCTCTAAAGACCAAATCCTCTGGGAAACACAGCCCTCTCACAGCCATGACACATACTGTACATTTAATTATTCTATATCTCTCTCTCACACACACACACACGCACTCTCACACACACATAAAAAACATGCAGTGCAATCGTTCTTCAAACACACATTTCTGGTGGGAAGTTCTTCACGTTTTGTTCTTTCTCCCAACACACACACACAAACACACACACACAGAAAAACCTCTCAAACTCACCCCAATCATTCTGAATAACACACAGACTGAATCCATTCTCACAGACAGATGGATGCGTACACACACACACACACACACACAGATAGTGAGACGGCCCCTCTGTGCCTCTTTAAAGTGTGAAATCAATTTCCCTCGGCCCCGGCGAGGCTCAGGTGCTAAACTCATCTCTCGGCGCCCCCTCATCTTAATTCAATAAGCAGACACAGGGAGAGCGAAGGCTGTGAGGAAGACTCCTGCCATGATGTCATCCCTCGCAGCGCAGCATACCGGTGGATGAGGGGCGGGCGTGCTGCCAGAGAGGGGGGGAGGGACTTAGGGTCATGCCCAGACATATTACCTGGCGAGGGAATGGTGCAGAGACAGTACACATACACACAGAGCGAAGCAGAATGTAAACACGGGCAAATTCCAGAACAATGTTCGAGATGGTACTTGAAGCCAGCGCATCATTTTTTCTAAACCTTTATTTATATAGGAAAAGTCAGTTGAACACACACATGTTCCTCTTCAGTAACACTTGTGCTGCTTCGCAGTCAGACAGGAACAGTCGGTCCCACCTGCACACTGCAGCCACGGGCCTCTGCTGGCTGAACATCTGCACCACAGCAGCTCAGACGTTTAGTCAAGCTCTCAGAATTCAAATTCAAACGTCCTCAGGATTATCACAAAACTAGAAAAGTGTTAGCCGTGTTTTGTTTTGTGATGTTACACAGGGCTTCTCTTTTTTCATCATCAGCCAAGTCTTTTATTGTTTAATCTATAAAATGTCAAAATAGTGGAAATTAGAGATGGTCCGATACCATTTTTTGCTTCCCGATACCGATTCTGATACTTGAACTTGCGTATTGGCCGATGCTGAGTACTGATCCAATATATTATTGTTTTAACAACTCTATACTACTATCTCTGTATGGATGTGATGTGATTTCTATTTTTGTTGTTGGTCTGGCTCAGGATAAACTCTCAAACAATGAATTCCACCCATGAACCTGTGACCGTTAAAAACGTCAAAAGGTGTAAATGTGGCCTTATTCCAGAGTAACTTCATATTGTGTTAAGGTGAAAATGAAAGATCATCTTCAGTTCAATCAAAAAAGGTAAATATGTGAATCATAGATGTGTGTTTGTATTGAACCCATTTAAAAAGACAAATGCACAGATAAGAGATTCATTTTAGAAATATTTTCATTTTTTAATAATTGAAATGTGGCAGTAAGACCAGATCACCTGGAGTACACCAACGCTAGGTTTTAAAAGGTTTAACCTGCAAGTTTTTAAAACGTGGCAGGTAACCGAATCACCCGGTTTTGGAGGAGGGGCTAATGTCTGATTACTCCACATTTTAATTATATTTTGTGATTACATTCTGAATCTGCTACGTTCTCTTTCAGGTACAGTAAATGTAGTAGTAGTACAATGTCTTCTTCTGATGTAGACGTATACTGCAAGTCAGTAGTAGGTTATACAATAGAATTGCATATTAAGTGGTTTGGGGTCCTTCAGTGAGTAATCTATTGGTTTTGGAGAAAGCTTTAAGCAGCTGTACAACAATCGGCCCGTTCCAAACAGGTATGTTGCGAGTGGGTATGTTAGAACCAAAATAACTTGGGATGTTTGGGACCTGCAGAGTTTCAAACAGCTAACAGAGCTAACTAGCTAATGCAGTTAAGCCAGGGGTCTTCACCATTTTTAAGTCAAGGAGCCCTTAACTGTAAGAGACAGAGCAATATACAACATATCGTATATTATGTGACTTCTTACCTGGAAACACGTCCGCTAGTTTCTGTGTAATAACCATAAATCAGTGGTGCAAAATGCAAAACTGCCTATTGTAATATTACAATAATATTACAAAAAATATAATACAAACTATCTTTTTATCTGGTTTCATGAAGGCTGTAGCTACTGCTTAACTCAAATTTAACAATTTGAAAAACCTCTGAATCAAAGCAATGGAAATTAATAGAAAACATAACTGTGTGCACAGTTGAATAATAAATGTGCTCAAATAACTTAATCTGTGCAACAATTAACACAATGTTAGATCATATGAACTATGTCATCTAAATGAGATGCTTGGATTTAGTTTAGTTTTTGATTTTTGACAGTTACATGACTGACATACTTCAGATTTTGTCTGTAGAAAAATGTTGTGTCCTTAATCACAACACAATTTAATAATTCAACAGCATGAATTAGTTTTTCCTTCTCCATGGCACGGACTGGGCTCTGTAGAATCCAATCCAATAAGAATCTTATTTACATATTTTTCTGCGTTTTGATAATTGGGCGCTTTGCCAGCCAAGTTTGGTCACTCATCAACACAGTGACACATCGTGAAAAGCAGAGTCTGAGCCCATTTTTACTCTCCAAATCACACAGATGCACCAGGATAATGTGGTTCATAATGAGTCACTTCTTGTTGAGACTTTATCTGAAAGGTGCTGATTCCACAGTTTTATTGTACTAGTGATAAAGGAATGGGTTTGTCTTTAACTCGACATAACAAGGTTTGTTTTTCCCGTGACAAAAGATTAAATTATCTGGAAATCTGGACACGATAACCCAAACTGTCTTGTTAGGATCATTAGATTAAAACATGAGATTCTGATGAACACCGGCACGCACAGATGAATGGTTTTCTTATTGATTGTGGGCAAAACCAAACTTGTTTTAGCTAGAAGCCGTTGTCCACATGCAGCACGGTTTAATCACTCCTTTGTCTTCGCTGACTAGTTGGTAGGAGTTGGTAGTTAGTAGTTAGTTTAGCTGTCTCCTGTTTAGTTCTCAGCTGGGGAGCGTAGTATTGTCTTTCTTTTTAATTCTGCAGACAAATGTAGTTTTTATTTTCTAGTTAAGGTCTCCAAGGCCAAAATATTAAATAAAAAGCCCACACTGATACCGCATTTGCTTCCATTTCTGGTTGTTAGTTGGTTTATCTCTGTTGTTTTTCTATTCTTTTACTATCAACAATGTTGCAAAAAAAACCTAAATTTTAAAAACATAAATAAAACACAATCTGAATTTAACAAAAAAAAAAAAAGAATATAAAAAGGATTAGTTTGAGAAGGAGCAGGCAGAAGCTTATTTGGTCCCGCCCCTATTTCACAAAATCATACCATCTCAAATTAAATAGATATGCAAATACAGCATACAATCTTTCAGGTCTTACAATAACTAACAATACAACAATAACAATGCCGTTAAATTACAATACCATTCCTGTTTAGGTCTATTTTCTGTATTGGTCAAGTAATGATTTCTTGAATCTATTTTTGAACTGTATGATATTACGGCTCTGTTAGATATCATTGTTCAGTCCATTCCATGAGGTCACCCCACAAACTGGAACACACACATGCTTTTAACAGTAGTTCGCACAACAGGTTGCTTAAACATACAATGTCCTCTTAGATGATGTCCCCCGTCTCTTTCCTTAAACATTGCACGTATGTTACAAGGTCAATTATTTAGTTAATAATTAGATAAATTAGATTAAATAGTTAATAATTAGCCTGTTCATAAATGTCATTCATTGTTACACTTAAAGTGTTTCAGCAGACTTTTTCTTAGTGTTTTATGGTACTCCTTTTGTATTAGCTAATAATATGTTGGATTCATGTAAAGACTTTTTCATTTTTGAAAAAAACTTTCAAAAATGAACAATCATTTTGAGGTCCCCTTGCCGTGAGTCTGAGGACCCCTTAGGGGTCCCAGAGCCCCCTGTTGAAGATCTCTGCCCTAGACATTAAGTAAAGGTCGCAACATGGCGAGGACAGCTTCTAGCTGTAACGCGTTCTGATTCGCCAACATTAAATAGGAAGACTGTTTACGGGAGTTTTGTTACTTTGCCACTACTGTGCACCCGATACGATATTCAAGATGGAGCTGTGCATGCTGCTACCTTACTTTTCACATGTTCAATTTCCTTGATTGTAATACTCGGAAAGCAGTTAATTCTCACAATTGATAAAATCAGAACAATTAAAAATGTACTTTTGGATTTAAAAAATAGTTTTTATCCCAACAAAAAAAAAAAGACGGGTTGGGTTTTGTTAGATCAAGGTTCAAAACGTAAACTATCACAGGCTTCCATAGTTTATCATATATGAAAGTTCAGCAGCTGCTGTTCCCTCAGTGCAGATACGAACTTGAAATCATAGATAGAGTAAGTGTGTTTGCGGAGATAGAACGTGTGTGGGGCGGCGGGAGAATGGGGGGGGAAAACACGATCAGTGTGGCCAGTCTGAGGAGATGGATGTCTCCTGTAAAATGAACAGCTGATGAAGAGTGGGAGTGCCGGCTGACGGCTCCTATCATCAATCCCTCATCTCTCCTTCGTCCAATGTTCATCATCTTACTCACCCCCAAACCGCTCCTCACCCCCTCTGTCTCATCTGAGCTGTGCTGTGCTGCCAGCATTATACCACTTTCCCATTGGCTCTTTATAGCTAATTAAACTATTCTGATTGGCCACACTGCAGCTTATGTACCGCCAAGTCCTCATTCCACACTGGAGTAACTGTGTTAAAGGGGGACTTATGTCTTAAATACGGAGCAATTTCCCAGAATAATGGTCTGTTTGGGTGTCGGGCGATTCCACCAGTAAGTCTTATTTTGGAGGGAAACTACTGGAATGTGTTTTTGCATTGAGTTAAATCATTCGGAAGAAGCACTTATATCCCCAAATACTCCATCACACGCTTTATGTTCTTTGATACCGATTACTTAACTGTTCCTTGGTTTAATAAGAACTTCTCGGGTGGTCAAGCCCACCGAGCTCCCCTTTTCTGGAATACCGGTCCTAGAGCTGTTTTGGAAAAACAGCAAAATACTGAAGCTTTTTTTGTTGTTCATTCTCACCTATTTTCAAAATTCAAAAAGAACACAGGGAACTGTACAAAAGCGCAGATGATGTCAAACTTTGTAAAGTAAATGATTATGGATATGTTATTCTAAATGAAAAGCAGATAGAAGCCTTAAATGCTCTCTCTCTCTCCAGGGTCAGTGGGGACAGGAGGACGGCTCTGTAACCGGACGTCCCGTGGAGTGGACGGCTGCGAGGTGATGTGCTGCGGTCGAGGCTACGACACGTCGCGGGTCAGCCGGACCACCAAGTGCGAGTGCAAGTTCCACTGGTGCTGCGCTGTGCACTGCCGCGACTGCCACCAGCAAGTAGACGTGCACACCTGTAAGGGCCAGACGTGACGTCGCCGCCACAGAACAATGCTGACCGCTCACATTCAACCAGCAGCCACACTGTTGTCATCAAGCTGTAAGTGACAATCAAAAAGGATGTTCCGACTCCACGACCCTTTACTAAGCCCTTAGTGGTTCTGCACCAAAAGATCACCCGTCAATTAAACAGTAGGTAGTAGTCTCTGTGGGTGTTTGAGTATGTGTAGGTGGCGCTCTTTTCTTGGTTCAGCCATGTCGTGTTTTTGCTGCTCATGCTCATCACCCAGCTGTTTATTCCAACCAAAACAAGAAGGTAACTCTTCTGTCTGCTAGGGCTTCCAGACTCCAGATGATCAGAGCAGAAAATGTTTTCATCAGCATGTTCCAGATTAAATGACTAACAGTGGTGAGCTGTACATTAATCAATCAACACAAACTAGTTCTTACTGCCAACAACCAAGTTTTCAAAGGCTGACTGGCTCAATCAGTTTTAAAATGTTTTGGAGGTACAGCACCGCTGAGGACTGAGATAAAATACACTGAAAATATATCTTAAGTTATATAATCTATTGTAGTGTTGTCAAATCGCTCAACAGGGAGAGAGTTGCGTATTTCCCCGTGCAGTCTGTGAGTTTTAAACTTTTTCAACAATTTAATACAAAGCAGGTTTCAAACACCTAATTCGTTTGACAGATGTTTTGATGACTGTATGTATGGATGTTCTGTAAGATTTGTTTTGGTGGCACCTTCCATTTAATCAGCAACCCGTCATCAGCATGTGGAAGTTTTGCGATTCAGAGCCGGTCTTTTTCTCCCGCATGTTTTCAATTTTACAGTTCAATTTGAACTCCTCGCCAAAGAACGTAAATTAGTTGTTGTCATGTTGGCGGCTTTTTCTGTCAGTGTCTAACCAACTTGGCAGCGTGTCACTCAAACCCACTGGAGAACTCCCCAAATGTTCAGGCCTGCGAAATACAAGGTGACAGTCCTGAGAAGACGCTCAGTTAAACAGCAACATTTCAAAACTCGTCCGGATTTTCACACATTTTCTAACCAAAAGGTGACGGGTTGGCAGTTGGTGCTTCACTGTCTGCTGGTGTGAGGGTTTCTGTTCCGCACTTTGTGGTGTTTTGGTGAGTGTGATTACATGCACAGTAACAGGACAGATGCCTCGGGTATTCTAGTAAAGGGTTTTTAACATTAATATGCCAGCCTGCCTATGATCCCCCAGTTGCTAGAAATGATGATAGATGTAAACCGAGCCCAGGGTACCCCCCCCCTTTCTCTGCTTTGCCCGCCCAGAGAATTTGGCCCATTCATGAGAGAGAGACATCGTGGCTTTCAAATGAGCAAAGTGGGGGTTGGTCAAGGCCACACCCCCAGCCTCCACCTTGCATCATTTGAACAAACTGATTGTGTCTTTGGCATTGATTTAATAATGTGTTCTTTTAATCACTTTTGTATGTTTGAGAATTGCATTTTTTCCACATATTTTGCCCAAGACACAGTAGTCATTTTGTCTAATTTACAAACTCATGTTAACATCTGGAGAGGCCTAGATTCTCCACAAGAGGCCGCTGTTAAGTTATAATCAGTCCAGTTACATACTGGCTAGTCTCGCTTTGCCAGAACCTCCTCCACACAGCATTCTGGGATGGAAGGAAAACCTGCTCTGGTTTATTGGCTTTTCTTTAAACCAATCACAATGGTCAGTGCTAAGAATCAGAGAAAAAAAAATACCACAAAATGCATGTTTTGAATCAAAGCTAAGAGCACCGCCTCACTCAGTATCATTTCAGAGAAAAGCGGATGATGGCTCCAGGAAAAACTCTTCTTCTGCCTGTGGAGCGATATGTTAAGTTTGTGAATGAAAAACACATCAGAAGATGATTAATATTCATGAGCTCGCCCAGTTGCGCTGGGTAAAGGATGCTGATAGCCAGGCTCTCATTGGCTAGCTGTTAGCCAATCAGAGTCAAGCAGCTTAGCTCATTGAATATTAATGAGAACTGGCACAAATCGAGTGGAGTCTTACTTCAAACACTAGAATGGCTTGAAACAAGATAACCAAGGCCTTTTTTCCATAAAAAAAAATGTTAGTCTGTGATAGAACTTCAGACATTACCACAAAGTAATGAAATATTTGTGGCAGGGCACCTTTAACTGAGCAGCGGTTGCTGTTGGCTGTATTCTGACTTTACTCTGGACAAAGGCCATTAAACTGCAGCGTTAGCCGTTAAAACACAGCGGGAATCAAAATGGCGGGAAGAAGCCGACTTGCAGCAATACACAAAAAGTCCTTTATTGTATTTTTTTGTCTTTTCACTTTTTTTTAATGATGGCAATTGATCACCTCTTTTTGTACAACAAAAGAACAGCTTTAAATGATTCAAAACCCCAAAACTGCAAACAAAATATCAAATAAAGTCAAAACCAATTGTGGATTCCATTGTTTGGCCTCTTTGTTTCATGCCTCCTCCCGTCGTCCTCAGTTTGGTTTGAACTCGCTAATCTTGGCACAAAGGTGCGTCAGTCCTGCCTAACGCAGCGTTCTGGGTTTCAGTCCAGCTGTTTCTGTTTGGATGGAGGTCGGCTCCTGGGTCTGAGTCTGGTCCAGTCCGGTCAGTCTGGGTCAGATGCGGGTGAGTTGGTGCCAGAGGCTGGACGGCAGGATGCTCTCCACCTTCTCCATGATGAAGTTCAGAGGAGCAAACAGCGTGCTGAGGAACTACAGGGAGACAAATAACAGTCACACACTTAAAAAATATAAATATATATATGAAAGAAAACTATGAAAAACTAAATGTATATATAGTTTTTTAGAGACACTGATTGGATTTATTTGAATAAATGCATAACATCTTTAAATAGCCAATTTTATCAAACAAAAATCCAAAAAGCAAAAAACATATTTGAGCCTCATATTGAAGGTTACATAGTCTATCAAGTCTAAATTAGCCGAGCAACATTACTAATAGGTCTAAATGAACATTTATTAACGTAGTGATGGTTTCATAGTCCTGTCTTTGCAGATAGAACCATACATCTTCTGAACTATCTCAGTTGTGTTTTTTAAGTCTAATAGATGAATAAATGCTTTGATATTTCATTGATGGACTCTTTCATGTATTGTTTGCCTTACTATCTCCTGAACTACCATAAAACTAGCAGCAGCAGTGGATTCTGGAGATTCTGTGCCTGACTGCTACTTTGAGTGCAGAACAGGCCTCGTCCTCAGGTTGGTGTTATGGCAACAACCAGTGAATAGGGAACTGTTGGCTTTCTGTAAATAACATCACAGAGTACGGTCTAGACTTGCTCTTTTATGAAATGAGATAACTGTTGTTGGGATTTAGCGCTAGTAGTAGGTGAATAGTAGGTGAAGGTGAGCCGGGTTCGGGGGGAGATAGGGGCTCCCCAGATCGACAGCGGGACATCAAGCTTCCCAGTTCATCAGATGGAAGATAAAAGCCATGAAGAGTCTCCTCTCCCCCTGCATGGATCTGCCTGCTAGTTTAAAAAGCTGCGCCAGCCTCACACATCGCATTTCATATCTCTGTTCCCGCGTCAAAGAGCACTTCAAAGTAAGGGTGTGTGTCCCGTGTGTTTGAACTGTGCGGGAGGGCGGGGGGGAGACCGTCCTGTAATCCAAAAAGTACTGATGCAGCGCTCCGATACACCAGATGAAGTGGATCAGGGTATTGGCCATGATGGGACCACCTTATGATCCACATTTCCATTCAACCTGCAGGACGGAATATGTTTAGCTTTCTGCTTTTGCCACCTTCGGGACAAAATGTCAGCGCTGCACACAATATGTCTCATAACGTAACAAGCAGATTGCTACAGTATCAAGTTTGCTCCAAGCAAATGAACACACAATGCGCGCAATTGTCACAAATCAAAGTCACTCATTTTCAGTTCCACAGCCAACCCTTGCCATAACTGGCCATAACTAAAACTATCCCTGCTAGGTCCGTCCAGTGAGGAATACAGATCTTAAATGGGAGAAAGCACGGGGATCAGGCTGGTAGTGTTGGCTGAAAGTTGGATCGGTCCCTTCCGAAAAGAAGATTCTAAAATAGATATATAAATATAGATTTGGTCCTAATTTAAAAGTAAGTCTGAGCCAATTTAAATAATAGTGATTATATTAATACATTGTGCCATTTGTCAGGCTCAATATGCAGCACACAGACACTAGGGTGTGTTTCTACATTATTATTTAATCTAGGCAGAACTGTGCTGGGGAGATGAGCTCACCCACATTCCAGGTGAGCAGCATTGCTCTGCAGGGAGGGGCGGTGGTGGGGGGGGGTCAGCGCCCTCCACTGGCTGCTATGAGTACAGGAGGGAAGGCTGAAGATGACTTTTTAACCTCAGAAATGAATGATCTAACAACTTCTAAACTCTTTAGCGTGGCTATCCGTTGGTGTTGCATGATTAATGCGGGCTAAACCAGGCTGCTGGAACACAGAGGGACTGCAGCAGCCCAGCAGCTCACACCAACCTCAAACATATCAGCTGTTGCTCTCAAAACCAGTACAAGAGCAAATTCAACCAATCTACTTCAAGGCTGTCAAAGTGGAGTGAAGAGGAACATCAAAATATATTAAAGTTCTGATAAATAAAATGTATAAAAATACAAACTTAAGATAAAACTTAAAGTCCTTTGAACAAAAAAACAATAAATCAGTGTTGCCAACAGCAACGCTGTAGAGCGTCCTCTGGTGGACAGACTATGCAACGCCAACACTCATAACATGGTTGACAGTCCATTTTTATTTATTAAATATTCATTCATCAGAATCATTTATTTCTCATTATAAATGTTTTTTTTCTCAAATTGGCCATTATAAATGCCAATATCGAAAACCCTAATTTCAGCCAATAATATCGGCCCGCCGATATATCGGTCTGGCTCTATGTGCAACCTGAGGGTGGCCCATAAAGAAAGGCCAGGGGTTCTACATATATTATTCCATCCAGCAGATTTTATGGAAATGAGGCTATTAACTTTTAATATCCCTGGTCGCTCACCAGAGCAGCTTAAGAGGAAAGTTTTGTCCCAGAGAGAATGTCCGAGGGTCGACAACAGACTGAACTTTCAATCATTTTTGCTGAAATATTCTGCGTTAAAAATCAAAGTTCTGTATATTTTCTTCGCTGAAAACCTTCCAAACAAGTTACTGTGTGTGTGTGTGTGTGTGTGTGTGTGTGTGTACTCACAGCTTTAGCAAACACTCCCATGAGTTCAGGGAACTGGTGTGTGAGCAGAGCCAGCATGGCAGTGAAGGAGCAGAGACCGGCTGTGAAGAGGATGAAGAAGGGCAGCTCCTTCTTAGGGTAGACCGACACTTCGTGAAACACTGCTTCCACGTGGGACAAAAACACACACACACACACACACACACACACACACACACACACACACACACACAAAAGTTAGTTTTATACATTTACTTCACATACATACCACAGGTTGGTTAGTTTATTTAGCAATCATTTATACAAAAACATTTATTAGTCCCTATTTCTACATTAAGGACACAAAAAAGGCTAAACTGGAAGTGAACTGACCATGCGACCCCTTCACAGCGCCATACACAAGACATTCAAAAAGCCCAGAATCCCCCAAAATGAACCAGTCAAGGAAAAGAGAAAGGCACAGCCAGATCCACATGAAGTATGCATTACAACTATAAGTTACCAACACAAAGGTCGGGTTCAAATCCCAACGGGGTCACATAAAATGTCACACCTTAGGTGTGACTTATGCCTCAGGATTAAATCTAAGGCGTTGGTACGTGGAGACACAGACCTACGCCAGAACCTACGTTGGACCCTACGCCGTAGCCTGACATGCACCTCTCAAAAAATGTAACTACATGTTGCGGCAACACTTGTCACGGCGATGCGCGTTGCTCGGCCATGGCTTGGTTGCATTTCCCTCTACTCATTTCCTGGTTCTCCTTCTCCATAAACAACATGAAATCCAGGAGAGGGTTAACTTTTCCTGCTAAACATTTCCCACCGTGGTCAGAAAGCACAGGGAGACACTTTGTCTCTCTCCCTCTGACTTTAGAGTCGCTACTCTGTCTTTCATCACTCGCTCTAACACACACACGCCGGCCCTGCTATTCTGTTAAAGAGATCGACACACACACCAACACCAACGCACACTAGTATAACCATCAGGCCACCTCCTTTGGCTACGGCGAAAGCTCTGCAGGAGCCTCCGCCAGACCTTAAATCAAGCTTTAGGGTGGTGATTCTTAAGGTTTGCAGTAGACTATATCAGGCAAAAAACAACAACCATACATACAGTACTGTATATTACGCACATATTTCACTGACTATCAGTTATAAACAATGAGCATGTAGTAAAAAGAGTTTTCACAATAGAGAGGAAAATCCTATCCAAAGTGATGCATGTACTTTGTCTAACCGTAGTGAGTGTATTTCAATGTGAAACTGGTCGTTCTAGATGGGTTTTTGTATACAGTCAATGTCAGATGTACTTAAATTTGGGGAAAAGAGGTACTTTTTGATGATCTGCTGGTTTATTTGTACTCAAGGTAGTGAAACATTAACACATACTAAAAAAAATGTAAAAAGTCTAAATTGAAGAAAATGAAACTTCAGGTTTCAATGCAACTTCACTGCAAAACTCTTCCTCTGTATTTCTGCAGACAGACATGTCTGATCAGGTTACTACATACAGTACAGCTATACACAGGATCCAAACATAGAGGCAGTATGAGAGCCACGCTGCTCCTGTATCAGAGGATAAAACACTGCTATTGCTACAGTGTCATTTATGGGTTTCTAATGAGTTAAAACTGTATATTTGCAATTTTATGTGTTAAACAACTCCATTATTTAAATTCATTGAGGGTTTACAGTATGTTTACATACGTCTACACACACACACGCACACACACAGTAGTGTATTGCTGCTGGTGGCCGGGAGCCAACTTAATCAAATGAAGGTTTGTGTGTGACGACAGACGAGCTGCTGAGCAGACAGCACGACGACACACACTCCACATCAGCTCTCTGTTAAGGAATTTGTCCCCTCATCACAATTATTAATGACTTTTAATAATCCACTCAGTTTTTGTGCCAGGCATTGAAATCAGCATCATTATTCTAAATGACAAGACCAAGTCTACATTATCCGCATAAATATGGACAAATAATCACACTTGGTCCTTAAAAACGGTCAAATCAATGTGATATTGTTTCGGTACTACATTACATTCTGTCTGTGGTCGGATACGTGCCATGCTGTTAACTCTCTGGCCAATCAGACAGACCGCTGATTGGAATCTGCACACATGCAGTAAGGTTTATTAGACTGATGCTGTCGCACTGCTCTGCATGATTAAAGGAGGAAAGTGGGACAACATGAGTGCAGACATAAGTGTGAATGCCAGAGAAGAACTGCTGGCTGGAGCTGTGATGACAAGAAAGTGGTTTTAAATTATTGTTTGGAGACTTTCTGAGTTAGTTAAAAGAGATTATCAGTAAAAAGGTAAAGAAAACAGCACTTTAGCTAGCACTAGCTAACGTTAGCCAACTAACAAAAAATTGTTTCAAATTGGTAACAGACGTAATTAGTGGCGCATAACGTGAAATAACATGGCATTTTATTTTGCTGGAGTTTTAGTTTATTTAATTTCTCTTCCACTTATTCTACAAAAACTCCACTCGCCCCGGACAAGCGGACAAGCCTTAATGTCGAGCCCTGTCTTTCTTTCTGTTGCAGTTCTAAACTCCGGTGGATTTCTGAGGACTACGGTTAACTGCTCCTCAGATCTCTGCAGAGTAAATCCAGACAGCAACGAAGTACCCTTTAATATACGTCTTATTATCAGTAATATTGTTATCGCGATCTTCAACGTTATCGCGTATTTCCGTCATATCATGCAGCCCTTTGTAAGACAGAAGAATTTTAAGCGCTACATCTATCAGATCATGTTTTTTGCTTTGTATACATGTGTGTGTGTGTGTCAGGGCGTCTCTTACTGGGTAGCAGCTCTCTGTCGGCCGTCTCTGTGCAGATGGGATAGGGGTAAAACAGGTGACCCTTCTCTAGAGGATATGGGATCATTCTGAAAGCTACAAACACACAAACAGAGAGGTTTAACAGAAGGTTGGAGACAGCTGAGTACTTCTTTAATGGTTACCAGTGAATAGAGAGAGTATGTGTGTGTGGTAACAGAGAGAGTGAGTGAGTGAGTGTGTGTGTCGTGTGTGTGAGAGAGAGAGAGTGTGAGTGAATGAGAGAGAGTGTGTGTGAGTGTGAGTGTGTGAGTGTGAGATAGTGAGTGTGTGTGTGTGTGTGTACTCACTGCCCTCCCAGGTGCAGTGCAGTAGGTTGAGCGCCCCCTCTACCCTTTTCCAGTGCTGCAGGTGGAAGAAGGCGTAGGCTATGGCCTCGCTGTCCCCTCTCTTCAGGATGTGTTCTGGAGGAAGAATCAGACTCTTCATCTCCAGCAGATACTGAGGAGGAGGAGAACAAAGAGATGAAGAACAGGATAGAGACACGGCAGTCATTTTGATTTTGACAAAAAAAAAAACAGTATAAAACAAAACTAATAGGGAATGTAAACATAAAATAGTGCAAGTCAAAATAAGCGATGTAATATAACATCTATAAAATATAAACTAAAGTAACTTGTAAAGTATCAGTATCGGCATATGATTCAGCCAATAAATAAGAAATTTCAGTTCAGAAATACCAGAGATCTGTTTGATCATTTTGTGTCTCTGTTACATACTGTACAATGTCCAGCCCAGTATGATTATTGTATCTTAATGTAATGAAATGTATCTGTATCAGAAATGATTGATTATTTATGTGTTTATTTAAAAAAAAAAAAAAGAAATTGGTCATGTTTCATGTAAACATTTCAACACTTTCACTGGGCAGTAGCTGTGTGGCGACCGTGTAACCGTGTGTGTGTGACCATGTATGTGTGTGTGACCATGTGTGTGTGTGTCTCTCACTTTGGGGACGTGAGGGTTGAACTCCACCGCTCTGTGGATGGCTTCTACTGCGTTCATCTCTGCTGTGCTTAGCCCTCGCCTGGATGCTGCCTCTGGAGAAAATCTGCACACACACACACACACACACACACACACACACACACACACACACACACACACACACACACACACACACACACACACACACACACACACACACACACACACACACACACACACACACACACACACACACACACACACACACACACACACACACACGTCAGTAATCTCATTGGGATTGCACATCACTATATGATCAAAGTGATTTTAAAAACAACTCCCACGGACAATAAAGACGTTGAAATCCAGCAGAGCGACTAGATGCTCCGTGGAACAACATGTCTAAATCCCTAGCGTGTAACAGTCTGTTTCTCAAAAAAAGAGACTTAGATGAACATACATGTGAGAGCCAGAACAGCAGAATACTCCAGTAGATCTCCAACATATGCTTATTTTGTTTTGTTTCAGGGTGTATTTTTCATGTAAGATTACAGATTTAACAGTTATACAACCAATTTTGACAATACAATTACCATTAAAAATTAACAAAAAGATGAAGCATTAAAAAGCAATATCAATAATTTGTGTGCAGATAAATGGGCAAAGAGTGTTATCTGTGCACCACCATTATGTTTTACAGTCATAAATAACCCAGAAGCTCTGGGTGAGTGGAGACCAAAACACTCACAATAACCCTGATCTCCCCTCCAGGCAGCCCTGTACCAAAGAGAAAAATATAACTGCTACACCAGCACTCAGCCCTGTTCTCTCATTCACACTGAACACTTCCCCGGGCCACTTTCAGCTCTATTTTAAACTCTTAAAAAGTTGAGCATTGTAGACGATGAAAAGCGATACTCACTTGTCCGATACCGCCCTGGCTTTGAGCAAGGCTGCTGTGTAGCATATTGTTGCAGATTTGGGTAAGCTAATATCTGTGGAGACATAAACCAGACATGGACAGAGACGTGTTTAGCAGACGTTAACATAGCAGACGTTTGGAATTACAGGTGCTGCGTTTAAGAAGCCGCCCAGGGGAGTTTGTGAATGAAGATAATGAGTTTGGATTTCATAACTTTGGGGTTGTTTTGCTGTCAAGTGTTTTTCTTTCCCCAGACACATCCAACAGTTAAGTGTGATCTGCCTTTTTTCCCTGATATAAACATGACTCCAACACTATGGCTGAGATATTGTATGGAGCATTAAGATGGATGAATAAAAGATACTGTAACAGCTTCACCAGTGTGGAAACACCGGTTGTGTTAAAATGCATCCTGAAACACCAATGTCGCATGTCTTTATGTAGGTTGGTGTACAGTTAAGTGACGGATGTACTTTTTACATTTATAAAATCACTTGAGTGATTATGAGCAGTTTCACCGAGTAAATCTATGACATTTCAAACATTTGTTAGGTCAATGTAATTGGATTGTAAGCAGTTTTTTTCCCCGCCAAACTGACTTAATTTAAGTTAGAAAACAACATTTTCTATAGAAGTTCTGCCTCACTACATTCGTTTCTCAGTTACAAAACAAAACAAAACAGTGTTTGAGTCCCTCACCGTCGTACTTGGCCAATACGGCCTGGACGTCGGCGTAGTTCTGGAGCTCTAGTAGTGACTCCAGCAGGTTCTCATGGATGTTGAACATACTGAGGAGAGGGAACTCCTTCATTAACTGGAAAACACACAACTGTTGTTACATGTAATACCGGACAGGGGGCGACACATGCACAATCAGCAGACAAGAGCTTTTGGGCATTTTTCAGCTTTAAGCAGTTACAGTACACTGTCACTAGTTATACTTCATCAATCAAAGAACATGTGTGTGTGTGTGTGTGTGTGTGTGTGTGTGTTTGTGTGTGTGTGTGTGTGTGGTGCTGGCAGGCTGTGTACTTACATCTCTCATCATTTTAACTGCTTCTCGTGTTCGGCCAAGCTTTCTGGAGCACATGGCCAGTCTTCTTTTTTATGTACACCAATACATTGGTGTCTCTTCCTGGTGGAGGCACATAATGTACACATACAGATCACTTTTATTGTCCACTGTTGTCCACATACTGAAATCTGAAGCACGATGTTTCCACTCACTGTGCTGGGCTTCATACTGTGTCCCGTGATGTTGGAGCTGTTGGCTGCGGCGATAGCAGCCCTCTCCAGCTTTTAGAGCCTGTTTAAACAAACGTTCAGCCTCCATGATGGTTGTGGCTTCTTCCTCTGCTAACAGGATGTATGCTGTTGCGCAACTACAGGAGGAGAGGAGAGGAGGAGAGGACCGGGATCTGTTAACCAGGAAATTACAAACTAACTTATTATCTTATTCCAGTGGAGTCAGTCATTCATTTACCAACCAAATCAAAACACAGGGCATCCTTGTTTGTCTACACTGCATCTCTGGGCAATAAAACTGCTTTTACAACTTGTAAGCAGCATCTGACAGAGCACTGATCAAAGACGTTTTCCTCCGAGTCAACCTGCTGTCACGGCCTTAATATGAACTGAAAGCAACATACGACACAATTCCTCTGCAGTGCTTTTGTAGTTACAGATGCTCCTAAAAATAAACCTACGCTGCCATGAAAACAAGTTATCTTCCCCTATGAATGATGCAGGCACCCAAGGGCCAATCTGTGATGAGATGCATCATCCCTCCCACCAACAAAACCCACGCTTTCCAATCTTTCAAGTTAGATCCCATTGAAGTCTACTGACCTTAAAGAAACAGTGTTTATTATCATTGTGGATTTATGGATAAAATCAAGGTTGTGATATAGCTTTTGCTGGGATTTTATAGTTTAAAATAAGAAGTTAACCCCACCAACAGGTCCCAACATAAATCTGAGGGGTCACCGAATAATTAAAAGGACAAGAAAGAAAAAATATTTTCATTTAATACAATTCTGTTTATTTTGTCTGGCTTTGCTCTAAGTCTTTCTTTTGGGACACGAAGAAAATAAACAGGGAGGTAGACTCACTCTTCGAGCTCCAGAGCTTCATGTGCTGCAGAGATGCGAGCCTGTGGGTTTCTCTCTCTCCATGCCTTCTGCATAACTGCCACCAAACAAACACACAAAGAATCATATTTAAGATGTCAGAGGGGTCATATTACCATCGGTGGACATCAAGACAAAGAAATCAAGACACACAGAGCTTTTCATAAGCGCCAGCTGCCGAATACTCATGTAAGTCCAGCCGGATGTTTTATTATATCCATTTTTTTATTTAACTTTTCATTAACAATTTTGCCTTTTCGTTTCGACCACTAGCCTCAACATCAGAACAATGGGAGTGTGATGATAAAACTTGAGCCGTCTAAGTCTAGTTCTTACAATTCATGTAAAAAAAATGCAATAATTAATATCAGTGTACATGATGGAATAGCGACATTAGAATGTGCTACCAAATTTGGCTTTTATGGCCAAAATGTTTTCTAAAAAAGTAGCCAGCTAAGGGTGTCCATGGGTTACTTGTTCCCACCGTCTGGTTACTCCATATCATTGTGGAATGTACTGGATACATGTACTGTATATGCATGCGTTTGCTTACTGGCATCAGCAGGCCGGAGGTGGTCTGAGTCACAAGTAAAGAAGGTCTGATGGTCTTGTGCCGACAGGTTCATATCATAGTATGTCAGCGGCTCTCGACCTGTTACCCACGTATATCTGGAAACAAGCACAAAGACACATGCATTATTACTGAGTGAGGGAAAGAGAGAATAAAAGACCTGTGCTGTGCTTGCTCTGATGTTAGTAAGATGTTGGATGTTGTTCAGATGACTGTACATGAGTCATAGGTTGGACATACTTTAGTGAGATTGGCCAAAGTTAATCTTTGGAGCTTAGGTAGGTAGAGCAATTGACAGGATAAGTACAGCACGAGAAGTGGAAAAGGGGAGCATGACTCAAAAGGAGGAACGTAGAGCAAGACAACGAGAGAATAAAGGAGACAACGAGAGAATAAAGGAGACAACGAGAGAATAAAGGAGACAACGAGAGAATAAAGGAAGATTGACATGAGAACAAATCAAAAGGGTTGCCCCTTTTGAAGGAAAGATAAATCTAAGAGAGGGAGGACAGATGAAAAGAAGCACAAAGACAAAAAGGTCAAGTGAGGAGTTGATAAGCAATGAAAAGACAAGATAGGTTAGAAGAGAAAATAAATGAAACATGAGGAAACAGAGGTGAGCGAGAACGAATTTACTTTAACTGAGTTTGAAAACGCCAAAATGATGACAAAGTGTGAGATGAAAGAAGATTAAGAGAAGGGAAAGGAATAGTATTATCAAGTAAAGATAAGGAAAACAGAAAATATGGCAGGAGAGTGAACACAAAAAGAGACTGATTAGGAAAACAAACGAGAGACAAGACAAAAAAGAGGGAGGACAGACAAAGGCGGCCAGAGCTCCAGAGGGTTTTCAGATGCAGGTAGTCACTCACCGATTATATTCAGCTCCACGAAATAAATTCAGCGGATTTCTCCATACTTTACATTCTGCAAAAGGGAGACGGAGAGAGAGAGAGAGAGAGAGAGAGAGAGAGAGAGAGAGAGAGAGAGAGAACACCGGTGATGAGTGTCAAGGGTAAAGTCGACACTGAGCCTCGGCACATTTCAAAGGGCTCGACTATGCATCCTGCCAACAGCCCTGCAGCTGCCAGACTGGCAATCGACCTCTTTGAGAGCACAGCTGACAGGGAAAAGGCCTTAAAACCCCTTAATGACCAAACATGCTTCTACACAATCTCTCACTGCTGTCAGTAAAGAGTCACAAGCCCCTGTTTTGGCTCATGGCATGAACAGATGAATGTAGGATACAGGATTTAACAATATAGGGTTTTGAAATGTTGATATTATACTTTTGGAGGTATAGTGAATTTCCTAAGACAGGGACACTGTATGATGTGTTCTGAGGCTCTGGAGGAGCGGAGGGAACCCCTGATGGTGTAATCTGGGTTGCCAGCTTTGACTTGGTGAACATTACAGAAAACCTGCGATACATACTAGGGTGTAAAGACAGAAGACAGAATAGCCTCAGCTACATTGATTTTGATCTTTCTTTATTAATTTGTCTCTCGCAAGACCCCAAACTTCATGGAAGTGCATTACAAAATTGCTGAATTTACCTTTAATAGTGACTATTAGGGGTGCTAACTAATGATAACGATTTTATCTATTAATTATGTTTTCATCTATAAAACACACAAACCACACAAAACAAATGCTGGAGCTGCTCCATAAACCGTAAGAATAGATCAACTATTAATAAGATATTGGCATACTTGCTGATTCAAAGCTCAAAGTGACTATATATTTAGCAGCAAAATGGTTTTGATATAAATTCTATAAAAAAAAAAAAAAAAAATAAGTTAAAACAAGTGTGAAAGCCTCTCCCATAACGACACATTAGAACCAATGCTTTCATTGCCGTCAGTGGGCCAGTGGGGTTTTGTTGCAATACAGCTAAAAACGGCTTTGACATTTTACAACGTTTTGGCTTTTTAGTTCTCCTTTCTGAAGTTAACACAGCAGAACCAAACTGCAGGGCTGTGGATTACTGCAACAGTGACCTGTGAAGGGATGAGATCTAGAGTGGAGAAGCTAAAGAGAGCAGGGACTCCGAGCCAGCCCTCTTTGTAGCACTTAAACATATAGATGGTGGTTATGATGACCAGCAGCAGCAACAAAAACATGTTTCAAAACGTCACAAAATAGTGAAAAATGCCCATGAAGAGCCTTTGGTGACATCATAATGCTTGTTTTGTCTGACCAACAGTTAAAATATCTCACAAATATTCAATTTACAAAGGATATAAAACAGAGAAAAATGCAGCCAATCCCCAAATTTGAGAGGCTGGAACCAGCAAATGTTTGCTATTTAGCCTTAATAAATGATTTTTAATTTTCTACTAATCAATTCCTTATTTCAGCACTGGCCACTATCTTTAAATCGAACCACATTGTGTCGTAATCAAAGCATGGATACACAATGTTTTACTCTATAAAAGAGTGGAAAAGCCACTAAAAAACACTTCCAGGAGAAATAATAAGTCCCACCAATAAAAATTAAGAAGTTTCACAAAGATGTCCATCCAACACACCTTCTGAATTCATGCTACATTCTTTCATTTCAAGAGAAGGCCTATAAACTAATCAATCTAGTGACTGCACCTAAACTGTCTCAGACGTCCGCAGTAACAAAGAGAATGTGCTCCACCCTGTAACTCTGGTTTTAATGGAGGGATTTACGCCGACGACATTATTTGCCAGAAAACTGAGGATTAGTACAGTCAAAATAATTAGACTGCCTTTCTTTTCCCAATCATGGCTTGTTGATATAATACAACACACATAATCCTATTTAATTCAATGTTGTTTGGCTGAAAATGTAAGGCGGCTGCGTCATGCCTCCACAAACCGTTCAACAACAGAAGCCTTTAGAGGAAACATGCGGCGATTATACTGATTAAATGAGGTTCTACTAGGGGTGGGAATCACCAGACGCCTCACGATACCATATCATCCCGATACTTATGTCACGACACAATATTATTTTAACATATGATTTTTCAATATATCGCAATTTGTTAATTTATTACCCTTTTTTTTTTTACCAATTTCAAACGTCGTCCACAAAAGGAAACTTTGTCAACATCGGTTTTATCTAAAAGACACATTTCTCTGTTGTTTCATCGCACTTAAATTTTATTGTTGCAAAGTGGGATTGTCCAGCAGACAAACTGACCAACACATATATAATAAAACAACGATACTTGGCGTCTGTGTATCGATACAGTATTGCCACGGAAAATATCACAATACTACGCTGTATCAATCTCTTCCCCCACCCCTAGGTTATACATCCTTAGCATTTCTTTAATCTTGCGCTACATCTTCAGCTTGCTGGTAAAACATTTTTTTTTCATTACATAATTCAAATGCTGCTGTAAAAAAGCAGACTGTGACACTTAATAATTGCTGTATTATGGATGCATGTGTAGGATAAATGTTTCCCTGTATTATTCGCAATGGAACCAAAGGAATTATGCAGCACTGAGAAATGTCCTCTTTTGAAATGAATGAATTTCCATGGAAGAGCAAATATACATATGAAGGATTAACCACGATCAAAGCATCACTGATGTAGAACCAAAGCTATGCAGAGCTCGCCCTGAGTGACTGTGGACGATATTGCTACACAGACTTCAGTTTCTAAGATCTCGTCTACTGCAGCTTGACAAGTTCAATGTTAGCCTAGCCCTAGACTGTGCTGTAAATCTCTTCTCACAAACACACTTAAATCAGAACAGAAGGCTTATCCTGTTTTACTATGTCATGATTACATACTTGATTTTACAAGTCTCTATATTTCTTTTGTTGTAATGGGTAGAAAAGTTGTATACTGTATAAAAGCTTACCAACATTGTGTGTTTGGGAATGTATGCACTTACTATACAGCTCAAAAGCTGCAAACATGTTTGAGAATGTGTCTTATAAAGAAAATATTCTATTCTAGTGTTTGTAAGGTCGTATTCATTAGTTTTAATCTGGGAATCTGAAGCAGCCAGCAGAGGGATGTGTCATTTTACAAACAAATGATGGAGCTGCACCATGAACAGTAAGAATAGATCCACTATTAATAAGATATTGGCATACTTTATAATTCATAGCTCAGAGTATGAAATTCAAACAAAACAAACAAACCTATGTGCTCAGAGAGGCAGTCTCTAATTAAATGTCAGGGAGGCAGTTTTGCATTTAAGTGTCAACAGCTGTCTATATATGTAGCAGCGAAATAGTTTTGATATAAATTCTATAAAAACCAATACATAAGTTAAAACAAGTGTGAAAGCTTCTCCCATAACGACACATTTTACAACATTTGGCTTTTTAGTTCTCCTTTCTGAAGTAAACACAGCAGAACCAAACTGCAGGGCTGTGGATTACTGCAACAGTGACTTGTGAAAGGATGAGATAATATATAGATGACCACCATAACATTTAATCAATCTTTCTGTTTGTATATATATATATATATATATATATGACAGGCACCAAAGGGCCGCAGGTTGTAGTCGAACCAGGGCCCGTTGAGTCGAGGAGTAAACCTCTCTATATATGGGCGCCCGCTCTACCACCTGAGCTATCCGGGCCCTGTTTGTCTCATTTTTTATTGAATTTTTTTAATTAAAAAAACAAAACAAAAAACACCCTTTACAAAAATGGGATCAAGGTAAAATAGCAGTAACAAAAAAAATGCTTCAAAACGCCCATGAAAACCCTTTGGTGACATCATATTGCTTGTTTTGTCTGACCACATTTATCTTATATGGCATTTTTACATTACGTGGTACGTGCTCAACTGACCTCAACTCGCCTTATTTGGTTTTCCATTATGAAAAAAAGTCCCTGGTACCTGCCAACAGGTACTTTTTTATAGTATCGGCAGAGTGGAGCCGAGCCGAGTACAGCAGGTACCATGGAAATGGAATAGAAAAACACCAATAGAGGCATACTTTGTAATCACCTGGTACGTAACTTGCTGGTCAAATGTGAGGCAAACGTGTGTGTAAATGAACGTGTTTTTACTAAAGTGTACCCTGTTGGGAGTGATGAGAAATGTTCACTAGGATGTCGAACAACAAAACAGAGCCGAAGTTCTAACACGCTTTAACAACTCTGCTGTTAGAATCAGCTGCTGTCCTGTTTTTGTACGGATGCTGCATACAGCACTATGAGCTGCTCCTCTGTCTGTAGTGGACATTCCTATCAGCTCTTACCAGAAACACTTTGGCGATTGGAATCGGCCTCTCCATTACTGGTGTTGGAGTTGCTGGGGGAGCTGCTGTCCACACCGCCCAGCAGGGGGCGCAGGTGGCTCACAGACACCTGCTCTATAAAGGAGGTCCCATATTTCCTGAAATACCACCACTCAAATATCTGGAAGAGAGAGAGGAAGAGAGAAAGTATCTTTAATTGAACTGTTCATATGACTTTCATTCAACAAAGACCACATTGCTGTTTGTTTGAGGTAGGGCTGCTTCATTATGGAAAAAATCATTATCACTGATTAACACGTTATTTTTGGTCATAGTGAAATCACAATTACTCATTGACTTTTGGAAATATGTTGCATTTATTGAACTTAACTTAACACTGAAAACACCTTGAACTGTGAAATTCTCCTCTATACATTTCCAGTTGAACTTTTTAAATTCCCCTTCAGAACACAAGACAACATGAGATTTAAGTTGCTTGTTTTGCTCTGGTGGAGTTGTTTAGCAGCAAACAGCAGAAGACAGTGATTATAAATATTAGGCCAGAATGTTTCTCAAAGATTATAGGAAAAAAGGCAAAGCAAGGTTTGGAAAATGTTCTGCTACAGGAACCATTCATGTAAAGTTTTGATCGCTGAATGTGTGAAAAACATCCAGAATACTGATGAGAGCAGTATTTTATTAAATGTAGCCTACAAACTGCCATCTGGCAAAGCTGAGGTCAGCCTCTCCTTGAGGGTGGACGTGATATTTGAGGTGACTTATCTCAAACTCTTCAGTGGAAAACTAACTAACTGGGACATAAAGATCCATTTCAAGTACGGAGAAAATGACGAGTATTGCTCATACAAAACCAATTTCGTTTTTCTTTTTTCCTCACAAAGCATGTTCAAAGCTCGACACCTCTTCCTAAGCAGCCTACGTATATTGGCAAATAGCCCGCAGGGAAGAGAGTGAGTTAATTACGAGAGGAGCTATTTTAAAATACAGACCAACCACTGTTGCACAGTTGGCTGTCTCTGTGAGGAACTTGAAAGAGAGATAAAACTAGCATAAGTAGGAAAAGCCTTGCCAACAGTTTCATTAAATTGCTTCCCTGCTTTGATGACGTTTGTCACATTTTTATTTATTCTATCTGTTTTTGAATATAAACATTTTAACATTAGTTTCCTTCCCTGGAGCAGTGGGGAAAGGTGGCAGCTCAGTATGCAGGTTAACAACTTGAAACCCCTAGTAACCAGTTAGCTGAGTGTTTAATGCACAGAGATGGAGAGCTCTATTTATATCTTTATCCACAACTCACACCAAAAAAAAACCCTAAAATGTGTTCTCAGTACTTTGAAAAGCACTGAAAGCAAAAGTGTTACATGGTGTCGTGATACGTCAGAAGACAATGCCAGAGGCTGCCATTATTTAGCAGAAGGACCAAATGAGTATAGACGTACTCTCTCTTCAGCCTCTGGCCTCTGAGCCTGTGATTATAGACCTAACAAATTACATCCAGGCTCATAAAGTCACCTAGGGAGCCACCGCTGAAAATTAATTTTCTCTTTTAAACATTATGAATGAGAATGTCAGGTGAGAGTGCACAGTCCTCAACCTTAAGGTTTACATTTAGCTTACGCACTGAAGTTAACAGCCAAGAGTCACACCCCCCAGTATTGAAGTATTGTAAAGTGCCATTGGAGAACACCTATTTTCAACAAGTCATATCTGTGCTTTGTGAGAAAACAGATACCAAACTGATTATTAACAGCATAATACATTTCAAAACTAGTACCAGCTTCAGGGTTATTAGATAAAGACAGAAAAACAAGTGTTTCTTACCAATATGAGTCCTGATATGAGGGAGGAAGTGCCCGTCAGAGCCACGTAAAACTTGGGTGTCAGGGTGTTGAGAAACATGCTTACTGTAGAGGAGACACAAAAGAAGAAAAGATAGATGGGTTTGAGCTTACTATGATACTAGAAAATATCTTGTCTACCAAAAGGAGCATATATTAGAAGATATATTAGTAGAATCCAATGCTGTATGTCCATATAAAACTAGGTTATGTCTACACAGAAGAAGAAGAAGACTGCACGAAAAACATCAAAAAGACTCAGAGATTCAAGGACATTTGTGATTGCAACACATTGTAAACGTTTTGTGCTAAAAGACGGCATCCACATGCAGGGTTTAGCATTTCCTACAGAGCCCTGCTGCTCAGACGTGAAATTACACAGCACCAGGGGACCAGGGTAAGCCCTAGTACATGCAGGATGAAGATACACAGCGGTGGGGAAAAACAGAGAGGAAATTGAGCTTGCCTAGCCACTGAAATAAATCTATTCACAAGCAATTTACAAAATATTGCCCTGGAAACACAGCATATGGTGTGGAATAAATGCTATCTCGACGGTGTCTAAATGGCTGCAGAGAGGCTGATAGAGTAGAAACAGTAGTCAATTTACCAGCATTTGACTTTTGTAGTTGTGTAGCTGGTAGTCATTTTCTGAGCCTAGCTATTATCAGCTCAGCAAACAGCCTTTAACTCTGGCTACTGCAGCGAGTAAGAAGCTACAGATTGACTGCTACGAATACTCTAATCAGTACAAGTCTCCTCTGTGACTTTGAAATGTGATAGAATGTACTTTTAAAAATGCAGTGAAGTATTATAGGTTCAACGTAACAAAACAAAAACATTGCCTTCCAAATGCCAAACCAGCTCTCATCGCCCTTCAGTCCATTGACATTTAAGTCAGGTTTCTATACAATTTATTCTCTAGTGCCAGTTATATCAGATCCAGTGAACTGGAGAATTACAGCTTCAGAGTCAATGATCCATATCAATCAGGTCTGGCAGCATAGACTGATCCATACGTCTCCTGAAACACCAGCTACCACCATAGTAATGCTACATTTTGGCCAAATGTTGTTCTAGTTTGTGTAGCAGATTTTTTGGATACTGCCCTGTGTTACTGTGGACTGCATTTAGAGTTAATATCACATGTTAGTTTCCTGCCCTGAGTGGAATGACATTTGACTTTTGACATTATTATGCTTTTAGGATAAAGCAACAAACAGTGCCACTAAGTCCTCCTCTGACATCTGTTTTTTTATTTTACAAACATGTCTTGTGTTTATATTGTAATAAACTGAATATTTACAAGCCATGTTTACCAGGCTATTTTATGAGCTCATTTTGAAATGATAGTAAAGTTTTCGACAGCGTAAGAATGCAGCACTCGGGAAGCACTTTGCCGATAACATTAGCTAGTAATTATTAGCGCACCCCGCGGTCCATCCGCTTCACTCCCAGCCTCTATAGACCAGCGCTGCTGTCCACCGCAGCGCGTCTCTGTACTAAATGTCTGTCCTTGGTCTTAGATTTTGTGAAATACATTTCTAATTAAATGCAACTATAGTCCAGTGTGACTTCTATATGTTAAAATACGGTACTTTATAGTTCCAGTATGCATCTTGCCCACTACATTTGCATTACATCTGATTCTTGTATGTATATTTTTGTAATTGTTTATATTGTAGATTAAAGTTTTAAATCCCATCAAGTTTGTTCATTAATTCTTGCTAATGTATAATAATTCATTCCTGCACAGACAGTTTAAAGTAATTAAAAAATTGGTATCATGGGGGTTAACGTTCTCTAAAGGTTGCAACGTTAGGGGAACGTTAGGGGAACGTTAGGGGAACGTTCTCTAAAGGTTGCAACGTTGTGGAACGTTAGGGGAACGTTCTCTAAAGGTTACAACGTTAGGGGAACGTTCTCTAAAGGTTGCAACGTTAGGGGAACGTTCTCTAAAGGTTGCAACGTTAGGGGAACGTTCTCTAAAGGTTACAACGTTAGGGGAACGTTCTCTAAAGGTTACAACGTTAGGGGAACGTTCTCTAAAGGTTACAACGTTAGGGGAACGTTCTCTAAAGGTTACAACGTTAGGGGAACGTTAGGGGAACATTTTCAGAATGTTTGATGTACTCAAAAACTAATGTTTCCAGAACGTTAAGGAAACTTTCTGATTAACCAAAACACAACCAAAATATAACCAAAACTAACCTTCAGGGAACGTTCCCACAACCAAAAACGAACGTTCTCAGAACTTTTTCCCGGCGAACGAGGGGAGAGTGGACAGCAGCTCCGGTGCGGCCAACTTGCCCAATGTCGAACCCTGGGTCATGTTAAGCTGGATGCAGGTTAAGGAAGTGCATCCTTTGATAAACTGATAAATCACAGAAATCTGAGATCGACGGACAAAAAGGCCGGCTTAAGTGACTAAGGATGAAAGCATATAAGAAATGAACTGTTGAAAGAGATTGGCAGCTCAGAGTACATTTTCAGTCCATCTGGCCAAACAATTTATTCATGTTTTTACTCTCAAATAAGCTATTTAGATAATGATTAAATTGTCTAATTGCTTAAATGGTTGACCTGTACATTCAGTGTGTAGTGATCTCTAGCACATAACAGAGGAATGGCAGCCAAAAAGAACGGGTATAATGTGTAACAATAATAAAGAGGGACATTCAATAATCATTCAACAACCTTTGGTGGTCTGCCAAAATGCACCATCTTTTCAGCTGGAGGGTACAGGTGGATGTCAGTGCCTGATCCGTACCGCCTATCAGATCCACTCTGAGCATGCGCATAATTGTGTAAATGTATTACAATTTCCCTGTGTGATTTGTACCATGTACCATGCGTTGACAACACGCATGGTACATGGTACACTTGATGGCCAAGCATCACAACTGGCAATATATGTTTAGCAATATATTTTTGCAGGCTACACTGTAGTTCACAAAGAGTCTTTTTTTTGTAAAGATATTTAAATTTAAGACTTCTTGTCACTGATCCAAAACGGCGTAGTGACGTCTGTGTGCTACACATAGGCGACATTGTTATTTTGTGCTCGGCATGTAACCTGGGGATTTTTTGTAAATGTAGTTTACGCTAGTCTATAAATTATAAGGTGTCTATGTGGTGGCCAATCCAAAAAAATAAAGGAGTTGTAACATGGTACATACATCGTTTTGGTTACATGTGGAATGAATGAGTTTTTCCATCACTACAAATCTTTAGTCTCCCCTTTGTGATTGATTGCTATATCATATAACCTATCACATTTATTTAAGGAGCAGGAACAACTAAGCTATTTGCTTATGCCTGCTCCTTCTCAAACTAATCCTTTTAATATATATTTTTTTAATTTCCGAAAGGTTGTGTTTAATTTGTGGTTTTAATTTTTTAATTTTTTTTTAAACATTGCTGACAGTTCGAGAAAAATAAATAAATGAGAAGAAACATTTTAGCCAGAGGTCAATAGCAGCTGTAACGTCTCCGACTGAGAATCGGTCGATCAGGGTTTGAATCCCGCAGTCGTTTTGGTTAAAAACAACAACAAAAACAAAAATCTAAAACTACCGCATCCCATCTACCTTATGTTTATTTTATTTTTGAAAGGATTCTCCTAGCTGTAGTAAATGAAGCAAGACTGATAGAATATTGCATTTGACGGTGATGGGTTGTCATGTAAATTCCTAGGGAGTCACATCTGAGGGTAGGACAAAAACTCCACTCAGATGAACCCCAGCCTCTTGGCCACACACAGCCACACGCACACACACTTAAAGTGCAGCTGGACAGCTATTCATTGCTGTGAAGTGGACTCTCTCGTCCTAGCAGAAAAGGGTCTTTCAAATTGGCCTGTTGCCAAACAGGGCTAACAGCTGCTGTCAGCTTGCACTGATAAGAGGATACTCTAAAATGACTCTCTCAACTTCATTAAGGCAAAAAAAAATGTAGCCCTAATTAACATAGTCAAATCACATGAAACAATATAGCAGCATGGCCCATAATCCTAAAGTCAAAACAATCAAAGCTTTAAAATCTGCATCAAATAGCTGTTCTTAGTGGGAAGGATTAGACAATTACTCAAAGATTTCCTGCTTTTATATTATTTTAAATTGAATACCATGGGGATTTGGACCTACAATATGTGCAAAACACAAAAACAGCAGTTTAAACAAACGTGATGGGCATGTTTCCCCATCTGGAGACATTTTACAGACTAAACAATTAAACGACACAAATATCAGCCGATGGATTAAAACGTGTTAGCTGTGGCCCTATTTCATTCCTTGTTAGTAGGGTTGCTTGATTAGAAAAGGAGATCCTGTCTTAACCGGATGTCCTGGAATGAAGCCCCACAGACAGAAATCATTCATCGGTCTTGTATAATTGTATTACATAATCATCGGGTAAAGTTATAACAAGGATTTCTCATTTTCCGATCAACTGAGTCTTAAACTAAATTAGAGTAAAATGTAATCAAACCTCCATGTCCCACAATTAACTTTAGAAACAGAATGAAAAGGCAAATGCCAAATACGATGCTCAGGTCTCAGAGACTATCATGTCAGCACAATGTTTTTACAGGATGTGTTAAATGGACACTAGGAAGTGATGGTCATTGTGTTGTGATAGTTTGTCTTGCACTTTACACTACATAGATAGACGTAGAATATAGAAGTGATTCTGCTGTACTTGTGCCATGTCCCACATGGGTCACTGAGACATGTTTCTATCTCCTCTTTGTTTGCAGCGAATGAAGCAATCATCACTCAGTATGTTTACATGCACACCAATATTCCATTTTTATTCCAAATATGACAATATTCCAAAATTTGATACAGGTCATGTAAACAGCATGATCCGGTTGGATATTCCCGAACAAAGCTTTTTTCCAAATATAGCATTTTCCGATTAAGACATGTTGGCTATTCCGGTATTATTTGGGTTTTAAAGGCATTGTTTGGACATACAAAGCATTCAAAATGTGCGTCTCGATCAGGGTTTTCACCGCAGACTTATGGTCAGCTGTGTGCGTTGCTATGGTTTCTGTACACAAACCAACCAGCCAACAGTTTGCAAGGCAGCAGACCCGATAAGAAGGAGAAGCACAGCTACTTTTAAACAGAATCAAAGACTTGGATATGCGTACACACCGCTACGCCAACCTTTTCAAGAAGCTGGTTGAAGATATGAAAGAGGGACGCTGTGTTCACACAGTCCGCTGGTCAACTATGAAAGAAATCCTGTTTTTCACAGCTACAAGTAAACAGGAATATTAGTGGAATACTCATAACGATGTAAACATCTTAGTCGGAATATCGTCTTTTTCCGGGATTAGGGCAAAAAATGGAATATTGTGTGCATGTAAATACTCAATTGAGCCACTGAAAAGAAAAGAAGGCTTAATACCACTAAGAATGTAAGCACCTTAAAACACTTAAATGGTAGGAGAGGAGAGGGAATTGTTTCTCTGGACATTTTGCAGCAAATGTGGCTTTTGTGTGTTTTCAAATCAATGGATTTAACTGAAAGCCCACTGTTTCAAACAGTGTGACTGTGTGTCCTGTTGTCACTGAGTAAACCTTAAGCTCGATCTGAACTAGCTTGTCCGACCACATTAGAAAACAAAAGTGTTTATGGTTGGTACAAAAGGTCACACTCAAAGGCGGAGGGAAACTACACCTTTCATAAAGAGATGCGATATTATTTAAATACGGGGCACACATTTTCCGACAGTCTCTTCTGGAAGGCATTCGTTGTGTTGCACTCGGTTATTCACATCGAAAGTTCCAGAAATGAAGATAAAAAGAGACGTTAAAACCCAGTACGTTTTCTTTAACATCCGCACAGCTGGATCCATGGTGTGAAGTGGGTGTGAATGTTGGGAGGACCCTTATCCAACACCTTGTTTGCAGAGCTATTGAACCATCCAATAAGCAGTTCTGACTGAATATACTGGAAGTGTAATTCTCTCAGGATGACATAATCACTCAAATGCCTACTAATAAACTAATAATATTAACTATTAATATTCTCATTATCTATTGATCTGTCAATCATTTTTTGATTCATCTTTAAATCTATAAAATGGTGTAAAATAACCATCACACGTTCCAAGAGTCTTATGAAACATTTTCGAATGGCTTTTCTTGTACAAAACCCCCCCAAAAAATCAATTTACACAGAAAAGCTACAAATCCCACATTTAAGAAGCGGGCATTTGATTACATTAAATTTGCAACCAAATAATTAGCTGTCACTTGATACGACTAACTGATCAATCAACCAATTGTTTCAGCCCTGGCCTTGCATAAGTCCAACTCCATTTGTTAATTGGGAGACAAGGGCGTTTCTAGGATCAGACCTTTTTTTGGCACAGACCTCCGATTGGCCAAAACTAAGTTTCTGTTCCTGCTTGACCAATATTCAAACTGGTTCTTGGCTGATACCATATATCAGCCATTTATATTGGTAGTAGGGATGCTCGATCATGGAAAAAAACAAAAACAAAATCATAATCACGATTATTTATGGTCAATATTAAAATTATGGTTATTTAACACGATTCCTCATTAACTTTTGGAACAACGTTGCAATTACTGAACTTGTGAAAAACAGTGAAAAAGTTGAACAAATCAACTGTAAAAACACCTAAAACTGTCAAATCTCCCTGCGTACTTTTCATTTAGAACAAAACAAGAGTTGCATAACATATTGTGCAAAATAATTGTTTATTCTGTTTTTGTGATCATTAGGAGCCAAATTTGTAATCACGATTAAAATTCCAGTTAACTGGCCAGCCTATAAGAAGGCAGCCAGAGAACAACAACACTGGCTGGGTAACGTGATGATTTGAAGGTACAAATTCTAACAGACAGACGGAGGACTAAATGTCAGCGGAGACAACAGGATGTGACCTTTACTGAAGTCGGCAGACTGCTGGCCTGAATGGAATGATAAGAAACACACAGACACACGCAAACACACACACACACACTCAAAACATACGATCACTCATAAATGCAGAGTCACACAAACATCATCAGTAGTCTGCAAATTTTCACATCACCTTTTGGTTTCGCTTCCGCTCGCTTGTAAAAAAGTACCTGTCAGCTAGTAGCTAGTACCAGGTACTTTTTTTCATAATGGACAAACAATAAAGGCAAGTAGAGTCGAGGTGAGTCGAGCATGTACCATGTGATGGAAAAACGCCACTAGAATAAGGACATCCACATCAGATGGAACTGTGACCATTTTCATAAGAAGATGCCTAATTTTATGAGGAACTACATATAATATGTAACACAAAAAAGTTTGTGTTAACTTAAGTCCAATATATATGTCATATATATTGGACTTAAGTTAACACAAACTTTTTTGTAAATCCTTTTGCGGTCACATGTCTCCAACCCAAAAACACCATCAGGCCTGTAGTGAAGTTTCACTTCTTGCTCGTTTTTTGGGGCCATACATTTAGAATATGAACACTTCCTTAAATGTTTAATAGAGATGAAAAAGCATAACGCCAAAGCTATGCAGAAATTGCCTTAAGAACATCAATGTTAATGTATACGGTAGCCAAGTCAGAGTCAAGACCTTAATCCTGCAGCATTAGTGGCAGGATATGTAACTGCCCATCGCATTATGCTGGGCAGCATTAAGCTGGTCTACATCTGTTCAAACAAGTTACTGAATTCCTTTTGAATTCCTGCTTTGCGATGCAGTGGTTTTATAACTCACATATGGATGCTCATATGTTTGTCATTAGCAAGTGTCACCAAAGGGTGCTGCTGTGTTGTAAAACTGAGTAATGCTGCAAACTACGTATTTACTTACTTGTGAAATTTGAGTACTTGACAGTTTCTGTTTTCATGTTTTGAGATTGCTGAGTGCATATGGCTTCTTAACAGTTTATTAGACGTTAAGATGGACAAATGAATGTTAAAAAAAGCAATGCGTGAGTAACACTAGAAAAGCTCCTGCAGGCCACCTGAATCCGAACCCGAGTTGTAAGTCACACCGACTCGGCTGCTTTTCCCTGTAATGTCTGTTGGCAGGGCCGGTTAGGGAGCGAGCCCTGACTGATGGGGCTGCTAGTAGAGCCTGTCTGGGTCTAACTACCTCCGCTGACCTTTGAGCAAGGCGGAGCATCTGTCACAGCAGCAGTAGCTAGATTTAGATTCTGCATTGTTGGGTGTACTGTACATGTGTGTGTATGTAAACCAGGCAGGCTTTAACGACCAGCTATGAACAACGTTGACACATTGGTGACTGTCCAGTTCTACTCACAAAACCTACATGGAATTGTTCTGAGGCTTTTTGGTTCTCCACCAACAACAACAAAAGCCATCATTGTAAATGGAAAATGTGACTGCACTTAGATAGCACCTTTCTACTGGAGCCCGACCGATATATCGGCAGGCCGATGAGTTTTGTTGTTGCATAGTTTGTCCACCAGAGGGCGCTCTACAACATCCCTGTTGGCAACTCTTAGATTTTTTTTGTGTTATTTTTGGAGACTTTTATATCACAATTTAGTATTTTTATACAATTTATGTATCAGAGCATTAATATATTTGATGTTCCTCTGTTCTGTTGTTAAACAAGTTTATTTTTAAACTGCATTATCATATTATTTTAGTGAGGACTCATAAATAACTACAAATAACTAATGTTAGGGAAATCTGTATTTTGTGACGCATTTCTGGATGTATTTTTTTTTAAATATACAGTACAGGCCAAAGGTTTGGCGTTTCCTTTATTTTCATGACTATTTACATTGTAGATTATCACAGAAGGCATCAAAACTATGAATGAACACATGTGGAATTATGTACTTAACAAAAAAGTGTGAAATAACTGAAAAACATGTCTTATATTCAAGTTTCTTCAAAGTAGCCACACAGTAATACACCAAAGGTGGTGGAGCCGCCGTGCAAGGCGCTTGGCCTGCCATCAGGGGGAACTTGGGTTGCAGTGTGATGCTCAAGGACGAATTGACATGCAGACCGAACCGCAGACCTTGTGATTAAAAGAAGACACGCTCTACCTTCTGAGCCCCAGCCGCCCTTAGCTGTAATACCAGCGCTGCTCAATGTTAGGCTTATGTTGAGCATGAGAATGAAATACAGAGAGAAATAAAAGAGAGAGAGCGTGTCGTCCAAGGACAGAAAGAGATAACAAACTCAAACTCAAAATCTCTCATTAAAAAATTCTGGAAATCTATTTCTGGTGTCAGCAGAAATACTTCCAAACAATGGATGTCGAGCCCAGCTGAGTTCAAAGAGAGATTGTGTATTTAGGGTTGCCTAAATTACAAGATACACACTTGGAAGAGACTGACAGCAGTAGATCTTACTTCAAAACTTTAATTTGATTTTGGACTCTGAGTATCTGAGCATTCAAGATCCAAGAGAACATAATCAATGTGGTCTTTGATGCTGCCAGAAAGTGCAGTAACTTTGTCTTTGCTAGCTACAAATTTGTTTAGTACTATTGATCTCCAAGATGTGTTCTCTTCATTTATTTTCACTGTTTTGCTCAGATTTTTAAATGTCTGTTTAAAAAATACAAATTTCCATGTGGAGCCCTGAGATTCTTTGACATTATTATTATGTATTCTTTATGTCAATAAAGCAGCGTTTTCTTTGCTTTGCTTGCTGGCTGATGCTAAGGCAGTACCCCGGCGGTATTTCTTTCAAACAACAACAACTCAAATGAAGCTCAGCACAAATACTTTAAGGAAGACTTCGAATAGCTTCAATCACCGCTCTCTCTTCCTAAAACTATTCAGCTGTGTAGAGGCATTCACTTTTCAGTAAACCAACCAGATTGGCAACAAAATCCATGATCCAATCAGAGCATGACATCCTGCTTTAAATCTCTTCTCTCCGTTGCCGTTAGCTGTCTTTTCTCGCCTTCCACCTCCAGTCATCATCAACCACGGCATCCTAAGTCCCCTCCCTTCATTCGGGCTCCCTCTCCACCATCATTGTCTAGGCTCCATTGGGGGACATATGTCTTGGGCTTTCTACCCCTTTCAAAATTATTCTACAACAATGGAATCTAATCTCCAAAGACTCTGTACATTTCATATTATGCATATGTACAATACATATTTGCATATTTGCAACAAAGTCTGTCTTGATTGAAATGATGTGTGGGAGGCTGCAAAGGCTGACACAATCTGTCAAACAACCTTTGATTTTTAATTATTTTCCAAAACCATAGAGAACAAAATTAAATAATGAAAACAAACATATGGGACAACAGAAAATAAAGACAAAGATCGAATGGCGGTCCCTCTCGCTACCCCAGGTTTAATCTAGCTCGGCTCAACAAGCCACTATGTAAACACAGATATCTGCTTCAGCTAGTGTATTCTTCACACACGCACAGACACACACAGACACACACACACACACAACTAAGACATACAACTAAGACATGAAGAGGAAAGCACACAAACATACACAGCCAGCAGGCCTTCGCCCACGCGCTGAGCAAACTGTCTACCTCATGAATATCAATACAAAATGTACAGGGCCACCTGCTGTACTCAATACAAAGGCCATTTGCAAGGGAAAATATCAGAAACACAGCTACCTTGCAGTTACTGACTACACAAAGTGTGTCTTCAATGAACCAAATGAAGCAAAATATCACATTACTTACCCTCCATTCCATTGAAACATCCACTAGAGTCACACATGCATAGGCCTTTTCTCCTTTTAAGTAAAAAATATCTTTGGCAAACGAACAAACAGAGAAAGCAACCAGAAATGAAGATTGTGTTTCTCCATTGGCTGTCCACATACATTCAGCATTCTAAGCAGCAGCTAGCCGTCTTTCATTGGGCACATTTATTAGTGTGTGTGTGTGTGTGTGTGTGTGTGTGTGTGTGTGTGTGGGTGTGTGTGTGGGTGTGTGTGTGGGTGTGTGTGTGGGGTGGGGGGAGGTTTTGATTAGCTGCTCTCTGTGAGTGACAGCAAGCCAACGCAATTGTAAACCAGCTTTGTCCGGTTTTCTCTCTAGTAACTCAGCAGAATAAATACAGGAGGGGGGTCTGTAGATAGGAGTTGAATCCAGCCAATCAATAACATGGATTTTAATGAAGGGGAGAGGTAACCATGACAACCCCTAAATGACCCTACAGCAGAATGGATGAAGGAGCGTCCTCTGTGCAGATTTACAGATAGTCAAGGAGCAGTCCTTCAGTCCTGAGATTTTTGTAATGGAAATAGTTTTTATTCATTTAGAAAGCTTTATAGAAATAGCATTCTGATTTGTTAAGAAACAGATTTTTGGACATTTGGATTTTCTCCTAGCATCAGCCTGTTATCACTCCAGACTTCCAGATGACCACTGATGAGCTTTAATGGAGTAAATGGGAGTTAAGTGCCTTGCCCTAGAGCCCCTCAGCAGCAGTTGTTAGGGGAAGGTGAAATATTCTCATATTCCTTCATCGGACTCAGGATTTCCCTCTCGATCCAATGATTGAATCCAGTGACCTTCTGGTCACAAAGCCTTTTATTTCTTTCTTCAGCTCGCTGAGTTACTAGAAAAGAAGGATGGAAGAGAGCCTAGGGAAATTAAATGGCTAACGAGGTTAGCTGGACTTCTATGTTGACGTTTGAACATGATGATGACAAACGCAGTGATTTCCTTTACGGGTTGCCACTGGACTGATGCAATTATCACTGTGCTTCCTTGAAGATGCACGAAGAAGCTCAAGAATACTAAGTAGGGCTGCACAATATGTGTTGTTTTGTTTTAATTGCCATCCTGATACCAACTGGCGCATAAACATATTGCGAAAGGCTGCGACATATTGCAAAAGACACTTTGATTTTCTTTTTTGTGAGTTGAAAGGAAATATCGGCAAAAAAACATCGTTTTTTTGGTAGCGCCTGTTATATTCAATTCAATAAAAGAATGTTGGAAAGGATTTCCTTTCATTTGTTTTAAAATCAACAAGCAAGTTGTTGTATTTTAGCAGAATACTGAAAGCAACAAAAATGCAGAACTAGAGTACACTTTGATAGTTTTTTTATTTTTATTGCAAGTAATATCGTTATCATGATATTCAACACCGTTGTCGCATATTTTGCTCATATCTAGCAGCCCTAATAGTGAGGCTGGTCATTACTGGGCTGCCAAATGTGAGATTATCCCAACATGTGTTAAATCCAGGTGTTTACACTTAGAACTGCACTAGAACTCAAACAGGCAGTCGTACAGCTGCTACAATAACAGCTGAACGGCTGTGCTTGGACAGTGCAACCACCAACATGATGATATGATTGAAAAGAACAGTAAAGACGTGTCAAATTATGGCCTCCATAATATATTCCTCCTTTTCTAGAAGACCTATAATTTAAATACAATCACACAACTGAGAAAGTAGACGTTTTCTTTGTTTCATCATGGAGAAAGAGGTTTCCAAATCACAAGTTGTTCTTTTTCAGCAACTCCAGCATAGTGGTCGGCCCCTTAAATCCACTGTTAAATGCTTTCCAAGCAGACAGGAGTGTATCAGCCAAATAATATTCTGTCCATACCATACAGTCCTGAGAGTTATATCTATTCAAACTAGTTCTGCAAATGACCCCAAAACCTCCCTCTCGCTCATCAGTAGCCAAGCACAAATAATGATTATGGCTGAGGGAGTATGCCAAGAACGGACATGTTTTCATTCCTCACCTCGTCCATCCACAGCAGAGGGACCAACTTATCGGACTAATCGACAACAGTCCACTGTTGGTTTATGTAACTGGTCGCATTGAGTTGCCTAATCTTTTATCAATGCTACTGTCAGGCCTATTACTTACTATGTTAGTAGGGAATATTATCATCCAGACAAGCAGGGATTTTACAGCTACCAGGCATGAATCTCAAACCAATAAGCTCAAGTACTCTTACGTTTATGAATGGCAATACCAATATTATGACTGTGCCAAAAAAGATTTCGCAATATTAACAATTTCAACATTTTATAAGTTTTAATGTATTACATTTGAACATGCCAATGCCAAACAATTACAAAGAAATCAAATGAAGAAAAAATATTTAACTAAAAGGATCCAGAAGGTTAAAGACGACGTACATAATGACATTTAATTTGAGCTAAAGTGGCACACAGAACATGAGCGAGAGTGAATGTTTGTTATTTGTGGCCCTGGTGGAATTTAACCCCACTGAAATCCCAAAATCGGTTGTCCAATGCTTAATATGTGGAGTGCCAAAAAGGAGAAAAATAGTATGCTCAAAGATTTACTGTATAGCAATATACATAGCAAGTGGGGTGAGCATGCAGAACTTGAATTCAAGAGCAACAGAATGACCTCACCTCCCCTGGTTTTGGCCACGTCTTGGATCATTAAAACTCAAGAGTCTGAGCTCTGTTACTGTTGGCACGGGCTGTAGGCCGCTGAAGTTATGGATGGCAGTGGCAAATGGCCTGAGAGCTGGTCCTGTTTGCTGAGTACTTTCACAACCAGCCTTAGATCCATATATGGAGATATTGAATGCCAGTAAAATGACTTTAGATGATGTAAAACGTTTCCAGACTTTTCTATTGAATAGTTGAGATCATGTCTAAACACCCTGTGGTTTACTTAATTCTACTGCACTATAGGGCTGTTGGAACAAATTCAGAAAATCAAATATAATTCAAATAGTAAAACAAAAATCAATACTATTCTAATTCAAATGTGACTTTATTATAAATAGGTTGACTAACGTTAGCTAATCTCCCTCTTCTCATGTCTGATGAACAATAGTTTACGGGAATGAGAAACACAAGGCGTTGTGAGATAACGCTGCGTACCAAGTAACGTACAGGTGGGAGTGACAGGGTGCGGCTGGAAATCGGAAGAAGGATGGGAAATAGTTTTAACATGACTTTAAAAACAAGCAGTTAACAGTTAGCTGGTTCTGGTTTCCTTACTGCGTCCAGAGTTACAGGAGCTTAGCTGGGAGCTACATGGAGACAGCTAAAGTTAAAGTGCTCATAATATGCTCATCTTCATAATTGTATTTAGAGGTTATATCAGAATGGGTTTACATAGTTTAATTTTCAAAAAAACGTGTTGCTTTCACCCTGTGTGCTGAGCTCTCTGTTTTAGCTACTGAGTGAGACATCACACTTCTATTCTTTGTTGATCTTTGTTGAGAGTCGCACATGCACAGTAGCTAGGTAAGGACTACTAGCCAGTCAGAAGCAGAGTATGAGGGGGTGTCCTGACAGTACCTAGGTAAGGACTACTAGCCAGTCAGAAGCAGAGTATGAGGGGTACCTAGGTAAGTACCTCAGACAGTACCCTGAGGTAAGGACTACTAGCCAGTCAGAAGCAGAGTATGAGGGGGTGTCCTGACAGTACCTAGGTAAGGACTACTAGCCAGTCAGAAGCCTGACAGTACCTAGGTAAGGACTACTAGCCAGGAAGCAGAGTATGAGGGCCCCTGACAGTACCTAGGTAAGGACTACTAGCCAGTCAGAAGCAGAGTATGAGGGCCCTGACAGTACCTAGGTAAGGACTACTAGCCAGTCAGAAGCAGAGTATGAGGGCCCTGACAGTACCTAGGTAAGAACTACTAGCCAGTCAGAAGCAGAGTATGAGGGCCCTGACAGTACCTAGGTAAGGACTACTAGCCAGTCAGAAGCAGAGTATGAGGGCCCTGACAGTACCTAGGTAAGGACTACTAGCCAGTCAGAAGCAGAGTATGAGGGGGTGCCACGCTAGCAGCGAGGCAAGCATTATAACGTATGTTACAAAGTGACAAGTGTTAGGTCACCGGCTTGACTTCAGGGTACCTAACCCTAACCATTGCCTAATCCTAGTGCCTACTAGGCAGCGCTGCCTGGAAGGCGACGTTGGGGGCTTAAAACACCAAACACAGATAAAGGCTGGACTACAATAGAGCTGTTTGGAGCTGTTTGTGAACAGTGTTTTCTGTTGGAAGTGGTAAGTCCCTTTGGGGTGGACTTTGGGCATTTTCACTTATAAGGTGCACAAAAAAGATATATAACACAATAAAGGGAAGGGAAAAAGCGTAAGACACAATTTGAGCACTTTAATGATAAAAATTGAAACAAGTAAATTCATTAAAATAAATACTAATTGAGCCCAACAGTCCTAATCATTTTCTTGAGGTGGTTAACTAAAGTAATAGTAACTCAAGTATATTTTAATTTAAGGTTACACTGAATCTTACAATGAAAGTTAAGTTACACTGAAATCATATTATTACTTAATAAAAGGCAAATGGAAATGTATGCTGTAGTCATGCCTCACAATTAAACAATGTTTTAACATTTTTTCTAAATTGATAATAAATAGAAATCTTTGCATAAGCAATGTGTTGGCTAACACTTTCCAATAACATGCCATTTAGCACCAAGAGTCTTTAAGTCTTTAGGATCGGGTGCCGTCAATCAGGATGCTAAACTGAGTGTACAGTGTTACATTTATAGAGAGATGTTTTCAGATTGTGCATCTGTTGAGTGAGTTTTAAGTCAGAAGTCATGATCCGAGAGAGTACATTAGAGTCTCTTTCATGGGATATAAGATAAAGTCCTTAATGACAATATTTTATCTAAAATAAGCCTCCTTTTTGGCTCGGTGAAGTTACAGCCACGATGAGCTCAAAAGACAAAAATAGCAAAAGTCAGCAGTTACCACAGAAACCTGATCACTCTGCCGTTTTGCTGTTCTTACGGGGGTTACCATAGCAACAGAGACAACTGATTGCCATCAGAGTGCTGTTTGGCTTTCATCAAATGGCCGTTTTCAGGAAGCCCCTTATTCTGCTCATGGGCGCAGACAGGGCAACAAACAAATACAACACACACTCAGCAACTGCACTGATGAAATAGCAATGTACAACGCTGGAGACATATGAGCGATATAAGGTATGGCCTACAGCAATCCTCCCACAATCAAACATACCTCCATTTGCCAATTGCATTTCCCTGCACTTATCCTTATCAGCAGGCATACTGTTGGCAATCTATCAATAATCTTACACAGAAACAGCCTGGTTAGTGTAGTGTTTAGGTTTCCACCAGAGTATGCGGACAAATGTCACTATATTTTAGGCTGGGTGAACAGGGACACCCAAGAAGACTTTCAAAATCCTGATTTGAGTTTGAATTTCCACTGCATCACACATGTAATGTTACAGATTACTTAGGGTCCAAACTGTGACTATGCTGACACCAGATGATTTCACATTCACAATGATGTAACTGATATAATCCTTCTGTCAGGAACACAGAAAGTCATGTAAACCAGCATAACCCCCAGCCAACATCAGCTCCCTCATCAAGAAAGCACAACAGAGGATGACTACTTCAACCTGCCAGAGACAATGATGGTGCACTTCTACACAGCCATCACCGAGTCCATCCTCACATCCTCCATCACCATCTGGTACGCTGCTGGCACAGCCAAGGACAAGGGCAGACTGCAGCATGTCATTCGGTCTGCTGAGAAGGTGATTAGCTGCAATCTGCCGATGCTCCGGGACCTTTACGCCACCAGGCCTCTGAAGCATGCAGGAAAGATTGTGGCTGACCCCTCCTGACCCGGCCACAAACTCTTCGAGCCATTCCCCTCTGGCAGGTGGCTGAGGTCCATCCGGACCAAAACCTCACTCCACAAGGACGTTGTTGTTTTCCCCTTCGCCACTAACCTTATCAACCGGCTGCATAGTGCTTGTTGACGTGTAGAATATTGGGATTTGTTCAGCCCTGCTACTATGCATGTTTCCTGCATAAGTAATATCCAATGTGTGCATATACTACAATCTGTGGTAGGGCTGGGCAATATATTGATATTATATCGATATCATTATATGGCTAGATATCGTCTAAGATTTTGAATATTGTAAAATTGTGATATGATGTAAGTGTTGTCTTTTACTGGTTTTAAAGGCTGCATTACATTAAGTGATGTACTTTTCTGAATGAAAAGTGATGAACTTACCAGACTGTTCTAGCTGCTCTATTATTTGCCTTTAACCACTTAGACATTATGTCCACATTAGTGATGAATATAGATCTAAAATCTAAATGTGAAGATATTTTGTTAAAGCATCAATTGTCAACCCTAGAATATCACCCCAATATCGATAGAGGTATTTGGTCAAGAATGTCGTGATATTTTATTTTCTCCCTCGCCCAGCCCTAGTCTGTGGTAACAACACAGACTAAAAACAACACAGGAACAAACTACAAGCTATATTTCTTTTCCCAATGCACTCCCCCTCACCACCTACCTAATCATCTAAGAACGTATTAAACTTATAGTAATACAGACAAGGAGTGGTACTGTAGGTCACTAGTGGCCCCCTTCAGCTCCCATCAATGAGAAAAAGATCTCTGTTCCTCTAAGACAATTTGACATCAGATAATCAATAGTCCCAAGGCTGCAGAACTAATGGGCTAAGGCACATTTCATTTAACTACAAGTCACTGGTTTGAATCCAACCTGAGGTTTTCCCTTCCCCTCTTTCTCACTTTCTGTCACTGTGAATTGTGTACTAATGATAAAGTTGAAATTACTTTAAAAGAAAAAATCAATACTGCTTCAGGCAGGAATAAAAATCTCATAGCACCCAGGAAACTGCAAGTACTGACCTCCATTTTGATAAAGTGTGGACTTATTGTACATCTACTGAATCATAAATTCCTTCCTTGTAACATCCTCTAACACACAGGCCAAAGGAGAGTCGACAAGATAGAATGCAGTCGCCATTTACCTACACCTGTGACGGATTGGTTTGTTTAAATAAGAGATGGGGGCAGGGATGTGTCAGCTGAAATACCCAAAAATGTGTGTGTGGTAACTGCATTTAGCCACTTTTTGTTTGTTGCGTGGATGCTGTTTCTGCTCACACTGGAGTCAGTATGGTTCGTTTTTGGACTTTTGCATCAATTGGCAAGTACGACATATTTCTTTTCTTACATTTGATGATCACCGGTGCCAACCTGCCCTCCATTCATGACTTACACACTTCCAGAATCAGAAAATGGGCAGGAAACATCACTACAGACCCATCTCACACAACCTGTTCCAGCTTCTCCCCTCTGGCTACAGAGCACTGTACGCCAAAACCAACAGACTCAGGAACAGTTTCTTTCCACAAGCCATCACTCTGATGAACAGCTGACGTCTTACTCACAGTGCCAGGTTCAATTCCTGTGCAATAACCCAGCAACACCGTCTCTAATCAGCACCTGTTTACTGGTTCAAGGGCTGCACAATTAATCAAATTTTAATCGCGATCACAATTTTGACTTCCCACAATCAAATCTGCGTGATCGAGCTATTTTTTTTTTTAAAGCATCATTTCATAGAACGCTCCGGGTTTGTTGCATAGCCCATCTACCGCTCCGTAAACCCCTATCTGATCATGTGCCAGTCAGAGTTGTTGTCTGCACCCCGTGCAGCTTAGTTTCTAGATGGAGACAGTCACAGAGGACAGTAACGGGAGGAAAACTCAACAGATAGCAGTCGGTTATACGTCGGTCTCAAGGTTTACCAGTTTACCAGTAAACGCAACATTTTGTCCCGTCTGTTGTTTTTCAGGCAACAGCCGTGACCAGTGCTAGTCGGTGCTAGTTAGCGTTTGTTAGCTGTTAGCTCCTCTAGGACGCTCCGGTGCTAATGTCCTCGCATCCGCTGCAATGCTGTTTATATGGATATGGTTTAATTTTGCGTTACATGACCCATTTCTTCTGTAAAGTCGTGCATGTGTGGGATCTTTATTCTACTCTCTCTCCTCTTACTCTCCACGCAGCCCGGCCACACAGCGGCCGCCGGTCCACACTTCTGACATTTGTCTACAGTTTTAATTGTTATTAACAGAGCTGGATATTGTTAAGTATGAGGGGCAAACCTGTATTTGTACCAGTGTTTCCGCGGGTAACTCTGCTATCGCGGCCGCCACGGTGAAGAACACAGAAGAAGTTATTGAATGCAACTAACTTCCGTTGGTAGAGTAACAGCGTGTGAGACGGAGCCTGCTGGACCTGGACCTGGACCAGAGATGTGACCCATGGCCAGAATATCATAGTTCATAAAAATGCAGCGCAGTGAAAATGCAGACATTTCATACACACAACGTGTGTATCCGCCATACGACCCGTGCTGGATCCGTTCATAATGAGTCAGCCGTCTCTCTGTGAGTAGCGTCCATCACACTCCCTCTCGCAGTTATAAATAGCCTATGTGACAATAACATTTGTTTTGGTTAAAATCAACAAATAATCCTGAGAATAATCATGATCAAAATTTTTATCAAAATAATCGTGATTATCATTTTGGCCATAATCGTGCAGCCCTAACTGGTTCCACTTATTATTTATTCATCATTCTCTATTTTAGAGCTGTTCATACTGTTCATATTGTAATATAATACTTATATAATAACAATACTATACAATTTATTCCAGCACCCTTTGCACTATGCTTCATAAATAAAATAACTATCATAATAATAATTGACTCCTGCATACTTTGCCTAAACCTGTCTATATTGTTTCTGTTTATAGTGTGTATATATTGTTTGTTTTGTATAAGTAAGCGCATTGTGAGCAATGATGATCCAAAGCAAAATTCCTCTTATGTGTCCTCATACCTGGCAAATAAAGCTGATTCTGATTTGTTCGTCTGTTTTTAAGTAACGTTTAATTCCGTTAAATACAGTAGGTATTTAAGGTTATTTTGTAGCTGAAGTGTAGATTAAACTGTGTTGTAGAATACATTTTTATAACTTCATATAACAAGAGTAAACACATAGGATTTGCATTTGTTTTATCTTCCGCTGTACTGAAGTGGATAAACACGTTGGAAGTGATTTTTCTGGCTTTTCCTTCCTCCACCATCTGCCAGAATGAGAAGGGGTAGAACAGTGTCTTCGCTGTTTTGTGCCAGAAAGCAATTCGGCACATTTCCCACCAAACCTGAACACTGAAAAGCAATGTCAAATGCAGAGAGGTTGAAAGAGGCCGCCATTATTTCCTCCACCATTCACAGTAATTACGTTAATGTCTAAAATGAATGTAGTGACGGCTTATTTCAGGACATTATGACACAAGCAAATACATAAAGACTTTCCCATTTTAGGTGTTTGGATGATTCTATTAGGCTTTCTAAAGCGCTGCTAGAGTGAGGCTGAGCAGCAGTTTGAACTCCCACCAAGGATGTGAGCGCTTGCCAGGTTTTTGTTACTCTCGATCAGGATTTACATGAGACCAGAGTTGGCTTATTAAATACACAAATCTGACACCCCTGAGGTACAGTCACCAAAGTAAATATTGGACTCATTCTTCACAGGCCACATATCTCGTGAACATTTTGACAAGGATAAATCAGGAGAAAATTCACTTTGTTTGAGACCTGTTTCAGTCTCAGGAACAAACTCCAGCGAGATCTGGCAACACACAGAAGCGTCAGCTGGGATTACGTCAGCTTTGTTCCCAAACGTCCTAATGTTCGTAATGCTAAACAAAAACAAAACAGATAAGGTAAGTCAGAAGATGCAGGAGATAAGCAGCTCATACGAAAAATGTCATTTCAAGATAATCATTAAAAGTGAACTAGTATTATTTTTCAGATTTTCTGTCATATCTATAATGTTATGTCAGATTTTTATGGTAAACGTGGCCAGAGGTAAAACGTATTTCAGAGAAATCCCCGTGAGCTAAAACTCACTGCTCTGGTTTCAACAGTTTTTCTACTCTCGGCTCGGTGTCACTCATCACCGAGCCGGCCTTCTATGATTGGTCATCTGCTCCAGCTTGGCAGGACTGGAATGATTCGATTTTTTTAAGCTCCTGCAATGTTAACATTGTCGCATGTAGCTGCATGCTAATGCAAGTAAAATACGTAATCTTGGCTGCCAATGTTGTTAATTTCAACCCAATTTCGGGGTCACATTCCTGTTGCAACATGTCTGGTTGGGTAGTATTTTGTTCAGAATCCTTTATCTGTGATTTTTGGCGGTAGAAAGTGCTGCTCTATTCTATTACTGCCCACTGCTAAATTTAGGAGATGTGTGCCAACGCCAGGGAAATCTGTAATCTTGGCTACCAAGCAAAGACAGGCGCTCCAACAGAGCGTCTTAGACAGAGTGTGAATACAGGTGCAGCAGAAATGGGCAGTATGGTATCCATCACTACCATGAGGGAACGGTAACCCTCAACCAACTCTCTTTAACAGGATAAAACATTGCCGAACGGGATGCTGGATAACATTATCGCTGCTAGCTAGCCAGGTAGCATAACAGTCTGTTAAGCTGGGAGTAGTCTCGCCTTGCCAGTCTTTTCTCCACAGCACTGCATAGGAGGGCCTGGCTAGTCCACACAGCATTCCGGGATGGGAGAAAGATGTGCTCTGGTTTATTGGTATTTCTTCAAACCAATCACAATGGTCACGGGACAGTGCTAAGCCCTGGGCAGAGCCATGGTGCAACTGCAAAATAGCCTTGTTTTAGTGGAACATGTGTGCATTTAAAAGTTGTTTTAGTCGTGCAGAAACAGAAAACTTAGATTGAACAGAGATGTCTGGATTTACCATGCAGAGACCTGAGAAGCAGTTAACCATAGTCCTCATAAATCCACCAGCCTTTTAAAATTCAAAGAAAGCCTAAGGTAAAGTTGCCTGGTCCTGCCAGACTGTCGTACATTTCATTTGTACAGAGTCTGGCCACTCTCCACAAGTGTCTTTAAGGTGTCTTACCTTGAAGGCGGGTACTCTGTTGCAATTAAAAACTAATGGATCTGCCCAGAGCCACTCTGGATCTGCCATAACCAAATTTGATCGTGACGTATGTTATGCGCATGTGCAACAAGACGGGAGACCGACAAGGCTTAGCATTAGCCTCATAGCGTTAGCCTTAGCCAACTTCTTCACCACTAACGGAGCAAGCTCGAAAATCAAACTTTTCCCGAACCCGTGGGTAGGAGGGCCACAACATCATGGCCACCAACAAAACTCAACAATGATTGTTCTTGCTCAGGCTTTAACTTAACGATGTTTGGCAGCTTTGCCACAACGGACCGAATGGCTTCGCTCGCATGTTTCTCCGCCGCCATTACGGAACTACAACTCTAGAGCACTGCCTCAACGTCGTCGGTCTTAGCCACTCCCTCTGTTCGCTGATTGGACCGGTTAAAACTTAGCCGGAGAAAACCCAAGAATATACCGCAAACCAGGACAGAGTACTGAAGGGAAATCAATATTGTACTGTACGTAGGAGGGCAGAGCCGGGCTAAAGGTAACTAAGCTGGGAGAAGCTCCAGTCGCTACTGCACATTCAAGAACAGAGAAGAAAGATAGAGGATAAAGAAAGACCAGAAATACAGCTGAATAATGTGTGCCCAAGAGAGGAGCCGTCTGTTTTTTGTTTTTAAAATATCCAACATAATTTAGCCACTGTTGTTGCCAGTCGCACTAATGTTACTGATCATGCTAACTTTACTCGTCAAGCATGCAGCGGAGCAACAAAATAAACGCAACATGGGTTCAGAGCAATGATTAAAACACTGGATTTAACATGTCTTGCCTGGCCGAAATACTTCCGCCAAACTACTAACGTTATTCAAACAGCAACGAAGCAAGCTGACAGCGCAGCTATGTTCAGTCTCTGATTTTTCTACAACCACATAACAGTACCTGTGGTAAAGTTAATGTTTATACTACTATCTTAAGTAACAACTACGTTGTTTTGAAAAGAAAGCCATGTTAAAGTTGTTGGGATGTTCAGTATGTGTATTTGAGTTTATTTTACTACTTTGCAGTCTGCACAAGAAAAATAGTTTTGATTCTGTAACGGTTTTGTGCATTCCCCTTCATATAACATTATTGTATAATGTTGTGGAGCCAAACAAACCCTGTAGTAATCAAAGTAATTAGTAATCATGATGACATTGAAATGTTTTTTTTTTTTTAATTCTATGTACTCTTGACAGTAGAATAAGCCATTATAAACCTACACAGTCAAGCAAAAGAAAATACCGAGATATATTATGAAAAAAATACTGTGATACACATTTTTCGCCCAGCACTAATACCTGTGTCAAACTACACACGTGACAAAATGGAGAAACACACAGCACTATGCCAACATGGGAGAGCAGTTTACCAGCAGCAGGGTGGCCGATACAAACCGCCAAATAACTGATGGCTGATGTGCCCATTAATCACTATACATCTACAAACTTCACATCTTTGAAAAAATACTTCATGAACACATGAAGAAATTAATGTAGGTGATTCGTAGGTGAAACAAAGAGAATGGGCTCTACGCTGCCACTTAAATTTTAGATCTTTTTTATTGCATGAATTAATAAGCTCTTACTTATCATTCCTATATCTTTTATTATGGTAATCCGTCTTCTTCTATATCTAATATCAAGTGTGGCTAAAACAGATGTTTTAAACATCTAAGCAAATTTAAGCATAACAGAAATTTGGGAGAGCTCTCCCCACACACTTCCCGTCTAATTTCGTATCATTTATTCTTTACTTTGATTACTAAGGAGAGACAACTTATAACATAACGTAATCTCTACAATTAAACACTCATATCAAAAGTAAGGATCTTTCCAAAAGTTGGCATTATAATTAGGGCTGGGTGATATGGAGAAAATCAAATATCACAATATTTTTGACCGAAGACCTCGATATCAATACTGCAACAATATTGTAGTGTTAACTGTTGGTGCTTTCACAAAATATTTACACAATGAGATTTTTGATAAATAATCTTCAGTAATGTGGATATAATGCCTAAGTGGGTAAAGGCAATAACAGAACAGTTACAACAGTCTGGTAAGTTTAGAAAATGACATACCTTTACTGTAATGCAGCCTTTAAAACCAGGAAAAGACAACACTTATGCCATATTACAGTATGATATTCAAAAATCTAAGACGATATCTAGTCTCATTTCACGATATCGATACAATATCTGTATATTGCCCAGTGCTAATTATAATGTCTACTTTATAATCTTTCAAACGGACCAAGAAAGCTAAAAAACCATGTTTTAGTGAAAGCATTATGTTTGACCCTCAAATGACCTCAGATTTTGGCCAGAATTCAGAACCTCAGATGTCAAGGACAAGACAACCTCAGCCAAGTTTTGGGGAAATGAAAGATATGATCTGTACCAGACTGCACATGAATACTCCACGGTGTCATCCAATTAGCTGTACATTTCATAAAGAAAGATTACTGCCCAGAGGCGAAGTGGCGCATGACAGCTTTCCATCACAGGATCAGCCAGATGCTAGCACACCACAGTCTGGGATGCAGCCGGTACGCAGGCTAGCTCTGGTCTGACGTCAAAAAATAAGTTACTTTTGGCTCTGACTGTGCAGCCATGAAAGAATCAATTAGATCAGCTTGGACTTCCTTGAAGCATTGAGCAGAATGAGGACTGAGGCATCATTGATTAAAGATAAACGTTTTTCTTGAGAAGGTGGGGTAGAGGGGGAGAAAGTGATTTGCATGAAGACGTCGGCCCACCTACAGAGCAACACTGACTCTTCTGGGGGGAGGTTAGGAGCTGCACATTGCCAAAAGACCCACATGTGCACACATACATACACAATAGCAGTATGCTATGTTAGCTTCGGTAGCTTCCGTGGATGGAAAATGCTACGCTTACACCTTACAGCAATCTATCTGAGCTGGAGAAAGAAGACAGGGGAGGCTGATACTTCTGGAAACGATGCAACTCAGGCAAAAGCATCCATCTTCTGACATGCCCTGCTCAAAACACACACACACACACACACACACACACACACACACACACACACACACACACACACACACACACACACACACACACACACACACACACACACACACACACACACACACACACACACACACACACACACACACACACACACACACACACACGCAAACACGCACAAAAACACGCTTAAACAACAGCATTCAACCGGCACGCCATTACACCAAAGAGGAGTGAAATACATACAGACAGGAGATTGCATATACACACGCCGACACACAGCACGGCTACAAGTGAGAGAATGCAAGGCAGGCGGTAAGCTCAGCGTGACCAGCTAGCTTGTAGTGCCGACCCTCCGTGCTAAAATGGTAGGTTCCAGATTTCTCCCCATGCAATCTGCCACCAGCAACCATGGAGGCAAAACAGGAAGAAGAGAGGAGGGATGCAGGAATAGAACAAACCTAGCCATTTCCTTCTCCTCCTTTCCCTCTGATGGAACACACATAAACATAAAAAGATGCATAAAACGTGGACAAAAACAGAAGAGGCGGGAGGATGTTGGTGGTACTTACATGAGGACTCTGTGCCGAACATGGCTGGGCCGGGAGCTGTGATGGAGAGAGCAGGAGGAGGAGGAGGAGGAGGAGGAGGTGAAGGAGGAAAGAGAGGAGAAAGAAAGGGGAGGGTGAGAGAGGAGAGAGCAAGAGAGAGGGGGGGGAGGTTGATGAGCAGGCAGCTACACAGCGGGGGTCATCAAAGCAACACAAAGCAGCCAGCCGGCCGTCGCTGCCTCCCAGACGGCCAGATGCCCCAACGCCGCTATCCGCTATCACGGCTTTAAAAGCCCTCCTCCACGCGCTCAGTTAGTCCGGCCGCAAAAAAAACAAGGAGGACTTGTGGAAAAATTAAAACAATGAATCAATAAATATCAAATAAAATCACGCAGAACTCCTTCACAGCCAAGGCAAACTGTGGTCAAATCCAGACACAGAGATGTGGTTGTGGCTAGCTATTGCATTGCTCCTCTTTCTGCAGTCTATATCCTCCTTCTCATCCTCTCCTCTCCGTCACTTCTCATTCCACTGTAGTATTAGTATTTACTGACAGAGAGAGAAGGGGGAGAGAGAGATAAAGAGGGAGAGAGAGAGGTGTTTTCCTGGGAAGAGGGGAGAGAGAGAAGAGGGGGTGAAAAACTAAAAATGTGGTGAAGAGCTTCTGCCGCTGCAGCTCCGCTATATGACAATAGCTATGCAAACAGAGAGTGACGTCAGAAGAGAGGGGGGAGAGGGACAGCTGTAAAAAGACTGACTACTGCTGCCAGATGGAGAGAGAGAGAGAGAGAGAGGGAGGGAGGGAGGCAAGAAGGGAGAAGGGGAAAGAAACAGGAGAAAAAGGGAGGGGAGGATAGAAAAAGGGGAGTGCAAGAGTAGAGCAGGAGAGGATGGAAGGGCAGCAGCAAAGAGGTAAATAAAGGAAGGAGGGCAGGAAAACTGGAAAGATGTGAGAAAGGGTAATGGATGGTAAGGGAAGAAACAAGGAGGTGAAAACAAAGGTGGTAAAAAAAGAGGGAATGAATGAAAAAGAGAAAGAAGGAGGGCATGATGGAGAGGGGGGGCAGATAAAGATATACAGAGGGGGAGGAGGTAGGCAGCTGGGGCTGAGGGACACTGGAGAAAAAGAGTGTGAAGCAGGCCAATCAAAAGGGTTTGTCTACTTTGGAGCTAAAAAAACTGAGCCCACCGGGATACAGGGATACAACGACACACACACACACACACACACACACACACACACACACACACACACACACACACACACACACACACACAGGAGGGAGCAACGAGGGGGGGCAGGGGGCTGCAGTCTGTCAGTTCGACAAATTGAAATTGAAGTATGTAGCAGAGCACTGGAGGCTGCTGTGCGTTTACCTGCTGTTAAAACACAAACACACACACACACACACACACACACACAGCTACGTTTTTCAATTCCATTCAACAATAATACAAGCATTTATTAGATAAGAGAACAATAAATAATTAAAAATCCTTGTTTTAAAATGAGTAAACTGATACATACAGTACCAGGAAACCGTTTGGACACTCTCTCGTTTACTTGAAGCGTGTCCAAACTTTTGACTGGTACTGTAAAAAATAAAGTGTCCCAGATGGCAACATTTAAATACTGTGGTGCATTTCAATGTTTCCATCCATGTGACGCATACAGAATTATAGAGTAAGTGACATGTTCTAGTATCTGCAGGTTCCAGAGAGAATTTCTATGACCCAGATGAAGCAACGGTGCCCTTGCAAAATAGACAGCTGAAGGGGACGGACGATGTTTCATCCTAGCACTCTTAACGCGTTGTACTATAGAAATTATGATTAAACTAGTATGTAGGGCTTCCCCCCAATTAATCTAATAAAACTAGTAATAAAAGGCTAAATAAATAAAACAATGGCTTTCATAATTTCCCACATGCCATCATAATGTCTTCAATGTGCTTCCTTTTTTTTCCTGGCTAGCAGTCTTAACATCATAAGATTTTCAATTTATTTCACATATGATGGAGACAAACAGCAAATCATTACATTTGAGAAGCTGGGACCAGAGAATGTTTGTCATTTTTGCTTAAAAATGCACTAAAACGTAAAAAAAAATTCTGTGCATCGACAAATCCACACCAATAATCGAATAATCGGCGGCCTCTAGCTCACTCAGTAAGAGCGTTCGCCCCATGTAGGCGCGGGTTCGAGTCCGACCTGCTGCCCTTTGCTGCGTTTTCTCCCCCTTTCCTGTCTATCCATGGTCTCTAGGGAAAAGACCCAAAAATTATATAAAAAAAAAAAAATTATCAAATAATCATCACAGCTATATTACTGCACATAAATCACAGCATGTAGCATGGTCGCTGTAGACATCTGAATCCTTTTCAGAGCTCGAAGTCTAAATGACTAAAAGTTTTTGCTGCCTCGTTCAGGATGCACGGACGCCCTGATGAGCGTGCAGTGAACATGCTGCGAGTGATAAGTCTCATTATTGATGCATACTGTAAAACTTGGATGAAGACTGGAGTACGGAGCCTTTTAATGTAGTAAAGTGCACGCATAACCCAATAACTGTGCAGCAGTGGCAAACACTAGGCCTGCTTTGAGCATATGAATGGGTACAGTGGTGTGTCTTTCCAACAGACTGCTAACCTAATAGAAAGGGAGGTCAGACGGACGTCCTTGCGGCCCCCCACTGAGAATGGGGGGGAACCCCGCTAGCATGTGGATTACTCAGCTGCTGAAAAGAGGAGCGTGTACCGACGGAGGCCTCTGTTCTTTTGTCTTTCATACCCGGCTGCCCTCCTCCTCCTCGTCTCCCCACATCTTTGTCCTTCTAGCACAGCCAAGAGACCCCTTCTCTACTCACGCTACACTGCAAAAAATGTTCGTCCGACACAATATTTCAAATGTATAAATTAGTCCCCCATCAAGTATTTTAGGCCCTGATGAAAATTACTTAATATTGGTTATATGCCACACACACAGTTTATATATTTTGAGCATCAACAAGAAGTGCCATCACCCAACATCGCTTAGAGCACCTTTAAATATTAGTGTTTTCACCGATGGCCATATGGTCTTGTTTAAATTTGCAATTTCGCGATTCTGTCCATGATTTTGTTTTCACTGAAACTATCGGGCTCGACATTGATACTGCCATCAGTCTGTGACTGGCCCAAGCCGGACCCTTATTGAAAAATAAAAAGACACTTGCCACCGGGCTAGACAACTTTTCTGGGCGAAACCCAGACTATGTTTCTGACACATTGAAATAAAAGCTGTGGCCTACTTCATCTAACACACCATATTCTCCATCAGTTACTTGATTCAAACATTAAAAAGGTCCTGAGCCAAAGATCTTAAATTCATAAAATTGAATTATTGACATGAATGCAATATTAACAGGAAGAATGTGGCTCCTGAAATTGATGTGACTCAATCAGACATTGCGGCGACATTGTAGTGAGACTTCTTTTACCCTAATAAAACATCTTTGGCAGAGCACACAAACCCAACAACAATGAAGGTTTATTTTGGTCTGCCATCAAGTTACTCAAAGATTTTTTTTAAAGATTATTATTTTGGGGGCATTTTCGGCCTTTATTTTGACAGGACAGCTGAAGATATGAAAGGGATGAGAGGGGGGAGAACGACATGCAGCAAAGGGCTGCAGGTCGGAGTCAAACCCAGGCCCACTGCGTCGAGGAGTAAACCTCTTTATATGGGCCCCTGCTTTACCAACTGAGCTACCCGGGCGCCCAAGTTACTCTCAGAATGAACGTTACTTCGGGACAACTGATTTGATCTGCTGCCAGCAACGTTTATTTTAACCAGCGAATGGGATACTCTGCACAGGCTAAAAATAAGAATCTCCTAGCTGAATGTTTTGTACTTTGAGAGAAAGAGAGAGAGAGAGACGCAGGTTTCAAAATTAGCACCATCTACCAGCCAAATGCTGGCAATTGGCTGATAGATTTGCTTTACTCACCAGCCAAGAAAACAAAGGTAATCTTTTGCGTGGCTGGTAAAATAAGAACATTCATTAGCCATTTGGCTGGTGGATGAAAAGGAGTCAATCACACTGCAAGCAAATATGTTTTTCCCCGCATTTACTCGCATCACTGGAACAAAGTGCTCATAGCAGAGATCTGGCTGTTATTAAGGACAACACCAGCAGGCTGAGGAGGACAAAACACAGAGTACAGTAAAAAAAGGATCAGATTTTGATCTGCTTTGTTTTAGCCCATACGATCCATTGAAATATGTCAGAATCAACCCTTAGGATGGGACCTTTTTTGTGTCTGAAATCCAGCTATTGGTCCACTGAACAAGTCTCTAAAATGTGTTACTCTGTTTGTACTGCTGCTACAGTACCTATCAATGCATCTTCAGCCATAACATCACATGCTTAACTGAGGAAAACACATGCCGTAACAGCCTGTGCTCAGTTCTGTTCAAATTACTTTATTTAATTCATACATTTAAAGTCTGAACAAGCCCCCCCCCAAAAAAAAAAAACAGCACATGTTGATAATCTTTTTCTGATCTAAACTAATTTAGTAACTGAATAAACTAATCAGGCAGTACACAGTGTGCTTTCCAATTTCAGAGACTTGAACACGCAACACCACCACACAATTTTGACAGAGGACTCAAGTACCCTGGATCAATGCAAACCCAATAGCCTATTTCTTGTATGTTTATTGCATTTGTTGCATAAAACAATTGTGAGATCTGTAGTGAAACGCTACAGAACGAAGAGCAAGCATTTTTGCAAAAAAGACTGAAGAGACAGTGAAGAGCCCCTCACTGTCAACTTCAGCCTCATTTTCTTCAGTCAAGGCGTGTTTGAGTCACATATGACCTTGTCAGGTTCAGGACACTTTATCTTACTAAACAACCATGGTCAAGCAAAGAAACGAGACGCAGACGGCAAAATGTGCAGTTTAAGACTTTTGCAGCAAAAGGGTGAATTCCACAAGAGCAACCTTCCTGCCAGCGCTGCTCCAGGGAACTACAACTAGAAAACTAAAAGCAAAGTCTCTTTATTGAAACACACACACACAAATAGTTACACACACTGGCACGCCGAGAATCAGGACGCAAACCCGTCGCCATAACAGTAAGGGTGGGAAAAAATATCGATTCTTAGAGGCGTCGCGATTATCGATTATTTAAAAAAATATGTATATTATTTTTTTTAATGTGTTGATTTTTATTTAAAAGTTACTGTCTCATATCAAAAAACATGTGACTGAAAGAGGATGGAATAATGGACAACAACTTCGAGTTTAGGCAAGAGTGCAGTGAAAAAAATGGCCAAAAGGAAAAATAAATACATAAAGTTTTGTATTTATTCACATGATCTAATAAGACATGCATAAAATAGTTAGGCAAAACACAAAAAGGCTGATCTCCTTTATCACGTTACATCTGACCACCTTATGCTTCATGTTCTAAGAAACCAATTCTTCACCTTTACACATGACTGAGCCTCTGACATGGAGGATCACTGAGAGAGAAGGGGACTTTAACAACCATGTTTAAGGCTTAAGCATGGAATGAAAACACAATAAAAACCTCAGTAGACAAAACATTTCATTAAACCTTGTGTGGGACAAATACTGTATATGTCAAAATCTAACAAACTCAGATGTATGTGTATTTTTTTAAACATTGCATGGAAATGTACATTAATTAAAAAAAACGCTGCATTGAGATGCATTGATAAATCGGTTTAGAATGTAATCGTGAGGTGCTAAGAGATTCCCACCCCTACATAACAGCATTGAAGCCCAGGTGAATGGGGGTGCTAATTGAGTCAGACACCGAGTAACAGAACAAGGCAGTCGTTCAATGAATACTTTACTTAAAACAGTGCTCAGGATTCACCCCCTCTCTTCGGTGGAACTGCATTCACGAGACATTTATTCCTTAACAATGCACACCTTACCCCACCCCCGCTTCCATCCCTAAGTACCACCCTGAAAAAAAGCATCTCCTCCTGGTTGCTAGGCAACTGAAAATAAGCGTGAGAGGAGTGTGGCCATCCTTTGGCAAGAGGAAAAAAAGAGGAGAAGGTAAAAGGAGGTAGGAAGGAGGAGGAGGACAGTTTTTTAGAGAAGACCCCGCTGAGATACTCAACTAGACTGGATGTTGGCACTAGTGTGTTTATATTGAGAGGAGAAGAGGTGAGAGACAAAAAGATCACAAAGAACCAAACTGTTCCATGTTCATGTTCGCTGTCTAGCCAGCGTGTTATTATCTAGCGTCTTTGGCTTTTGTTACAAAGACGGAGCACTCTTTAGCATCACACACAGACATTTTAAAGAAAAGATAATAAGTGGGTCCACGTGTGAACATATTCCAAGAAAGAATAAGGGAAGAAGAAGAGCCATTCAGCCCTTAGGCCATTGTGTCTCGCACCTCCTAAAATCCAACAGCCTGTGTAGCATTTAGAGATTTTAGGAAAAGGTCAGGATCTCAGAAATTACGCCTGGTTGGTTTCCCCCCCAAAACATTTCAGTTAAGAGTTGACAAACCGCCCAGTCAGAAGCATATTTGCTGGTGGTGGTGGTCAGATTTAGCATTTAAATGGGCCTGCACAAGGACCCGTCCCACCCCAACCATGTACTGTTCTCCCTGCTGCCCTCTGCCAAGAGGTTCACCAGCTTCAAATGCAGAACAACCAGGTTCCTTAACAGCTTCATCCCCCAGGTCATAAGATGGCTGAACTCCCAATAATCCCCCTCCCACACATACGACCCTAGTCACTTTACATGGACACTGTGAACCCTATTTGCACTAAGTACTTTAAATTTATATTGTTCATTTCATTGCAATACATCCTGCTGCTACTGATATTTGCACTAGTCATAATCGTCTTTATAATAATTTTAAATTGCACATACTTATATATATATATATATATTTGTTTCTCTTTTTACTTTTCTTCTGTTTCTTTTCTTTGTTCAGAGCCTTGCAACAAAATTTTGCTCAAATGTATATTGTGAATGTGCAATAAAGTCTGTCTAAGTCTAAAAAGTCTAAATCATTTCCTGATGTAATGAGAACAAATTTACAGCTACTCAAAGCCAGCTGGTGTAAATATATAAATAAATAAATAAAACTGTGTCCACCACATCTTCATGCAGACAACAGCAGGGACTGGCAGTTTTTTGAGAACCAGACAATCACCAAACAACCCCTCCCCCCCAAATTGCCTTTCAGAGGAACCAGACCAACACAAAGGTCAGTCGCTGAGGCTTTGATTACCTCCACTGGGTCACAACTCAAACGCAGCGGCATCATTCAGCTAACTGGGTCAGGAACGCTGGGACTGCCACTGCTGACACCAACTGGTCAAAACGGGGAAGTGTGTTTCTCCAGCCGCCCAGAGCTGCCATTACTAGTCCACTGATGCATGGACAACCAATGAAATCACATTAATTACAGTCTACTGGTCTGATTCAGAGACATTTTAATATGAATGTCAGAACAATAAACAAAAACTAGATCAAATTTACTATTATAATCCAAACAAATGTCCTTTGTATAAATGGGCTTTTTTTAACAGCAATTGAATTGTATTAGTGTATGCACCATCAATAAATGGCTCCAAAGACAGAAACCCACTGAAGTGAATGCACAAAGAAAAGAAACTTAAGAGACAGGGGCAGTGGGCTGTCACTTTTTCTTCAGTAACTTCTTTGAATGGAACTAATCTGAATAGGTCCAGACAAGCTAAGCAGTCAGGGTGGATAATGCAGGAACGATGGATTCATTTCTTTTAAATTTCTATCGTAGATACATTTGCCCAAGCACATAATCTGTTTTTCCAGCAGTGTCCTGCTTCAGACTCACACAGGAAAGAGAAAATCCTCTTCCTCGTGGTTTATTAGCTGTAACTTTCAGCCCAGCCAGAGCTGACCGTCAGGCATAGAAGGTCCAACCTCCAGTGGCAGTGAACATACTGGCACCTGCACAAAGCGCTGTAGTCAACGGCCTCTGACAACATGCCAAATTTGATTTTGTAATGTGCGTCCTTACACCCATTCACGCCTGGGAGTGTCCAGTACAACCAGTGCTTCCCTGTTGCCACTAACCAGTTCCACTTGCACAACTAGGGTTTTGATAATCACACTGTCGGTCAACAAAACCTTTCTGCTGCCATACTCTCTCATACTATACAACATCTACCATATTTACCGGATCTATCAACAAAAAAAACAGTTATGTGTTGAGTTTGGGAAAAAAACAAACTGATTGACTGATTTGTTTTTGTTTAGTAAATGTTGTGTTGTATTTTGCTATTTTAGCGGTATAATTTACCCTTCCCTTTCCCTCTGTATATTCCCTCTGTTCTGCTATGAACAACGTATTGTAGTTAGAAGAATGGTGATGTACTGGACCAGTACATTGGACTGCAGCGTTGCTCAGGTTAAAGTGCATAAAGCCTGAGGGATGCCAACCACTCTGGACTAGAAGTAGTGGAATTTCCATACAGAGAGACATGAAATGACACAAACACAAACTATGACAAACTATGCTGTGACTACGAGACTAAGTTTGAAAAAGGATTGACACAGTTCCAGCAGCTACAGCACAGAAAATACAAGTCAACAAGATGTAATCTATTAGAAAACTTAATTGGTCCTAATTGTGATAAATGTGACAGACCTTACCCGATGACTGGTTTTAGACAGGTTCATTTATGTCACAGTTTTTGCATCGATTCAAATAGGTGCAGGCAGTCAAATCTGGAGAATTGTACATGCATTTAAATAGAGGCCATTGGGAAGGTAATTTATCAAACTGTCTTTGTATGCAAAGTAGTAAACCAGGATGAGGAAGACAGGGTGGTGAAATAACAGCCACCTGGCTCTGGCTGTTTGCCTTGTCTGATGAACTAATCTCTATGGCATGATGTAACCAACCATTGCACAGAGTTGGTTTTCCTATTGGTTACTAGGGCCATCACCTGAAGCCAGTATTCTGCTGTAGCGAGACTACAAAAGGTGCTTTCATTATTTCATTTTCAGGTACATAATAGTTGATCCCTTCTTTGCCAAAAGTCCCATAATAACTTAAAAAAACTGTGAAAGACATTGCCCCAACCACAAATGTGTGGAATCCTTCACGACTGCTTTATATTTAGTGAGGGGAATACATTTAAACAGACTTTAACCAGGATTCCTCATCACTGAACTTAACCAGCAGAGTGTCTTTGACATTCTGTACAGTCAGGATGCCGACATAGCATTCTTCAACTGTTCACTCACTTGGCTAGAGGCCTCACTGGCATGGCGGGGCAGATATTAGGGAGCCAGCTGTGAGGGCTTTGGAGTGTTTGCTTTGAATTACCACTCTGGGTGCTTCAAGGTGCAAACGTCTAAAGGGTGATCCAGGCTTTCTGATGTGGATGTTCTCAATGGGTACAGATGATTGAATGCAGACAGAAAGTGGATGAAAAGCAGAGTTTCATTTGAAGTTTTTTTTATATTTTCCAGGCAGGGCAGGGCAGCCTGGCCTGTCAAAGGCAGGGCAAACATTTCTGACTGAGGTCATGTTACCAAAGCGGTGCACAGGTTCTAAATAAAGGTTCCTGACCAGTCTGATCTGGCTTGTGGTCAATATGTGCTGTGTCTCTGTCATACTTTATCTCTCAGCTAACTCAGAGGCTTTCTTTATATTCTTTAATTTTTTTTTTTTTGTACTGCACCTTGATTTTGGATTGGATTGTAACACTTGGGGTCAGTGTGGAAATGTGTGTCATACTGCACGGTGACATGTCAAAAAAGTATGCCTATAGTGTCGTAGGTTATTTGTGTATTTTGAAAGACCATTCCTTGTTTCCACAGCTGTAGGATGATCATGTTCTTTATATAGAAGCTTCACTGACCCATCCCAGACTGACAATGTTGAAATCTTTTTGTAGCTTTTGCCTTCCTCACTAGGCCTGCATGATTCGGGGAAAAATATGAATCACAATTTTTTAGCCAAGAATTGATGACAAAACAAAACAAATGGGCCGTACCAAACAGATTTTTTTTGCTAGAGCCCGACCGATAAAGGATTTTTAAGGTCGATGCGAATATTTGATAATTTAAAAATCTGATTGCCGACAGATATATTATATATTTTATACAGCCTATATTTAAAACTCACAGAGGAAAGTAGTAGCGTTTGTGATGTAGTTGGCTCGTAAAATTAAATGACAAAAGTAAAAAAAGAATCAAAGTTATTTCAAAATTAAATCGTAAACAGGGTGAATCGAGATCACGATTTTATAACGATTAATCGTGCAGGCCTATTTCTCACCACTGAGTCAGCGTGCAGCGCCCAGGCCAGACCCTCTATGTTGTGGACACCAACGTACTCGAAGCTGTCCACCCTCTTCCCCCAGACACCTTTGTATCAAGAAGGGTGTAGGTCTTTCCCTGCTTCTTCCAAAATCCCACTATCATCTCTTTAGTCGTGCTGACATCCATGGGTAGTTTGTTGCCATGACACCAGCGGGTCAGGTCCTCTACAGTTGCTGTCTGTGATCAGGCCTACCACAGATGTGTCGTCAGTAAACTAGATGATGATGTTGGAGTTGAAAGTGGCTACACAGTGGTGTGTGTGTACAGGAAATACAGCAGGGGACTCAAAACACAGCCCTGGGGTGCTCCGGTGTTAAGCAAGAGGGTGGAAGAGGTGTGTCCGCCCACCAGCATCCTGACTGTCAGGAAGTCAAGAACCCACATGCACAGTAAGCTGTTTGATCCCAGGTCCTTGAGCTTTGTGACGATCCTGGAGGGAACTATGGTGTTAAACGCTAAACTGATGTCAATGAACAGCACTCTTTCCATAGATATATTGTTCTATATCTATGACTCTTCCATTTCAGTTTGACTGAAGTTATTAAGTAAAACTTCAATGTCAAATGTTGTCCTCAGGGCTCAGTCTCCCCGTGGACCTCATAAAAAATGTTTTACACTGATATTCAACAACCACAGAGGAAGCTATTAATTACAAGAGGTCTCTATTAATTACAAGAGGTAGCTGTGCCTTTTCAGTTCCACCTAGCATTTCAAGTTACCGGCAATAACATTTGCAGAAGAAAGTGATTACCTGCATGCCATTGGTCAAAGCTGATTTGGGATGCAAATGCTGAAACCATACACAGCCAAGGTCGAAAACTCAATTTTTCTCTAATGATGGGACAGCATGGAAATTTCACAGTATATCTAATAATGTGTATTCGTCCATCCTAATTTACATACACATTACACAGTTCAGAAATGCAAAATGGGGCATATCAACACAGCAGTAACCACAGGTTAATTTGATTATGAAAATCAGCTGCTGTTGTTGTTGTAGTGTCAAGAATTTACATTTTGACTCACTGGCAAATGGCCTCTCAAAATACATTTCCATTGTCTAAAATACCTCATTATTTGCTTCAAAAATGTACGACTACAATGGATGAAGTTTGCAATTTACCATAAACTGAAGAAGGAAGTACTATTTGAAAGGTTTGACAACACTGTAAAAGATGTAATCAAGACATTCACATATAACTGCCTCTGAAACCTTTCAGCCTGAGTATTGGGTAATCAGCTGATGTTTTTCCCCACATCTATTTGGTGCTCAGCAGAAAGTAATGTCAGTCCCTGCCTGGTTGACAGAATTAAGATTTCTTTATAGGATGCCATAAGCACAGTTCAAGGGTAAGAAATTAAAAAAAAAAAAGAACTGTGATAAGAGAGTAGTCACAATATTTATCAAATAAAAAAAGTACAATTTTAGCCATAATCAAGAAGTAATACACAAAACAATAGGGGTTATTATAGTTCTAGGGCTTAGAAATGTTATGTTTTTTCCTGCAAAGTCTACTGTGGCTAATGATAATAATTCCAAAAATCAATTTTTTTTTCCGTTGTGCAATGGCGTGTATGGTAGTATCACATGGGAAAAGTACATACTGTGAATTGTTTTTTTTTATTAGAAATAGATTAAAAATAGATTTTTGAATCGAATCTTGAGCCTAAAAATTGACACTGAATCGAATTGTGACATTTGACACATGGTGCACCCCTATTAAAAGGGTAGGTAATTTAATCATAACTCAAGAACTAAGCAATATATATCGAGGTTTGGAGCAATTTCTAGTAACTTTTGAAGATACAGAAATGATAAAAAAGTAATAAATAAAATGATCTCCCATGCTCTCCCAGACTTACGTAGAAGATGTGTAGTTTGTCAAACTGCCCATTCAGAGTATACCCCAGCAGTATACACACTGTACACTAACACCTTTCCTGTGCAAGAAGGGACACAGTGAGAGTCAGCAGCACGAATGCCACATTAAACCTGACGCATAAACCTCCAACTTCTACTGTATGCTTTGGTTATGATTGTTCAGTACCAACACACACATACACTACCATTAAGTAGACTCCTCAACCAGCCCATGTGTGCTCTCCTGTCCTCTTTAGTGCGAGCCAACTGGCTTTCTGAAAGAGCACATTCTTCCATCTGCTGCTCAGCACCACGCAGTCACAGGAGACCCATCTCTCGCTGCTGTGAGAGCAAGGCAACACATAATGCCAACTAGACCACTGAGCCGACATTGAATGCCCAGCAGTGGTAAACACTTGAGGTCCACAAGGCTAACAAGCAGTGGTAAACTTGGGATCTAAGTTAGGGCTTATATTTGTGTTAAAGGTTGCTTAAAATGCTAGCTACCCTATAAAGGGGGTTTACTCTCCGGTTAGAACTGAGAAAACTTGGCAAATAGACAGCATGAAGTAATACCACCGGGACACGGTTGACATTGTAAACTCTGTAGTATACCAGATAAGAGATATTGCATTGACTCATGATGGAGACCTTTTAAAACAATACACAACTTGGCTTATGGTGCTTGGCAAGGAACAATAATCCCAGGGTAGCTCGGAATATCTTATTGATGCTCCGCTGCGCATTTAACATTAGCCACGCACGTTTGCAATGGATGAGGATTTCCATTAAAACTTGGCTAAATGTTAGCCACTCATACTGCTAGCTAACTGCTAACAATATTTGGCTAATGTTTGCAGAACATAAAACAAACTTTTTTTTAAAGAGGAAGCGCTGTGAAAGGCAGCGTCTAGGGAATCGTTAAAGCAACGTGTGTGTGTGAGCTTACCTCAATTTCTGTACGTGCAAAAGCCAGTTAAATCCTTATTCGTAGCTAGCATTTCTTCCACTACTAGTTCAACATGTGTCTAGTATCCAGCAGCGGCGGACTGTGTGTAGACGTGTCTGCAACGGGGCTGGCTAGCGTTAGCTAACGTTAGCTTCACAGTTACCAGTTAGCCACCGGCTCGTTAACCTGGACAGTTAGCTCCCGCCGCCTCCAGGTGTCGCTATCACTGGTTTTCCTTTCAAGGCAAGTAGTTCAAAATGCAGCCACTCAAACCGGATTTAATAATAATGATAATAATAATAATAATATATTTTTTGCTATAATAATAAACGAAAAAAATACATAAATGCACGTAGGTTAAGATTGCCCAACATTGAGACCGTCAATGTGTAACTGTCATCTCCTACTGCGCATGCGTTGTTTTACTTTAGAGTAGAGTGCTTTTTTAAATAAGAAGAAAAAGAAATGTAAGACATTAAGTCAGTCATATAGTGACATGAAAAACAGTACTTTTACTACTCAAATCTGATCCAAAGTGTGTCAAAAATTGTTTTGGTATTTCATGACACAAAAATTATTTTGGTATTTTGAGGAAGTTCTACTTGCTAATCATGAGCAGTCCTGATACTTGCTTTTGCAAAAGCGTAATTCGGTGTTAAATTATACGAGTCAAAGTGTAAAATGCAATCAATCATTCAGTTGTATATATATATACATGTTTTGATTTCACTATTGATGCCCATCATTGATATTAGCCCAATGAGAGACTGTACATCAAAGGATTGCAGAGTACACGGACAACTTCAAACAAAAGTCTGTGCAGTCATATCAAACTAAAATTAATCTGCTGGATGCAGTTTTTTGGACAAAAGTTCAGTTAAATAACCCTAACTTTAAAAATTAAGTGTTTCATATTACACCTTGAGTTTTTTTTTTTTTACATTTCTGCATCATAAGGGTATCAGAAATTATGAGTGAGTCAGTAAATAGAAAATTTGTCATTTAATGCAACATAATTGTGACTGAATTACAATTAATCTCATGGAAATAATTCACCAAACTGACAGACAGGATGTTTCATACAGGTATATATTACAATGTGCCTTGTTATATAATACAGTCAGGTTCTGTTGTTGGGTTTATTTTTAATAAAAATAAGCACTGGAGGAGAATGTGATACGTTTTGATTTTATTGTAAATTGGACATTATGCACATTACTTAGCGACTGATGACTTGTTAATTAAGCTTGTTAAGTGGTCACAGAACTCGCTGCGTTGAGTGAGAGTTCAGACGATATCAAGTCAAAAAGGCAATTTAGCCAGGAGCGCTGCGAGCTTGAGATCTCTCACATACAGGACAAACTGTGAGGGAAGTACCAAAATGAGGGAAGGAGACTGACAGGCTGACAGTGGTGACTGCTTGTGCCAAAGATGCCATTCAAAAAACACAGAGATCTTGTTTTCTTTTCTTCCACTGACCGTGAAGTGAAGGGAGTCATTCTTTACAGCCAAAATATCTTAGCTCTTTTGTAAATGCGGAAAAAATTCTCCCAAAATTAATTTCTTTCACCATCATCACTGCAAATTCAAACCGTTTTTTTCAGCAGGTCAAATAGAAGGCGTGGTCTCACTAACACAATAAATATTGCACACGTGATATTGTATTTTATAAGGATGTTTTTGCATACAAGTGTTTGCCCCCTTTTCCTATGTCTTGTAATATTTCCTCGAGTTATCTCTCCAAATGCGATTATAATCATATCATAGATACAATATACAGAGGAGTTAACAGTGTCTGTATAAAAACAAAATAACCAATAAAAGTAGACATCCAATGTGTAACGTGACATCTGGCTGTGAGACCAAAAACCTTTCTTTGTCCCAGTTTCTCTAATTTCTGTACAAAGACGATACAACTATCCAGTCATGCAACGTTGTTGGGGAGGGGAGGGCGTTGGCGGTTATGTTCTTCACTGTTTTTTAAGCATTCTGCATCTCCTTGCCAATCTTGTAGCTCAGGATCTTGTTCCAATCGATTTTGGTGCGTGTCACAGGAAGCTGGCGGCGTAAGGCTTTGAAGGTAGTGTCCGACATGGTCTGGTAGTTCTCGTTGATGGCCGTCTGGAAGGAATCACACAAAGATGGAGAGAGGAAGGTAGAGCATTACATCAGTAAAATAGATGAAGAAATCATTTAACCCTTGTATGGTGTTCAGGTCTGTGGGACCCGTTTTCAATTTTTGCTAAAAGAAAAATGATGCAGGAACTTAGGCCTTGGCTCATTTTCTGTTACAAACATTAAAAAAAATGTCAATGACTGCACACGGTACACACCCTCCTACACATAACCTTTTATGATCTTACCTGTAGCACTTTGAGGTTTGTCTTAAATGTAAAGTGCATTACAAATAAAATGTATTATTATTATTATTATTACATGTGAGGTGTTCGGTGTGTATTTAAATGTAGTTGCTATGAAACTGTTGTCTTTCTGCACTGGCTATTCTCACAAAAAGTTACAAAATTGTTTCATTTCAAGCACTTTCACTTGCTCTGATTAAGTTCTAGGAAATAAGCACCAGTAATAATCAAAAATCTTGTTTATATTATTTATTTTTTACCTTTTTTTTTATAATTGAATTTCCTTGTTTTCTCACAAAAACAAAAGATCATCTGATCATAAATGTGATCTCACAGGGGTAAATGGCAGATATGAACCATCAATGATGGATATATCATTGGTAATTAAACTAAAGTAAACATTTGTTAAGTATTTTTACATAAATACTTATGGCTGTATTGATTTAAAAGCCTAATAAATGTGGTGGGTAAGTTCAGAAAATGACAACTTTACCGTAATTCAGCCAAAAAAAACAAGAAAAGACAAAACTTACAATACAATATCCAAAATCTAAGACGATATCTAGTCTCATATCACGATATCGATATAAGATCAATATATTGCCCAGCTCTAGTTGTAGTGTGTGAAAGAGTGGGAAGCGTCAATCATTTTCGTGTACATCGATGTATTTTCCTGCAACAACCAGTCTGTTATTCACATATTTCAAAGAATATCTGATTTTCATCTTTACATACCTGATAGTCATTCTCTGCAGCCTCCATGATCTTAACAAATTCCTTTGCAGTTAAAGCCTCACTCTAAAAGATGACGAGACACACACATATATATTATATAAACAAAATACACAAGGTAACACCTCCACACTGCAAATAATGAGGAAAACACACATCCACAGGGAGCTGTATGTGATTGTACAATCACCATGAATGAACAAAACTAATAGTAAGAATGATATGTTCAATATCTGGGACGTTATCAGTCATATCTGAGACGACTTGAATGGAATTTGCCGACTGCTGTAACCTATATTTGAGGTCCGCGCGTCTCTGTAGATTGAGCTCTTTTCACAGCACATCCCATTTCCTTGTCTGTCTGGGTGCACGTACAAAAGACGTGTTCAGTTATACTCACAGAAACGTTCATGGACTCCTGGACCTCTTTGTGGCTCACCAGCTGAACATTGCCATCTTCATAGTAATGGACCTGGAACAATTCAAGTGTTAGTTTCTCTTTATTGGATACTAAAACAATAAAAAAAGAAATGTAGAAAAGGAGCAATACAAGCGGTGTGGGTGACAATGAAATCCCAACAGGTCTATAAAAAACACTCCTGAAGATACTAAAGCAATAATATCAAGATGACAAACAGACTGGCAAATTACGTACCAGTATCAAAAAGAGTGAGACTAAATGGACTAAAATGAACAAGTTTTTTATCTACAGTATCTCACAAAAGTGAGTACACCCCTCACATTTTTGCAAATATTTTCTCTTTTCATTTCTTCAACACTGACGAAATGACGTTGCTACAATGTAAAGTAGTGAGTGTACAGCTTGTATAACAGTGTGAATGTGCTGTCCCATCAAAATAACTCAACACAGCCATTAATGTCTAAACTGCTGGCAACAAAAATGAGTACACCCCTAAGTAAAAATGTCCAAATTGGGCCCAATTAGCCATTTTCCCTCCCGGTGTCATGTGAGTCGTTAGTGTTACAAGGTCTCAGGTGTGAGGAGGAGTGTGTGTTTTGAGGAGACAGCACATTCACATTGTTATACAAGCTGTACACTCACTACATTGTAGCAACATAGCAACAAGACAATGAAATATTTACAAAAAAGTGAGGGTGTACTCACTGTGAGTTATTGTAGGTATAGAATGATGATGTGTTGAAAAACACTTGATACTAAAGCATGCATGGAATCCACACACACACACACACACACACACACACGGCAGTGTGCGCGCCCAGCATCATGTAAACAAAACCATAACCAAAATACTTCTTATACGTTCCTAAAACAAACCGAGCACTCAGGAGGATAGTACAAAGCTTGTATGTATGCTGCCTCTAACATTTCCACTGTCAAGAAATAAAAGCACGCTCCATTTGTCCTTTTTTCAGTTTTGGTGCTTCTGCTTCTTCCCAGGGAAAACACGGCCGCGTTGTGGTATACAGAAGTAAAATGAAGGGTACATAGTGTCAAATTAGCTGTGCATTGTGTTTTGTTTCCTTTAATAGAGGACTTTATAGTGAATGAAATTAATCCAGAGAATTTGAACACTACTACAACATGGCACACACACAAGTCTATTTAAAGAGTGAGAGAATTGAACCAAAATACCTGGATTTTCATGATTCCTGCCACTTGAGTGGTGGAGGGAGAGACGGTAAATTTCCATTCTGACCTCCAGCGTCCGTTCCTGTGCAGAGAGGACCAGACTTTAACCATTCTTTGCATCTTGTGATACCATAACGTATGACAACTACACCAACTGATCGACTACTGTGCTGTTCGCTTTGCTAATCAGCTCCATGTCTGCTGCAGGAAACACATATTTACCACGCTTTTGTCAGTTGAGAAGATCTAGAAGCGAGACGTTAGCTTGAGTTTTGTAATGATCCAAAGAGAGATAAGAAACAGGGTGTTCCCATATATCATGGTATAGTCAACATTATCAGTTAAGTTGATGCTACTTAGATGTTCTTAAAACATCTATTGTAATATACAGACAGATGACAAATTAAAGAAAAAAGCTGAATAAATGAGCAGAGAAACCAAACCAGATGCAGCCACAGAAGACATAAAACCATAGTCGCTACCACCATCATCAAAACCCCAAATGAAGGAATATCTAATAATTTGTCACTAATCCATAGTCATCATCATCATATAACACAAAATGCAGTATTAGCATACATTCTGAAATTTCTAAAGAGCTTCTCATGGTGAACTCATTCATTCCCTCTTAAGTTAACCTAGAGAATATCCCTGTCCTGCCCACAGGCTAACACATTAGCATCACTTGACTATTATTAAATGCCTGCTTGCAGCTAGCATCATCTGAGAGAAAAGAGACTTTTTATCATAGACTAATGTTTTGTTTCATAATGTCATTGTATGACACCAAATCTGATCTAATAAAATGGTTGAATTCAAGGAACACATTTTTGATTTTATATTTTAATTCCAGCTGTTAGATATTCTTGTGTTTTTATGTGCACAATGGGTTTTCCCTTGGTTTGACGAAGATTTAGGTGGGCATTGGCGGGGCCTCACAAGCAAGCTAGTGTGATCCAAAACAAACCCGTGAGTCTGATCCCCAAACATGGCAGAACAACCCAAATCAGCTTTGCTGGAGCAAGACGTATCAGAGTGGTAACAAATTAGTCTTTCATACTCAACGTTTTAATTCTGCACTGCCTCCTGGACATGGTGATACAACCATCTGAACTCTTCGGGCCTCCGCTCTAACTGGCTTGGTTTGAGGGGGTGCCACACTAGCAGCTAGGCGAGCATTATAACGCGTGCTACAAAGTGACGTAAAATAACGCATGTTTGTCACCGAAGTAAAGGCTGGACTACAACAGAGCTGCTTGGAGCAGTTTGTGAACAGTGTTTTCTGTTGGAGGTGTGGTAAGTCCCTTCGGGATGGACTTTGGGCTTTTTATTTTTTAAAACCTATTAGATGCACAAAAAATAATATATAACACAATAAAGGGAAGGGAAAAAGCCAAAAAATGAAATATGAGTACTTTAATTTCAGTTCCATTTCCTCATCTCATAACTGATCTGCCCCACAGGTTCCTCATTACAGAAACATGGTCACACACACACACACACACACACACACACACACACACACACACACACACACACACACACACACAAAATAAGCCCAGTAAAACCCTGCAGTAAGAGGATTGGTGCATTCTCATCCACACACATTAACCCACACAAACACACAGCAACACACACACACACGCAACACACACACAAAATAAGCCCAGAAAACCCTGCAGTCTAAGGATTGGTACAGTTAAATGGCGATTAAAGTAATGTCTTTAAAAACTACATATCAAACAGCATTTCAGGCTTTTTAAGCTTGTTCAGTATTTGAACATATTTTTTAAAACAGCATTTCAGGCTTTTTAAGCTTGTTCAGTATTTGAACATATTTTTTAAATAACGTTTGATACAGAAACTATCGCTGGGAATTCTACGAGCTCTGTTGGTGTTTCTGACTTCTTTTTTTTTTTTAAAGATTATAAAGGCCTTTATTTTGACATGACAGCTGAAGACATGAAGGGGGGGGATCATGGGTTTCCCCATAGAACAAAACAACTATAAATCAGATGTCACAAATCCCAGTTGTGTAAAATGCTAAATTAAATAGAATATTAAGTAACTGTCTGAATCATACCAGAAGTTTTTTGGTTGAAACTGATGGCACTCGATGCACACGATGATGGTTTGATGTCCGTCGATGGTTTTCCCGTAAATCTGAAGGGAGAAGAAACAAAAAGGTTCTGATTTCACATGCAAGGAGCACACATCGCTGGTTGTCTGTGTGACATCATATCTCTCTCTCTCTCTCTCTCTCTCTCTGTGTCAGCTACCCATTGTTCGTCTTCTTCTAAAATATTAGAAACACTAAAGCAGAATCATAAAACCTAAGAGGTTATAAACTTGGTATTTCTGAGACCAGAGGTGTCTGTCCAATAGACCAGCGACCGTTGTCAACATCGTCGACGGGTGTTTAGTGAGTTTGAACAAGTGCAGTGTGAAAGCAAACCGAACCAAATGAAAAATGCACTTTTCTGTTTTTTTTGCACTTCTGGTTGGACGCAAACTCTTTTTTTGTCTCTGTACTTGTACTCTGCACAATGACAATATAAAGTTGAATCTAATCTAATCTTAAGTGACTGTGGGTGCATCGCTGTGGTTACGGGGCAGGCTGGGACGTACGGTGCAGACTCCGCTGGGGTAGTGCTCCTTGACGTAGGCCCTGACGGCCGAGTCCACGGCACTCCTCCAGCCCTCCAGGGAGCCGTCGACGTCATGGGGCCGCGGGTCGCTGGCCTCCTTCCTCAGGTGGTCGAACTTGAATGAGATCTTGTTCTTGGGGTCCAGGACCCGGCCGTTCCCGAGGTCGCCATGCTCTGTGATTAAGACCTGGAAAGGAATGAAGACAGAGTGAGAAAGAAGTAACGAAAATGAGAAAGAACAAGGAGAGTGAGTGAAAGAGCAAGAGAGGAGGTATCAGAAGGAGAAGGAAATGGATAAATAGAATAGAGCAAGCCAGAAAGAAAGACAGGCAGGCAGGCAGGACAAAAAAGACAAATAGACAAAAGGACAATGAACAACAGGAAGAAAAAAAACAGAAGGCAGGAGATTTTGTGGAAATGGAAATCATCAAGGAATTAATTAAAGGGTTGCAAAGAGAAAAACAAAAAAATAAAAGGGAGGGATGAAGACGAAAGGAAGACAGAAACACAGAGGTGAGCCAGAACTTTCCATCTACCATCTTCCACCTCCACACCAGGCTCAGCCTGCTGTGTTTATCAGACAGGGGAATTTCAGCCCGTCATGCGGGAGCGGAGGGACATGATGACATCTTTACATAAGACACCGCAATCATTGCTGAAGCTAACACACAGACGCATCCGTTCACAACCACGTTCAACCTGCACAGACACAATGATAATAATGAAGACTGAATTATCGCTTGCTTTTCATGTTTCCGTGTCTTTTTATGATGCTATCGGCTCTTCTAGCCACCACTTTAACATTTACAGAGCACTATTATATGAAGGTGTTATATACTGTATAGTCATTTAAATTCTATACGGCTCTTTAAAGTTGAATTTCAGATGAACTGCAATGGTCTAAAACGGACTTAGTTTTAGTTTAATATAGTTTTTTTCATGTTGTGGTACTGCACTATTGCTGAATGAGTACAAAGAAAGACTATAGCCTTAAAGGCGTTGCATTGCTAGCATGTACAGTAACACACGTGACCAGTCTTTTAAAAGACTAGAGTCTTTTAAAATCTGACGCAAATCTTTTAAACGCTTGTCGATCTGAAACAAAGACAGATTCAGCAACTGCACGGCCTATTTCTCGCTTAAAACGCTTTCAGAAACACGTTTTGTGAGTAAAATATAGCAAAATATGAGATTGTAATCCTAACAAGCCGCCATGACAGTTTGGCTTTGAACCTCCAGAGAAACCAGACCCACGTGACGCGTTTGTCCAATCAGCTGTCGGTTGTCATTTTTGGGAGACAATACAGATTAGCGCCGCCTGCTGTTATGGAGACGCATTATGTCTCGTCGCTTCGGTGTGTTCCGAGGCACTTTTTTGACTAACTCGGGTGAGACTGATCAGTCCAACTGCCTTTTCTGCCGAGGGTCGGCCGTCTGGTCGGGGCGTCAGCTCCTTAAACTGCCACCATCACCTCAGGTCAAAGATGCACTATAAAGTCACCTGTTCTTCGTAGCCGTCGATTTTCACCGGGGTAAACTGGTCCAGGTTGTACTGTGCAAATGCACTGCAGAGAGAGAGAGAGAGAGAGAGAGAGAGAGAGAGACAGACAGAGAGAGAGAGAGAGAGAGAGAGACAGAGAGAGAGAGAGAGAGAGAGAGAGACAGAGAAAGAGAGAGACCATATTACTTCTTACATTCCAAAGTTAGTCCTACATGTCAACCTACTTACTACTCTCTAATTAAAAATATTTGTGTGTATGAGATTGTTTAGGCTGACAGTGTTTGGGCAATATGGATGTAGACTGAAGCCATAACAAGTCTACATCTGAAGACTGGGAATTGTTTTCTTTAACTTTCGTTGACTGCCAGATCAACATTTTTAAAAGTAAACAAAGCTGGCACAAACATTAGGTACAACTGACAACCAGCTGTGTTCAGTAGGGATGCACCGAATGCAGATTTTTGGGGTTCGGCCAAATTAAGATTAAGATTCTACCGAATCCTCCTCCCCATCCTCAATCCATTAGCACAGTAAACACATTAACGGTGCTCTAAGCGCTGTTGGGTGACATTACTTCTTGCTGACGTTCAAAGTATTTTCAAACAAAATAAGACTAGCTTGCCCCTCCCTCCTCCTCATCCCATCCCCTCCCCCTCTGTGCACTAACCACTTTAACCCCCACCCCCAAGTCCTTCTTGTCGGTTATTGGCTGGAACACTGGTTATGCTCCGTGGTGCAGGTGGGCACAGTTTGTTTTTGTTGCCGTTTGTGGATCCTGGGCTGTCTACAGAGAAGCTAGCAGATAGCAGCTAGCAGATAGTGAGGAGATGTTGTAATGTTCGTCAGAAACCGAACCCTGTCAAAAAGCCCAATATTCGGCCGAATCCGAAGCAGAGTCCTGGGTTCGGTGCATGCCTGGTGTTTAGAAATGTAATATTGCACTAATAATTGGGAAGAAAAAAAAACATCTGCCGAATGACAGGGGGTCTGGTTGTTGAACTGTGACCCATGTTTCCCTTCAGACTTCTAAGTGTTTTTGAAATTGTAAAGACACTTTTCAAAGGCTGGAAAAAGTGCCCGACGGGAGACTTACTGCGCTGCACCTTCCCTGAGAAGATTGTCATTGTTGAGCAGCAATCGCACATCTGAGGAGAAAAAAAATGGTGAGATTATGAGAGGAGAAGAAGATGGAGAGGAGACAAAGAAGACAGGTACAGCAGATTAACCCCATGACACACACACAAACACAAAAGACAAAGCTGCCTGCAGTCTGTCATTGCAACATTTATGCCTGGGGAGTGAAGCAGAGATGGTAAATTAGCTCAGTGGAAGAGGCTGTAAAATCTCAGAGATGAAAGGGGACAAAGTGGCGAGAGGGGACTGTACTTTAGAGTGTTTGTGCAAGTGTGTGTGGCTGTCAGGCTGTGATAAGAGGCAGAGGGAGGCAGACGGAGCCCGCCGGCGCTCCTCTGAGGTGACGACATGCATCGAGGCAGTACGAGGCAAACACACACACACACACTCTCTCTCTCTCAAGGGGCACTACTTTGACAGTGTGGCGTCACCATTGGCGCTGCAGGGTGAGCTACAATTTGGCCAAAACATCATAGTCTCATTTTGCTTCCCATGTGCCCTCAGCGGAATGAAAAATGGCACATGAACAGAAACTATTTTCCATTTCAGTTCCTGTTTAGCAATTCTAAAAAAAAACAATGTTAGAGAGAACATAGTGACAAAATGCCTAGTTTCCCAACAATTAACTAAAAAATTATACTTTTTCTTTAAAGCCACTTTGTGTGACTAAGGCAGTTGGCAGTTTCAAATGAGATCAGTGCAGGCTGTAATACTGTATTGTATATATAAGTCAGTGCTTTCCCGACCAATACATTTTAATTAGGCATTCATCTTGCTAAAATAAATGAATCTTACAATATATTTAACCAGAGCCAGTTCTTTTAAGTGTATATTTTGGACATTTTAGCTTGTAATTAGATGACGGACAGTGGAGAGGTGACAGGTAATGAGGGGAAGAAGATGAGTGATGAAAGTCCCCAGCTGGACCTTTGTTTTCCCCTGGCCTTGGGGGACAACCAGGACATCTAAATAGAGCCAGTTCTGAGTAGAGCCCGAGCAATATACGGGCGGGCCAATTATATCGGCCGATATTAGACATTTTCCAAACTATCGGCATCGGCATTTATAATGGCCAATAAATGAATATTAAAAAAATTAAATACAAAAACAGACATAACACACTTCAACCATGTTATGAGCGTTGCCGTTGCATAGTTTGTCCACCAGAGGGCGCTCTATAACGTCCCTGTTGGAAACTCTTTGATTTTTTTCTGTTGTTCAAAGGACTTTAAGTTTCATTTCACAAGTTTATATTTTTATACATTTTATTTATCAGATCGTTACTATATTTTGATGTTCCTCTGTTCTGTTGTGAAACAAAACATTTTTAAACAATATCATATTATTTTAATGAGGACTCATAAATAATTACAAATAACTAATGTTAGGGAAATCGGTTTATGTTTTGTTACGCGTTTCTGGATATATATTTTTTCGTAATTATATCGATTTTGAAAATCATGAAAGATTTATTGATTTAATATCAGCCTTAAAAATCCTTTATCGGTCGGGCACTAGTTCTGAGCAATAAACATCACATTTTGCATTGCCGGTATTTCTATTTACGAGCGTTTATTTAACTGGAACATTACACAGAGGAAGAGAAACTCACCATTGAAAACTTCGTTGAACTCTCCTGGCGGGGCATGGATGACAAAGTTAGCTGCTATGCGTACCTGCAGACAAAAACACAAGGTCCAGGTTAAGACGAGGTCCCTGATCAGACACAAGACTAGCAACAACAACAAAACATTAACATGATGAATCAATCTCTATTGCACATTGTCCAAAATCTGAAACACCATGTAATATTTTTCTTTTTGTTGTTGACAGTTTGCAATACACAATTTACCACTATTTCCAAAAAAACTCCTTTTAAAGTCTGCTGGAGATTTAGTTCACTGTAAGGACAATAATGTAATGCCTAAAAGACACTGAACACTGGATATATGTACACACTGCGGCCAACAGAGGGTGTAACTGTCACTGGTTTGGAGGGTGGAGTGAGGAGGTTTTAATGTCTTTCATTATAAAGCGCATCTGAGCAGCAGAAACTTTTCCTCTTTCTCACTTCTGCACTACAACACTTCCTGTTTCCAGGTCACATGTCGAACTGACAGCGAGACAACGGCCCCTCCCCTGCATGGTTTACAACCATATAAGGACACAAAAAATGTGCTGAGGACTCTAGTACACACTTTCTCTCACCCGTCGTCTATGTCTCTACCCCTCTCTATCGCTCGCAGGGTACGGTGACTCCCCGCCCCAGTCTTGCAAGCTGGTGCATCAGGGAAGGTGTTCATATGTATGTGAGAAGGAGTGTGTGTGTGTGTGTGTGTGTGTGTGTCTCTGTCCGTCCCCCGGGCCCTTATTAGCAGTGTGTGTATACAAGTGCTCCGGCACGCGTGCAGAGCTGCAGATTGATTCTCGCTAATGAGCGATGCTGTGCGAAAGGAAGGCACTCGGGGAGGAACATGTGCTTGTGTGTGTGTGTGTGTGTGTGTGTGTGTGTGTAATGTTGAGATCAAAGCCTCTGCATTTGTCTAATCCTCTGTCATGAGATCATCATGACCCATTTACGTTAAACAATCTAAAATTCACAAAAACAAGGGAGATGAGTGCGTTTGTGTGCACGACACATACAAACACTTTAAACAGCTGGTGGAAAAATGTGTTAATGTGTTTGTGACTTGACATCCCCATGAGAAGACTAATTTGCAGTGGGTCTCCCTCATTACACTTTAAGGCAGTGTAAACAGACTTTCCATATGAAGAACGTGTCTCCCAGGCACTCCAGGGACCCGTCCCGGGACGCAGGTTTACGTATTTGTGAACCAAAGTTATCAGTTTGAATGTAAAAAGTTCTGTTCTGGGTTTTATTCAGCTGCTTCCTGGAACAGGCCCTGATGACGATGAGGCTGTAACTCAAACAACATGTGTACTTAAGGAAAAAGAGCAAATATGTAAGATGTGCAGTAAGCCCTTGCTATTTTTAATAGAGAAAACAGGTTTAAAAACTGTCATCTGTTGAGGTCTAGTTCTGTCTTAATCCCAGTAGGAATGCCATCTTTCTCAGGCTCTAAACTGATTCAAACAATAAATACATCTTGATCTCCATCAACCTGTCTTTACATGCCAATAGTCCAGCTTGGCCTGTCAACACTGACACAACTATTAGAGCTGCCATTTCTAAGGGTGTGTGAATGACAGGATGAACTGAGAGCACCATAACTTGATATCTGACACAAGTTTGAACTCTCTCTACGGCCAGATCTGGTTGCATTAAAGTCTATTAATAGCAGTGACGTTCTGCAGGACCACTGTAACTAGTCTAATGGTAGACATTGGGTCTCATAGTCAGAAATAACATTACACTTGTGCTTTTTCTGTGCCTTGTATGGACGATTCAATGTAACGTAATACTGTAATGCTATCCACAAATCAGATTTCTGACCCTCTGATTCTATTCAGGGTCGCGGGGGGTTGGAGCGAGAGGGAGGCCACACCCTTTACAGGTAGATTTTAGATATTTATTTCCACCCTGACCAGAACAAATGTCTAAAAATGAATGGCAAAAACATAGACAGATTTCGGGACATTGAAAACTTAAAACAATGGCTTAGGCTTAAAGAGACCACAGATATTTCAAAATTTCTGACCACAGATATTTCAATCCTACTGTGAACTTGTTTGTGAGGTTGCAGAATGAATGTGTGTAGGGCCAGCAGCTAGGGAGAGAGCAGTAAAGACTGATACAGAATGGACAGGGATGGTCTTACAATCACATCTCTGACAGCTGAGCGTTTTAGGGTGCATGGAGCGGAGATGAGATGAAGCCAAGGGAGTGTGATACGGTTCTAAATCAATCACTGACAGGAGGAGGAAGAGACGGATACGCCATTAGCGGATTATGAGTAAAGCATTGACTGTTAAAAGGTAGTTAATACTATCTCTTCTTCTAAGTAGGCCACATCAAACCAGTTCTACTAATGCACTGAGACAACAGCCTACATCCTCCTGTGGCAGACTGGAAGAAGGAAACAAATAAAAAAAAAAAGTACATTCACTTCTCTAGCAGTGTTTCCCCACACAGACGAATTTGTGGCGGTGCGCCACAGAATCAACACGGGCCGCCACATATTATTCGTTATACTTTCTTTTAATGCTATTTAACCCTCGTTTTGTCTTCCAGCCGACCTGGACATGTTTGTTTTCCTGAGTCTAAGCTTAAAATGAAAAACCTTTTATCGAGGTTATGGTTGTCGTTTTTGACCCTTTTGTATCTTTCCCCCAATGATTTTATCACTTTTTCAACATTTGTCGACTTTTTCTGGGCCTTTTGAATTTTTTCTGGGGTTTCCCCAAATTTTCAGTTTTTTTTTTTTTTTTTTTTTTTACATTTGTCACTTTTTTGTTACTATTTTCGACATCATTTCACATTTATGTCACTTTATTTGACAGTTCTGTTACCAATTGTTTTTTCCCAAATACTATAAAATTGACACAAAAAAACAACACATAAATTCAATGAAAGTAGTGAACTGATTATTTAACTTGTGGGAGCATTGTTGGACCAAATATTTGGGAATATATGTTTGAAAGAAACCCAAATTTGTAATATAGAAACTTTTTGGAAAGGGGTCAAATTTGACCCGAAGACACCAGGAGGGTTAAAACACGCAGCGTATTCATTCATTCAGCATTACAACAGTTTCAGGCTTCAACTAGGGCTGCACAATTAATCCCAATTTTATCAAAATCGCAATATAGACTAGTTCAATATCCAAATCGCAGGGAGGCCGCAATATTTGTTAAAGGTAAAATATGTGTCAACCCATTCTGAATGAAGTACTTTGGTGCTACAGAGATGTCCTGGCCTACAAATCCCACCCTACAGACTACAGAAAACAGCTTTGTTTAGTACAGATCCTCGCAAAAATCACACTATGATGATTTAAAATTTTTAAGATTTAAGATTAGTCAATGAAAATGAGAGTAATGATACACACATGATCATTCCCTCTAATATCGTAAATCATATCACAGTCGCAATATCAGTCAAAAATAATCACAATTAGATCTTTTCCTCATATCATGCAGCCGCAGCGGCTGGGAAAACACTGTCTACCTTTTTCTTCTGCACTGTTATGGATCGAGGGAATACATTTTTTTTAAGCACAAGCCATTGAGTTGTTTTAGTGCTAGTAGTTAAAGTTAGGGCTGGGTGATATGAAGCAAATCAAACATCACAATATTATTGACAAAAAACCTCGATATCGATACTGCAACAATATGGTAGTGTTGACTATTGGTGCGGTCTCAAAATATTTACACAATGAGCTTTTCAGTAATGTGGACGTAATGACTAAGTTGGTAAAGGCAAATAATAGAACATAAAACAGTCTGGTAAGTTCAGAAAATGACAAATTTACTGTAATTTAGTCTTTAAAACCACAAAAAGACAACACTTATGCCATATTACGATATTGAAAATCTAAGACGATATCTAGTCTCATATCTTGATATCGATATAATATCGATATATTACCCAGCTCTAGTTAAAGTCTAATATCGGGCGCCCAGATAGCTCAGTTGGTAGAGCGGGCGCCCATATATAGAGGGTTACTCCTTGACTCCATGTCATTCCCCCCTCTCGCCCCTTTTCATGTCTTCAACTCTCCTGGAAAATAAAGGCCGAATATGCCCAAAACATTATATATAAAAAAAAAAGAAGAAGTCTAATATCAATATCTGGGACGTTTTGGAAAGTTTTGCAATTAGGTGCAATTTTCACAAAAAATTAGTCCCTGGAGAGAAATCATGAACCATATTTTACGGGGGGTGCTGCTTTGGAAAATTGCTCCGTTAGGTTGCTGCATGAACACATAAAAAAACCTTTTAGAACGTCGCAGGGAAAAGTTGCAGCGGTCTGAAACGGCCCGTCTCAGCTCGACTCAAGCCAGCTGATGGTGACTCAGCAGCTCAGGTCGCAGAGGCCGGTTTTAGAACGTAAGAGACGTCACCAGTTTCAACATCCAATGGAGAATAACAATTATATGGTCAAGCAACATAGCAAGCGACTGAAGAGAGGGAGCGCCCAGCGACGTTAGAACCAAGCAGTGAATCGGAGAAATAAAACGTGTTTTCGCCGATTCATCACTTAAAATGTAACTGTAGCAAGCGTCTCAATATCACTAACGTTAACCATGCTCACATTTAGACTAAACAAATGATTTATCTAGCTACATTTAAGCCTAAAAGTCGGAAGTTAGAATGGAAGTAAAAATAGGTGTCACTATGGAGATGAAACATCGTCTTGTCGCGAGTCTTTGGTCTGAGCTGAGCTTACGTTTGAGCAGTTCAGGGAAACGGAAGACCTGACTGTAGTTCGGTCATTTCACAGGAGCAGAGAGAAAATTGCTGCTGTGTGTGATTTTGTATGCGAGTGAGTGAGTGTTATCTAAATTTGACATCGTCATCATGATCTTGGACAAAATCTTCCTTTAGCTGGAAATAAAAACTTTTTTTTAATCTCCCATAGTCAGTTCCGTTATCTTTCTAAGCGAGGGTGGATTCTAAAGGGCTGGCATGCAGTCCTGAGCTAACCAAGGAGCTGGAACAATAATACTTGAGCTAAGAGGCGTGCTGGATCCTTGTGTCTTTGTGCCCTCTTGGCCGAGACACCAGCTGGCCTCTTTTCTTTCAACTTGCTCACTGTACATTCATGCTCATGTTACCCAGCTCACAGACACCCCCACACTGCACCATCCCAGCACCAACCTCACAATCCCCCCTCTTAGGGACCACCCTTTTTTTTTAATCCCAAAATGACACCCACTGGCACCGAAACCACACTTAAACTAATCCTGGCATCACAATCGTCTTATAATGCCGATCCAGAGCCGTGAAGATAATAGTACCAAAGACACAGCAGGCGTACATTGAAGTAATATTTTGACCCGTGGGCATTTTAAGCTTCATCATCTCCCTGGGTTTGATCCCCTTCCCTGCCTTGCTTCCATTTCAATGTCCTAGATAGTAAGGAAAAGGTTAGAGGAAACCCTGCATGGTCTGGATATTAGGAAGAGGGTGGGGAGGGGGTGCAATAATTTATGAATAAAACCACAGCGTAGTGGCAGAGAGAGGAGGAGATCCGTCTAGGCAGCCGTAGGCTAATTTAGAAATGTTCCTCTGCTAATCCAAATGAGGAGGTGGCAGCTGGTGGGCTCAAGATTAAATTGAATAAATAAGGGCTGCGACGTTAGAAGCAGACGTTTTATTGATAAGGGGGATGGGGGGATCCTAAAAAGTAAAGATCACGACTTTCATATAAATTGTGACACCGGTTTATGCAGAGTAATAACTTTCTGGGGCACTTTTTTTTTTTACCAGCACCGTGCTTCATTTCCACACACTGCCTTAGCTGCAGGGGATGGATCAAGTTACAGCACACCATTAACTACGAATCACGTAGACTGCAAATCATAGATGATTTTCAGATAGGCCTAGATTTCTTTCCTTCCAGGCAGCAACCAGTTTTACTTTTTCCGATCAAGCATTAATTTTGGAGGATTCAAATGTTCTTGGTAATACGTGATGGAGAACATTAGGGGTGGGCAAAAAAACAGATTCAAAATCAATTCACAGAAATCCAAAAATACATTTTTTCATCTTTTCTTCCTGTCAAACGTACGTGAAAGTTTTTAGGTATGGAGCTGCGGCAGTGAAAAAACCTTTTTTATATTAGTTGCAAAGGTCAGACATTTTCAAATCATTAGGTAGTCAACAACAAAAAAATTATAATAAATAAGCACCACAAAAGACCTATCTGTTTCAAAAGAAACACACATGCTGGATACTTCGGCTGGGATCAAACTTGTGACCTTCTAGATCCTGGACGGACTCCCAGTGTGCTGCATAATGCCCAATCCTGCATAAAGCTTCCATGTCTACCTGTGTCACCTTCAGCCTAAACCCCAATGACTTCTCCTACCACTGTGCTGGGAAAAGGTAGTGTCATTTTACCCCAAGCAGCCAGCTATGCAATATAAGGAATATCCCTGGCTTGCATTACCACCTCCAGTATGCAGACACTCCAGTGTAAAGCCGCTGGTCTTTACACATCAACATCAGCATTTTACAGGGCACTTGAACTGGGCACCAGATTGGGTCCCTCGGGGCTCGGTTCTCTACCTGAGTGTTTAGACAGACAAACATTGTTTGTCCTTGTCTCCAGATCTCTTGCACTGCTGCAGGCACGTACAGACAGCGCTCCTCTGCTCTGTCCATGCATTCCTCAGTTAAAAGGAAGATGCCACCAGCATTTAACTGTGCTATATCCCTATGGTCTAACACAGCTGTTTACAAGCCATGCTCAGGTATGCATATCGGGCTGTTGAGTTTCCGATGGCTCTCCACTTAAATGAGCGTATTGCACCATTATTTTTAACTTTAAAAACTTTAAGTTTTTTTTACCACCACCCTTCTTGCCCAGACAGCAATAAAACAACTGGAAAATGTATCACCATTGCACTCAGTCTACCATATTACCTTACCTTATCATAGTCTTACCTTACCATTGAATTTCTGTGAGTGATTTTTATACTTATGTATGTGTGATATATGTGTGTGTATATGTGTTTTTTTGTGTTATGGTTGTCTTGCTAGTGGATGCCTACAATTTCCTTCGGGATGAATAAAGTATCTATCTGAGAAACCCCCTAATCAAATGAGGTGCTGTGGTCTCAAGTGTAACTGTCTGAGTCATCATATGCTATAGGTATTTATTAGAACATGTTTACATACAGAGCTGTCTAGGCACAGTGCACTATAGCCGTTTTTTTCTTTTCTTTAATTTATTGTGTTACGTTAACCCCTTTGTATTGTAATTTTGCTAAAAAGGTGATACTTTCTCCAAAGGTCGTAGTATTAGACCGGTTTGTTTCTGCCATCCTAATCTTTGTACAAATCAGATGCACAGCTTAAATATCTAGACAGGCTTTATGCTATACATGGGATTTAGTGGAATGCCTTACTGTATCATGATGACATGCATCATTCACAGTGGTGCCCACGGTAAGAATCGCGCCCCTTTCCCTGGTGTCACCATGCTCACTGTGTCAAGTCACCGTCCTCTCTGACAGTTCAATAAATGAAGTGACTTGTTATGCAATCGTTACATGCCGCTGTGGTAACGAGTGCCACCTCATTCAATCAACTGTCTGAATCACAAAAACACTCTTGCACCCTCCCACCCAGTGCTGGTGATCAACAAGTGAGAAAGGGCTGATATCTATCAATCAATCTTTAAAAGACATCAATAAATAAAGGATACCTTTGTGTTCCTAATTGTACATTTGAGGTGTAACTCTTCAACAAGCAGCCAAAAATATAATATTGTTTGTCCTGAAGAGGCATGCCGTGAGTGTATTGACAGGGGAAATATAATAACCCTTACCCCATTATTAATGATTATAACTTCTAACATAGCCATTATTAACCCACAAAGCTCTCCTTAACAGGACAAAACATGATGACACACAGCAATGGGTGACACATTGTAGCACTAATCATTGTACGTTTATAAAATGAAAAAAATAAAAATAAAAAATAAAATAATCGTGATATAGGCTACCAAGAGACTACCAGAATACCATAATAGAAATATTTGGGTCATACTGCTCAGCACTGATTACCATTTATTGTGAATTCACAACCTCATCAATAGGAGACCATAGACAGTTAAAGAAATGGACCAACAGATCCCGTTGCTCTGGACGGAGACCAGTGAAGGATATTAGAAGCTTTTTTCCGGCGATGGCTCAGCGTTACTGCCCAGCTTCCAACTGAGCTTGACGACGTAGATGTGATGTAAGCAACCTGTCTGAAAGCTGTAAGTCTTCTGGTAGCTGTGCCAAGAGAAATCTCAATAAATTCCTAATCTTGCAGAGACAGAGAGCATAGGTATATGTAAGGAGGTAAAATAGGCACAGGCTAATTACTGCTAACTAAAATGCTAGTTAACATTAGTAATTAAATCTAAACAGCTAATGTAAGTCAAAACTGTCTGCGAGCTGACCCTGTACTATACGGTGATTCCTCTACTGTGCGACAGTAAGTGGTTATGACACAATCGTTAGGCTATTTTTACAACAAGAAACGTGAGCTACAAGGTAATGGAGCCTTTTATACATTGTCGTGTTTCCTTAGAAATAAACGACAGACAAATCGAGTCTTTAAACGCTTAAGATGTAAAGTTATTCACTGTCGAAGTGGCGCCAAAATGAATGGCAGTCAATGGCATGCTAACAGTGGGTGATGGCTTATTAGCATTAAAATGGCGCTATAGGAGCTCCGCTTAGAGAGGAAAGGCTTACCCCCTTGCCTGAGACGGATCACATCAGCATGGGTATGAAACAATCAGCAGCATCACATCGCTAACGCTTGGGGAGAACTTAAGAGTATAAATACATTATCTTCCCCTCTTAAATAATTGCATTTTCATGACAGTATGGATTCTGACCAAACCACATTTATGTAACAGAAAGGTCTGCTCCTTTTTGTAAAAACAGGAACAACAGCTGACACCTCAGTTTTTCTCAAATACAGCAACATCAAAAAGGCTAAAAATGTACCTCCTATGTAAAGATAGTCTAGACCATACACACACACACACACACACACACACACACACACACACACCTATATTGTAGATTATTCAATGGAGGGGAAAGCTACAGTAAAACCAGGTTGGCAGCAGCCTTGTTTATAAAACTAGTTTGTGGGTAGTGGGTTTGTCTACTCTGTCGTGCCAGCTCTCTGTTTCACATGGCAGTTTCCTGTTAAACCCACGTGTGGTTTCTTTGCTGTAATCAGGAAGCTGGCAGCCCAGTGCCCAAATGACTCAAAGGGACTGTGAGCAGTACTTGGTATCTGTAGCAGAGACTCACAGATGTTTAATTATTCACAAATGGAAGAGACTTTTTCGGCAATTCCCCCATCAGGGAGCTTTCAGGTCTTTTTGTGGAATAGCAAAGTGACGCTGACAGCCACAGAAGCAACGGGGCCGAAATGTCTCAATCCCCCGGGACACCTTTAGGAAGTTGTTCACAGAGACAAACTCAAAGACGTTTATTGTATTCGACATAATCTTGTTGCCAAAAAGAAATGCAACTTTTCTAAGTCTACCTATCAAAAACAGTGTCTCCGAGTTGCTTTTTCTTTCAAAATGATGCCACTGTCACCACGGTAATGTCACATCATAGCAAGTTAGGATTCCCACCAAGGAAAACCTCCTGCTCACCCAGTAGAGGGTGAGTTTGAATCCGACCCAAAGCCCTTTACTGCATGTCGCCCCCCATCCTGTCTTTAAAGCTATCCTGTCAAGTAAAGGCCATAGAAGCCCAACAAAAAAATCTTAAAAAATAAAAAAGCAAGTTTGCAGATTTGTCATTCAATGTGAGAAAGTACCAAGAGATGCTGGCTGTGGCCGGTGGTTTTATCCACTCTACTAGTATCGTCAGGTCATCAAACATTATTTGGAGTTTTTCTTTTATTCTACAAATCATGGCTAGCCAGTGAAATAGTTATTTAAAATTGACTAGTAGTGAACTTTGCAAACTATTACCGACTGTCAGTGTTAGGCAGATGAAAACATTTCCTCCAGTTGCAGTTTTTCTCTGAGCTTCTCAATAATGGCTGAGGGGCCAGAGCAGATGGCTGATTGCTGTGAGCCAGTGCACTGTAGACGGCCTTCAAAAGTACAAAACGTAACAGCGGTGTGTGCATGGAAATACCCGGCTTTTAACTACACAACGTACAGTGGATGGCCGCATAATGAAGCCCACTTGGTCCGGCACCAATCGTATTCAGAGACGGAAACAAACAGCTTCCACCAGCTAAACACTGCGTATTGGCTGTGCCTGTTTCTCTACCAGTCAGTCAGCCTGGCAGGTTGCCAACTTTTATTTTTTCAGCTCGACAAAAAATCAGACTGTCTCGGCAAGAAGATGAAGTGGCTCGACAAATCTGGAAACCAATGTGGTGGGAGATGAAAAGAGCTCCCATGCTATTCACAGCACCAACATCTAAAGTTGTTAATAGTTTAAACCACAGCTTCATAAGCACATACCTGAAAAAACTGTCTTTATGGTGAAGCTAGTACGTAACAAAATCACAAGGTGGCCACAGTCCTGCACACCCTAGCCCTGTAATTAAATGCTTCGCTAACAGCAGATGCCTGTGTGTTGATGAGCATGACGCTGTCGCACCCGTGGGTCAATGAGCTGCTTGAACTTGAAAAACGTGTGACTCAGGCTGCTGTGGAACAGAAGGCGATAAAGCCAGGCCTTGTTATGACTCTGAATGGTGTATTACATAACCAGCATAACCCTTTATCAACAAGAACGTGATATTCTTGACCAAAAACCTCGATCTCGATATTGCTGGAATATTCTAGGGTTGACAATCGGTGCTTTAGCAAAATATCTTCACACTTAGATTTTAGATCTATAATCATCAGTAATGTGGACATAATGTCTAAGTAGTTCAAGGCAAATAATAGAACAGCTAGAACAGTCTGGTAAGTCCAGAAAAGTACATCACTTAATGTAATGCAGCCTTTAAAACCAGGAAAAGACAACACTTATACCATATTACAATATTACGATATCCAAAATACGTTGACGACAATATCTAGTCTCATATCACAATAAGTTCAGAAAAGTACATCAGTTTACTGTAATTTAGCCTTTAAAACCAGGAAAAGACAATATCCAAAATCTAAGACGATATCTAGTCTCATATCACGATATCGATATAATATTGATATATTGCCCAGCTCTACATAGCTCCATGTATGTAGACCCATTAAGAATGACAAGAAGCCTGCAACCATGACTTGTTTTTACTAGTTATATATTAACTAACTATTTTTGTGTGTAATTGTTGACTCATTTAATTAACAAACACAACACTTTTGTTCAAATACACATCCCAGGCAATCCCAGTTCATGGAGATGTCTAAAATATGCCTACAAAGCCTGACAAACAGTGACAAATCCAATTTAATTCAAATTAACTGAACCTTCACATCTGTCCAACTATATACATGTTTGGCTATTTTTCTTACCAACTGACTTTAACAATAAAAACGAGTATTGAATTGCCAGTGAACCTTTTTCACGGCAGACATTTTGACTAGTCATAGTAGGAAAAGCACAGCTGAAATTGATCACCTTGGCTCAATTCCATTAAGTGTCCCAGTGAGCTATTTCAGTGAGTCAGCATGCACAATACCAGGGCCTCTCCTAAGTGGAATGCAGCCATCACTAATGGCTTTAAATACACCTGTGCTTTTCCTACTATGACATGTCAACATGTCTAACGTGAAAAAAGTCTATTAATTTATATTTATACGTGCATAACCAAAAGGAAAGCAAAGCTTAGCAGAGAGATTAAAGAGGGCAATGAATAGCAATTGCAAAGATAAACCAACTCATTTAGCAGGACATAAAAATGAAATGCAAGTAGGATCGCTGCTGAGCACTGATGCTGTCTCGGGGTATTGGCTGAGTCTGTGCTCTTTTAAGGAAATGAGAAGATGAACAGTGCTCGTACCGCCAGACACTAGCAGCGGTGTAATGGGGTACAAACCCGGCCAACTGTACTTGCTTCACTACGGAGTTTGCATAACAGTTTTCGGTTACACTGTTTTAAAAAATAAATAAATGTTGGTGTGAGACCTTCAGAACTGTAAATATATACTTTTAAATGGGAAAAGCACATATGAATACATATTGTAAACTGTAACGTTGATTGTTGGGTTGTTTTCATCATGTCGCTGATCTTTTTTACTGTCTGTGAAACGCTAACGTTACTTATCAGAGGTACAGTGGCTAGCAAGCTAGCGTGTAAAACACCCATGGTAGCTGTCACACGGCGAATTAAATCCTGCTCTGCATAACACAATCTGACAATCCAGCACAATATGTTTATGTAACGAGAGAAACTCGGAATCAAACAGCGAAAAGGGCGTGTTAGTAAGTCTAGCTAGCTAGCAGGCTAGGTCGCTAACAAGCTAGCGATCTTAGGTGGGTGAAAACTTCCATAACACAAGCAACCAGAGACACTGGGGGGGCGACATGTCCACAGAACGAGAAAGGTGTGGGAGGTAATGCTAGGTGGATTCATAGTATGTACACGGTTCCTATTTTGAGTCTGGACCGTACAAGGAGCCTCCGTTTCAGAATTTGCAAATGAGCGGAAGTTGAGCTAAAAATAATAAGAGCAGAAGCAGCAGCGAGGCCTGGCTTTTCTCCACGTTTAACCAAGCCGGTCGACGCCATGATGCACGGAGAGAATGAGTCAAAGTGCAATATCGACATTTCGAACGTTAACGTCCCCCCTGCATCAGTTTATCTAGTGATTAAATTGGCTTCTTACCTTTTCCTCGTCGGATAGCTGCTCCTCATGATCCGCCATCTTTTCTTCCGGCACCACCAGCTTGTCAGAGCCCAGTGACGTCACCGCCTGGGTGGATTCCCAGCGTGGTCGCTTTCTTTAACTGTCTATGCTTGGTCGAGCAGCTCAGTTAAAGAAAGCTCAGCATTCATGGTTTTGATTGAGAAAACCACTGTCTGTGTGTTTTAGTGACTGTAGCTGCAGTAGTAGTGGTAGCTCTGGATAGTTCATATAAAGATCATGCTTTTTCATGACTTAGTCATTAATCAAATTATGTGTATATTGCAAAGTTAATAACTCTACTATTGGTTTTGCACAGCCATTAGATAACTCCCTGTATTTGTTATTCCTAAATGAAATTCTCTTATCTGTCATTATGGTCTTTTTCTTGTGCTGGTGTAATGCAAAACCTTCCTCCTTGGGGATCAATCAATAAATCAGAATCAAGTCTATTGCCACGTTTTCCCATACAAGGAATTTGTCTTGGTGTTTTGGTGCATAAAAATGAAAAATAGTAGAAAAAAACTGAAAGATAAAAGCACATACAGTAGCAGTCAAGAAACATGAATACAATTGAAAACAATAGGGATGGGGGACACAAAGAGGACTTTGAAAAATGGGGGTGGGGGTGGGGGGGGGTGGGGGTGGGACATGTCCCCCCTGGCCCCAGTGGAAATTACACCCTAAGTATGTCTTCTTCATCATCACAAAAATCTGGGGAAGCCCTGTGATTACCCAGAGATGCTATCACAGTGTGTATGCAATGTTTTTCACCACTAGATGGCGAGCTAACACTTTTTGTTTAACAAAGAAAAGAAAAATACTTTTCTGCTTGTAAGAGGAATGAGATCCGTTTCATTCATTCCCTTTCAGCAAAAAAAGTCAAAATGTAACTTAATACTCAATACTGACCTTAGCAACACTGAGACAGAGGGAGGGTGAGACAGAAAGAGAGTTTTGTTTAATGTTATTACAGATGGTAAAATGACTGTTAGCTTTAGGAGGTTCACATAATTCATTTTAAGGAAGTCTGGTATAGGTTAAAAGGACTGTTTTTTTATTTTTATTGTCTATTTCATCTTCCTGATCCATGCAGTATGACACGTCTATGTGCAGAAGTACACTAACCTAATTCTAATCTGGATGTCCATATCAGTATTTGTTGCATTCAGTTGTGGAGGAACCTTTATATATTTTTTTCTTCTGGTGCGCATAAGATAGGCTACTCTCCCGAGGGGGATCAGCCCTATGTTCCCACAACCTAATGTTCCCACAACCTTATGTTCCTACATTTCTAAGAAATGCATGAGGAACTAATCTGAGTAGCTGTCAGAATGGCTGCCGAGGAGGAGGTAATCATCTTCCTGAAAACGCAACAAAATGTACATGATATTGTCATCAGCAAACTTCAAGATGATAAGGCAACTGTTAACTGATGATTTCATGCTGTGAATGGGAAATATTAACTTTGGCCCCATAACACTAGCCTTGGATTGGTTTCTGGTGTGCACAAGATACTTTTGCGTATGCACCAGAAAGTTGCTCATGTGCATCAGAAAGTATCTGGTGAACACTAGAAAGTATCTTGCACGCACCACAACGTTTCTTGTAATCACAAGAAAGAAAAAGAAAAAGTCATGTCATGTCCGCTTAGGGACTCCGTATCTCTCAGATCATTTACTCGGGTGAAAATACAGTAGTAATAGGGCCTAGGGCTGGTCGATAGGGAGAAAATCAGATATTGCGATATTCTTGACCAAAAACCTCAATATTGATATAGTGGCAATAGGGTTGACAATTGGTGCTTTAACAAAATATCTTCACACTTAGATTTTAGATAAATAATCATCAGTAATGTGGACATAATGTCTAAGCGGGGAAGGCTAATAATAGAACAGCTAGAACAGTCTGGTAAGTTCAGAAAAGTCACTTAATCACTTAATGTAATGCAGCCTTTAAAACCAGGAAAAGACAACACTTATGCCATATTACAATATTACGATATCTAAAATACGATGACGACGATATCTAGTCTTATATCACAATATCAATACAATATTGATATATTGCCCAGCCCTAAAAGGGTCTACCAATGGGAATACAATTCTCTATTTTAATGCCTGAATGCATCTCTACTTTAACATTACTGACATGCCTACGGGTACATCACAGCAACCTTTTGCTTTCTGTTTTTCTAGCGAGGTTGTTATTCACAGCTAGATTTGTGAGGTAAGGTTAAGTTACACCCTCATTGAGCTTCAAAATGAACCCTTCAAACTAAATCGCTGCCTGACGGCTACGTACTTCCCCAATGCTGTGCCCTTTCCCCATCTCTGTAATTCATACCTCCTTTATAAGAATTAGTCTTCACGCGATGCCAACACTGTATCCCTGTGTTTGTTTAGGTGGGGTCAATGTGGTACTCATGTTGCCACTGTACTATACAGTGTCTTATAACAAGCCTGACTCTGTCCATCCTTCACCTTCTCTTTAATCAATGTGCCATTACTGTATCTATCATAACAAATCTGAAATATGTCCAATCTTTTCAAAATTCTTGTTACAAAGTGCTTCACAAAACAGCAAAAATAAAAACAGACCAGCAAAAAACAAATCAGGATTTTCAAAAACAAACAAATACAAAGTATGTGGTGTGTAAAAATTTGTACAATGTAGCATGAGAAGGAAAAACACCTTTTCAATGAAAAAAAGAGGTTCAAGCTCTTCAAGCTCAGGCTCTTCAATATAAGTATGTTTTAAGAAGAAACTTAAAGGACATTGTAGTATTTGTTTCTCACTTGCTTCTCACTATGCTAGACATCATAGATATCTTGTGCTTTTCACATAGAAACTTAAATTATGATTGATGAAGCCCAGAATGATCACAGAGTGTTCATGTCCCTTCTTAGTGAGGCTCCTCCAACGGCACCAGTGGCTGGATTGTTGTGCTGCCCCGGATTTAGGAGGATGAGGCATGCTGGGGGATCAAACCAAGAGGTTTTAAAAGCCCTGTAATCTGCCTCGAACTTGAATGGCCTGCAGTGCCGCCATTGTTGTCAACACTGGAGCCACTCATCACCTCTGGGGACCAAAGGGGGCGTTGAGAACTCAGTTTCTCTGCTCCTGAAAAGGGGGCCACTCTGTGACTCACCCTCAGCCACTGGTTAGTCACCTTGGATACTCATTACATGGTTCCCACTTGGACAATAATCAACCAGCAGACTCAAAAGACACTAAAAGGTTGAGGTATTAAAGATGCAGAATGATGAAGTGTTAAGATAAAAAAAAAGCAGCACCTTTGTGTGTGAGTATCATTTTGGTTATACCACGCTGAGGGATTGTGTCTCTCTCTGTTCTCCAGCTATCCGAGTATCAGTGTGAGAAATGTCTTCTTGGCAGTGCATGAAAGTAGAAGGAGGCAGCACCATGGGGACGAGTGAGACGGTATTTCCACACCTCCTGACAGTATCTGGTGTAGTCTGCTTTGTGCCAGTTCAATAGCTGCTGTGTTGAAATGCGGACAGCAGCTAAGGCAGATGGATGAGGGTTTGCACAGTTTAGCTAAACCAGGGGTTTAAACTGTGCAGGTAGGAACATCTGGGTGAGGTCAGGATGGGGTTTTTGGTCAGATGATACATGCAAGCTGTTTTGTTAAGTTAAGTTTAGATGCTCTGTAGGCATAGCAATGTCGGTCTGTTGGTCACTCGGTCCACCACTTGCGTCCAGACTAAAATATATAAACATATAAACTATTAATTGTCATGGAGTTTTATGCATACAGCCATGATCCCCAGAGGGTATCCAACTGACTTTTTCTGTATGGATTTTTCTGTATGTCACCGGCTATGTGTTTAAATAAAAGGGCTTGAACTTCTTTCAGGCTGAATCTATTGAGACCCGGTGGTTTACAAAAATACCACTTCCACCTCCAACCCTCCTAATGGCCTTGTGGGACTTTGGTGCCCCACTAAGCCACAGATATGGGCTTTCAACGCCAGTCTGGCTGTGATCACACTCCCCTGGAATTCTTCGGTACACCAACACTCCCAGTCCTGATTATCGGCCCTTTCACAGCGATTACATTTTTGTCTGAGTGATTCCAGACTGGTTAGTCAATGAGAAATAGGAGAATACAAGTTTACATTTCTAGATTAAGTACTCAGACACTCGCGGCACAATGAAATGATGAATGAATGAATGAAATGATGTTTAATGCTAAATTCCTCCTGTGCCCCATATTGCATGTGTTAGGTTTCTCCTCTCACCTATAAGAAGCAAAAGTCTGTCAGCAGGGGAAAAAGAAATGTATTAGAAAAACATTTTCTCAACTCATCTCTGGAATGAACATCCTCAGCCAATAAGCCTGTACAGAAAGTCTGAATTTAAGGGGTGCTCACCATAAAGTACCTGGACCAAATGTTGAATTGTGGATTTTGGCCTCACTCACACATGCACGCACACACACTTTGCAGCTGAAGGTGAAAAATGTGAGAAATAGCTCACATTTGATTTGTTGAAAGTAGAAACAGGTCTGTGTTTGATAAATAGTGTCTACGGAGGAAAGAAGAAATCTACACCAAAGTGAGATGTTCATCAACTCGCAAACGCACGTTGGGATGATTCATTGTAGGGAAAACATAGAAATCATGTTATTTTTTCACAGAACGGCCGACTCCAGCCTTTGGTTGCAGCGCTTGAATCTGCTTGACGTTCTATTACGTTTGAAATAAATCGACATAAACATAATATTTTCTAACATGTTCATGAAAGAAGAACCCTGTGTGTCTTAACACAGAATGCCTGTACCAGATCACAAACTTCAGAAAAGCATACATTATTTATCCTTAAATGTTATATATTTTATGAAATGTGTAGCTTTAGATCTTCAAAAGGAAATTTCTTCCAGTTTTTGCAGGGCCACAGGAGGTAGTATAGGAAAACATATTGTATTAGAATAAAATGCCTTGTAGCCCTGGGATTGGCCTTGTTCCCTACAAGCTACACTTCTTGCTCCAGATCTTTCCATAATAGTTCAGTCATCAGAACAGTGGGAAAACCAATGCACTTTTTTCTTTAAGTTTATTTTTTAGGCATTTATGATACTATTTTGATAGTACAGCTGAAGACATGAAAGGGGAGAATGACATGCAGCAAAGGGCCGCAGGTCGGAGTCGAACCCTTGCCCGCTGCGTCGAGGAGTAAACCTCTATATATGGACACCTGCTCTACTAACTGACCTATCCGGACGCCCAAAAACAAGGCACTCTTGTTGAAGGAAAACGTTATAACGCTATTATTGATGAGGGTAATGCATAGCAAAGAGTAAAAAATACACACCCAACAGTCAGTGAGGTTCAAATGTGATCATTAAAAGCATTTGATACATTGTAAATCAAATACTTTCAATCATCTCGTTTGAACATCACTGCACTATTATGGAAAAAGTTGGCAATGTGAAGCTCAGTGTAAATTCTTTCAGGGAGTCTTCTATAACGTTATCAAATCTCTACTGAACTGATCAGCTGTTTCTAGGCATTCACTTTTTGGTTAAACCAATCAGAAGCCGCAATGTATTTCACGAGCCAATCACAGCATGACATCCCAGCTTTAAAACCGTTTCTCTCCTCTGCGGTTCCCCTTCCCCTTCCACCTCTTTCCACCTCTTTGTGCATTTCATATTTTGCACATGTAGCTTACAAATAAGTCTTTGCATATCTGCAACAATCCATCCATCCATCTTCATCCGCTTATCCGGAGTCGGGTTGCGGGGGCAGCAGCTCCAGTAAGGAGCCACCTGAGCCACATCAACCAGCTCCAACTGGGGGATCCCGAGGCGTTCCCAGGCCAGGTTGGAGATATTATCTCTCCACCTAGTCCTGGGTCTTCCCCGAGGCCTCCTCCCAGCTGGACGTGCCTGGAACACCTCCCTAGGGAGGCGCCCAGGAGGCATCCTTACCAGATGCCCGAACCACCTCAACTGGCTCCTTTCGATATCTGCAACAAAGTGACAACAAATGAGATTTTTAAATGGCATCCCAAACTGTTTATAAGTTTTATAAGGGTGAAAAATGAATCATCATACTCAATTACATTTCTCTAGTGCTCCTGGTTCCACTTTTTGTTCTTTTTACCCCAGGTTATGTGTTTCTGTGTGCTTCAGTTGCACAGAAGGGGTTATTAAATGGCAGCCCTGCCATAAATTCAGGCTTCGTGAAGTTCACGTTGCTACGTTTTTATGGTTCACAGAGGAGCTGATTCCAGTGTGTCATGATTAGTGAGGCTTCTGTGACATTTAGAAATACCTTTGCTAGCTGTCTATCATATCTGTCAGTGAGCTTTAATTTGCAACTACAGTTTTTTTTTTTGCAGTTTATGTGACTTATGCACCTGGAGATAGACATAGGCTTTTCCACTCCAAGACAATTTCAGATTTTGATCCAACAAGAATTGTAGTTAGAGCAATTCAGACTTACTTTGGCCAATTGAAAGAGAAAAAGTTCTACAGTACTTGGAAAATAATAAGCAAAATAAAGCAGGTGCTCCTGAAATGGAAGGAGAAAAGATTGAGAAAAGAATTTCTTCCTGGCTCGCGGACACTGACGTTTGCCTTTTTGGAACTCTAGAATTCAACCCTTGATGTTTTATGAACTCGCACATCATATCAAGTACTAATTGTAATGTTTTACAACTGATAAATGCTGCGATTCAGCAGCCAATCTATGACTCACTGTTGCAGCTGCAGTGCAACAATACTTCAAAGTTACAGTACTTCTCTTTCATGTGGTGTTCCCATTATTTTGTCCAGCACACATATTCTGGATGAAGTGTCCATGAAGGTTCAGAAACAATGCAGAATCAATAGGGGGCGCCAACTATCCAAAAACAAGCCAACCTGCAGTGGCATTAATGTTTTATCCTGATAGATTCAGTAGTAACTAAACTATGACATATCTGATGGGAATCCTTAATGAAGGCTACCGAGGTTTCTGAGGTGTGTGTGTGTTTGTTTGGGGGGGGGGGGGTGATAGGCATACTTTACCACTCTGTGCCATCTACCTCCCTGGTCTCTCATTGGCCAAAACCCATTAACAGTTTAATGAGAATGTGAGTTGACTCAGCTGGCCAGAATGGTACTGACTGTCTGCTTTATCAGATGATAAGGTTGTGTGTGTGTGTGTGTGTGTGTGTGTGTGTGTGTGTGTGTGTGTGTGTGTGTGTGTGTGTGTGTGTGTGTGTGTTCTACAATGATACTCACCCAAGATCTTTCAAGTATCAACCCCCCTCCTTTTTCTTGCTCAAACTGAGGCTGTAAGTTTCCTCCATCACAGAGAGCATTGAAAAGTATCATCATAAATTCATGTCAATTATAACTAATTAATAGATGATGCCAAGTTTTAGTTGGAGAATTTTTATTTTTATATGTAAACTAAACCATATAAAAGTACAGAAATATATCAAACGTACATATATATTGGATTGTGACACTGGATTATTAATGCTGAGTGAATGCGTCAGCAGCTTTTTATTGTTGTTGGAGCTGGTCGAGGTAAAGCACACTATAACTAGTTAAAGGGGAACTCCACAAACTTTTTGCATTGAGTTCAGTTTACTCATCACGAGGAGTAGATACGCCGCCTGTGAAAACAGCTGCATGATGTCTTCTGTGTCTCTGGAGGGAGCTTTGCACAATGTTCATCATCACAGTTAGTATCTCACTTTCTAATTACTAATTTAAAGTACTTCATGACAGAAAGCCTTTGTTACAAAACAGAAATTGTGGATTTTAAATGATGTTGACATTCATCTGCCAAGGGGGGGGGGGGGGGGGCGTCTATCAGAAGACGTTTTGAGTTGGATTATGGGAAATGTAAGACAAAATGTGCTTGATCCATAGAGACTAAAAGTCAGGAATTTGTTTTTTAAGATAATTTTTTGGGAATTGTAAGCCTTTAATGACAGGACAGCTGAAGACATAAATGGGGGGACTAACACGCAGCAAAGGGCCGCAGCTCGGAGTCAAACCCAGGCCCGCTGCGTCGAGGAGTAAACCTCTATATATGGGCGCCCGGTCTACCAGCTGAGCCATCGGGGTGTCCAAGTCAGAAATCTGATTTTTGACAATCCTTTGTGTCTCTCAATTCCCTTTTCGACATATTAAAATATCCAAAGTAACTAGTTACTACAGCTGTCAGATGAAAGTAGTGAAATACATATTTCCCTAAAGCAGTTTGTTGAAATCTGTTGATAAGTGACTGAATTCAATGTGTTCTTCAATCAAAACTAGAAAGGTTTAACAGCCACCTTTTTGACATTGAAAAACATTTTTTTTGTGGACAATCTCTTTAATATGATATGTGTGTGCATACTGTACATGCAAGTGTGTAGTCCATGTGTGTGTTCGGGTTTAGCAGCCCCTCTGACACACATACCAATGCTGCCGAATCACCTGATGACTCGCACAACAACCTGCATCCTGTTTAACTTTTTACTGTACCCATCAACAGCACCTGTCCTCTCTTGTGTGGCCATGTTTTTAGCATGGATCACTGTCACCAGGGAGACAGGCAAACAGACGGACACCCAAAAACAAACGGACACAGGTAGAGAATGGGGGGGCGGGAAGAATTCAAGGCTGCTGGTGTTGACTGTAGAGAAGATTAGAAACAGGGAGTGGAGAGGCTGACGTGAGACTGTTAATGTTTCATTATATTTATTTAAATCATTATTTTGGTATTAGCTACCTTTTCAATTACAATAGTGTTTCTTTAAGTTTTCATGTCGTATCGTGTGTCTTGCACTGCATATTTAACACAGAAGCATTGTTGATACATGTAGATACCATACACTGTGTAAAACTGGTAAAAACACAATTTTAGGCAATAAAGTGACTTAATTTCTAACTTTATAAAGAAATATAAATACCTTTTGTGTCACACATGCATACAAAAGATTGCATTTACTTCATGAAAAACATTTTTTAGTCGTCATAATAGTATTAGACACCTTTTAAATCATAATGTTGTTTCTTTAAAGGTAGCCTGCAACATGTATTTAATTACTTTGTGGTAATGTCTAAAGTTCTACCATGGACTTTGTAACATTTCTTTGTGGTTACCTTGTTTCAAGCCATTGTAGTGTTGTATAGAAAGCCTGCAGGAAGACTCGATTTGTGCCAGTTCTCATTAATATTCAACAAGCTAAGCTGCTTGACTCTGATTGGCTAACAGCTAGCCAATGAGAGCCTGGCTATCAGTATCCTTTACCCAGAGCAACTGGGCGAGCTCATGAATAGTAATGAGCTCAGGCAACATGACGTCAGACTGACCAGCTGTTGTGATTGGCTGATTTCTCCTCTTATTTCTTTCAGTGGTTAGAGCTGACGGAGGAGGTAGCAGTTCATTTCATATTCACAATATAGCACAAACACATATGGACCTAACATATTTCGAATAATGCAAGTAAAAATGGTTTTGTGTGGCGGGGCACCTTTAAGCTTTCCTGAATCATGTCTTTTAGAATAATTCTTATAAAAAGTGACCACTAAAAACACTTAAGAAGTCAGTCTTGCATTGCATTTTTAACACAAATGTATTGTTGATAAGTAGTGTAGAAATCACAGATTGCAGTGACATAATTTTAGTTATTAAAGTTATTAAATGCCACTGATTTTGTTAAGAAATATAAATGCCTTTTGTATCACACATGCGTACAAAAGGCTTTACTGTGTCAAAACACACTCTTAAACGTCTGATCGGAGGACACCAGTAGCACTGGGGGCGGCTGAGCGAAGGACTGAGAGTGAAGGGGGTGAAAGACAAGACAAGCCTGGTGTGGCAGGCGAGATGGATGCTTGGAGTGAGATGCAAAGACAGACATGCCTCATGCTCATGTTAACCGGGGCTTAACATGGCTTTCACTGGGATCATTTAAGCCTGGGGGCAAAGATACTTTAGCAAGGTGGTACATAACTACTAATCTGACGGCCGGGTTGTCCTGATAGTCTGGAAAATTCCACCACAGCCTACTTAACCCTTGTGTTGTCTTCCCTTCAAAATTGAAAATCAACACTTTTGTTGACGCTTTTTAATTAATGTGTTTAACTTTTTGTTACGTTTTTGTCCTTTTTTTCAACACCTTTTTCAATGTTTGTCACTTTTTTGACATTTAACACGACGTAACACTAACTTATTAAATCTAGTTTTACAGGTATTTTTGGAATTTATGGTCAAACAACCTCATTTTTAGGAGATTTTACTCACTGTTTAAGTTAGAAAAGCAGAAATTAGGAATTATTTAGACTAAACTTAAAGGAATGGATGTTGATGGATAATCACAGACTGGAATATGTCAACTTTTACTCAATACTATTTCAAAACACTTCCATTTTGCTTTTCAAATGCTGTAAAATGAAATAAAATTAAAATGAAATAAAATTAATTAATTAAAATTAATGAAAGTAGAGATTTGTACTTGGCAAAGAGCATTGTGTGCAATCTATCATGTTATTTTGGGGAATTAAAAAGAACATTGATATAGGACAACGGGTCAATTTCACCCGAGGACGACATGAGGGTTAACTACTTCTGTTTCTCTCAGCCTAGTCTCGCTTTGCCCGGACCTTCCTCCACAGCGCTAGTCCACACAGAATTCCCGGGATGGGAGAGAAACGTGCTCTGGTTTATTGGTAGTGCTTTAAACCAATCAATATCATCATGGGTGGCCCTAAGCGCCGGACGGAGCCCCGGTGCCTCTGTTTAATAGCCTCGGAAGGAACTTGTTTTGGTGGAAAGTGTGAAGGTTCAAAAGTAGTTTAATTCGTGCAAGAGAAAACTCACATTGGACAGATAGTCTAGCTAGCTGTCTGGATTTACCCTGCAGAGATCTGAGGACCAGGTAACCATAGTCCTCATAATTCCACTGGAGTTTAAAAGTACAACACAAACAAAGAGGAAGGAATCATCGGCATCCAGCAGAATTTCCTGCGGCACCGGAGCAATCCCAGAAGTGGAACGTCGTGGATATAGACTACGTTACAACAGGAGATTCTCCTCTTCTTATCAAAGGAGACACTGTGGGCCACACCTTCTACTGTGTATTGCTGCAGGCGGTATAAGACATGTAGGCTTCTCTGGAATTAAGAAATTAATTAATTTCCTCGCAGTCATACCCATATATTTTGGATTGTGTACTGTGGAGGATTTGAAAGGGCTCATGAAATTTAACATGAAGTGCTTCCCCCTTTCTTATCTTCTTGCCTACTTGTTCTATTTATCTAGAAATATAATTTTTCACTAAACACATTATGTTTTCTTCAGTATTAAATTCATTTTCCTAGCACTTTATTCTAGTCATGGGGAAACACTGAGATCCTATGCCTTGCCCTCTTAAATTTTGGCCAATTGCAATGTTTTGGGTACATTGTATTTTCATTATATTGTTCAATTATTGCTCTTTGAGATCCAAACTTTAGCTAAAAGCACTCTTAAACACCAATGTCCAATCAACCATTTTTTCAACTTTCTTTTGGATTTGTGCCATAAATGAGCCATAGACCCTGTTGGCTCACAATGTGGAAAAACTGACATCTGCAAATGCATCTCATTTAAATATATTTTTTGTTTGGCGTTTTAAGCCTTTATTTGTGACAGGACAGCTTAGACATGAAAGGGTAGAGAGCGGGGGAATGACATCCAGCAAAGGGCCACAAGTCGAATCAAACCCATGGCCGCTGCATTGAGGACTGAACCTCTGTATTTGGGTGTGCGCTCTACCAGGTGAGCTACCCCTAATTGTAATTTTTCTCCTTTTCATGTGGTCTTGATTTATTGATGCTAACATGGTAAATGTAGCAACTTTAAAATCTCTAGTTTTAGGAGGATTAGTGGCGCCAGAGAGACCAGAGAGTCCAGTCTCTTCAGAGTAGAAATGTATTCGAATGTGTTCTCTCATTTTTTATAGACATGCTTGAAACACCCATATCCAATCAATCATTTTCAACCTTTTTTTTTAAGAACAATAGAAATATGATTTGTGCCATTAAGCATTAACATTTGTACCATAAAAGGAGCCATACATCCTGTTGGCACAATGTGAAAAATTGATTTTAAAGCTGTCTAATTTTGTCTTTTATCTTCTCCTTTTAACCTGTCACACAAAAGCATCAGGGTCCAGTCTTTCAAGAGTAGAAATGTGTTCAGATATAACGCTAAAAGCCTGCATTCTCTCATTTATCTACAGACAAGGATCTTTACAAATGTTTTGGGTTGCCCAGCAACTGCAAAAGGACAACCTGACCTGAAAGCCACGGTCACGGCTCAGCTTAACAGAGGGAGGGGGAAAGTCTAGACCGCAGTACTTACAGGGACCAGAAGAAATGAGGGGGGCTGGAGGTGAAGGGTCAGAGGTCGCCACCAACAGTGGGAAGAAAATGCAAGGACTGTGTGCTCAACATGTTGTAAAGACCAACCAGTTGAAAAAGTATTCAGCTCCTTTACTTAAGTAAAAGTACTAATACCACCCTCTAAAAATACTCTGTTACAAGTAAAAGTCCTGCACTGAAGATGTTACTTTAATTAACGTATGTGTCATCAGAGAAATGTACTTAAAAGTATTAAAAGTATGAGGAAGCGATTCAAACTGTTTAATGGTCTAATCATTTTAGCTGGACCTGTAGGCTGTTCAATTGTTGGGTAGTTTAATTTATAATACATCATATCTTACTACATGTGTTTTTTCATTGTTTGCAAAAATCAACTTGTAAAGTAACTAAAGCTGTCAGATGACGGTAGTGGAGTAAAAATTGCAATATTGTTTTCTGAAATGCAGTGGAGTAGAAGTAGAAAGTGGCACGCAAAGAGTAAAGTACCTCAAATTTGTACTCAAGTACTTGAGTAAATGTACTCAGTTATATTCCACCACCGCCCAAAGCCTACATCAGCGCCTGATTCCATCTACAGTCACGTTGTTCATTGTAAAACGGAGGCATTTTCGACTAAGTGGCTGCTGCACATCGATTGCACAACATTAAGTACAGTATGATGCAGGAACAAACTATGTGAGCAGATAGTAATTTACACAAGGGGTACTTGTAATTAAAGTTACATACTGTACAGCCGTGCTGTATGCTTTGCCTCCAGGGCAGGTTTGAGCTGCTTGTATAGTAAAACAAAAGACAAAAAGAAAGTTATAGCTCTGATAGTATAGCTTTATTAGACTGACAAAAGTTGATTTGACGTTACATAGGAACATGTACCTTCAGGATTTTTTTTTTATGTACAACAAAATCTTACATACGCACACACAGAACCAACAGTGTTAAGCACATAGTGGTGGAGAATCACACGATCAAAGAGACAGCAGTCTCTGGGTATCATGCGGGGTGTGAGGTGGCTCCGGTTTGTTCAACTCTACGTTCTTGACTGCGCGGTGATGTAGTGGTCGAGAACGTGTTTTATCATCAGATGCGTGCTGCTCACCCACACAGATCCCCAATGGTCCCTTCTCTTTATTTACAAAATGGCAGTGGTTTTGTCTAGAAAACAAAAAGATTGATTAGGTGGTTTTGTTCAGCTGTTCGTGGCACTATTCACTCACCACCGGTCTTAAAGCAGAGGCTCATCATCAATACAAAAATATAGTACAGCAATTTTCTTGTCATAGCAAACATTCATACCTGTCCGTCAATGGCCCAGTCACATCAGCAGCCATTCAGATAAAATGATAAAAACATAATCTACACAAAGCAAACATAAAAGAGGGGGCACAAACCTCAGCAGTGGTTTGCAAGATTTAGCACATTTGCAACTGATTTGCATCACAGCTAACCGCTTGGTAAATCACGCTCATGTGTTCTAGAATAGTTTTGTTTCTATTGTTGAAAGCAGCCATTAGTTTCCATTTGTTTCTGTACAATATGAGAACTCTTGAACGTTGCTTGAGTTGTGCAATTCATCAAAGTACATCACATAAGAAATGCCCTGAAGCAAGCAGACGTTTTATTTTTTTATGACTATTTTCTGGGCATTTTTAAGTTGACTGTGATGGATTACACAACTCAAGCGAGAATCTGAATTTGGTTCTGTGCAGTAACGAAGGGAAGCCAGTGGCTGCCTGGAACGCAACAAAACCGGCATTAGCACGCTTTGGAAAATGGTCAACCACAGTGCAAATTGTACATGAGTTGTGTTTAAGAAGCTGAATCTTGCAAACAAACCGGTGCGGCCTTTTACATTAAAATACTTCTTCATAATGACATCATAAAGTTACAGTGGTATACAGCTGTCACATTATAGTCACATAACAACACACTCCTGGTTTGAAGAACACAAGGACCCTTTGAGGTAAAAACGTTGACATGAAACTCTCAGTGAAATCTTTATGGGACAACAAGCCCTTTGCTGGAATTTTGATCCCAAGTTATTTAGTTATTAAAATGTTTAAGAGGATTTTTTAGGTCTCTGGGAACAAGAGCCAGACCGATATCAGACCAGCTGATTTATGTTATATATTTCCCTACTAATATCGGTATTGTCATTTTTTAATTGGACTTTACGTTTCATATCTCAAGTTTGTATTTGTATACATTTTATTTATCAGAATTGTATTATATTTTTATGTTCCTCTGTTTTGTTGTGACAATAAAACAACCAAGTTTACTTTTAAATTGCATTATCGTATTATTTTATTGAGGACTACAAATAACTAATGTCTGTTTATGTTTTGATTTGTTTTTAATATATATCGGCCAATACATAAGAATATCGGATTTTAAATCACCAAATATTTGTATTGATATCTACCTTAACCCTTGTGTTGTCCTCGGGTCCATTTGACCCGTTTCAATGTGTTTTATATCAGAAATATTAGATTTCTTTCAACCAAATTGCCCAATAATAAAATGGATGATTCCATACAACATTCTTCAGGTAAAAATTAATGATTACTTTCATTGAATTTTTTGGGTGTTTTATTTAATGTATTTGAATTCTTTTGTATTTTTTTAATGGTTTCGTAACAGTATCCGGACTAAACTTTTACATCTACCTTCTGTGATCCACTCAACATCCTCAGATCTTAACTATTAGTCAAAATAATTCATAATTTCTGTCTTGTTAACTAAAACGTATGTATAATTTGATATAAATGAAGTTTGTTGACCATGAATTCCAAGAATAAGTGTAAAACCTGTTATTAAACCAGCTCAGGTTTTAAAAAAGCACCAAAAGCTGGAAAAAGGGAGAAATAAATCAGAAAACAAACCCAACAAAAACATCGGAAAACCACAAAAAAAAATTCAATTTTGACCTGGAAGGGCAAGTTCATGGTTAACATGAAGACAACACAAGGGTTAAAAATCCTTTATCGGTCGGGCTCTGCTGAACCCTCATGTTCTCTGCCAATAAAATGTATAATATATACGAAACAGAGACAAAATCTGACATACGTACAGTCAGCCAAAAAAATAAACTGGACATAGTTCTTATTTGTTCTCCTTCTTTCCAAAAACAAGCCCTCAAAGCTTTCAGACGTGTGCATGTTGTCAGAGTTGTACTGTTTTGACTGATGGGACGTTTCAGGTTTTAAAGAAAAGAGGAGAGGGTGCTTCTGACCCTTTGCACTCAGAAACATCTGGGCATTTCACACAGGTGAGTCACAACGAGACTGCCAGACATTTTTTCCCCCCCAAGCACATCAAAAGCTAATTGTCCAAATGTAATTACACAAATAAAAGCATCCAGTGAACTGCACGCAGGCAGCAGGGGGTTTTTCTTTCCCACATCCCACCTTACACCTACACTGATGTTCCCCTGTTACCTTCCAACCATTATCGACCTCCACAGTGCCTTGGTATACTTAACCCGAGGCGCCGCAATCTATCAAAGCAGCCGGCGTTCTCTCTTGAGCACGGGCGCTGGAGGTGTGACATTTTCTATATGACACAATACATGGCCATTTGTCAAACATTCACATTACAGAGAGGGAAAAAGGTCTGAGCCACATCCGCGTATCGGAGCACATGCCACCCAGAGAGGAGCAGACGCAGAAAATCTATCCTCTCCCTGTGTGGGTACAGCAGTCAACCAGATTTTGTTTGGGTTGTTTGATGAATAGCATTGTGCTTGCTTGACAGTGGCTTTGTCCCGCTGGGACACTTTGAGGAGGAGATCCTGTGTTGTAATTGTCATGTAGAGGACGCAGGATGGCCGATCTCCTGCTCCTTGGGGGTCGATAAAAGGCCAGAAAAGTCCATAAGGTCAGCCCTATAGTTCATGGAGAACCCTGTTGTCTGGCGATGCTTTGAAAGGGTCAAAGGTTAGACGATCTATGTACATTGAGTGAACAGTCAAAGCTCTCAAAACTCTGCTCTGTTTTGTGTCCCCCCCCCCCTCACCATACAGCGTCCAGTGTTTGGCAAGTGCATACAGTAGTTCTTCATCGCCTCACTGCTTTCTTCCTTGCTCCTTTTAGTGTCTCAAATTCTGAGTCTTTTTCCACCTTCATTCCATTTTCTCTCTCTCTCAGGTGCAGCAGTCTCGCTCCACGTGGCAAAAGAAGGGGGACATGGTTGGCAGGGACGTGGAGGTGGAGGGGTCGGACGAGGAAGACGAAAAGGAGGAAGCGACGGTGGTGGTGGTGTCAGTGTCGGTGGAGTAGGCGAGGAGCGAGGGGTAAGGGCTCATCTTCTCGATGTTGACGTAGGTGGTGTTGAGCAGGACGTAGTGCTCCCCGCTGAAGCTGGAGAAGATGGTGGAGATACGGGACACCAGCTCGTGGAAGGAGGGCCGCCGCTCGGGCTTCGGATGCCAGCACTCGATCATCAGCGTGTAGCTGCAGGGAGAGGGAAGGAGAGGAAATTAAAAAAATTACTGAATATCTTTTGGTTTGGGACTATTTTTTAATGAGTGGTCTGGGACACTCAAGGAAATTGCAGTTTAGTAATCCATCTCCCTGCCAGTACGGCGTGTGTTAATAAATGAAATACATTGGGTTCAATGTACCCAGACATAAAAACAAAAATACATTTTAAAGCTCACTGCAATACCGTGAAACCTGATATTTTTGCTGAAGGTTATCATACCGTCAGAATCATATGCCTGCATGCCTACAAAAAACATTACCTCGGACTCTGGGGAATAGTGTTTTACTACTTTATTCTCATTTTATAGACTAAACAATTAATTCAAAACAATTCAATTCGAGTTATCTCAAGACACTTTACAGACAGAGTAGGTCTAGACCAAACTCTATAATTTATAAAGTATAAAGTCCCAACAATTCCAGTAATTCCCCCAGGAGAAAGCACAGGCTCTTGGTGGGCGGTGTGTGACGGGGCCGGTTGGGGGTGTGATGAACAGTGGCAATAACAGTCACAATAAAGATAATGGTTGAGTGACTGTTGTAGTATTAGTAAAAATCAGTGAATAAAAAAAGATAAGTACACAGATAAGTAGTCCTAACTAGGGCAGCAAAGACAAAGAAATTAGAAACTATTATATTAAATGAATATTTTGATGATTGATAAATCGGTTTGAGTTGTTTTTTTCAATGAAAAAATAGTAAAAGAAAACTTGTTTATCCACTCCTGCGGGACGGTAAACGGAATATCTTTGAGGTGTGGACAAAACGAGACATTTGAGGACGTCAGCTTAGGCTTTGGGAAACACCGATTTACATTTTTTCTTACATTTTCTGATATTTTACCGACGAAGCATCTAACCGATTGTTCGAGAAAACAATTGACAGATTCATCGAAAATAAAAAAAATGGTTAGTTGTAACCTCTGGCTAACTGACTAGTAATTATGGAACGTTTTCATTTACCTTCAATTTGCACAATTCATATAGTGTTTTCCTCTTGATGGGTTTCACTGTTATGGTCTATAGGAGATTATGTTGTTTGTTTTTGTTTGCCTGTTTTTATTATGGTGAAAAAAAAATACTGGCCAGATTTTCATGAAACTAGAAGCATGAGCCGAGGTAGAAGCTGTTTCATTTAGGAGCAGATCCAAATCACGGGCAAATACACAAACTATTTTTCTCTTTTGTTAACATTGTCAGCCCGGTGCTGGATTGGTGCAGATTGTGCTGCATTCATGTGATGTTGAAATAATCAGAAAAAAATGAGTTCCCGACTCAGAAAATTCCCACTGCATTACCATTGTGAGTAAGGGTCTTGTCAGAGATTCGCGCTCTCCGAGTGCCCTTCTATTTTCTTCTATTTTCTTCTTTTTTCTTCTATTTTCATATGCTGTTTCACTTATGACATGTTTTGACATATCGTTTTTCAGTTTTATTGTTTAGACTCCTGAAGCAGCATAAAGTTATGCATTTCCTCTCTCAGAGATTTTCTTCCATGAAACAATAAATCATCTATTAGCCACTATTTGAACCTGGAAACTTAAGAAGCAACGTTATGTTTTTAACTATATCAGAAGGGTTTCATTATTACATTCTACAATAGCAACTAATAGTTAATTTCATCACTCAGCAGTCAAACAGTCAGGGAATTTAGTCCTCCCTGACACGTGTGAAATGGACTTGCAACTGATCATTATTTCAACGTGTCTCAAAGATAACTTTCACACCAACAATGAATCATGTTTTATCAAAACTCTTCACCCTGTCAGAAGTCGACGTCTCTCTTATTGCCATTATTATTTTTGTTTTCCTGACTTGCCACCCTATCATTGTTAAAAATTAAGAAAAATGGCCCCCATTACGACAGGTCCAAGGTATCTGCCAGCGACCGCTATCACCAAAACACCCTGTGAATGATCGGGAGTGAAGAATTGCGGGAATGTTTGCAGAAGTGCATCACCCCCCTGATGTCTCTATTTAATTTACAGCTTGGGCCTCTACCTCCCTCACCTGAACACTCCCACTCACCTCTAATTTCCACACACACTATATAGACATGCAGTGAGTACTCATGATGTTATCTGCACCTTATGAGATCACACTTGGCGTTCTTTTCACTTCACTCGCCAGTGGGTCGGAGTTTTAATGGATAGGGACGAATCAGTGAGTAAGCGATGTGTGGATGTGTGAGCCGTACTGACGCTGAAATACTTTCCTGTGATTTGATGGGACATTTTCTATAGATAACTGTGTGTTTGGTTTCTTTCTATCACTCATTACTCAAAGAGGTTGCTCTTTTTTTTCAGCCACTTCAGATTTGACAGAATTTTATCAGCAGAAAAGATAACTTTTTCGAAAGACTGATAGTTTGGTTTTGGTCAGTGTACTTTGCCTGGTGATCTCTGCTGTGAAGGGATCCAAATAAAACAAAAACAAAAATTCTAACTGTGTGGCCGGGTTGGCTCGGTGGGTAGAGCAGGCGCACGTAAACATAGAGGTTTATGCATCGATGCAGAGGTCCAGGGTTTGAATCTGACCTGTGATGATATCCTGCATCTCTTCCCCCTCTCTTTCTCACCTATCTATCCTATCTATTAAAGGCAGAAAAGCCCCAAAAAATAATATTAAATAATAAAAATACTGTACTGGCAATGGATTTCAATTTAAAACTGTCTTTGTGTTTTGCGGTAAAGCAAGAAAAGTGACTTTCTCTTGACCTCCAGCTGTGATGAGATGTAACGCTCGACTGTGAGTGTGTTTGAGACTGTAGATGATGGATGTTTGAAACTGGAGTGGTTTTTATTTATGACTTCCATTGCTTATACAGCTCTTTCACCTCCACCTTTCTCCCCCTGCTGCTCTCTCCTGATTTTAAGACTCTCGCTCTCTCCTCATGATGTATTTAAGTGCAGCTCCCCAGTTTATCACTCACACTAACTCAGCCGTGGCACTTTGCTAGAGGAGGTGAATGACAGGTGAGTATAAGCATGTATACACTGTGTATATACATATATGTGTGTGTGTGTGTGTGTGTGTGTGTACTTACAGGGCGTCAGGGCAGAACTCGGGCTGCAGCAGCCTCCTCCCCTGCAGGAGGAACACGGTGATGTCGAAGGAGTTCACATCCGAATATGGTGGGGCTCCACGGGTCATCAGTTCCCATAGCAACACGCCAAATGACCACTATAGTAAAGAAAAGAATATGAACTCCCACTGTTGTCCTTTTACCAGTCTCGCATTGCCAGAACAATGTCCACAGCACTGTGGAGTAAAGCCTGGCTAGCATTACACCACACATACATTTCAGGATAGGAGAAAAATAGTCTTGGGCGGCGCTAAGCTGTGGACGCAGCGACGGTGGCTCTGCAAAACAGTCTCGGGAAGAAACTTGTTTTGGTGGAACATTTGCACCCCACAAAAAAAAAATGCCACGAGACACACAAGGTATAATGATAAGAAGCGGAGGCGTGAAACCTGACATTGCGCCGGATGTCAGGTAAATGCTAGAAAATGTACTTTTGCTAATCCAGACTTTATTTATTTATTTACATTACATTTGTAGGTTTCAACAGTCCTCACCACGTCTGACTTGGGTGTGAACTTGTGTGTCTGCAGACTCTCCAGAGCCATCCACTTGACGGGCAGCTTGACTCCACTCTTGTTGTGGACGCTGTAATATTCTTTATCATAAACGTCTCTAGCCAGTCCGAAGTCGGCCACCTTCACTGTGTAGCTCTCATCCAGCCTGTTGGGGAGCAAAGAAAGGACTTTTTATTGTATTGTTTTTTTCTACTTTGCTCTTCTCAACTAGTCAACCATTCCCAATTTTCATATTCTCTTGTATTCTTTCCTATGCAGTAATATATCTTTTCTGTTCTCTTCCCAGCTGTGTTTAATTCTATTTAAGTCTCATCTATTGTACCTTGCTCTATATTTAAAATATGGGATATTGAATAAATAGATGTGAACTTACATGCAGTTCCTGGCAGCTAGGTCTCTGTGGACAAACTTCTTGCTGGCCAGATACTCCATCCCTCTGGCCACCTGCAGCCCGAAGCCCATCAGGTCCTTCACTGTTGGGTTCTGTGGGTAAAAACACTCATCAACGTTCTGAGAGACTAAATAACTGGCTGGGTTTAAAATGATTACAAGATCAACTTGTGCTGTGTTGACTGATCGATGCAGGAAGTACTGTACATCTCAGTTGCAATCACTGTTTTGCACAGCAAGTGAAATTCAGTTGGTTGTCATATACAATTTCCCTGCTAGATGGGATGGAATTCTTACACAATGTAGCTTTAAAGTGTTGTATATATGTTTGTACAGTTTACAAAGTATCACAACATGCATGCAATCCGGAGTGTGCCCATACATGTCCTTCATCGCGGATGAAGTTGCGCAGGTCGCCGTGCTTCATGTAGGGCAGAACCACCAGCGGCGAGCCCTCTGGCGGCAGGCAGATCCCCAGCAGAGAGAGAACGTTCGGGTGGCTGAAGTCCTTCATGATGATCCCTTCCTTCAGGAACTGGGACACCTCTTCCAGATCTGTGATGCCTTTATCAGAAAAAAAAAGAAAAAAAAAACATTACCATTTTAAAAGGTGCTCTAAGCGATGTCACGTGTGTTTTAGGCTAGAACATTGGTTCTCTGTAGACAGCCCAGGGTCTGCAAATGGCAACAAAAAATTATATATATATATATATATATATATATATATATATATATATATATATATATATATATATATATATATATAATATAAAAATAACATATTCTTTACATATTCATATATTATCATGTTTTAAATCCAAACTTAAATGTGGAAGGCACAGTGAGTATTTAAGCTTCACTGTATCTGTGGATGGCTAACCTACCTATAGGCCATTAAGCCTATCATCAATGTTTTATTTTTATGAATAGGCCGATTTAGCTCTACAAATATTATGTTGGATTCATGTTAATGTATACTTTTTAGACTTTCAAAAAAGCATTAAACAATAATTTGGCGTCCCCCTGTAGAGACTCTGAAGACTCCCTAGCGGTTGCGGACCCCCTGTTGAAGATCTCTGTTCTAGAGAAAGGAAAGCACAGGAAGAGTTGGCGATGTTGGGTATTGTAAAGAGCTTTCAGACTACAGTTGCAACTTGGAGCAACTCTGCTGTACTGACGTTAGCAGGAAGGCCATTCCTTATAAAAGGGGAGAAAAGTATGCTGATGGTAACAAAAAAATAGAAAATGAACTCCCTGAATATCCTCACCCAGACCTGACACGCGACACATTCCCATTTGCCGATTGCATCCCTACGTCTGATGTCCCGCACTTTAGCCCCGCTGACTCTGCTGTAATCTGGTTAGAGATGGAAGCTCTTTAGAGCTGGACAAACCAGCCGAGTGGCCTTCACCTGAGGTTAGACCCCAAAGGTACAAAAGAGATGCCATTTGATATCAGAGCCACAAATTGAAAAATGATGTCATTGCTTTATGGTGACACTTTATTTGAAGACTGACATGCCACTGTCAAACCATGAAGGAGTCTCTTTTTTAATGTTTATGATAGCCATCAAGTATTATTTGATAAGTTAGAGAGATGGCATTTGATTTCAGAGCCACAATTTGAAAGTTAACAACAAAAATGACGTCATTGCTGTGTGTGTGTGTGTGTTCCTTTTTCTATTATCCACTAATCATTCTGGAAATGCAGTACACGTCTCTGGCTCTTCTACTTTCAACAACTTGTCTTATATTGGGATAAAAGCACCAACTTAAGGTCTCCAATATAACAAAAGAACGCAAAAAACAATTACATAGTGCCATTAGAAATCACTAAACTTAATAGAAAAGGTCAAAAATCCCAGAGGACCAAGCCCCAGCAGGCCAAGCTCATCCCATCCCACTATGGTCAATGGCTCCTTGTGACTGCATTGGGCTTTCCTCCATATTACTCCAGCATCAATCTCCCTGGTCCAACTGACAGGTTACACGATTAGGGGGGACCCTAGTGCCGTCCTCACCATCGGACGCTCATTCATCACCATCAACTCAGCCCAGAAGGATTCAGGGCTCTGATGAGATGAGATCCTTAATGCTATTGGAGCGTTGTGATATCATGTAATAAGTATGCAATATAAGCAGATTTAGGTTGGATTAATTATGGCTGGATGTGGATATGTTTGGACAAGGAGAGTGTGTGTGTGTTGTGAGGGAGAATCTTAAAAAACAGGGCTTCATTTGATTGCGAGTCACAACTAGGGACTCCTCAGTGAACATAACAAATTTAAACAAAACATAAAATGTTACTTTAAGTCGGATGTCGGGAGTATTTGTTTTGTAATCACATTTTATTTTATTTATTTGTCAGGAGCATTTTGTTAAACCTTAGCTCATGATGAGACGTTACTGTACATACACACGGCTTCCCAGTCAGTTAACAAATACCATTTTTACAAGACTGCATGCTTTTGAAAACCCTTTTTTAATGTAAAATCAAAACACAGACACAGTTGGCTAAATTAAAAATGGGTAGTTAAATGTTTCTGGTACTCTTGAGCAAAAAAACAAACTTTTAGGGGCCTTAAGCAGGATTTGGAACTAGCTTTGATTTATCTAAGGTGGGTAGCAACGCTCTCTCTCTGTCCTTCCTCTCCCTCGCTCCCCCGCTTTGTTTTATCTAACGTTAGCTCCACAATTGTTGTAGCAACAAAAGCCGCTCACGGCTACTTTTTGGACCCAAAACTACATATGGCGCCCTAGTCAACTTCTTCTCGTCAAAAAAGACGCCAAGTGTGAACATTGCCTTAGTCTACCTGAATTGTCCATTTCGGTTCTGGAGGTATTCATGACATTAGAAACCATGTAATTCCCATTTTTAACTTCCAACTGTAAATGGAAGCTGCAACGCTCCATGCTATGAGAAAAATCACCATGACAAAACCATTTCACGCAGGGTATTTCACACCGAAACCTCTCCAGTGAAACCGCTGAAGCTCTTGTTCCAAGTAGCTGAGTAAAAATGATAAATGTGAATCAAGGTGTAACACACTGTACTTGCATTGCATCAGTTAAGGGGAAAACATTTCACTTTCCTCATTTCTAAAGGCTTCGGCCCAGTTACCTTGAACCGCCAGAGCACAACCCCCCCTTCCCCCCTTTAGCAATTACACTGATGCATAACGTGCCCGAGTCCAACCAAACCATGCCCTGGCACGGAGCGATCACACCAGTCAAAGGAACCGGACATTGGGGTAAAACGTGCTTGGGCACGGTTTAACAGCACCAAGTGTGAGTACGCCCAAGGGTGTGACTTTGGGTTCAACATAGGTTGAGATTACCACTTTGGAGTAAAATTGAATTTTTCAACGTAAAGCACATCATTGTTCTGCAACCATTTGTGCCTTTTCTGCATCAAGTTATGGTGCAAATGTCTTTATCTATGTAAAGGAAATTATAATAGTGGTTTTGGTCAGTTTTGATTATTGGGGAGGTTGTAATCCTCTAAATTACGCCAATGAGTACGGGGTTTGTACTTACGGTTCAGGGACTTGACGGCACAGTGCTGCTTCTGCCCGTCTAGTTCAAGCAGCGTTCCATGAAAAACACAGCCGAAGTGACCTGCAGGTTACAACATGATGTGTTAGTCAGAATTAGTCAGCATCAGTGATCTCAATACCTCAAGTTCAAACCTGCAAAGTTTTTCCATATAACATTTTTATTCACCCCCACACTAAATAAGCCTCTCTGAAAGAGATGGACCACTTTCTGTCTGAATGACCATGAGCTCCAGCTGTGGAGCAGGTGAACAGGAGCAGCCAGGATGAGTGGGAAGCTCAGGATGTTAAACAACAATAGTTTTGTTGTTCTCAGAGGAATTGATTTCTTCTTTTAAAAACTTGCTATTTCTAGTTATTCACAAACCTGGCTTTGTTAAATGTGGTGGGTTACTTGAAGCATATAGACAGCCGACATCAAAATCGGATGCTCCACTAAAGACACTGCGGCAGAACCATCTGCATTTTACCATGACTAAGAAACATCTGTAGAGCATCTGCATTTATTCTAGCACTGCACAGAAGCACACTGAGGATACTGAGGATCAAATTATATATGCTAATGTTATATGCCCCAAAAAAATTATCTAAAGCACAAAAAAAATGTAAATAAATTAAAACTAATTAGATTCTGGTTATAGCTTGTTGCTTAAAGTACTAATAGATGAGTAAGTAAACCAACATTTCTAAATCTTACCCATAAATGGTCAAATCTGTATGACACCATCCACATTACCAAGGTAGCTTACAGTAAAGCTACTGAATTTTGGCATTTTGAATTGCCATTTTTGAATATAGTGCATCCTTCATTTCTATCTTGGCTTGTTGAAGTCTTTGACTTGACACTATGATTAAGATCACGTTGGCTCCATAATCACAGGTTCCAGAAATCAGATAACATTATTTCTATCCAGTGCTGACACATCAGTGCTGACACATCAGAGCATAACAGTCAAGGTGACTTCATATAGTGCATGTAGCCTTTTAAGTGTTTATGGTAAACAACTGTCTGGTTATCTGGGCGTAAATTTCATCTAACAGATGGGGACAATAAATAAATGATTTCTTATGAGCAATTATTGATGGGGACACAAATAATACATACTTATATACAGGGGTTAAAGGGGGATCTAGCAGGTGGGGGAAGGTGGGGTGTATAGGATATGTGTACAGTAGTTGTGGAACTCCAGTATGGCTGGCAAGGCTAGAGAAAAGAAGCTCTTTATCCGATGTTTGAAGTGAATATAACAGCCTCGCCGGTCTCCTTACTGACGCGACTCCTGCTCTCCCATTGGACTTCTGTTACCGTTAACGTAAGAAGAAAACCAAGCAGTGGACCAAACCACTGGGAGGCAAGGGAGGGGGCACTCGAAACTTTTCTAAACTTAGAACTTAGCATTTTTTCGCCTCAAGATTCAAAATCCTTTATTAACCCCACAACGGGGAAATTCACAATGTTGAAAAAGTAAAAGACATGTTAACAGACAATAATAAATATAATTAAAGAGAGTACATATGAAATCCTGCTCATTTGAGTTTGTATTTTTTGACTACTTACACAATCATTTGAAGTATATATTATGTACAACACACAGCATAGTTTTAATGATAATCTTGGGGTCCTAACCCCCCTCTGCAATTGATTTCTGTGATGTGTGAGACTTGTATGTTTTGCCTGTTTTCACACCTTTAACAACTAATTCTGATTCTCTTAAATTACCATCACCCTCGCACTAAATCTGCCCCCTCTAGTAACCCAGTATGAAGCTTTATTCATGTATACCCCAGGCAAGCTAAAAGCCTATGTCAATCCCCCTTGAGTTATTGTGCATTTTATTGAATTATATCTCTTAAGACATGGGGGCTTGCCCCAGACTGGGAGGGGTGCAGGAATTAAATGAGCGCGGCGTTCTCCTATCACGTCCTTGCAGATGGCTGAGGGTGTTGGATTACGACTCCCAACAATGAAGCCTGGGAATACTAGCTGTGAACAAATCATCCTACGCCACTTTAAAAATCTTGCCTCAAAATCCAGGCTCTTTTCTTCAGGGGCTCATTCAGCTGAGGGGGCAGAGGGTTGGTTTGGGGTCTTTCTTTTCTTGATGTTGAATTGGATCTGACCCTGCTATTAAAGCAAAGGGAGGTGATTTTGTGTCTGCATGTCAAGCTTGGAGTTTGATAAAGCAGGCAATTAAGCTCTTTGTGGGCGACTTTAGCCTTTGTATAGCTTTACATAAATCTCACATTTAATCTGAGCTCGCTGGATAAAAGTATCACACCACATCAGATACAATCCCGTTGTGTATTGCTTGTGGAGAAATCCTGTTTTTGGTATTATTGATATATTTAAAAGCTTTGACACAGCATTTTGTATTGACTGGATCGTTATACATAACTTTTTTAGCTATATAAATGTCTGCTTTGCTACTTTATTTTGCACATTAGCAGCCAGTAGTCCCTTCCTGGAAAAGAAAATCCACAAAAATAGCCAGAACAAGATGGATTTTACATTTCCCCTTGTTTAAATGGGAATGGACTGTATTTATATAGCGCTTTTCTAGTCTTTGCGTTTACTCAAAGTGCTTTTACATAGTACAGGAACCATTCACCATTCACACACATTTACAGTATACACTGTGGCCGAGGCTGCCATGCTATGTGCTACCTGCGGCTGCTCGATTATGGGAAAAAAATCATAATCACGATTATTTTTGGTCAATACTGAAATCACAATTATTTTACATGATTACTCATTGATTTTTAGAAAGATGTTGCAATTATTGAACTTAAAAACAGTGAAAAAGTTTATATATATCAACAGTGAAAACACCTTGAACTGTGATATTCCCCTTCTTACTTTTCATTCAGAACGAGATATACAAATAAAGACAAAATAAGAGTTTACTTGGAAAACATAATATAAAAAAATAATATGATTAAATTTTGATTAATTGCACAACCCTGCTCATCAGATAAACATTAACACACCGATGACGTAGCATCGGGAGCAATCCGGGGGTTTAGAGTTTTGCCAAAGGACACTTCAACATGGGACTGCAGGGCCAGGGATTGAACCACCGACCGTCCGATGGATGGCCAACCGCTCTAACATCTGAGCTACTTAATTTTAGAGTAAGTCGAAGAAGGACTGGGTTGCTAGCATGAACAATAGTATGGTTGAACAGAAAATAAAAACATAACTATAATAAAAAAGACATTTACAAAAAATATAATGAAAACACAGCATTGATTATATTCTTTGACATTTTCTTTTGTATTGTCCTTATTAGGATGACACGCGCCCCCACCCCTCCTCAACGCAGTTGCTAATAGCCAAGGAGGACACGGAGGATTAAAAAAACATGATGGACTTTTCAGAAGAGGTCATTATCTTCACTTGAGTTTGTGCGCGGGAAAGTCACCGGATGACACAATCTTCTGAACACACAGTAGCCATGCTGAGAAATCCAGAGAGAGTTGTGTGGATCTGAGTCTTAATTAGCTTTGTAGCAACTCATTTGGCAATGGCTTGAATGGAACGGACGTTCAATAATATAAAAAATTTACGCACTAAAGCTTTAGGAACACCCATCTTAAATGAAATGTTCAAAATCCGGGAAATGTTTTGGTGCACTGATGACTACAAAATGGAGTGAATGTTTAAATTCAATGTATACAAGTTGTCTCTGGCAAAAGGCACAAGAAGGTTTGTGTGTGCTATATGTAATGAATGTTGCTATTCTGGTATCTGGATCCCATACTGTAAATATTGGTGTGTTGTAGGCCTGTTTGGGCTGGGCATATTTTTTCTAATGCATGACTCAATAATAAAAATGATAGAATAGAATGCCTTCATTGTCATTATACACAAGTGCAGTACCTGTGCAACGAGACTGAAGCAACAGTATCGTCACAAAATATAAAAATATAAAAAAGTATAGGTAGTGCAGAAAAAAAGAGAGGGGGGGGGGCTGGTGCACAGTCCTGAGAGCATCTTTATACAGTACATATATAAAATAGCTTTTTAAAATAGCTGATTAATTAATTCATGTTTGAGCAAGAACTGAAAACTTTCTTTTAGCAAAAATGAAAAAAAAATATATAACCACCAGAAAGAACAGTGATATGAAATAATTTAAAAATGATCTATTTTAACAGTAGATAAAGTGTGACCGACCTCTGCCGATGACTTGGTTGAGGTGGAGCAGCAGCTGCTCCCGGGCGATCACCACATGCTGCACCTCAGTCAGCAGGTCTGGGTGGAGGCAGGACGGGTCGATGTGGACCGGGGCCATCAGTAGGGGGGACACCAGCTCGCCCTCCATTCCCAGACCTATCCCCATCCCACCTCCCAGTGTCCCCAGTCTGGGAGAGAGCAGCTCCCCGTTGCCCCCGTAGATGGGAGGAGCCCCGCGACAAGTCTCGGGCCTGTCTGTGCCCTGATCTGGGGAAGCAAAAGGAGGGCATGGAGGGAGGTCAAAGGTCAGCAAGTGTATCAGCCGGGCCTCCAGAGATCAAGGTGTGTTACAGGATCAAAAAAAGAACAGAGAGCAACTTGACACGGTGTTGGAGGGTAGCTGAGCTGGAAAAACAACGTTTCTGATTTCTCTCCAGCTGCTGTTAGTGGAAGGAAAAAAATAATGGCATGCAGAAATATCAAAATATTATCCAAAGAAGAGATATGATGGGCTCAAATATGGACTATCTATGAAGTTTTAACCACTGAACCTACACCCCAACTCTACCTGAGGACAAGCATTAGTTTATTAGTAAGTCTATCTACTCAGATTTTCGGCCTTTCAGGTCACTTTTAAGCGGCAGGAAAATTGCTCTGTCCATCATAATCAGGATCATAATACATGGAGCCCCCCTAATGCCCTCAGGATTTACGCTAAGGAAACCAGATTCTCAGGGGACTCGTTTACATTAGATGAAAGTGGAGGAAGACTGGCCTGTTGGTCGGTTTTCAAAGCGCTGTGAGATAACTGTTTTGTGATTTGGCGCTACAGTATATAAATAAAATTGAAATTTAATTTAATTACTTGAGGAGTGAGAACACAGATTCCACAATTATTCCATGTCTCACTGGCAGATATCGTTCTGTGCTGAAAATAACAGTTGGGATGCTTTATCTTTCCACAGGAAAGTCAGGTGGAGTGACAGAAGATTGTCTTCAGCTTAAAATCCCTCTGCAGCGGACAAATCAACTGAAGGAAGGTAAATGTCAAAGCGTTTGACAACTATGATGTCTTTAGCCATTTAGTCTTTTTGAATGCTCTTTTCATGCTGAATGGTGCTTTTGCATGAATCTTTGTGAAGAAACTCAGTTTTACAGATCTGTTTATAAAATCAACCAATCATAAGTGGACAAAATCATCACACAGACAAAAACTACGTCAATCAAATTGTGAATTCATTCACTGTAAGTTATGGCAGTGTTATGGAGTTCCAGAGTAGTAGGGAGCGGTAACAGTGGGGGGGTTATGATGATCTACCCGGGTACAAGAATGCTTTTGATCAGTGGAACAAAAAAGCACAACAATTATTTCAGAAACTTACATTTTCCAAAGGCTGCAGGTGTTAGTTCAGAACATGTAAGGCATGCACTGCTAGCATAGCTTTCAGCCTCACGGGTAGCGAAGCAGGTAGATGGGGGGAGGGAAGGAGGGAGGGGGAAGAAAGGGGAGGGGCTTATCTGGTTGACGTACCCTCCAGCAGGGTTGTTCTATAGTCGACTGACTCGTGGGAGACCATTTCGTTAGTGGGGCTGACGCTCCTTGCGTTAGCCAGCCTGTCCAGATGCTGGATGTGACCCCGCCCATCATACCACACCTCAGACAGATCTAGAAGTTGAGGGAGGGGGGAGAAGAAGAAGAAAAAGGAATGATAGAGACATAAGGGGATAAGGAGTGAGTGGAAAGAATGGTGAGAGGAAGAGCCATGGTGATAAGACAGAGAGACAGAGAGGGATGGGAAACAAGTGACAAAAGAGAACAAGAGATAAAGGGAGAGGTAAAAGATAAAAGGGAATGGGGAGAGATGAGAGAATTACTAAGAAAGGCAATGCGTTTCACCACTGCGCCCCACACACAAAATCACTGTGAACCCACCAGACAAAACAAAACCCAGCAGACACACATGCACGCGGGTTAGAGAAGACACACTGAACTCCAGCCGCATGTATGCAAATATATGAACACACGCACAATTAACACAAGCACGCAAAGACACACATTAACTGATTTAACAAACTAACACGTCAGGGCTGGGGTCAATTAAATTAAATTTAACTTCTACATATTTAAGGGAGTCACATGATCGGCTTATCAGCGATGGCTTAAGGTATAATTCCTAGCCCAGCCTTGCCATATAGTTGTGTTATATGGTTCCAACTCTGATATTCTATCACTTTGTGCTTTATAGAATCATTTAAAGCACAATGGCAAACAGGAAGTGATATGGATGCCATTGCAGAGACATTATTGGAGAAACAGAAAAACTACCTCAAATCACGTTTTTCTCAGATTCAGTCTCAGATTCAACAGGTGGGGATCGACAACAATGAGAAGCTAACTGCTATTCATGCCCAGCTATCATCTCTAACTGCAAGCCTTGGCTCTATCAGATCTGATGTGGACAATCTAAAAAACTACCATGGAAAGCTGTCAAGTAAAAGGAGACAACACACACCAAAGATGGCACAGTGCACCTTTCCCACAATACTTCCTTCCAATATATGTTTCACTCTAAAACAAAGAGAGCAAATACAGGAAAGAGGGAGACACAACAAAAACACAACAGCAATAAAAGGTGTCTGCAGCTCACAAACAAGACACACGGAAACAGACAAGCACACAAACAAACGAGGCATTGACAGGGAGATTCACTCAGCTTGCCAATATTCCTGCCAAACCTAGTTGCTGAAAACATTTTCATTTGACCTGAAGATAACATTACAAAGAACTGTGAAATCAATGTTCCCTGTCTAAGATCAGGGCTGAGTTTAGAATGTCAGAAGTCACAGAAGCAAACTGACCTTTGACCCAATGACCCCACTACAACCTGACATCTCTGCTCTTACCGTCAATGCGTTTGTTCCTTCTCCACATGAGCAGCGATGCCAGCAGCAGCAGCAGCAGCAGGCTGACACACACGCAGCCCACGATCAGGCCGGTGTAGTCCTGCTCCTGTGCCAGCGTCACCTTGCCCAGATGCCTGATGGAGTCCGCCTGGCGCCACTGTAAGAAATGAAGAGGTTTGGAGTGTCATAGAGTGAAGGAAGTGAAATGTAACACTGATAATTACCATTGAACTACCATCCATACAGGGAGGTCAGAGGTCAGTTACTGACACATGTTTAGACAAATGTGTAATGCTTTTAGAGAAGACTTTGACACCGACTTAAAGAAGTTTTGGTTCCAAAAATATAATCAATACAATCCTAAATCTTGCTATTAAGTATTGTTTTAAATATTAAAATGACAATGAAACACATGCTACATGTTTGGGCAGTGATATGTTTTTCAATGTTTGAAATTAAACATTTGAATATAAAGCTAATGTGCAGACTTTCAGCTTTACTTGTTTGACTATCATTATATCCACATTGGGTGAACAGTGTAATAATCTTGAGGGGGGGCAGGGCCCAGGAGGTGAAGTCTTTTATTCCGTCTCATTCAGTGGCTGTTTTTCCAGTTGCCGTGTAAATCACTTGACTTCTTTTCAACTAAGCAGGTGCATTTTTCTTCTTGAACAGAACAGATACCGCAAATTCAAAATATACAGTAAATCACTGTAAATGAAATGTTAATACCCATAATGCAATGTTTATTACAGTAATTAACCGGAAAAGAAAATTATGGTATTTTACTGGGCATTTTGTGGTAAGTAACTGTAGAAATTACAGCTAAGTCTAACAGTGTAGAAGGCAAAAAGAAGTCAATGGGACCCTAAAAATGTGCACGAAGTAATGACAGTTGCAACATGACCAAGTGTCTGTAGATGTCAGTGGGTCAGAAAACTCTGGCAGTAGTTACTGACTGTAAAAGACCTGACACTAAATATTAAATATGATGACTCAAGTTAAAGGTCCAATATGTAATAAATTTACTGTAATAAATCCAAAAATGACCCCATTGCGTCATCAGATATTAAGACAACATGCAATAAGTTGAAATACTATATTTTTTGACAATATTTTTTTTTGACAATATTTTTTGGCCTGTGTGTTGTTATCAACTGCCTAGTTTGACGGCCAGGCCGGGTTGCCAGATATACCTGTGAAAACGTAAAACCCAGCGTGCTACAGTTGAAACGTTAGTACAGCCATGAAAGCAATAAACAAACGAACGGGATCACGGAGATAGATTCTACCCGACCTAAAGAAAACGGCACGTTTCTAATAGTTACGTGACCAGAGACATAACAAACCCGGGTAAATATTGGAGATGTATTCGATGTACTGTATGTAGATTGAGACAGTTTAGAGCCCAAAAGGACGCCGCATTGGCTAATTTCCTCCTGAACAGGTAAGCATTAGCTTCAGACTAATTTATCACGGCTACTAGGGACGGTCATGTTATGTCATTTCAACATTTGTGTACTCACATTGAATTATATAGCTGTAGTACCCGAGTAGTTTACATACTTGAAAAAACAATTGAGACACAGCCAGTAAAGTGATCTCGACTGGTCCTGGCTAACGCCGCCATGCTAGCCCTGCTAACTGCTAATGTTACTGGGTACTGGAGGACCAAGCGGGCCACGGCTGTTTACAACATGTAATCTGTTCAGCAGCCGTAGCCGACAGTGGTGAGTCATTTTAAGCCAAGAGAGGGGGTTGTAAATTGGGGGTTGAAGAGAGGCCCGTGAGTTAGCAATGTGATTAGCGATTGTTGCCGTAATTCTAAGCTAATAAAGTGTCTATTTCAGTCGGGTGGAAAACGACGGCGAGGTTGTGGAATTTTTAGCGATTCCTACTGTAATTCTAAGCTGAGGAAGTGTGACCATTAGTTGGGAACATAGCTCCGCGTGAGCACGGGCTTTTATGACTGTCATATAGCCAGCATCTAACGTTAGCGTCTAGCAACATTGTTGTGAAGGCTGTGGTCTCAGCCTGGCAACCAACGTGAACTTCGAGTCTGGGGAGGAGGGGGGCGGGGGAGTCAACTTTCTCCAGTATTTTGAATTTGTACTGAAGTAACTATTTTAAACACTAGCTGTCAGTATTAAATATTGCACATTTAAGTTTATGGTTTTCCTAAAATGATGGTACTCTCTGGTACAGGACTGTCTGGACTCCAACACACTGCACTATATATGTAGGTAGATGTTATATCATGCATGGAAAATACACAAGCATTTAAGCTGGAACTGGCATTCAGACATATGGTATGCAATAAGACTCTCTCTCTCACACACACACACACACACACACACACACACACACACACACACACACACACTCTGGAGGCAGATTACATCAGTGATATTGCTTCTGCCATTATTAGGTTCAGTGGAAATAAGGTTTCTACTCTATAGAGGGGACGGTGAGTGTGTGTCTGGGCATGTCTGGAGGTTGGGGACATACGAATATATGTGTGTGTGCGTGTGTGTGTGTGTGTGTGTCTGTCTGTGTGTTGGTTTGTGCAGCTAAGGGATATTGGCTGACCATCCCCTGAGATACAGGCTTTCCTTTTGAAGGCCAGTTCACAAGTCAACAGTGATGCGGCTGATAAGGTCCGGTCTGTAGCACGCGGCTGTTTACCAGAAGGCGACCACTGGATATTATCTTTAAGGACGACATGAGGACGTCTGAAGAGCAGCATCTAATATTAGTTTGTGTCATAAAGATTGGACATTTCTCTTATCAAAACTCTTATAACTCACTGCAATGTTGTAAACAAGGATGTTAAATTTACTGAGGAAGTCTCAAAATAAATAAAACATATGCATTGGTTTAACAGAAACCAAATCTGTAATGTTTGAGACTTTGAGAGAAACAGTGTGCATAATTAATGTGTAATGTTCAATTAGCCTTCAGAGTTATTATCTATAGAAATATCTACTTACATTTTTAAAATACACCAAACTAAGAAATATACTTTTTTTAAGAAATAAACTTTTCAACTGGAATTTGACTATGGAGCACAAGAAATGAAAAGCTATAACAAAGATTATATTTACGGTTAGTTGGATGGCTTTGTTAGATTTTTGTAACTCTCTAAATGGAGGACATAGTCTCGCTTTGCCAGACCTTCCTCCACAGCGCTGCAAAGGAGGGTCCGACTAGTCCACACAGCACATTCAGGGATGGGAGAAAAGCGTGCTCTGGTTTATTGACATTTCTTTAAACCAATCACAATCATCTTGGACGGCAGTGCACGCTGGAGAGAGTAACGGCGCCGCTGCAAAAATGCCTCATGAATGAACTTGTTTTGGTTGAACATGTGTTCGTTCAAAAGTTGTTTTAAGTCGTGCAACAGATAACTCAGATTGGACAGATAGTCTAGTTAGCTGTCTGGATTTACCCTGCAGAGATCTGATGAGCAGTTAACCATAGTCCTCATACATCCACCGGAGTTTAAGATGTTAAGGCATTACTGTACTGTACGACTCCTTCTCACGACTCAGACGATGGTTGACTTACATTCAAGTGACAAGACAGCTGGATGCTGAGCCCTTTCACTCAACACACAGTGTAATAAACTCTCCCGGAGCTGCTTTTTAATAAGGGACTGCATTAGGACAGGAGAGTTATTGAAGTCTCCTGTAAACGATCTGGAACGCTGAAGGAATGTGGTGTTTCCCTTGAACGTCCCAGAGCGCAAAATGAAGAGCTCAATATGGCCGATGGCAGAATGCTCTGGTTTTGTAACTGAAAACTTATGTCCTTTCTTCCTGTTTTAATAATGCCAACCTCAAATGACTAAAACAATAGGAAACAATCTGGATAAAACCTTAAATAGTAGAATGTTAGTCATTTGTAACTCAGTCCAATTCCAATCAAAAAGTCTAGAAATCATCGTGAAAAAAAAAAAAAAAAAATGCTGCACACTACTTTGTCTATCCATCAGCACTGTGTGTTATGTTGTTGCTATGTGGCGAGTCAGCCTCCTCCTCCTCAGAAGCAGGTGCTGTGATATGATATGATACCTTTTATGGCTAAAATTCCTTATGTGAAACAGTGGGGGACTTTCATTTGAGTGCATTATAAGTGGCTTTATGGATCTCTGCTGTATTACATCCAAGAGACATCAAAAGCCCCTCTCCTTGGACGTGATCAATCTTTGTTTGTGGTTTTAAAGAAAAGGAACACTGTATATTTAATGTTTGACATAAGCAAATCTGAATTGTATAAAGGTGTGAAACATCTCACTATGTTGGTAGATTTTCTTTCAAGAGGTTGGACAAAATAATTAATAGGGGGACATATCAACAGTTGATTAATTAACTTATTGTTTTTACAAGGTAAAGATGTTTCTACAACAGGTTACCACATCCTGACCCACACCCTGACACCCACACCCTGACACCAACACACACACACACCCTGACACCCACACACACACACACCCTGACACACACACACACACACACACACACACACACACACACACACACACACACACACTCCCAGCAGTGTCTCATCTTTCAGTTTCCCTTTTCCTGGTCATTGACCTGTGTTCAGGTCAGCGGTTGATGGGTCTCACTATCTTTGTGGGGACCCACCATTGACTTAATGCATTCACTAGCCCCTCACCCTAACCTTAATCATCACAACTAAATGCCTAATCTTAACCCTTACCCTCACCCTAACCATAACCAAATTCTAACCCTGATCCTAAAACCAAGTCTTAACCCTCAAACAGCCCTTTAAAGTTGTGGGTTCCAGCATTTTGGCCCCACAAAGCTGTCAGGACCCCTGTATATATTCTCTGTTTTTTGACCCCACACATGTAGTTAAACGAGAATACACACACACACACACACACACACACACACTTCACTGCCACTTCAAACACACACAAGCATTTCTTTGCTGTAAACACGCAGGGAAGCTGGAACAAGATGTCTATTGACTTAAGTTAAGTGTGTGTGTGTTTGTGTGTGTGAGTGGGTGTGGATGTCTATTAGTGGTTTGCTCTAAAAACAAAAAGGTGTTAATTAAAGCAACTGTTGGATAAGCTACAGTGAGAGGAGGTGTGTATGTATAGGTGTGTGCACCTGTGTATGAATCTCTTTCAATTGCTTTGTATTGTGTATGAGCGAATATGTTAATATTTGTGTGTTTGTGTCAAAGTGCAGAGCTTAACCTAAAATGAAGACAAATAATATAGGCAATAGGGTTAAAAAGGTATAAAAGTTTAAACCATTAAAAATGAGAAAACAAAAACTCCAAACAGACTGCTGCTAAGAACAAAAGAAAAGAAAAAAAACGGATGTTATCTGCTTTCAATGCAAACTAAAAAGCACACTGCATGTGCGTTGGTGTCTGTAAACTGCAGGTGTGTCTCACCTCCACCTGCAGCCCCTTGGCGGTGGCGGCCTGCAGCTCGGTGGGGACGGTGCACTCCAGAGTGTTTCCGACCAGAGTCAGAGTCTCACAGCTGTGGTTGGACACAGTCAGAACCTGACACTTCATTGCCTCTCGGTCCATGTGGTCACCCTGCAGCGGAGGGAAAGGGGGAGGAAAGAGAGATAAGGTGAGGTAGTAATAATAAGGGGAGGAAAGACAGCAAAAAAGGAAGGAGGGAGTTAAAGAAGGAGAAAGGGATCAAGATACAGGGAGAGAGAAAAACAAAGATTGAGACACAGGAGGTCAAAAGTTGAGGTCAGCAACATTACAAGTGACTATTACTGAGGTCAGTGCATCCAGACAGTAGATGGAACAAACCAAATGGTTAATTACAAAATAAGATGGAAAACAGCTAAGTGCAAAATTAAATGTGAAAAATTAAGCACCTTTGTGATTTTCCTGGAAAAGACACTACCTAAGGTGCAAATGAAATGCTGCTGTGAGGTGAGGTCTGACAGGAAGAAAGGATGAGTAAAAAGTCAAGGAGTGTTAAGACAAACTGCAGCTCACCTATAAAACATAAAACGGTGGATGGAAATGGGATTTCACACATTTTGGTAATACTGGTACACACAACAAGAACAGAATACTGAGCCTTAGGGGGAGCTCTTTAACCCTTGTGTTGTCTTCTCATCAACCATGAAAAAACCCCATTTTGGTCACTTTTTTCAACATTTTTATCGCTTTTTCTAACATTTTTGTCACTTTTCAGAGTTGTGGTTGCTTTTTTTGATGTTTTTGCCTAAGTTTTTTGATATTTTTATCATTGACATTTTTAGCGCTTATTTTGACGGTATATTTTTTGTGCCAAAAGAAAAAAAAAATTAACTGAAAAGGGGTCAAATTTGACCCAAGGACAACATAAGGGTTAAGATTAAGTCTAGACGACTGCAACTCCCTCCTGGCTGGCCTGCCTGCATGTGCCATCCAGCCGCTGCAGCTTATTCAGAACGCAGCAGCTCGACTGGTCTTCAACCTTCCCAAGTTCTCTCACACTATACTGCTCCTCCGCTCTCTTCACTGTTACCAGTGGCTGCCCGCATCTGCTTCAAGATACTAGTACTTGCATACAGGCCACGAATGGATCAGCCCCAGCTTACATCCAGGACATGGTCAAACCCTATAGCTCAACCTGCCCATTTCTCTCTGCATCAGTCAACCTGCTGACTGCCCCTTTACAGCGAGGAACAACTAGTCACTCAACGAAATCCTGACTGTTTGCTATCCTGGCTCCTAAATGGTGTAATAGGCTCTGCATTGACATCAGGATGGCCGGAAGCCTACACATCTTCTTTTGCCAAAGGCAAACTGCACCTTGAATGATGATGATAGAAAAAAAATAATACTATTACAGCTGCACTTTCATATGGCTCTTTATAGTTTTTTTTATTTGAAGCTAATGTGCTTCCGTATTGTATCTGGGTGGGACACTTTCTTAGTTTTGGGCCCTAAGGCGCACTATTTCATTTTATACGGACATACAGTCAAGTTCCAAGTTTAGCATGGAAGATGCAGACTGCTGTCGAGGATGGCAAGGTGGGGCTGTTTGGTAAAGTTCACTCTGGTATAAATCAATCACAGGCCACATAAGTGTGTTCTTTGACATTTACAGACCTTAGTATTGGAGTTTGAAACATTCACTCTTTAAAGTTGACTTATGCAGCTTTCAAACTATTTATAGGACTTTTTAAAAGGCCAGTAAGTGACACGGGTGCAGGATTGACAAAATGATATACATTTTATAGTCTGAAGTCAGTTTTTAGTATTAACAAGTAGCTTGTTTATTGGGATTTGGAAACAGAAGGCTTCAAATCTGTTGGAAGAGAGTAGAAAATAGTCAGCGAGGTGAAGTAATACTGGCTTATGTGCAGGTCTCTCTTTCTGGCAGAGTTCATCATGATTCATAGAGATCAAAAGGACTGAGTATGAACTGAGCTTGCTGCAGACAGAGCAACTTATTCTAGTCGTGTGACTCCTAGCGGGATGACAGCAAACACCCCCTCTGAGATCTGACTGGAAGCACGCACACAGCAATTGTCCACGTGAGTGTGTGTAACCGACCCAGTGAGTGTGTGTCATTTGAAGGGAAGCGGCAAGAGAACAACGCAGCTTCATTTGTTCTTTTTCTCCCTCTCTCAGATTTGTTGTTGTTCCCGTGTTTTCTTTTCTCGTTCACTTTTTGTTCCTCCTGAGAATTGTATAAAGAGATTCCATCTCTCTCTCTGTCTCTCTCACACACGTAAACACACTTGTTTGAGTGCAGCAGAAGGCAATAAAGGGAATGATCACATTCCCTGCGTGACAGCTTGGGATTTTCCAATTTGACACAGAGTGGAGGCTTGCACCTGTTCTCGCACACACACACTCTTCAAACAGAGCAACAGAAACCAATAATTCACCCACTTGCTTGCAATTAGGACACGCACAAAGAAAACACTTGGTATCAAGATCATCCAATACAATCCTTCTTCATTGTGTTTCTAGGCATAGAATTTAATAAAGTTATTAAAGAACCATTGCAGTGATACAAGTCACTCTGAATGATTTGTTACGATGTTAATTGGAAGTGATATCTCAGTCTCCCGTGAAGTGATGGCAGTGATAAGAGCCTGGCCAAAATCAACAGCCTGGTTTCTTCATGTGCAGCCATACTGGTGCAGAGCTGTCAGTCAAAGCTAAATAATCCTTCATTTGTCTTTTATTGTCAGCCTTTTTGGGGCTAGAGTTATCAGATGGCGCTAAATGAGCCCAGCATTGGCCCTTTACTGGAGGCCACTGCAGGGCAGAGTTATCAGATGGCGTTAAATGTGACTGTTTTTCGGTGGTACCATTCCCCCTCGGGTAAAAACTGGGGGTTTGTCTGGGCTGGAGGGAAGGATGAAGGGGGGAAATAGGCTGGGTTGGTGGTGGATTTAGCATCGGGGCCAAGGTCATGCCTGGGAAAAAAGAGAAAGAAGGGAAAAAAAAAAACAAAATGCAGCCAGGATCCCCCGCGAGAGGTTCAGCACAGCTGCCACGAACTGTCGAGCAGCAGTCAACAAAAAAAAATGAAAGAAAGAAAAGAGGAGAAATATGTATTTCATTGTGTTCCTAAAACAGGCTCTGGGGAATGTGGTGGCTTGTTTGAAAAGCAGCATTAATATGTCAAGAGCTTTGACCTCGGCACGCAGAACAATGAAAGTCAACAGAGAGAACACATAGAGAGGTGTAGCAGTGGAAAAGGGGTAGACGATGGGAAACAGACTCCACTTCCTGTTTTTCTTTTTAGTATTGTTTCCTTCCCAACTTGACCCGGTACGTACCCAACTGTACGTGTTACAGTGTGGATTGGGAGGCAAAGTGCACCTACCAGCAAAATCAACCTGGTTCCAAATTGTGAATTCATCTCATTCAGTAAAGTTATATACTAGAACTCTGAATGAAAATGAAAGTTAAAATCTAACTCTTATTTGATCCACTAAACACTATAAGCACAACTCTGCGGACCTGAAGCAGTGTTGTTTATTTATCAGGGTTAGCAGAGTGGTGCAGAGGTGTCTAGCTCTTGCTGTTCTGTGAAGCACTTCTTAAGCTTTTAACACATGGAGACTTTCTGACTTAACCTTAAAGTCAAAGATTAGAGTTTCTTTAGGTGTCTTGAGTTTCTGCACCTGTTTCTGGAAGTGTCTGGCCTGCTGGAGATCTCATGAGCAAGACCTTTAATCTTTTACCAAAGGATTCAGATCTGCAATCTAACCTTTATTGTTCAATTTTTAGTAGTAGTCTCACATTGCCAGACCTTCCTCCACAGAGCTGCGGAGGAAGGTCTGGCTAGTCCACACAACATTCCGAGATGGGAGAAAAACCTGATCTGGTTTATTGGCATTTCATTAAAGCAATCACAATGGTCTTGGGCGGCGATATGCGCCGGACAGAGCCACGGTGCCTCTGCAAAATAGCCTCGGGAAGGAACTTGTTTTGGTGTACGTTCAAAAGTTGTTTTAGTTGTGCAACAGAAAACACACAAAGATTGGAGAGATTGGACAGTCTAGCTAGCTGTCTGAATTTGCCCTGCAGAGGTCTGAGGAGCAGTTAACTATAGTCCTCATAAATCGACCGGAGTTAAAAATTCCAACACAAAGAAAGTGGAAGGTGATGGACATCCGGAATTTAGGGCGGCACCTGAACAATCCTGGAAATAATGTTGTTGATATAGAGTAAATGAAAGACATTGACATTGATTGGCATCATTATGATGGAGCTGTAGACTAACCTTGAGTTCCACTATACTCTTGTTGTCCTTGGATGTGAGCTTGGGGTCTTGGAAGTGGGGGTCCTCCACGTAGATCAGGTCCCACTGATCTGTGGAGTAGCCGTCCAGGACGAACGCCACCTTGGTTACCACGGGCGGCTGCAGAGCCAGTTTGGCCAGAGATGGCGTGGTGCACTGGATGGACGTTCGGTTCTCACCGTACACACAGCTCTAGAGGAGAAAGGCAGTCGGGAAACACAGAATGACAAAACATGCAGGTTAGAAAAACTGTCATGTACAAATGCAGGTTTTAAAGTGGACCTATTATATAGCATTTTCAGAATCATACTTGTATTTTGTGACTTTATTGGAACATGTTTACATGCTTTAATGTTGAAAAACCACTTGGCTGGCTGCACCTGTGTGAGATGCTCTGTTGGAGCGCCTGTCTCTTTAAGAGCCTGACTTTCTACTGTAAAAAATCACAGGTGAAGTAGTAGCTTCTAAACCAAATATACATAAACGCAAATGTTTCAGGAGTTATCTGACATGAAATTGGGAAAAAAAATTTAAAATCGGGAGCCAAGATTACATCTTTTACTGCCGTTAGCATGCAGCTACATGCGACAATGTTAACACCACAGTAGCTTAAAAAACAAAAACTCCAAAAAACTACCTTTTAATAAAAATAAGTAAAAATTCTCTGATTCTCTAGTTTCTTCCTTCCTCTGTCACAATAAACTGAATATCTTTGAGTTGTGGACAAAACAAGACATTTGAGGATGTCATCTATGGCTTTTTTTCACCATTTTCTAGAGTTTTATAGACTAAACTACTAATCAATTAATCGAGAAAATAATCAACATATTAATCAACAATGAAAGTAACCATTGCAGCCCTAGAAAACACACTCACAAACACTGTACAACCCTTACCCTAACCTAAAGCTTATCCTAATTCAGATCTTATATTAACCTGATCCTACAGCCAAAATAGTCCCCTGGAAGAAATGAAGACCAAAACAGTTCCATACACTGTATATACACGCATAAAGAGCACTCAGATTACTCAAGACTAAAGAACGCTCCCTCCAGGTCACACAGTAGAACAACACTGCAGGAATCCTCCGTTTGGCAGCTTCTTTGATACTCAACACAAACTAAATGAGGCACCGTCTGTTTCAGCGACTGCAGTGTTTACACGCATGGCCCGAGGGCACAACAGAGTTTTTATCCCGTGTTGGATTAAGCCCACATTGAATTACCAGCTTTTGTGCTCATTAACAACCCCCCAAGTGAGAGACAGAAACACCTCCTTTTTTTTAATGAATCCTTTATTTAATGAGGTGTTTCATCTTTGTCTCAAGAGAACACAGGTATCTAACGGGAAAAAAAGATGCTGAGGTCGGACGTCCCTTGTGTTCATGGCAAAGACCTAAACCTTCAGTGACTGCTCTAAGGTTCAAATCGGCCTCGTATCGGTTGCTCAAGAGGAACACGTACTAGCTGGACTTCATGTCGGTGTAACATTGTTGCATTACAGCATGCACTGTATGTATGTATGTACTGTATGCACTTATTCATGTATGAACTTATGCATATGTATGTATGTATGTATGTATGTATGTATGTATGTATGTATGTATGTATATACAGTATAAATGACAAAGCAAGAAGCTCACATGAGGTACTGTAAATTAAGTTGAAGAAACTATGGTATAGGTGAAATATACACTGTAGGCTTAGGCTTTTTTTCTTTTCAACCTGAACCATATTTTCCTAGTCCATAGTTTTGGTGTTCAAAGTGACAATAATCTTAGAAATTGGTCCAGTAAGTAAGCAATACCGCTGCAATGTTACGGTATTGGGCAATGGAGTCTAGTGAGTTTGTCGATGGCGATGGCCATGTCGGAGCCGTTTCTGGTTTCAGGATGTTACTCATTAACATAAAGGTTAACCCACTGTAAGGATCCTTTCCATAATGTTGTCTAACACTTAGAATAACAATCTGAACATGCCAGTGCAGGGTCCAAAACTAGCACCATTTACTAGCCAAATAAATACGCAAGTTGCTGGTAGATTTGATTCAATTACCAGCCAAAAAAACAATGGTAATCTATTTTGTGGCTGGTAAAATTTGAAGATTAACTAGCCATTTGGCTAGTGGACAAAAAAAGTAATTTTAGACCCTGTGTCAGTGGCAAGAACAGCACTTAGTGGACAGAAATTGATGCACATTAGCCCTATAGGATTACATTGTAACCCGGTTCGCGGCTGCTGGTTACAGCTGTTCTTGCTCAAAACTGGACCAGTGTGCTGTGCGTGAACATGGAAGGCTTGTATCATGTGGACACGCCAACAGTTTTGCTTAGAATTCCTCATGGAGGCGACAGAAACTACGCACTATAGCTTTAAATGTTAAGTCTCCTCATAGTTTATTACTATGGCGAATTTAGTTGACTTTAGTGCAACTAACTTTCATCATCAGTGTTATCTCCCACTCTTACAAAATGTAGTAAATAGGTGTCACTGAGCTGTCACAGCTTTACAAACGGAGATTGGGAGAGCATTTGGGGAGGGAGCCTCATCTTGGAAGGGAACAGCATCCAAATGGGGGCGTTACTGGGATCTGGATCTTGGGCAACTTTCCCAGAAACCAGAACTCAATAGACAGATTATGAAAGGGAAATAAATGGGTTACTTCTCTGAAAGCTGTTGTTGATATGACTTGACAAGCAACAGTAAAAGGAGCGGTTAAGAGGCCAAAAGTGTTTATAAAATGATCTGTTATCCCATTTAGTGTCTGTCAAAATGCTATTTCACTCTTCAGGATCACAGCAGACGCATTAGTTTATGTCTAGAGTGAAGTCAGAATAAAAAGAGGAGGACTTCTTTATTACCAAGATTGTGGTTTATTAATTATGCAAAGCAAATATCAATATGGCGTGTTAATCCGCTACACAGGTGCACTCAGAACAAACCAGACTTGTTTGGCTGAGCGTTAAAAGATCAATGCTGATATTTGCGCTGCGGTGGCCAATGATAGTGTTTATCTTTTGGGCTACAAAGTAAATGTGTCCTTGAGTTGACATCACAGGATGCAGGGAAAAGAAGTCGCTCAGTGGTTTAATAATAGCTGGTTGCACTTTCCCGTTGCAAAACTGATATTGACAACAGCACTATAGCTTCATTTTGTGACACAATGGCACAATGGCAGCCTATGTGGACCCCAAAGCTAGGCCAGGGAACCCCAGGCCTATGATCCGTAAAGTTTGTAATACTTAATTTTATTTATTTATTTAATTGATTAGGACAATGCACATTGATCAACATTTGTGTAAATGCACAAGTGTTAGCCAATCAGCTATTTCTCAACTTTAGTCCTACCTGGCATGCATGTCTTTATGGTGGGAAGAAACTGGAGCACCCGGAGGAAACCCACGCAAACACGGGGAGAACATAAAAAAATCCAAACAGAAATGCCCAGAACGACCTGGATTCAAACCAAGAACCTTCTTGCTGTGAGGCAGAAGTACTAACCACATAGTGCTGCCTACTTAAAAAATAAAAGCTCAAGAAACTGGCTTCCAACACTCTGAATGCTATCTGACTCCACAGGAAGTCACTTTGACTGCAGTAGCAGCAGCTATGTCGAAGTTTTGCTAAAATGTCCCTATGCACTTCTCAATCCCAGGTGGACACACACAAACACACACTGGAGGTTACGTGCATTCGCATTCATAATGTCAAATCATAACAGAGGTTAATTCAAGACACTTTACTGGTGTGTCTAAACCACACTATAATTGAAAGACCCAAGACATAAAACACACATTGAAAACACACACATACATACATATTGAATGTGTCCAAGGTGTGTGAGGGGAGCACTGGGGTCGCCTAACAAAAGCAATCCAATTAACCTCCACACACCAATAAAGAGCTAGTAGAGCAAGGCTCTTGGGTACCCCCCCCCCCCCCCCCAGGGGGTGCAGCTAAAGGAAAAATATCCTGTGAATTAGTGGAAACCTCAGTCAGTTCCATTGTTCAGTGGATGTCTCCTCTTATTTAAAAGAGAGGAGGTGAAGGGCTGTAGGTTGGCAGCAGCTGTAAATACAATCGCTCAGAGAGCGGGGCCGAGAGCTTTACTGTGGGGGGTGATGAGAGAACCAGCGATCCCAAAACCTCCGCCGTCCCTGAAGGATCATTAGTGTAACAGCCTGCGAAAAAGCAAAGTCATAACGGTGCTCCCACGTACAAAAGTGCCTGTCAAATCTAGAGTGATTTATACCAGTGCAGTTTTCCGCTCTTTCCTACTGTGCTGTGTTTTCATTTATTTTGGATTTAAGGTCTCCCGTTAAGCTGTGTCTTTGCTCATGATCTTGATTTGTAAATGTAAATTTCACTCTCCCTTCTTCTGCAGCAGATATTTTAGTAACTGCACATATTGTGTTCTGCATCTTGCCCTTTTTTCTTTTTTTACAATTTTATTTATTACTAGCCAAGACAGCGATGCTGGTATTGTTTTCACCTTGCGAGTCTGTGTGTGATGTGGGCCTGGAGACACCTACTATTATCACAGAGACCGTTTTGTGTACTTTGCCAGGTCTGTCGGTTGGTCTGTCTGTCTGATTTTGTCACAAAACTTCCCGGGATGTAGTTGAGATCAAAATAAAGGCAGAGTTCGATAATGCATGTGGTCCAAGCAAGGGCACTGGAAGTAGGGAAAGCCCCCCCAACTTTCCGTCCTTGGCCCAATGTTGGCGTTGCGGCTAGTGTGATCCCATTTTACGATGGTATATAGTTCTATCTCTGTTAGTTTTCTAGACTTTACTCTCTCTAATGTTTTACCATTGTGCAAATAACTAAACTACAATCATTAATCACTTATTGATACTTTCTGAGTTACAGATTGTTAGGTGTTAAACTCATTTAAATAAGTTGGAAAGACCACATACACTCTCTGTGCAGTGCCTAAATGTTCCAAAACCAACAAACTACATGGCACATGAGGGTCATCAACTGTCAGTTTTGCTATGAAGTTTGTCCCGAGTTGGCGGTATTTCGTTGCCATTTTGCCTTAGCAAGCAGCATTGCAAATCAGTTACCAGAACTAGGATTGATTTCTGCCAGTATTGGACTCACAGGATGTTTTGCAATACACATAGAAGTATAAAGTCATATAACTACTAACACACCAAAAGGTTTCCAAATGAATAGTTAGTTTTGAGCAGTATTATTTTAAGGATTTTTAGGCCTTTATTTGACGGGACAGCTGAAGACATGAAAGGGGAGAGTGACATGCAGCAAAGGGCCACAGGTTGGAGTCAAAACCGGGCCCGTAGCATGGAGGAGTAAACCGCTACCCGCTCTACCAACTGAGCTATCTGGGTGCCCTTAAGCAGTATTTTTATTGTAATTCCCTATATAAGATGTGTGATGTTACAGTAGATGTAAATGAAAAGAATTAAATTAATGCCCTTTGTTTTGTTGTAACTGTTGTGTGTAACAAGCTTAAAGAACTCGGGTAAATACAACTTAACTTGTTTTCCATGTTAATGCCACTGTTCAATATCTTCAGTATTTAACTGGTATAAAAACCTAGTAAAAATGTCTTAAACAACAGAGCAATGAGTAATCCATCAACTGAAAGAAAGGGTTGACTCAGCTGGGATGAGATGGGAAGAGGCCTCTGACACAAAACAAGCCAGTTTGTGAATGCAGGCGACAGGTGTCTGGCTACGGTGAAGCCTCTAGTTAAACCAGAACTATCTGTGATGGTGCAAAGCAAAGCTGGTATGAAGAACTCCGCTCCCTCAGCTTTGTGAATGATCTATGGAAATTCAGAGATTACTTTTTTTTGCTGTTTTTTTGTGTATGTGCAGCCCCCTTTGGATTTGTGGTCATGCCAGCTTTTCACGATGGATCGTAAAAAAAATAAAAAAATAAAAACCCTCTTTCATGTCTGTGGGAAAGCCGAGATTGGCTGAGACCAGGCTTTACTGGAGATCTGAGAAGCAGATATCAAGTCAACACTGGGTGTTTTTTTTTTCATACTACATGTTAGACCCCTGGTCCTCTGCTGTGGGCTTTAAGCAAGTCTTGGTTTCTTCCTCTCCAATCTGCTTTGGTGTGAAGATCTGATAGATATTTGTCCGACTGGAGAACAGATTTCGCCAACTGAACTGAACCTCATTCTGCTGCTGTGGGCAGTCGTTTAGCTTTATGTACGCAGCTCTTGAGGCATGAGAGGCTGGCTCACATTACCCACGGTGCCGTTCCGCTGGCAATGGAAACCTCTGGGATGTCAGTTTGTGAAAGATCCTTGCCTCTATTTTGAGGGGTTAAGACAATAAGACACTTATACTGTCCCTTCCCAGGCTGAGCCTGAACTCATCCCATTTAATGGAAGGAATTTAACAGGCGACAGCTGTGGCCCTACGGGGCAAGATCCCATCCTAAATCATTAGTAATGATAGCCTTATTTTATACAGGCTGCAGGCACTCTTTCTCTCTCTAGGAAGCTAGGCATTTGTTTTTGCTATTCCTCTCTGGTTTGTTTTTCCAGCTCAGAATGAACAATAAACTATCGGGGCGAGGGTTCGCTTCAACACACCACCTTTCAGTCATCTGAGAGCATCTTAACAGAGAGGATTTTAAAAAGCGTTTTCAAATTTTGGATGGTTTTAAAGAGTCGCAGCATGTTTTTAACTTGAAAGTGAACTGAACTCTGTAGACCCCGGTGTAAACTTGCGACGCAGCAGTACCAGGTGACACATAAAGAACATTTGAACACACTGAAAGACCTTACTCATCTAAGATTACAGGTGTAATTACACCCAGGAAACTTGGCTGGGACTTGCAAGCACAATCCAGAAAAATTTAACTGAAGACTATATTTTTAATTTGGAGATAGAAATTTAGCTTTTAACAAAAATATCCTAAAAACAAGTGTTTCTGTTTAATAATAGTAGACACTGGTGATTGGCTGGCACCTGAAAACACTGTTCCAGTCTGTTAACTCGTGTTCTAAATCAGTGAACAGAGTATCATAAACTGCAGGCTGTGCTTAGTCCTATGCTACTTTTGAGGAAAGGGGAAAATGCAAGTCCAGATACGAACCAGGTGAATCAGGGATTCGAAGCAGCAATTTCATCATCATAAACCTGATTTTAGTTTGTTCACGCTGTTTGTGTGTAATGAAGCCCAAGCTCTCCAGAGACCCATCAACCGCTGACCGGGAACACAGGTCAATGACCAGGAAAAGGGAAACTGAAAGATGAGACACTGCTGGGAGTGTGCGTGTGTGTGCGTGCGTGTGTGTGTGTGTGTGTGTGTGTGTGTGTGTGTGAGAGAGAGAAAAAAACTGATAGAGAGGCAACGAGAGAAGTAAGACAGGAGATAAAGGGATATTGTGGCACTAAGATTTAAGATGTAAGTCTAATTTCATAATTCCATAAGAGAATGTGCTCTGTGTCAGTGAGTGTGTGTGTGTGTGTGTGTACTGAGTGTATTATTATCTCCTGACCGAACCTGCAGTAACGTGTGCAGGATGACAGATAACATCATTACAAAGCACTGCTTGTCCTCAAACCGCCTCCCTAAGGTAAACATCACACACCGACACACAGGACAACACACCTCCGCTCTGAAAAGCTGCTTGTTTGTGATGACTCAATAAAAAAACCTTCACATACACTCTTACAAAGCTTCTAATAAGCTACAAGCCAAGGTGGAAAGAGTACAAAAATATTCCAAGTAAAAGTACTGTACTTTGATGAACTTTTATAAGTACTTTTGTAAGTAAAAGTAACTGGTACAAAAATCTACTCAAGTAAAAGTAAAAAGTAGTTCATTTAACATGTATTCAGAATAAGGGTTACTTAGTTACTTTTTAACAGCTGGGGGAGGTATACTTTTTATATTTATATTTATTTAGTATCTTTTTTATACATATTATACTTATTGAATTAAATCATAGTCTTTTGCAATTTGAAGGACACAGAGCTGCTGTTGCTTTTAGTTTGTTGACAGATACTATGCCAAAGCTATTGCGCAAAACAACGTTGGAGGCTTTTTTTATTTACTTTTTTTACTCAGTAATGGATGTGGAAACATACTAAGGGAACTATCATACACAAAATGGATGAGCTACAAATACACACCTAACTGCTGCGTATGACTTTCACAAAAGCCTGGCTGAACACACATCAATGACAGCAGTTAGCAGTTAGCAGCTAACAGCTAGCAGCTAACCGGGCTACCCACCGGCAAGATCGAGACAGGGTAGGTGAATTAAAACAATGTCTGAGTTAAAAACACATCTTGATGTCACGTAAGGGCCCTGTTCATGTTGTACAGACATATTAATTGCATTTTGTGTCTGTTAAGAGGCACAAAGGCACTCTAAAACTTGCCCCGATAACTGCCGTTTTAGCTAAGTGGAAACTTAGCGTGCGTACTGTAGGTACGTGGAGACACAAACCAACGTTGAACCCTATGCGCACCTCTCAAAAAATGTAACTTAACAACCCATTTTTCCATAAACAACATAAAAATCCAGGAGAGGTTTAACTTTTCCTACTAAAGATTTCCCACCGTGGTCACAAAACACAGGGGAGACACTTTCTTATCTAACTAATCGCCACCACTCTCTCACTTTCTCCCTCGCTCTATTACACGCTCCGCTCCAAACACACACACACACACACACACACACACACACACACACACACACACACACACACACACACACACACACAATGTACAAGTATATACATCAGGCCACTGAGGTCTCTGCGCTAGAATCAAGTACAGAATCTGCGCTAGAATCAAGTACAAATGGAACTTTTATATATACTTGAAGCATGTCATTTTGCATTTTTCATACATATATACTCTAATCTGTAGGCGTCACTTGGCACTAATGAAACCTTAAAACGTCGTAAGTCTAAGTAACACCAAGCACTGTTTCCTTTGACTTATGACCTGCATGACATTTTACACATTTTAAGGCCCTAATAATTAAGATATATCTATTCCAGACCTTTTTAATGGCCTGCAGACAGCACGGTGAAAGCCTGGTGAGTGTCAGGGTCGGATAATTTATAACACCTCCAGGCCTGGTCGCTGTAAAGGCCAGCCAGTCTAAGAGAGCGATGACATGCTTCAAGCATGCAATATCATTTTCCTGCAATAAGTAGAATAGCATCTGACGGCGGTGAGGAGAGCCGGAGCATCCTAAAGGCCTCGCTCTGCTACTGTGCGTGAGTCAGAGGTAACAGCTGGATCCTACAGATCACTGTGACTGTGTGATCCACAGACTATGGATTTTCCATTTCCCTTCTTCTCCTGTTTGTCGAGGTCTTTTCCACTGTCAAGAACTATTTTTTTTTCTTCTAGATGCTTTTCGGGGGCGTTAGTATGTATAATCACAATACCATGCATGCGGCAGCAAGGTATTCAAAATGTTTATTTTCCCATTTTGCCTGCTGTTTCATTTTATACATTTCTAATGGATCTCGTGAAACCATATAACTCAATAACTCCTGAACTCAGGAAGTAAGTCATTTATTCACGTTTGCGTTTCCACTTCATCTCCAGAAAAGCTCATGATGTTGATGTGATGGTTGAACATGTGCTGTATAGGAGACGTTCAGAGATGCCAACAGGGAGATTGCCTGCCAGAAAGGAAAGAAGCCCGTCTCCAAAGCAGCAATGATCTCTGGCTTGTTCATTTCTTTAGCTCTTATTTCGCTATGTGCACTTAAATGTTGGTAGCATTAAAAAAAATCCCATTGCAATTGCTAATTTGGATTTTTAGTTAACATCTTCAATTCTCCTTTTAATGGAATTTTACATATAGCCTCATCCCCATGTGTTTCATATCAAAATATTCTGACCAAACTCAGCTTTCTGTATGTTGAGGCCCATAATTGTTCCAGAGCAATGTATAAAGAGATAATTTGACGCTAAAGTGGAAATATTTCTCAAATCTCTTGTGCAAACAAACATACATTCAATTGTTTTTGTACCTGAAATTAGTTTGCAAACGTAATATATGAATAAAATAGTAAAAAAGGTCTAATATAAAATTTTGTAATATCGCTTTTTGAGTAGGAGTTTTGTCAAACATCGCTTGGGACTCGCCGGTGCCTATTTTGTCCTCAGAGGGTTAATGACTAGTTATTGAGGCTAATGGTATTACATATTAGCACTACACTGTACTGCAAGATCTGTTAGCACACTAAGAAGTATTACCTCAGGAGCAGGAACTTTTTGGGAGGAAGGAGCTAAAACCTGGTCTCTCTCTCAAAAAAATAGATTTAAATCTCAAGGAAATTCCTGGCTAAATAAAAAATAAATATTCTTGTGTTCCAGGAAAAGGTCCTTCTTAAAATAGCCGCGAGGAAAATGTTTCTCAAGAGAGGATCTACACTGTAAATTACGTTGCTCCACCAAGGCTTAACCTTAACTCAGATTGTGCAAACTTTGTAATCCAAATGATAGATATCTCATTTTGGAATATGAGACCTTTTTATTTGTACTCACAACATGAAAGACCTCAGCTTCCTGACCGGTGGTGAGGACCATCTGGGGCTGGAGGCCGGACTGGAGGAAGAAGCCGTGAGCAGACACCGTGCAGCCTCCGCTACAGTGAGATGGAGGGGGGGGGGGATAGCATGAGCATCAGACAGAGACACAGTAGATCCCCACTGGGAGGGACCTGCTGTTAGCATTAGCAGTTTAGCCACTCGTCACCTCCCACTCGTTTCCTCCTGCTGTAAAACTAAAAGCAGTAATATGTCTCTTCTCACCCGCAGACATTCTCAGTCACATTCACCCTCACTTTTTCCACTCTTGTACCTCCTTTTGGTGTTAAGTGAAGAAAGAGCAAGAGCTTACATTTGGAGGAAATAAATTAAGTTGACATTTACAAATACTGTTATCCAAACCATTTCTGACAATCCCAAAGTGTCACACCGACAAGGACACAACAATAAGACTGAAAACCATTTCCTCCTGCTGTAAAACTAAAGCATCAACCTGTCTCGCCTCATCTGCAGACGTTCTCCATCACATTTGCCCTTGTTCTCTCTCTCTTCCGTTACCTCCCTGAGGTAAAGAAACATGCAAGAGCTCAAATTTTAGAGGATATTTATCTGGTTGACAATGACAAATACTGATATTAATATATATATATATATATATATATATATATAATGTAAGTGTCAGCAGGTCAGTGCTGGCCACCACACAGATGTGGAGGACATAGTCTCGCATTGCCAGACCTTCATCCACAGCACTGAAGAGGAAGGTCTGGCTAGTCCACAAAACATTGCAGGATGGGAGAAAAACATTGCCATCAGTCTGCGACTGGCCCCAGCAGGACTCACGTCAAAAAAAAGACACTTGCCACCAGGCCTTACAACTTTTCAGGCGGAAACCCTGTATGGAGAACACAACGATAAGAAAACCCCAAGTCGGAATGACTAGAACTCTGACCTGACGAAGGAGCGCGAGGGCTGGATGCTGTTGATGATGGGGTCCTGGTTGTAGGTGAACTGCTCAGGTGCGTGGCGCTCCACTGAATCCACCGTCAGCATCACGGGTAGCTTGGAGGGAACTGCGTGTGGAGGCGTCTTACAGGTAAGCATGGTGGACGTCAAGCTGACGGTGGAGGTTAGGATGAGGGGAATGAGTAAACACAGAATATATTGTGGTGGTAGTATGTACAGTGGTAGCCAATGTCCACTATTCAGGTTCAGGTTCCCTTATTTGTATGGTAGGTAAATTTGTTGTGCAGTGAAAATGACAGTATTGGACACCACAGATAACATACATAACAGTTAAAATGCTCCAGTGCCAATTAAGAATATCTAATAAATACTAATGAAATGACTACCATACAATCTAAAAACCAATGAATGAAAAAATAAATAACATATAGGCCTACAAAAATACAGGCTGTGCTAATTGTGCAATTTTTCTTACAGCTTTTTTATCAGTGTGATTGCCGCTGAAACAATGTTTTTTAAATATTTAATTTAAAAAATATACATATTTTTAATTATTTATTTTATTTTATTTTATATTGTTTGGTTTTAGACCTTGGAATTAAAAAAAACTTTTCCAGAAGGGAGAAGCTGAAACTCCTTGTGCAAATGGAATGGGTTATCCGCTGTAGCTGTCTAGTGTACAGGGATGCCATTCATGCATTAGTCCTGCAGATAATTGCTGATTGAGCGGGAGAGGAGACAGAATGAGGACAAGAGCAGGAAAAGCAAGAGAAAAAGAAAAACAGGATGACCTTTGACCGGCCCTCCAGTTCACAGGCAAAATGTTCCCAGTAAACTTACAGCAATGTCAAGACACATTTAAGTGTAATCCCTCTGCAGTACGTATGTACTGAACTCTACAACCTCCCTAATTCCTTTTTAAGAAAGAAAGAAAAAGGCAGAGAAAATACAACAGCCACTTGACGTGCAATCTTGACTTTAAAAAGCTGTTGCTGTTATGCAGTGACACAAAGAGAATGAGAAACAGAAAGAAAAAGAAAAGAAAATAAAGGGACTGTGAACTGACCTCTGGATCTTACAGGCTACTTTCCCTACTGTCACCTCTCGCTGGTTCCCGGTATCCAGGAAGGCTCCCCTGATGGTCAGCATGGTGTTTCCGGACTTCGGCCCGAATGTCGGGAAGATTTCGTGGATCACAGGGTCCTGGACGCAAAGACCACTAATAAGAAACCACTTCACACAATACACAGATTTTTCTAGGGCTGTGTATCACCAATAGGTTCCTGAATTGATTAAATTCCGATCCACAATGTTCAATTACATTACATTACAACAATTCAATATCAATAAGGCTAGAGAAATTTCATTTACAATACCAATTTTGCTTGGATATAAAAGGTGATTCTCAGATAACTTAAGCTGTAAATTGTACAAGTAACCCTCAAATACTTTTTATAATGCACCAGGTTGATGTTTACATTAAGAATTGACCCCCTAAAAGTTGGTTGGTGGACTAACATTATGTAACATTTTTAACAAAATAACAAAATTGATTGATCTTTAAACAAAGATTGATTTTAACTAGAGAAGTGATTATTTTAACACAGTCTAAGATTTTTCCCAAAGTGCATCCGAAAACAAGGAAAAACGGCATTCTTACCACGAAGGTGAAGCCCTCCATTGTGGCTACCTTATGGCCGCTGGTGACCCTCACTGTGTGTCCTGATGGGGTGAAGTTCCCACTGAACACCGGGGAACACTGCATCTCAGTCCACCTAAACACAACCCCCCCCAGACAACACACAGACCAGGCATTATACCCTGCCGCAGCCACCAAGCATTTATCCTAATTCAATGATGATCTACTGCCCAGCAGTAATGCACAAAGACACGATCTTCATCTTGGGATTGGGTTGGTGGTGTTTTCCCCCCACAATTTGTAATAAGATTGCTTTTAGCAAAAGGGGCTTTTGAATGGGACATAGTCCCAGTGGATTTGGGTGGTTGAAAAGTCTGGATGCAGCGATTTGTCCCAGCAATTTTTCAGTTAGGGGAGTCATGTGTTGAATGCGGCCGACTGCCGAGAGAGGGAGGGGGGTCTTCTTAACATTCTTCCTTAAACACAATATCCGCTATTAAACTACTGCTCTGCCCCTATAAGACGCCAGTGTATGGGTCCCTTTATCTGGTAAACAACACCCACCACTTAACACACACACACACTTTGTCTCTACCTGCCTCTAAGGTGACTTTTCAGATACTACGCAGGAACAGGGCTCATTTCAAAATGCGCAAAGTATGCACACTGGCATACAAAAACTAGTGCATCAACAACTTTGCAAAACACACACACACACACACACACCTGTTGATGTTGTCTTGTCTGGAGAGTTTGCAGGGAGCTCCTGCCACCTCCACTGTTACCAGAGAAGCCTTGAAGTTCTCCGTCTTGTCGAAGCCGAAGTTGCGGCCGCACATTGTCACGGTTGTAGAGCCTCGTATCGGTCCAGAGGTCGGAAAAATCTAATACACACACAAGGAACATTTCAAACATTTAGTCATCAGCCTGAGATCATTATAACAAAATGCTCCTCAGCACCATAGAATAATTATAGAGCTGCAAAGATTAATCGATTAGTTGACTATTTTGATAACTGATTAATTGGTTGAAGTCATTGCCCATTTTCAACCCTTTTTAGAGAGCAGGAGACAGTTGTGAAGTTTAACGTGGGTCGTGCCCAGAGAAGAAGTTGGTAATTTCACGGCGCAGATTAGAACCCAAATTGAAACGTAAGCGAGTAAAATGGCTGAATGTTAGTTTTACTTTGTGTCAAATTGGTTGCTATGACTGTGACTTATAAAGTGTCAGGTTTAGTTCCATCACAGTGTTAATAGTGTCAAAAAACCTTATCTGAAGTTGTTGTTCAGTAGCTAGCTCAGAGATGATTGACTAATGAAACTACTGATTTAGCAGTTTCTATTTTTGCAGACCCTCTAAAGAGAGGGTCTCTCTAAAGAGACCCTCTAAAGGTCGGATCCTAGAATTGGCCAGAGTCATTCCTTAAGAAAAAAAAAGGAGTAAAAATGATGATTTCAGCCAATCTTAAATGTGAATATTTTCTGGTTTCTTCACTCTTCTGTGACAGTAAACTGAATATCTTTGAGCAGTGGACAAAAGAAAACACACAAGGACGTCATTCTGGGCTTTGGAAAACACTATCTGGACATATAGACACCAAACTAATCGCTGAATCGAGAAAATGATCGACAGATTTTAGTTTAGTTGCAGCCCTTAATAATTCCTTTCATCAACTACACCAGTGGAGTAGAACTAACGTTTCTCCAAATGAAAACAACTTTTGAAATACATTATTTGCCGTCTGCTCTGGTGTTGTTCCAGGTGTATTTGTTTTCTCATTTTCTAAACTGCCAGGTTAGGGACTTTGTCCCTTTAGTTTTCACAAAGATCTTTGAACCTGTTTGATCTGAAACCACACTGCTCTCTGTCTGTTTTGTGCCGTTAATCGGTGTATCATTTAAAAGGCATCCACGACAACATTGTGCGTCTGCCCTATTTCTGATAGCGTGGCAAAAGAAATAGCGTGGCCGCCACAATAAAATGAGGTGTTTTTACAGGTTCTCGTTCTATTAAACATTTTGTTGCATTCAGGGCAGTGGAGCTATCTTGGCATTGTGTTTTTATTTGACATGGAGACACTCTGACAGCATGGGGTGCAACATTAAAGTCAGCAAGAATGAACACCACCCACACTGAGCCCAGTAAAGCCTCACAATGTCAGAGCAGTGTTAAATAGGACAGCGGTGTTATAAAAGGGCTGGTATTTCAGGAATCACCGTGGCCTTCACAAACACAATATTGTAGAGACTAATACAGATCTCAGCGTCAACATAGTCCCTGATATGAGCTGGTTTTGAAAGGCGAGTAGAGAGAGAGAGAGAGAGAGAGAGAGAGAGAGCATTAGTTACTCAGGTTTACGTTTAGGTTCAGGTTCAGGTTTTGGAAACATCAGTGAAGTGAACGATTGTTAAAAGGTCACATGACATGGTGCTCTTTGGATGCTTTTATATAGACCTTAGTGGTCCCCTAATACTGTATCTGAAGTCTCTTTATATACCCCTTAGTGGTCCCCTAATACTGTATCTGAAGTCTCTTTTATATAGACCGTAGTGGTCCCCTAATACTGTATCTGAAGTCTCTTTTATATAGACCTTAGTGGTCCCCTAATCCTGTATTAGAAGTCTCTTTTATATAGACCTTAGTGGTCCCTAATACTGTATCTGAAGTCTCTTTTATATAGACCTTAGTGGTCCCCTAATCCTGTATTAGAAGTCTCTTTTATATAGACCTTAGTGGTCCCCTAATACTGTATCTGAAGTCTCTTTTATATAGACCTTAGTGGTCCCTAATACTGTATCTGAAGTCTCTTTTATATAGACCTAGACCTTCTTTGGTGGTCCCCCCTAATACTGTATCTGAAGTCTCTTTTATATAGACCTCAGTGGTCCCCTAATACTGTATCTGAAGTCTCTTTTATATAGACCTTAGTGGTCCCCTAATACTGTATCTGAAGTCTCTTTTATATAGACCTCAGTGGTCCCCTAATACTGTATCTGAAGTCTCTTTCCCAAAATTCAGCCTTGGTGCAGAATTACAGCCACTAGAGCCAGTCCCACAATGAGCTTTCCTTAAGACGTGCTATTACTGACCTCTGTCTGATAAGAATTGATAAGTCAATACACTTAAGAAGGCCAGAGTTTAAAAGTTGTCAAGTTGCCATTGTGTTTGGTATGTTTTTCATGATGTCATTTTTTTTATTGGAATTTGTTTTAATATGTACAGTATAACATTTGGTGTCATAACTCCTTTGTGGATTTGCCTGCCCGTCCCTTCTGATGAAATTAAGTTATTGATTGAATAGGTGTTTTGTATTCCAAAAATATATATTGCTGACAAAATAGCGAAAGTGGCCAGTGATTAATTAGTTAAAAAAGTGAGTCTCCTGCCCTGAGTATCACCATGTTGACAAGTTGCCATGGTTACCTTAGTGATGACGGGTGTGCAGTAGTCCTGAGTCCAGAGGGAGGAGGAGGGACAATGGTTAGCTCTGGTGCAGCGTCCATCACACCAGCCACATTCTGTCACCCGTGACGACAACAAACAGGAAGTACAGGTGGTCAGCTGAGCACAGCCGGGGCCAATCAGAGGGACCATAGTGATCTAAGAAGAGGAAGATGTAAGTCAGTTGTGTTTCTTTATTTCTGTCCAACACACAAAGAAAGTATTTCCTCTCAGCCACAAATGGATTAGAAGAAGCAGAACCCTTGAGGTAAGCCTCTAGGAACATTATTCTCTTTTATCTGTTGTCTCTACTCCCTGTTCACTGTTGTTTTTTTTGCTTTCGGTGAAGGAATGTTTTTTGTCCAGATTGTATTCTTGTTATGGTTCAGAGATGAACACAGGACTGTCTAAAACTACCGAATGTGTAGGATAGCAATATGTCTTTACAAGGCACACCGTCGTTCTCAAACCTCTCCCCATTTTGCTGAGGAAAGCGCCAAAAGATACATTTTTGTCCTTAATTTTTGTGGTTCTAATCCCACCTTATCAGTCTCCTATAAAGTACTTGAAAGCAATACTTCAGGTAAGTACCTTACCAGAAAATGAATTGGGTAGAAGTCTCCTTTTAGAATAATGCTTGAGTAAATGTCTTAAAGTATTTGATATTTACTGCCCTTAGAAGGTGCTCTAAGAAAGGTCACACATTTGTTGTCACATACAGCAAACATCTCCTCACTATCCGTGAGCTGAATAACGAAGTGAAGTACAGAAACATGAAAATTCTACTCAAGTACAGAAGCAAAGTATTTGCACTTTGTTACATTACAACACTGCACCTTATTCCCTGTGGCCATTAGCAGGGTTCCGTTTGAGCCGTCAGCGTCCAGCAGTGCTACACTGGCGGAGACGGGTCTCGAGTCCAGGCGGATGTTGACGTGAGGAGAGGTAAATCGAGAGAACAGCACCTGAAAGAAGGAGGACACGTCATTGCAATGGTTTCTAAGGGGCATTTGTTAATGTAACCGTAGTCTCGCTTTGCCAGACCTTCCTCCACAACACTGCAAAGGAGGGTCTGGTTTGTACACACAGCATTCTGGGATGGGAGAAAAACGTGCTCTGGTTTATCAGCATTTCTTTAAACTAATCACAATCGTTGTGGGTGGTGCTAAGTGCCAGACAGAGCCATGTTGCCGCTGCAAAATAGCCTTGGGAAGGAACTTGTTTTGGTAGAACGTGTGTACGTTCAATAGTTGTTTTAATCGTGCAACAGAAAAACTCAGATTGGACAGATAGTCTAGCTAGCTGTCTGGATTTACCCTGCAGAGATCTGAGGAGCAGTCAACCATAGTCCTCATAAAATCCACGTTAAAAATTCCATCACAAGAAATGCATTAGGTAACTGACATCTGGCCTAAAACAGGGACATCTGGTGGATTTTCCGGTGGCAACAGAGCAATCCCGGAAGTGGAACTTCATAGATATAGACTAATGTAACAGCAACAACACTTTCATGAGTCTGGCACAGCTTTAGCAAGAACCTTCTGAGACACTTAACTCACCAATAGACAAACTGATGACAATTGATGGCTTGTATGGCCAGTATTCAATATTTTTCTCTCCACCAGCTAGTACTTGCACTTCTTGTGGCTAAAGCCAATCTTTGCCAATAGGTATAACAAGCAGGGCTTATGCACTGGCTACATCTGTTGCTAAAGATGCAGTAGCCTAAAATCAAATCAAGTCAAAGAGAAGTACTGTAAGCCAAGAGGTGCCTGGTTTATAAGATATTTGGTGTTTGTTGCCAATAAAAAGAGTACTTTTTTTAAAAGCAGCCAACATCATCACAGGTCAGCTGAGGACACCTGTTTAGGATGTGTGATTTTCTTCACTCGTCAGCCTCGTCACTGCTGTTTTACCAACGTTGCTGTGTTTGTTTTAAACGCTTCACAACGCTGTACACTGATACACACCATGAATTAAAGAAGAAGGAAAGATTATACGGAGTTTCTGGCATACACAACAATGGAGCACAGAATCGCCTGAGGACAAATCAAGCCTCGGGGATGAAAAAGTGGAAGACATCAACAAGTTTTTTGGTGCCGTGCCAGGGAGTCGGTTGAAGGAATACGATCCAGGTTGTGTCATCTTTTCCTGGGCATTGCCTTCACTGGAGTTTGGCTTTAAGCAGAGGTGCATTGAAATCATTTCATTACGATATTTCCTCTTAGTCCAGTGTCATGGTCGAGAAAGAAATGTCTTACCTTTCTCTCCTTATGCCAGAAAAAGCCCAGGCATAACTAATGACCTGTCTGTTCTATTAAGGTGTGTCAGTCAGACTGCATAAACTGTACAATATCAGGGCCTTTGCCCTAGTACACTGAACTGGAATGCAGCCATTATGGATTGATTAATCAATTAGTTAAATATGTTGGCAAGTAAAAATGTCCACCCTGTCAAAGGTGTGGGGGTTGGTTAAGAAACAACACTGATTATATGCCATAGGAAGTTTTGGTCATACTTTACAGCAGCTTGGAAAACTAAAACCTTAAAAAAGTAATCATTTAGACATGTATGTTGCCAAAGCAATTACCATTAAATGTGGTATACCATTAAAGGTGTGAAACGAAACTGAACCTCCAAGTTCACAAACTCATCAACTGACTTGAACCGGAGCAAATGAACTGTAGGTATGAAAACGTCCTGAATAGTAAAGTATAACAAAGTCCAGTAACACCTTTACACTTGATAACTGGGGAAATTCCATTTTTGTTATTTTTTTCAGAGTTGGATGGACAAAACAATATCAATCAGCTTCAGCATTTACAACACAACATCACTGTCTGTTTCCTGAGAAGCAGGATCAGGAAAGTGATGGCGGCAGCTCAGTCCGTAGGGAGTTAGGTTGGGAATCGGAGGGTTGCTGGTTCAAGTCCCCTTTTGGACCAAAGTGTGGAGTGTGGACTGGTAGCTGGAGAGTTGCCAGTTTACCTCCTATGTATAGTCTGTGTGTAATAACAACAGAGTGTAAATTGTAATTTCTCCATAGGGGATTAATAAAGAGTATACATTTTTATAAAAAAAATAATCCTGAGTTCAACTTCTTTTGATTTAAAGACATAACTTGTAAAAAAAGGCTTTAAATCTAGCTGTCAACTTCTACCATAGTAGAGGGGTTTGAAAGAGACGTGAGACAACTGGTTTGGGGGCACAAAACAAGAGGATGTCCCCTGAGACATGTTGGGAAGTATTTCACACACACACACTCACACACACACACACACACACACACACACACACACACACACACACACACACGAACAGCATTTATCATTTGCGGTTACGCTGCAATTACAGGCCTGGGAGACAACAGAGCAGAACATGATCTCTAATGGGGTGTGTGGTTTACACAACGCCCTATAAATTCAACCATATCCCCCAACACACACGCAAATATACATACACACACACACACACACACACATGGGCACACATAATCGTTCTGTCCTGTCAGGATGGAGCAGGGATGCCATTTATTCTCCAAAAACAAAGCACTGACAAGACACTGCAGGGATGGGAGTAGTGGAGTGTGTGTGTGTGATTCCAGCAAATACTAATAACACTCTGCATTGTAAACTTTAAATGGGATTTTTGTTGGTTGGCTGATACACTGCTCGCCCTAACCTCACCCTCAGAAATGCCTTGTTTTCCAGCGTCATTCCTTCCACTGTTTGAGCCTCATGATCAACGTTAGCTTTGCAACAACGGGTATAATGGGTGGCTTTCCGCTGGGGACGAAGCCATACAACAGGCATCTCTCGGAGGTAATAGCGGTGTAAATTACAGCTTATTGTATTAAGCAAGCAGGGGGTGGGGGGGTGGGGGAGTTGGCTTCTAAACACGGCCACTGTGTTATTCCCACAGCGGCTAGACTAGAGCCGAGGGAAACACTTCCTGAGCCAGAATCGAGTTCATTCTTTTTCTGTCACTGCCTCAACTCCATATTCCCTCTTCACTAGTCTGCTGGGAGCAACCAGGAAACTGAAATACGTGAAAAGTTGACAGGTTCTTTTTATCGTACAAACAATGAAATGAGCTGCCAAAGCAAAGGCGACCTCCTCTCACAGATGCTTACTGTCGCTTATGATCGCAGGGTCGTCAGTTTAAATGCAAGTCTTGTAAAATCAGCAACAGGGAAAGTGAATGACACACTGCAGTCACACCCGGATACCTTGGAGCAGCTAGGTGCTTATTGTATATCAATCAAGCAATCAATCAAACTTTATTTCTAAAGCACATTTAAAAACAACCAGGTTGACCAAAGTGCTGTACACTGACATGAAACAATAAATAGAATACAACACCAGACAAATACAACATACAGTTCTCACGCCGGATTAAAATCCAAGGAATAAAAATGTGTTTTAGTCGCATTTAAAAACCGGAAGGCTGGGGGCCAGTCTGACATGAAGCCTAGGTAATTACAACTTGGGCCTTTTGTTATCATTTCTATCTATCATTTCTGTCATTGCTGTTATCATTTCTACCATGTTGTAAATAGGGGTGGGAATCTCTTGGCACCTTACAATTCAATTCCGATTCAGAGGCCAACGATTCGATTCTAAACCGATTATCGATGCAGCTCGATGCAACAAAGGTGGAGAATCGGCTTCTTGGAAAACATAAAACATGAAACATGTTCAGATGTAATGTGATGAAGTAAATGAACAGCCTACGAGTGTTTTGCCGAATTTCTTTTTTATGTACAGTATATCTTAATTTTTTTGTTCCTTTTGGACATTTTGGTGTTTTTTCCCCCCTGCACTCTTGCCTAAACTCTAAGTTGTTGTCCATTATCCTATCCTCTTTTAGTCACTCTGTTTTCTGATTTGTACAAGTCTGGAGACATGTACAAATGTCAAAAAAGTGTCATTTTAAATCAAAATCAACACATTTAAAAAAAGAATTTAATACATGATTATTAATAAGCAAGTGCTGCTATCTGGGAACAAGGCGACATGGAAGTACTGTACAGGGCAACACACACAAATGTCTCAGACTCAACAAGTTTAGCCAGAATATTTAAGCCACTCATGTGCTCACACATCTTTGGCTATAGTACAGTGCATTATGTGAGAGTTAAAACAGGACGTCGGTCTGTGATGGATGTTTGGGTAACGATCTTACTGTTCGTCTTCCTTTTAGCTTCGAAGTTTGGCCAACATGTGGGTATGTTTAAAACCTGTACTATCATCTTACGATTTTGCAAAAATTACCAGAAAAAAAGCCATGAGAAGCCATGAAAATAAGACTGGGCCGTTTGAAAATGTTAGTATATGAATGAGATGGAGGATGTCAGTGAAAATGCCGGAAGATTAAAAAAACAATCCCTGTTCTGTGTCTCCATCAGTTATTTTCCTGTTCTCAATGTCCTCTTCAGGTTCTGCCTACTACTATTTCATCATCCTTTCTAATCCATTCCTTTTTTTCTTCTCAGGTTTCTTTTTTACCGTATCTCTTTCTCTCCAACTTTTTGCTTTTGATGTCTCTTTTTCTGCCTCCACCTTCTTTCCTTGGTCTTTCTTCCTCTATATCTTAAAACTCATCTCCAATCAAATCTATTCAGTTTGTAGTCTGTTTCACCTGCACGATCGGTCAGAAATCTGTATTGCTAAATCAATCAATGTTATCACCATTAGAGATAATTTTACCAACGTTTACGTAGGACTAATAGCTAATAAAAGTTAAGAAATATCAGTGTTCAGTTCATTCTGTCACAACTTTCTGTCTCCCTCCCTCTCTGTCTCAGATGATGAGGCAGAACACATTTGATGAAATGGAAAGTTTTGCAGTGCAGGGCAGCTGCTCTCCTCTTCAGACCTTCTAAACTCTTTCAGCTAAAACAATGAACTTCAGCCAATTCAGCCACACAAAAAAAACAAAAAAAACGTAAGGAGGGTCTGGGTGGGGGTTGATGGTAGAGAAACACAGCAACAGCTGCACGGGAAGCTCGGTGAGCAAAAAATGCCGTGCGAGGGAACGTGTCAGCGAAGCCCGTCGTTCAGCATTAACGTGCCGTTCGGCTTCTAAGCCCCCTCGCACCCCACTACCACCGCCTCTACCCCTCCCTCCATCCCATTCCGTGCAGCTGTCGGCCCCTTTTTTTCCACGGCTCTCTCGCCTGTTTTTTTCTCTTCTCCATGCATGTCTTTTCATTCTTGTATTTCAAAAACACGTGAGGTAATTCAGCTTTCACTCCATGCATGTCCATTCCTTGTTGTTTTTTGGTCCAGCACAGGACCGTTGCACAAATACGTCACTTGCTGTACTTTGCAGCTGTAACCATTGCATGCATACTGTGTACAGTAAGAGTGGATGGGCAAAATAAGTGACCACATGAAAAGGGCGGGAAGGTGAGTACAGTGAGTCACAGTGTGACATGCAGCTACACAGGCTAGTCATACTGACTTAATTAATGCTAGATGCCAAAATGCTATATTTTACCCTGATGAACAATGCAACTAACGGACATCCAACAGGCCAACTCCACATTTGAACTGGCACTGGGCAAGGTGAAGGCTGGGCGTCTATATGACTATATTTGAAGAAACAATTGTATGTAAATATTCTAAAAAAACATTCATATTTCAACCAAATTTAGCCTAATTTTAACCTCAACATATTTTGACCAGCAGATTACAAAATCAGTGCTAACTTAGAAGCCAAATACCTGCTAAATAGAAGAGTTATCTCCGTCTATATAGACACTTTAAATCTATTTAAAGTGTGTTTAAATGGTTTAATAGGTTTATCTACATATTTATCATTACTAGTTAAGCACATTTTTGTATTCCCAACTTATATATATTCAAATATTTGTTCTGGTATTTTATCCTATTATTATTTCATGTATTTTATGTGTACAGTATGTATATTGCATCCTAGTATTTCATTTATATTTATATTCTGTGGTGTGTGACTGATATTTTACTGCTGTAACACTATAATTTCAGAATCAGAATCAGCTTTATTCGCCAGGTATGACAGACATACGAGGAATTTGACTTAGGTTGGAGCAAGCCTCCGGGCGGCAGCTATGGAACAGCGCCACCACACGCTTTCTCGAAAAGAAACAATGCAGACAGCAACATAATAATATACAATACAACATCACAACATAATGCACAAGACAACACACAGTTCATGTGGACACATGAAGGAATTTTTTGAGGTGGCTTGGGAGGGTGTGAGAAACACACATTCCATCTATCTATCTATCTATCTATCTATCTATCTATCTATCTATCTATCTATCTATCTATCTATCTATCTATCTATCTATCTATCTTTCTATCTATCTATCTATCTTTCTATCTATCTTTCTATCTATCTATGCACGTTCCCGCCTTAATTTTATCCCATGACTAAAGCCCTGTCCCATGACTAAAATCCCCTAAAGCAGCATTGACAGGTCATGTATGAGACGGGGAAAGCAGCTGACAAAAAATCAGGAGGTTGTAATCCAATGTTGGTTTGTACAATGACAGGCAAAATGGGACTGTTTACTCAGATGGCAAACTGGAACGTGGACTTCTTGGAGACTCACTGAGCACAGGTCAAAGATAAGCAAACTGTGCAAACAGAAAGGTCCTGGGTGCTTGGTCATAGTTGCCCCCCAACATGCCTCTAGCAGAGGCACCTGGAGCTGATGTGTGTTGTGTCTCCAGCAGGGTGCTTAAAGTCCTCATGTACCAACATCCTGCCCAGTTTATATGAACAACCGCACTGGCTGCTGTAGCCTCAGGCTCTCTGTTTACGCCTAACTGCTGGTATTTTACATGCAAATGAGGTTCCTGCCAGTCTTTTAAAGACACTTTTTGTAAAAAAAAAACAAAAAAACAAAACCCGAACCAATAAAACTCACTAAAGACACAACAACGTGATTTCTTTACCTGTATGTGGCGTCCGTCAGCGGTGCCCAGGTATGCCACTGTTCGGCCATGGACCGGCATTACAGTGATAGACGTAACCAAGGTGTTGGTCAGCTCTTTGTGCCAGTGCTCCAGCCTTTGGACAAACTGGGTCACCTGCAGGCGGTACTCGCCCTCTTTCCCCTCATGGATTCCCTCATGTGGGTCGCAGTCGTCCGATGAACTCTGCAAAAGAAAACAACAACCAAATGCATCAGTTTTCCCTGTGGTGTGCTCCAAGAATAACAACATATAAGAATAACAGTGGAGAGAGTGTTGCTTATTGTGGTTCCAGGCATGATATTGATATGACATTATGTGCAGCCAAGAAATGTTGGCAACATCAGTGTGGTCATGTTTAACATTTACAAAAACATCCACTTCTAAGTAGTGAACTTGCATAAGAATAAAAAGCTGGAGCAAGCAGCAAAGACTGAAGCTGATTGCTCCAAATATAAGATAATTCACTGTGAACCATATACTCTGTGAATCGTCAGCAAGATTGGACCGCCTTATCCAAACACATACCCCCTCCTATACACTACTGGTTATATAATATTATGTCAAACTATCTTCTTTCATATGTGGCCCAATGGGGGAGGGTTAAGAACCAAACCTCCTAAGCCCCCCTTAGCTACTCTTTCATCAGGCCATGCTCGTAATGGAGGTCTCGGCGTAGAACCTCTAGGGCAAGTACATGCTTTGTTGAGTACATGTTTAAGGACGGCAGGATTTCATGGGAAAGAGCAAGAAGACTTTCATGCTGTTTTTCATTCCATGAGAAAAAAATTAAAAAATAAACGTTTTCCTTATCCAACGGGCAACCACACTTTATTTTCTTTTTTCTCTTCTCCTTCCTCACTTGAATGTATAACCAAAATCTGTCCCTGCCGCTCCACTTTTTGGTTTTCAAACGTCGCTGGGTTGTGCAGATTATTGTGTCTGGAGCTTTCGGAGCATACAGTGAAAGCACAGACTGTAGACCGAGCTGAATTCTGGGCCTTTTCTCTATCAGTACCCCCCCCCTTACTGCTCTCTTACAGCGCCGGCTCTTTTGGTGTTTAGTCATGGCGTCCAGTCCCAGCCTCAGGTTTCATTAATTATTAATGACCCAGAGGGTGGCGGGCCTCTTGTGGCTCTTAAGGTCCTTGACCTGACTGCCTGACCAGGCCGGAGCTTTCTGTTGTTTTCTCAGCTTCAGTGGATCATGACCTCTTTACTGGAGTCATAAGTAGGGGGGGGAGGGAGTACAGGTAGAATGATTATGAGGACCTGTGGATGGCTTCTTTCAAAGTACCTCGCAGAGTCAGCAATGCTTTCAGTTTTAGCAGGAAACTCCTGACTGATTTGCTCTCCTAACAGAGATGTTGTAACCTTGGTTTCTACCTTTTGTTGTACACTTAAAGTGTATAAAAAAACTGATCTTGTTGCATCAGAAGAAGTGGTTTTTAATCACAAACAGTCTAATGATATTTTTCTGCCTCTACCTAAAGCACTGTCTGGGTCTTTAGGCCGTTATTTGGGGTTTGTGTGAAACATGCGTCATCATTTGTTTAGTGTAGATCTCAAAGGCGAGCTTTGAAGATGAAGGGAACAATGGTAGGAGAAACGAATCAGGAAAGTTTCTTTCTTGGTGACATTACATAGCCGAGACGGACAGGGCCGCATGACGAGGCAAGCCGAGGAAAGCAGAGAAAGCTGGCTAACTGACAAGCGCACAGCAAAGCAAACCTTGTTCAAATGAAATGTCCTCAAGGCCAGTGGCAGCAGATAGAGAGACAATGGTAAAGTCAAACCCAGGGGGAAATATGGAGGAAATTGAAAGCTGGATGAAAGGTTGAATGTTTTTATGCCAAACGCCCAGCTGTGAGGTGGTGCAGCCAGCTGATCTGCACTGAGTTACTGAAGGAGCGCAAACCGTATAAGAAATGAAAGTTTGTGACTGAAATGGATTTGAAATTCGATAAAGACATGGACGGAGGGGGGGTTGATAAAAAGCAGAAGAAACATCTCTTCTTCAAACATGATGGACAGGTTGGCTTTGATCTGTGGATCTGTGTGTGTGTGTCTACTTACATCCAGACATTTAGTGTAGTTTATTAGTGTGTAATGTTGTGGTCAGTCCACCTTAATTAACTGTACAGTCAAAGGAGCAGCTCTAGCCTCTATGGCTAATTTCCAGCTGTAGTACCCAGCCAGCTGACAATAGGCATCCTGAAATACAATGGTTAACATATTAAAATGAGTTTTATTCCATCTATAATAACAGCAGGCCTAAGCAAAAAGGGTTAAGACATACAAAGAAGTGGCACACAAACAAACAAGCACAGATAATGGCAATGGCATTAAAGCAGTCCATGCAGTAAAGACAATAGGAAGGAGACAAGGAGGAAGGAGAAAAGTCTCAGAGGACAAATTGACGCACATACAAGACATAATGGAGGCAGGCAGCAACATTTAGTGTAAAATACGATTCACTGGCACTGAGCACATAAGAAAAATGCCAAAACTCTTCCCACTTCTCAAAAACAACAACAGATAGAGGCATCATCACTGTGGAGATTATGTCACGCGGCTCAAAAAACAATCCCTGGGCTGATTGTTTTCAGAGCAAACAAACAGGACTTTGGGTTGTTTGTTGAAGTGGAGCAGGTCGATGGGAGGGAGAACTGGAAAGGTCTTGGAGGCTTTCCTCTGCCTCTGCTAAGGTATTCCTCAGGATCAAGGCAAATGAAATTGGACAGTGGAAAGACTGTTTTGACAAGCTTCGTTTGAAGCTCCGCTGCTGTTAACCATGGCTTTTTCTTGGCACGGAGAGAGAGTTTTAGAGGGCGTCAAACAGAGGCAAACAGGTTCCTCCATAAATAAAGTCTCTACACAATGTTCAAAAGAGAATTTGAATAATCTCAAAGACTTACACGTATAACAAATGTCTGTTAAGTCGTTAGCTATTGAGGTAACACAATGGCGATTGGGTTTATGGCCCACTGATAATAGCCCTTGTGTTTGCAGTTTTACAAACCGGGTGCCTGTGAATAATCCCAAGCGGTGCACAGTTCCTGATGGATTTTATCATCCAGCAGTGGTTGGTCAGCAAGATAGGGTAGGCGGAGCTAACGCTACAGACTCACTCTTGACATTCCTTGTGTGTGAAGAGGCATACTGTTTTTTCCCGTCTCTTCTAGCATTCATTGGTGATGATGTTTTTTCATGATGCACAACAAAATAAAATGTTCAAAAATCAAATCTCCAAAGTCTTTCAATACCATGGATAAGTGTCACTTGGCCAGCCATAATTAAATAATAATAATAATTAAATAGCACAACGTGATGTTGATATAAAACAACTTCACGTCCCGGCAGAAACAAAAGACTTTTACCCAGAAAACTCGGTTTGTTTTAATCCAAACCACAATCTTATTCCTAAACTTAACATTGCGGCATGACTTGTTCTGGCTAAACTCCACTACCTGATGTTCCCTGATGTTCCCTGAATGGCTCGCAGTCACCTTTTGGCAGCTAAATACATCTACCAACCGCCGCTTGTACAACTGAGCTCTGTAGCTGTAGTCACAGAGCTCTGTAGCTGTAGTCACAGAGCTCTGTAGCTGTAGTCACAGAGCTCTGTAGCTGTAGTCACAGAGCTCTGTAGCTGTAGTCACAGAGCTCTGTAGCTGTAGTCACAGAGCTCTGTAGCTGTAGTCACAGAGCTCTGTAGCGGCTAAATACAACCAGCAACGGAAAATCGCACCCTGGTCGCCAGTAAACGGTTTCTACAGCCGAACAAAGAGAGAAAATAGTGATGACTACAGACAAACTTTAAAACAAAAATCATGCCTACATTGATGTAGGCTGTGTACTGCTGTGCTGCCAAAGAGAACAAAACCGAGATCTTTGAGATTAGGGGTCTTATCTTGCACCCGGTGCAACACAGCGCAAAGCCCGATGCAAGTGACTTTGATATTTTAAGACCGTCCAGCGCCCACTTCATTTAAATAGCAAATGCACCTGCGCCCATCTGTGCGCCTATGGGTGGGCTGGTCTTACAGGGAGGTGTGTTCAGGTGAATTCTTGGCTTATTGCTATTTTGAGGCAGTGGGAAGTGATCGCGCCATTGACGAACAAAAACATGGTCTACAGTAAGTAATGCAGCATATCATTATTTTAACAGCGCAATAGTAAAATGCGTCTAGGCTTATGCACAGCAAGTGCACACATTATGTTTGTTACACACACACACACACACACACACACACACACACACACACACACACACACACACACACACACACACACACACGCAAAGGTTACAAATAAAAATCATAGCAATGCGCCGAGATACAAACGCGCCTGGCTGTTAAAGGGAATGGGAGATGACACTCTGATTGGTTTATTGCATGTTACACCCAAAACACACCTATGAATTAAGAATGACACTAAGTACAACCCTTTTGAACCAGCGCCATGCGCTTAGATCGTTAAAATAGGGCCCTCTAACTATAAATATATATATAGTATTCATCACTCATGACAACTTCCATCGACAACCACAGCATTAAAACAACAGTTTACAGTGGCCAGTGATGGACAGAAATACAAAATGTTCACAATAAGCTTTCAAGCTTATTAGACAAGAAACAAACGAAAAGTTCTAGAAGAAACTGTGTAATGGTGGTTTTCTAAAACTAGCAACAGCTTCTAAACCAGCGTATGAGCTACAAGAGTTTCAAAAAGGTTGAAATGTTGGTCCGAGGTGCAGGGCTACAAAGAACAAGAGCTTTTAAAATATAGGAGACCCTGCAGAACCTGTTACATAGTCATCAAAAAGCTATTGAAATATCGAGGTTATAATCTAGTCAACTTTAATAAAATGCAGTCCAGTTTTGAGAGATAGCAAGACGTTTAACCTGCAGGTAACTAAAACAACATGCACCAGGCTTTGCTGGCATTGAATGCTTCAACAAAACCTTAACTTTAATTAAAAAATAAAGGAAAATATGGGCACTGTCAGTGCTACAGAAATATTTTAGGTTCATATCAGGGCAATATTAAGGTTTAATACCCAGCCCAAATGGGGGAACTGATTCCATCTGACGTTAAGTTTAAAACACATTTTTCACCTTTCTCTTGCATTCATCTTTGGGAAGATTTACAGTGTTAGCAAGTGCTCCTGATGTTGTACATCTCTTAGGCCATTTTGTGAAGGTGTCTTCTTGCCGTAGAACAGTCACCGTCGGGCAGATCCGAGAAATATTGTACACCTTTTGCCCCATGCTTAACCAGCAGCCATTGTCCCCAAAACAACGGCATGGCGATAGGGTTTCATTGTCGTGGGGCTCCTTAACCCTGCGGCACTGCTCAGAAGAGTCAAGAAGGGGGTGAAAGGTGATCTGCGTGGCCTAATGTGGTTTTCATACTCTCACTGTGGCCCCTGGGTCTCATGTAAATAGACACACTAATGCCTGAATTGTAAACCATGGGCTGGGTTAATGGCAGGAGAGGGTTTGGATACAAACACTGTCAGTGCTGTGCAAAGATAGGGTAAACGCACTCCTGCTAATGTACCAAAATACACATTGTGTTATGGAGGCTAAGCCCGAGTGAGCAGACTTGCACACATGCACAAAGTCTGTGTGACGCTCAGCTGGCTGTCTCACTGGAATAACAGACCTTTGACCGGCGGAGTGCATGTGCAATTGTGCACTCCAGACAGCGGAGAGGTTCGGTTGTCGTCGGGGTGTGTGGAAATGCATTTTTTAGAGAAAGTGAAATGCAAAGGAATGTGAAGTGCACAAATAGGTCTGTGTGCGTGTGTGTGCATTGTTGCGGTAATGTTGGGGCACGCATTACAGTACACCACCTGGACTTAAGGTGCACGTTACTCTGCAACCTGACTCTCAGTGGTTGTAATTACCGTGCTGTGTGTGTGTGTAAGTACGCAGGTGGCTGGTTGCACCATGTGCATGGAGTCATGTGTTAATGTGTGTTTATGTGTGTGTGTGTGTGCGTATTGCTGTTGGGGACTGTGAGGGTGTTAGGGACAGTTAAGGGAGAGAGAGAAGCTGACAATAGGGTGAGGACAGACTCTGGCGCTCACAGTGCAGCTGGCCTCGCCCTCGAGTGGCCCCCCAGACGCCAGACAGGACTACAGCTTTGTTTATAATGGGGCCTCGTACATAAACAGGTCCAACAGAAGACAGGGAGAATAATATTTGGAGATTATAGTAAAATTAGACTTCTCCAGTTTTTCAGAAATGTGAAACAACAAAACTGTAGGGACATATTTTCATTTCATGACATCTGGACTAGAACCTGTGGTGATGTAGTACCGATAATATTACTAATATATTACTGGTATGTTGTAATCATTGTGCATGTGTGTTTAGTCTAATAGCTAAAGATTGCAGATGAGACAGTGGGAACTTTCCACAGACACAATTTCAAACCCCTTCGACACTTTTGATTCCAAAACTGGAACTCCAGCTTTTGCAACAACAACAAAAAAAAGAATAGTAGAGCAACAAAACCAGTGCTCGGGTGGAGATTGGGACACATTTTACAATCCTGTTTAGTTGACTTGCTGTTTCCTCTGATGCTTCGCAGCATACAGCTTGTCATATGCACAGATAATGGACACCCTGTGCCAACAAATTTAGCATGTATGAATATTTTCAAAAAATAGACAGTTTTAGAAAGGACAGTCTTCATTGCGTCACTCCCTGTGGCCGTCTCGATGCAGCGGGGGCAGCAAACGGGAGGTTTCTAAAAATCACTGGGTTCCAAAACACATCCTTCATGTAAAATTCCACCACTGTTATTTTCCAGCATTTGAGGCTGCGGGTAGCAACTACTGAAAGGTCATTTGGCTCTGAATGTATGACCGTTGTTAAGCAATGTGAAAGCAGATAGCAGTTATGCAAGCGACCCCAGATGTAATAATGTGACCCTTTGACCAACAAGGTCATCGTCAGAAAAACACCAACGTGAAAGAATTCACGTAGAAAACTTGGCCACGTAGGCTTGCATCATGTGGACGCGCTGACAGTTTTGTTGTTATTACTTAGAAATTCTGGGGGGAGCAACAGAAACTACGTACTATAGCTTTAACCCATTAGCTGACCTTTTCACACACACAGGATAATGACGACGTCTATGATGAGATATTCGATAAGTGGTTTGTACATTATCCATGCTCACAACATGTCATTAGCATTTCAGACTTCACATGCTTATTGCATAAACATTACCTGTCTTTCTTTAAAATTACCTTTAATTGCCTAATTGTGTTTTATTTGTTGCCCACAATGATGCACTGCCCATGAACTGAAACCATCCAAAATGCGTAAATCTTTATTTCTTTGAAAACAAATCACTTCCTTCGCAAAATCTCTATCTCACAAAGCAAGAATCCTCAAACATCACTGACAGAAAGATATTTCCAGATACTGAAAATAAGATCTTGTTTCTTTATGAAAATGTTGTCTAAAAGGACTCTCTGTGTTTCTCCCCCTTTCCTCCGGGTTAAATTTTGCCCTTTCCCCCACCTGCCCTCCCAACCCCCACTTCAATTCTTCTCTTGACCGACCACCTTCCTCTCTTTTTTTCTATTTCCTTTACCTCTCTGCACACACACCAATGCACAACCCATTCTAACAGCTAAATAATCTAGTTGTGTGTTCTCCAGGCTTCTCCCACACAGGAACAATGCAGCTTCTAGCCTCTTAGCGTCACTAAATCACCCCAACTGTATGAACCCTGGCTGAGTGAATGATGATCCCACATCCTCTGTCTCCTCTGCCTCCAATAGTAGACTAAAATATCATGTCTGAGAACACAATTAGGGAGGAGGTTTTTTTCATTGCAACTTATTTTCCTGCATGTGTCAAAATATTTTCCTTCTCTTCTTCTCGGAGATCGGGGATTTATGCGATTCCAAACAAGGGTAAGAATGATGAACTGTTGAGTTGAGTGATCAGGGGGGCCAGAAGACACTATTTCTGCTCTGTCTGGGAACGTCTTTGATACCACGTCTTCTACTTAACGGCAACAGGACATTCTCCTGATGAGCTTTCCAGAGTTGCCTTGCAAATCATTTCGGTCAGACTGACACAGTAGCTGAAGTTCCAGTCCACTGATCAAAGAGACTTAGACCAGGTCAACTCCTTAATACATTCTTACCTTCAGATAAAGATGAGATATTAAGAGGAAAATATTTTTCACATGGAACAATTTCTGAAATCAAATCAATAAGGCCAATTTCTGTGGTATTTACAAAACAGATGGGTCAATTTTTTTCCATTGATGATTGATGTTAGGCTCTTATCCTAGGTGTTTCATAAAATCTCTTGACATATGAGATACATTACACCATATAAACCCCGGCTTGTCATGCTTGGCTTGCAGTTTCCGCATCAGACCCACAGTAAAACATTCCCACCGGACTTGCACGTTTCTCCCTGACTTTTATTTGTTGAAATACTGAGGTCACATCGATAGTTGTGACATCTGCTGTGAGGATGCTGTGGCAGTAGCCCTCATGAAGGATACTACTGGCTAAGTCAGGCAGGAAGATTATTCTACTATATAAAAAAAAGTCATTGATAAATGTAAAATGTATTATTTTTGACTGTTTCTCATGCTGTAACGAGTACAAATTTGCCATCATAGGGTACAAAGTGCTTGTCACTGGGGCAGTACCCTGTAAAACAGGGGTTCTCAAAGTCCGGAACATAGTCCATGTCCGGACCAAACGGCAAGTCAATCCGGACCCAGCACTCGTGTTATGAAAACAATACATTATGAAGTGTTTTCCATTTTGAAATACATTTTCTATTGGATCAATAAATCACTAGAGAAGTTGAATATAAGGGAAGGAAATCGGCAAATAAACATCCCAAAAAAGTCAAAAACAAAATGCTGAAAAAAGGTGAAGAAAAAGCTTTGTATTTATATAATACAGTATGTACCAGCACCAATGGAAATCTTTGTATTTGTATTATCAGAATCTATATTTTTCAGGATTTATTTTCTTCCCAACCTTTAACTCCCCCTCCCCCTAGTTGTCTAAAAGAATGAGCACACAGTCACGATTGGCTAATCACACTAACCTTGTGCATTAATGACCCCTCTCCCACTGCCTTTTAAATCTATTGTTGATTTTATTCCTCTTCTCTTAACTTCATATTTCAATACTTCGACTTTGGTTTTCATCATGTCAGTTGTTTTGTATTACATTTAGTATTAATGTTCCCTATGCACCTTCTATTTCTTTAATGTTGTTTACCTGTTTTGAAGCAGATCTTAACCCATCGGCCTCAAAAGAAAAGCACTTTGGGCCACTGACTTAACTCGTAGTTTAAAATCAGTATCATGTTGTGGGAGTGACAGAGAGAGATGGTGAAAGATGCAGTACAAAGACTCCAAGTCTGAGTTATTTACAGCACAAATACAGCCTAAAATTGTTCATAAAGTTCCAAAATGTATTGTCATTTTGAATTATCACATCCAGAAAAGCTCATCCCTTCTTGCTAATGATAGTGGTATCCAGCCATGCAGATAGTTTCACTTTAATTTGTCCAGGTCTTCAGATATGTCTCCGATTTCTCTGCCTTGCCACAATACATTTCACATCAGATAAATGGTGTAGGTATTGCAGTGCTTTTTAGCCGCTGAGGGTAAAAAGGGCGACAAGCATAATGTGGATAAATATGGATATAAACACCCCCAACCACCCTGTCTTAATACTTTCAGTTTGCTCTGTAACTAAATGAGTTATGACGCTGGGTAATTTTAGGGTGCAAATGAGCGGCATGTTTTGTTTTGCTTTTTCAGCCTGGATATTACTCACTCAGGATATTATTTTAGAGCATTAATGTCTTTCTGAGGTCAGATCAATCAACAATCTGGCAGCAAAGCGGAGCGATCAGTCGTATTTACTAAAGCAGCTGCCTTTACTACATGTGCTCTTTATTATAGAAAGACATGAATGCAAAGCGGTGGGGAGTGATTTAACGTTGAAGTTGCTTTGGACAGTTAGCACCAATCATCTACTGTACTATTTGCATGACTTTATTAGCATTAGCGTTACAATCTCCCATTGATTGCTACAGTCAGAGTGCAGTTTAAAAGTACAGCTGCTCTGCCGTGCACAGCCATAACAGCTTCACGGAAAATGTCAAAATAATGTTCCCGTTATGCTACATTCCATATGAAGCGGTGATATGCACAAAACTGGCAATTTTCAATGTTATTCAGCCAAATCTCTTTTTGTCCCAGAATTCCTGCTTCCTAGCAGTCTGAAATAATCAAATCCACCCACCGGTGCAGACACTTGGCAGAGTCTACACAGTGAAGATTTCACTGCACATTGAATATTTCACTGTGAGCAGAAATAGCCAAAAACAGCTCATCTGGCCTTCTCACTATCATTTCAAGCATACAGCCTTCATGAATATAAGTGTCTCTCTCTGCTTCTTGTTTTAGGTCATATCTGAGGGGCAATTGTCTGTCTTGGAGATTGAACTGCGGGAGCCTTGCTCATACATGAGGTAAGGCAGGGAAACAGCAGCTGGAGAGCTGCAGCCCAACAGCAGCCGTTGAGGAACAGCAAGATAACCTCAGGTTGTAAACAGCAGCGGCCTGCGTTTCAGGCGCAAGACAGCTTATCAAGCCAGGGTCAACATAAGGTCTGGACACTCGGGCCTCCTCATCTCAGCACGCTACTGGATGAGCTGAAATCACTGGCAGGCGCTGTACTGGCAAAAAAACCCTCTGTGTTCATACTCGTAGATCTCAGAGCCAGATGAAGAAAGCAAAACAAATGACTGCAGAGGGACAGCGCAACAGTGGGGAATCTGAAATATAGATATATGTCCTTTGTATTGTTCAGTGTCACGGCCTTTCATATTTGTCCCCTTTTCACCAAGTGACACATAAAAGTAAATGTAATATTCCAGCAGCTTTGCACGGAAACCAATAGAGCTAAATATAACAGTGACATCCCCTGGACACACAGACAGCCCAAACCTCATCAAAACACTTCATAAAACAGACAATGTTTTTTATAGATGCAGATCTTTACTATTAAATATTTCACTGCATGTCGCGACAGCTTGCAGGTGGCAGCCGTTCGTGTGTTTCAGAGTCCCCATACTGCCTGACTAAGTAAACAAATCAGCATTGGTGCTTTCCTCAGAGAGCTGACCAGGAGTGCCACAATGCATCATTGTGATACTTTTTCACACTTGTAAAACCCCTGGAAGTAGCTTTGCAGTGTTGCTCAACTTCCTTCTCACACACTTGTAGACATACTGTACATATGAGACCTTTGGGGATTGGGTTCGGAATAATTTTGCTGCATCTGCTTGCATTTACTTACTGAGTCAGCATGCATGAAGCCAGAATATCTAATGCTTACGAGTGGAGAAGGTCAGCATACTGACTTCATGATGAGGGCACGGTTCCATGTTTGACTTAAAAAAATATGCAGACTTGAAAGTGTGTGATGCAACCAACCAACCTATAACAATGGTTTCTTGACCTGAAAGCAAACTGGTAGTCATTTATCCTCCAAAACCATAATTTAGCAAATTTGCAAACCTAACAAAAACTCATTCTGTATTCCCATAAAACTAAAAATAGGCAATAGCTTTTTTTTGTTTTGGGAAAGCACCTTTTAACTTAAATTAGGGTTTTAACCGTAAATTCCAGCACCCAGTTCCCAGCAAAGTTACTCAGCCCTCTCAGGTGTGAGCTTGCCTTCCTCTTGTAATATGATTCAAGTCGTCACCGATGAAGAGGATAAGATCAAAGCTTGTAGAGACATTATTGAGCTAGGGATTGACTAGATAGCTTCTCTGTTTGTGGTGCATTGTTTGGGAGCGCAGCAGGGTGATGAAGCCATACAAGTGTGTGTATAGAGAGATGGGGAAGAGGGTTTCTTCTCTCTTTGACTCCATTACTTAAGAACACATTCCCATATAATCCTTTGCTGGTATTGTGTGGGGATTACTGGTTAAATGGAATAGGGGGATTAGTCCAGATCTGAGGTGAGACCTTCCTCTGGAATGACATCATTGTCCACTTCCATTTGGTTAGGAAAATGTAGGTGGCTTGGGTGGTTGTCTGTGTACTCAGGAAGCAAATTTAAATGGTTGATATAAATGGCTAAATGTGACTGGAAACGTAGCCAATTGTCCACATCAGAAGAAACGAAAAGGGTTAGTTCCCCCAAATGATAAAAAAAACAACAACAACCTCTTTCTCACTTTTTTTTACTTGATGGTACCTAGACATGCAGGTGGTTTCAGTTTTATTTTACTTTATTTGTACAGAGTACGATCTAGCCCTGCTCTTTTATGAAAAGTGCAGTGAAATAACTGTTGTTATGATTTGGCTCTATATAAATAAAATTGAATTGAATTTATTTGAGATATTCATCTCTAAGACTGCTGCTTAACCCATGTGTTTTCAATTTTTTTTAAATCAGAAATATGGATTTATTTCAAACCAAATTGCCCAAAATTAACATAGATGCACATCTTTCTTCTTTACAGGTAAAATTAAGGATTAGCCTACTTTCATTGCATTTTGGGTGTTTTATTCAATTTCATAGCAATAAAAAAACTTTGACAAGCAGTCTGTAATCCTGAGTTCTAATGGATGAACCGGCCTAAAGTTTCTGTCCATGTTTCTTTTGTGGTATTGACCGAGGCATCAACCAGATTATACACATAAACAATCTACACCTCGCCTTTTTTATTTACTCCTTACTGCATAAACTAAAGATTGAGAAATATGTAAGAAAGATTTCTCCCCTCTGTAGCCGCAGTCCTGCCGGGACTGTTTTCTGCTCTAGTGAACTTTGTGGTTATGAGCGTTTCACAGGGCCAGACTGAGAACTTATGAAAAAGCTTGAAGGATCCAGAGCCAAGGAAATGAGAGCGATCTGGGGTCGAGGTGAGGCCGCTGCTCGGGACAGCAGTAGGAGAAAAGGAGATTGCTTTTTGTCCTTCATTTAGAGCGCAGGGGATGACAGATAAGCATCCACACGCCTCATTTCAATACAGAGCAGGATATCACCATGTGGTGAAATTGAAGAGTAGGAGGCATGCCGCTGATTAGGAAATAGCTCGGAGGCCTTGACTCATAAGCTCAGCGGAGCAAAGCTCCTCCATATTTGACACTAAACAGTGCATCATGAATGTCTTCTGGCACTGCTGGCAAACGCCTTTGAGCTGCTAAGGAAAGCATTTCAAAAATTAACTTTGAGACAAGTCTGTCATCAGCATGGAATTTGAGATAAGTATCTCATTTACCTTGCATTTGTTTCAAAACTGAAAGATGACTAGGCAACAATAATCACCAAGGCACTTTGTGTAGTTGGCTGGAAACAAAGTATTTTATCCATCAGCCAACCACAGCAAAGGATACATTTAAAAATCCACCAGAAACCTGTTTGAAGGTGTACAGTAGAGTTGCAACTCATGACGTTTTTGTCCAAGAATTGTAAATTGTAACAAAATAGTGAAAAAAAAGGGAAATAAATATGGAAAATAACTTCCAAATTGACATTGTTTAACTGCTTGTGTTGTTCCATTAATGCTCAAAAGTGACAATTTAGAAGAGAGAAGAACATCTCACCAAGTGATGTGTTTATCTAAAAGGAGTGGTAGTTAGCACTAAACATCTTATCAGCTGTGCCCTAAATTGAACAACATTTGGCTGATGTTGGCTGGTGGTAGTTTCCCACCCTGCTTATTGGAAGACATCTTGCAGGCACTGGCGGTTTGCTTATTTACTACTCTACTCTTTATCTAGTGACCACAGATAAGTTGTGCATACAAAAGCATGTGCAAAAGGATTTACACACACTTTCAGCTTTCCAGCAAAACAAAAAAACGAACTCCTAGGCTAATCATTAACTCTTTGGATTCAACACTAAACATCATTGGGTGGATGGGAAATCGTGTAGAAAACCATCCAGGAAATGCCTGCAGACATGAACACGCTCACATTGACCCGATGCTACTGAGGTGGACTGAATGTTGTAATAAAGTTGCTGCAATCCATGTGTGACAGTTTAATCTTCTACGAAAGTATGGTGAAATCTGTTACTCTGAATGGTGATCGTTAGTAAAACGTTGATAGAAGATTAATGATCCTTTAAAGCACAAATCAACTTGTGGTTTGTCACGGTTGGCACGGCTTTTCAAGAGTGAACTTTAGCACGATGCATCACTATGCGTCAAATTCATTTTGTTATTTGAGGACATTTAGTTCATTGCTTTTCAAGCTTCAAAAACAAAACATTAAATTGGGTAAATAAAACTACAGCACTGAGCACATGGCACTTCCTGAATGTGCAAAACATAACAGAATATGTAAACAGAAATGTCATTAGGCCTACAATAAATTGTAAACAGAAATAATCGATTATGTCGGCATCGTCCATGTCTGCGATGCATCGATTATTTGATTCATTTCAACCCCTCTAGTGGTACAGCGACGTCCTGTTGTGTTCTTAACCCTCATGTTGTCCTCGGGTCAAATTGACCCGTTTTCATATCTCAATGTTCTTTTTAACTACCCAATTGTAATTTCCCAAAATAACATGATTGATTCCACACAATGCTCTTTGGCAAGTACAAATCTCTACTTTCATTCATTTTAGGGTGTCTTATTCAATTTTAAAAGTATTTGAAAAAAAGTGGTTTTGAAATAGTATTGAGTAAAAGTTGACATATTCCAGTCTTAGTTATAATTTCCTACTAATGAGGTTTATTGACCATAAATTCCCAAAAATAACTGTAAAACTAAAGTTAATAAGTTTGTGTTACATAGTTTTAAACGTCAAAAAAAGTGACAAACATTGAAAAAAGACATACAATGACAAAAACGTCAACAAAAGGGTTGCTTTTCAATTTTGACGGGAACACAACACAAGGGTTTAACGCCCTAACTCGTTATTTAATAAAAAAAAAAAGTATTCAAAATATCAAAGGAATCAAGATTTGTGTCGAATTGTGGGTCAAAAATTGTAATATAGGTTTGGTGTATCGTTACAGCGCTAATATAGATAACATACAGTATAGCAGTCAGCGACTATGGTCTGTCATTACATCGATGCAGAATGGTCTACAGTGCCTTGCGAAAGTATTCGGCCCCCTTGAACTTTTCAACCTTTTGACACATTTCAGGCTTCAAACATAAAGATATAATTTTTTTATTTTTTGTGAAGAATCACCAACATGTGGGACACATTTGTGAAGTGGAACGAAATCTATTGGATATTTTAAACTTTTTTAGCAAATAAAAAACTGAAAAGTGGTGCGTGCAAAATTATTGGGCCCCTTTACTTTCAGTGCAGCAAACTCACTCCAGAAGTTCAGCGAGGATCTCTGAATGATCCAATGTTGTCCTAAATGACTGATGGTGATAAATAGAATCCACCTGTGTGTGATCAAGTCTCTTTATAAATGCACCTGCTCTGTGATAGTCTCAGGGTTCTGTTGAAAGCGCAGAGAGCATCATGAAGACCAAGGAACACACCAGGCAGGTCCGTAATACTGTTGTGGAGAAGTTTAAAGCCGGATGTGGATACAAAAAGATTTCCCAAGCTTTAATCATCCCAAGGAGGACTGTGCAAGCAATCATTTTGAAATGGAAGGAGTATCAGACCACTGCAAATCTACCAAGACCTGGCCGTCCCTCTAAACTTTCAGCTCAGACAAGGAGAAGACTGATCAGAGATGCAGCTAAGAGGCCCATGATCACTCTGGATGAGCTGCAGAGAACTACAGCTGAGGTGGGAGAGTCTGTCCATAGGACAACAATCAGTTGTACACTGCACAAATCTGGCCTTTATGGAAGAGTGGCAAGAAGAAAGCCATTTCTCAAAGATATCCATAAAAAGTCTTGTCTAAAGTTTGCCACAAGCCACCTGGGAGACACACCAAACATGTGGAAGAAGGTGCTCTGGTCAGATGAAACCAAAATCAAACTTTTTGGCCACAATGCAAAAACGATATGTTTGGCGTAAAAGCAACACAGCTCATCACCCTCAACACACCATCCCCACTGTCAAACATGGTGGTGGCAGCATCATGGTTTGGGCCTGCTTTTCTTCAGCAGGGACAGGGAAGATGGTTAAAATTGAGGGGAAGATGGATGGAGCCAAATACAGGACCATTCTGGATGAAAACCTGTTGGAGTCTGCAAAAGACCTGAAACTGGTACGGAGATTTATCTTCCAACAAGACAATGATCCCAAACATACAGCAAAATCCACAAAGGAATGGTTCACAAATAAATGTATCCAGGTGTTAGAATGGCCAAGTCAAAGTCCAGACCTGAATCCAATCGAGAATCTGTGGAAAGAGCTGAAAACTGCTGTTCACAAACGCTCTCCATCCAACCTCACTGAGCTCGAGCTGTTTTGCAAGGAAGAATGGGCAAGAATGTCAGTCTCTCGATGTGCAAAACTGATAGAGACATACCCCAAGCGACTTGCAGCTGTAATCGCAGCAAAAGGTGGCTCTACAAAGTATTAACGCAAGGGGGCCCAAGAATTTTGCACGCACCACTTTTCAGTTTTTTATTTGCTAAAACAGTTTAAAATATCCAATAGATTTCGTTCCACTTCACAATTGTGTCCCACTTGTTGGTGATTCTTCACAAAAAATAAAAATTTTATATCTTTATGTTTGAAGCCTGAAATGTGTCAAAAGGTTGAAAAGTTCAAGGGGGCCGAATACTTTCGCAAGGCACTGTAGGTCCGCATCGCGACGCGTCGATGCAACAGCCATATTGAATACAGTAAGTGTTTTTTTCCTAATGTGCTGTGCAGCTGGATGTGGGTGCTCACGCACCGGTACCTGTCTGGACACGGCTGCCAGGTGATGCAGCCACCCACAGGAGGGTGGAGTGATGGAGGGTGGAGTGACGGAGGGCACACATCTGCCGGCTTTCACTGAAAATAAACCGTAGCTCGCACACCGGACTGAACCGTGTTCTGATACAGATAATTGTTGCACTAAAGCTACCAACTACTGTATTTTTATTCCTGACTTATTTTATTATTATTTACTCCTTTTGTTGCTAAAACCCTTTACTGAAACCTGCAATCAACACAGAAATTAATACTTTAGGGCTGCAACTAACGATTATTTTCATTATTGGTTGATTATTTTCTCTAATAATTGATTAATCGCTTGACCTGTTAATTGTCAGATAAATAAATGGTTAGATTAATTAAGATTAAAAGGGTTAGGGGTTAAGAAAAATGAATATGGAAGATTAAGAAAGTTAGCAAATATTCACATTTGAGTAGCTATATATATATATATATATATATATATATATATATATATATATATATATATATATATATATATATATATTCTATATCATTTTCAGTCAGTCGATGGACATTCTTTTTCTAATTGTTTCAGCTCTAAAATATTTAAATAATTAAAAATAAATTATAAATATCAACATTTTAAATAGAAATATATATATATATATATATTTACATTTAAAAAATTTGCAATTATTTGCTGATTTTAGAGATTTAATGTCAGCTAATCTGACACTTAATATATTTGATTTAACATATCTGTGTATATGTATAGGTCTATATGTATACTGTATCTCTGGATGTACAGTATGTATGTATGCATGTATGTACATATGTATACATATATATATATATTTCTTATTTATTTTCTTAGGAGTTTTTTAGTTAATGATACCTCTGTTTTATGTATTTTGCTTCATTGTTGTTGGTTGTGTTCTTGGTTTTTATATCCAGTTTTATGGAAAGTACTTTGTAACCTTGTTAAGAAAAGTGATATAGATATAAAGTTTAGAATTATTATTTAAAAAAGCTCCAAAAATATAGCTTGATCCCTCCACAAATTGTCTAACTCTGCTGTGTTTGGGTACACATGAGTGTTATGAGATGGAGACAAGCTACTAAAACCCAGCCGATCCAATCTCATTACAAACACACACACACACACGCATTTGTCTTCTTTATCAAATCGGAGGCTTACGAGGAGTTAAAAAGACAGGACAGAACAGGAACATAGTATTTTCATTCTTTTGTTGCTTCCCGTATGCGGCTGCCCCTTCCCCCCGCCTACTGACAGCACCGATGGGTCCTGCACCCGGCGTAGCGATGGCATGGACAGGCTCGGGCATGTGGGACACAATCTCTGGGACAACTGGGGTGAAAAACCCTGGGATGGACAGTGATGCCTCCGTGCTAATTTTCATCGTTTTTATGTTTGTGCTCATCCAGGAAGAATTAGCTTCTGGTTTGGCATACCATAGACATCAAATCCGAGAGAGAATTTCCACTTGGTATACGCAATCAGATATAAAGATAAGAAAGAATACATTCTGCATCCATCAACAACTGTGCCCGGCAGATTCCAAATCAGGAAATCAATAACTCTTACAGTCCAATAGGGCTTTCCTCGCCTAAAGAAACTCTAAGTTGACTAACACTTACATGATTTTGTTGACTAATCGCTTAGTTGATTTAATTGACAGATCTATAAAACTGCACAAAGGGTCATGCAAAATCACCCCTTTAAAGCTGTGTTGGGGGCTGTGCACGGTCACAGAAGGCTTGTGTCATGTGGACGCGCCGACAGTTTTGTTGTCGTTACTCAGAATTCCTCATGGGGGAGACAGAAACCATGCACTATGGCTTTAAATCTCACATTTACCAAAGATTTTCTCATAGGTTTCTTGGACATAAGTCATTCTGCATTAAAAAGCATAAAAAAATGGCCAATCAGATCACTAATAAGAAATGTTGAGACCACAATGCCCGAAAAACAAGATTCATATTTTCTGGGTTTTTAAATGGTTTTGATAAGTCAAAGTTCATATGTTTTCTCTCTGATTCACACTTTGTTAAATGATCTACTTTAATTATTAAATATTGTAATCATGTTTCTCCATACTGTAAATCTAAGTCTCTGTACATGGAGCACCGACTGCATGACTTTGTGCCCTGGAAGTGAAATGAAAAACAGTTTGAGATTATCCACTATGGTGAGTTTTAAAAAAAAAATAAAAGATTTTCCAGTAATGCATTTTCTGGCTGCCAATAGTAGGAAATGTTTATTCTGTATATTATCATGCGAGTTCCAACTGTCTTGTAGTACAGTCTGTTAGGACAAAATGTCAAAGATCATAGTACTACACCAACATAAAAATTATCTTTATCTACTTATCTTTTTTGGGGTGTAATATCTGCTGTGCAGCATCTAAAAAAATACTTAAGAATACTACTTCTAGATGGCGGTAATGTTGATGTTATGTGTACCAGCCCCATGAGAGCCTACTTGTTCTGAACTTCTGTATTATGCAGAGGGAGAGTTCAAGCGAACAAATACCAGTTTAGTGATGGCATGAGCAGGCTCGGGCATGTGGGGCCAAAATCCACAGCAGAACCCATTGAATCAGCAGCATTACTGAGAGATTCACCGTATTAAGTCAATCTATTGTCAGGCTGCTGCAGGTCTCATCATCTGCCACTGGAAAATTACAACGAATGCATGAAATTTTAGGGCCACTTAAGTGGATGATTGATTGATCCATAATTGCTGTTATTACGACACATCTCCTATCGCATGTATGTTTAAGGCTTTGATATATGCAGTTTGCAGTGTCTTAGCTGAAAGGCAACTGATGCAAACTTCTTCATACATATCCGAGAAAGTAGATAAAATAAAGGTAAGAAGTTTTTTTTTTTAAATCATGCCGACCATCTCTTCTTCCTCTTTCTTATCTTCCTGTAAAGTGTTTTGTAACTTTTGTTTTGAAAAGTGCCATGTGAATAAAGTTCATTTACCCAGTATGTCACAGAAATATAAATTTGGAAACAAATGCACCTATTTACACAGGTGCTTTTGATGCTTTTTAGATAGAAGTCAAGTCAAATTTCAAGCCAAGATGCAAGTCTTGCATGCACCTTAACAATGCAAACCATTAGAAGGAGACAGCATCTGTGTTAATAGCTTTTTAAAAAGCTGCAAGTCCTTTCATGCATCCTGTACAGTCGATAGTTATGCAAGGCCTACATGGCCTTATTTATTCATAATTGTTTGGGATTGAACCAAGTCAAAACTGGAGCATTTTTTCCCCCTTTCTTTCATGTCTCTTAAGTCAGTCAGTACTCCGGTTTTGGACTCAAGACTGTTTTTTTATGGTCTCTGACTTGTCTTGGACTCGCTTGTACTTGGACTTGGACTTGTCTTGGTCTCTGCCACTGGTCTTGCCAAATATGGATTTGGTCTCAACCGAGTCCAGGTGTCTTTATTACGTTTATAATAATATTGGAGGGAAAGTGAAACACTGGCTAACTGATAACCAATCACACACTAGATTGTCTTAATACAGTCATGCAAAAGACTTTTATTTCTGCCCTGGACGCGGTCTTGACTCAAACTCTAACCTTTTTGGACTCAGTTTTGTTTTGGACTCGAACCTTTTGGACTCGGTCTAGACTTGGTATCAACTAGTCCTAGTCTTGGACTCGACAAAGGTGGTCTTGACTAAAGCCCGCTTGGAAGTCCCATAACTGCATCCTTATTGTATTTCATAATCAGAAATGATTAGGAATTCCTTAACAGACAACATAAAATCAATGGGCATCTGTGGCTGCTTGTTTAAAGCGTGTTCATTAAAACAGGCGAGCTAATTAAAATGACTGTCGGTCAAAAGCGTCTCCGAGCTGGAATTATATTACACACACTATAATCAATCAGGCCGAAGATTCAATTTAAAAGCAATCAGCATTTGGTGGGTTTTTCTGGAATCAATGGTAATCCGATGATAATTTTGACCCGTGGCTGATCTTTATTTTTAGTCCTCCCTGCTCCCTCAATAGACTTATGGGAATGGGTGCCAGGCGACGCGTGTTTGGGGCGCTCCAGGTCCCTGCCATGGCTCTGCACACTACATTACCCAGCACAATGGCCGTACTCTTACTCCTATACTCGAAACTGTCAGACAACAGCTCATTCTGGGGGTCGGATCAATAGTTTAAAGAGTGTTTTTGATGTGAGAGGTGGAAAGCTTCTAAAGAATAAGAATATTTATTAAGAATAAATATATAAGAATAAATTGGTTAATCACATTAAAATTGTTACTTGACTCAGGTTAAGGTTTGGCATTCATGGTTGGAAAATAATAAGTATCAAACTGCGTCATTAAGTACTCAAAGTTGTTAGTGTGTTTACCAAGATTAATGATTATTCATTTCCATGTGGCCTTTGTAAATAATGGAATGGACTCTAACAACTGAGGCCTTTTTGATAGGAACTCTTGTGTATGTGCCTCCTCCTCTACAAATACAGATTAAATTTAAATTATTTGAAAAATATTATAAACTGCACCTAGAAATGTAGCATAATTACATTTTTACTAAAGCACAGGAATCAACATCTCATGCTAAGAACAGCTCCCTTTTCTTCATGAAAGTGAAGACAGAAACGGCCTCGCAGAAACAACAAGAACAGCAGATTTGATCCATCAGGAGACAGCCATAAAGTGAGCCACTCATAACAACATTTATCATATCTTGCTGCTTAAACTGGAGTTAAGAGGCACGTCTTAGCTGACAACCACCACTTAAAAACTTCAAACGTGCTCTTACATTGGGCTTTTTCCCTCGTCCAGATCTTTATTGGGAGACTTCCACCACAAATACACAGTTTGGTGGATTAAACGACAAAAATAACCTCTTGTGTGCTTACTATAAGTATGCCTCCTCCAAGCGTTTACACCTTTTATGAATTTATGGCCGCGCATATCTCTCCCAATCCTCATGATAACAGAAAGCCTACCTGCCATATGCAACGGAATACAAGTCATAAATCTATTAAGCAGTGCTATGATTAGATCACTTAACTTCAGGCTTACAACACGAGCATCAGATGGGCAGTTGTTCCATTGACTTTTGTCGTTACAGCTTGTTTTTAACCTGGCAACTGAAGACAAGAGGATACACATAAGACTGTCAGCAATAAAAGAGAGCTTGGAAAACGGCTTAGCACCGAGTTAAAAGCTCTTTTGGCTGCACGATTCAGCAGTGTCTGCGCGTTTGGAGGTTTGCATTCAATCAAAATTTGAAACAGCAGATTCTTTTGCTATTTGTCTCTGATGAGTCCGGCAAAGAAACAACATGACTGTCCTAGTTTTTGGGCTGAGGGTGCTAAAAAGGTATCATTGGTTGAGGACAGTGCAGCTACAAAAAATAAAGTCAGCATAGTTTAAATTTAAGTTTTTTTGCAGTCATAAAGCTAAGCAGAGTCAGAATTACAAACGGAAGGATTCTAAGATAATTATACAGCACAGAGATGCTCCCCTGCAAAACTGATGCCATACCTCATGCCAACCCAGTAATCAAGTGAGTCAAGAGGAAAGAATGTCTAATAATGGAATAGCACAATCTCTCTCTGAGTGATCAAAACAACAGTTTTCATACCGCCATTCACTGTCAAAGAGGTGGCAGCAGACAATCACTGTTTGGGGTTTTCAGGGGGTTTCAGAGTTTTCCAGCATTTGTCACTTTGTACAACGCTTGTTAAATAGTTTGAAGGCAGAGCAGTTTGAAGCGGTAGTTGTTTGACTTGTAACAGGATGATTTTTGCTTTGTTCCTGTGAACAGGAGCTTAACAACAGGCTCTGTGAGTAATCAGTTCACAGCTGAAGGCTGTTTCTGACTTTTGGACATTCACTGTTACATCACACAAAACCTTTCACATCTGTTCAACAAAGACGCCAGGAGCCAGACAATCTGCTTGGAGGTCGTCAGTATGTAGAACTATTTTGAACTATTTTTCTAAATTATGCTCTGTGACAAAATTGTCCAAATTGCAGCACTCCAGCTGCCCCACCAGTAGGGCTGGGAACCCAATTCAATACTTTTTAGGCACCGACTGCATTGCCTCTTTAGTATCCAGTATCTAAAAACATCTCATCATTCAATACCAAATTTCAATACCTAAGGAGTAAATCTCATCAGCGCCAGTAAGCCAAGAATGCTTGGGACACAATATCTGCAGATATTCAATATTTTAAAAAATGAATCACCTTGCAATCTGGGGCCAAAAAAGCTGATGAGGACATTTCTAACTGAAATATGTTGAGTTGAAAATGGTCATACATACAAGATGTGATGCCTTAGAAAGTCAATGACAGATCATAGGACATCAACCCAGATAAAAAGGCTCTGTGGTGTTACTGATGCGACTTCCACTTTCCCACAGGTGCTGGTAACAGGTGGGGGTTGAGGGGAGTGGGGAAGAGGGCCTCGCCAGTGTGGCCGGCTGCCCCAGTGGGTCAGGGGATCATCTTCCGCCCAGCTGCTGATGCCCTGTTATCCCCGAGCCATTCATCACGGCTCGCTGAGAGTCAGATATGCGTTGCCCCAGAACCCCCCCAGCTCCCAGCATTCCTCACTTTCCCCTGTGGATCTCCGCCGCTGATAGCTGTCAGGACTGTACTGATGTACCCAAACACCCACCCACCATGTATTTGCAAAGCTGGTTTGAATCAGTTGTAAGAATATGCCATTATTCATGTTTGTCTGTCTGTCTGATCTCTTCACTGCAGCCTGTGTCTTTCAGATCACTACATACAGACTACAACTGAACTAAAAAAAGACTGTGGCAAGGTATAGCTACCTAGCTACAAATCCTGTATACGTTACACATTTGCCAACTAATCTGCAATGCAAACATTATTTTTCCACCCAGCCATTGGTTCCCATTTTGTTTTGTGTAGTATGAATATCAATTTGTAGGCTTTTCAAGTTTACATGAGTTGAATAATCCATCCAGTGTTTTGTGTGTGTCTCTAGTAGTAAACACACTTGTGCCATATTACGATATCCAAAATCTAAGACGATATCTAGTCTCATATCACGATATCGATATAGATAGATAGATTCAACTTTATTGTCATTACACATGTACATGTACTAGGTAATATATTGCCCAGCTCTATCATATCACATATCCAGGAGACTAAGGTAATCCACTGCCTGACTGACGCTGAGGTTCAGTAAAGAGTAAGTCAGATAAGGTTTCAGCGCCAGTAAACATATTGACAGACCCTTTGGCCGGGTGGTCAGCAGTTAACTTCATGTCATTATTGATCAGGTGATTCAACCGATTGATTGTATTAATGTTGATGGATTGGAGGTGAGTGACTACAGGGAAGGAAACAACTGGCTGGAGGGGCGATGTTTTCTTCAGTGTAGGGCTAAAACTCAAGATTATTTTCATTGTTGATTATTTTCTCAATTCATCCATAACTTGTTTGGTCTGTAAAATGTTGATCAGTGTTCCCCAAAGATACTCAGTTTACTGTTATGGAGGAGTACAAACACTAGACAATATTCACATTTACAGTGGGTACGGAAAGTATTCAGACCCCTTTAAATTTTTCACTCTTTGTTTCATTGCAGCCTTTTTCCAAAAATCAAAAAAGTTCATTTTATTTCTCAGTAATGTACACTCAGCAACCCATCTTGACAGAAAAAAACAGAAATTTAGAAATTTTTGCATATTTATTAAAAAACAAAAACTGAAATATCACATGGTCATATGTATTCAGACCCTTTGCCGTGACCCTCATATGTAACTCAGGTGCTGTCTATTTCTTCTGATCATCCTTGAGATGGTTCTACACCTTCATTGGAGTCCAGCTGTGTTTGATTATACTGATTGGACTTGATTAGGAAAGCCACACACCTGTCTATATAAGACCTTACAGCTCACAGTGCATGTCAGAGCAAATGACAATCATGAGGTCAAAGGAACTGCCTGAAGAGCTCAGAGACAGAATTGTTCTGGTCAAGGTTACAAAAAAATTTCTGCTGCACTTAAGGTTCCTAAGAGCACAGTGGCCTCCATAATCCTCAAATGGAAGACGTTTGGGACGACCAGAACCCTTCCTAGAGCTGGCCGTCCGGCCAAACTGAGCTATCGGGGAGAAGAGCCTTGGTGAGAGAGGCAAAGAAGAACCCAATGGTCACTGTGGCTAAGCTCCAGAGATGCAGTCGGGAGATGGGAGAAAGTTGTAGTAAGTCAACCATCACTGCAGCAATCCACCAGTTATGGCAGAGTGGCCCGAAGGAAGCCTCTCCTCAGTGCAAGACACATGAAAGCCCGCATGGAGTTTGCTAAAAAAACACCTGAAGGACTCCAAGATGGTGATAAATAAAATCCTCTGGTCTGATGAGACCAAGATAGAACTTTTTTGGCCTTAATTCTAAGCGGTATGTGTGGAGAAAACCAGGCACTGCTCATCACCTTCCAATACAGTCTCAACAGTGAAGCATGGTGGTGGCAGCATCATGCTGTGGGGGTGTTTTTCAGCTGCAGGGACAGGACGACTGGTTGCAATCGAGGGAAAGATGAATGCGGCCAAGTACAGGGATATCCTGGACGAAAACCTTTTCCAGAGTGCTCTGGACCTCAGACTGGGCCGAAGGTTTACCTTCCAACAAGACAATGACCCTAAGCACACCGCTAAAATAACGAAGGAGTGGCTTCACAACAACTCTGTGGCTGTTCTTGAATGGCCCAGCCAGAGCCCTGACTTAAACCCAATTGAGCATCTCTGAGAGACCTGAAAATGACTGTCCACCAACGTTTACCATCCAACCTGACAGAACTGGAGAGGATCTGCAAGGAGGAATGGCAGAGGATACCCAAATCCAGATGTGAGAAACTTGTTGCATCTTTCCCAAAACGACTCATGGCTGTATTAGATCAAAAGGGTGCTTCTACTAAATACTGAACAAAGGGTCTGAATACTTATGACCATGTGATATTTCAGTTTTTGTTTTTTAATAAATATGCAAAAAATTTCTAAATTTCTGTTTTTTTTTTCTGTCAAGATGGGTTGCTGAGTGTACATTACTGAGAAATAAAATGAACTTTTTTGATTTTTGGAAAAAGGCTGCAATGAAACAAAGAGTGAAAAATTTAAAGGGGTCTGAATACTTTCCGTACCCACTGTAAGAAGCTATAATCAGAGAGCATAGACCTTTTTCCGTTAAAGGAATTTCTCAAACTGATTAATTGATTATTAAAACAGTTGGTGAATAATTTGAATGGTTGACAATGAATATGATTAACCTTGCAGCTTTACTTCATTAAAATGCACATGAATTGAAGCACTGACTTGGAGGTAAAGTGATGACTTCTGTTTGCACGTTTAACTGGCTTTTGACCCAACCAGTTATCAGTCAAGATGTTTGCGCTGGTTTTCTGTATGTTTGGGATCATTGTCCTGATACCTGGCTAAGAGTCCTACACTATGCTTCAAATATGGTTGTGAAAGCCTCAAATCAAAACAGAGAGTCTGCCCTTTAGCCCCATCATCGTTGTTTCATTTCATATCCAATGGGCTGCTGTACAGAGCCAAAATTTGAAAGAAATGTCCACTTTCTGGCAATCAACAGGCATATAACGATCTTTAAAACAGAGTCAACACACTGTTGGCAGGGATTTGTTTCTTATTATGCAGACCTGCATGTATGCTCTTAACCAGAGGGGTCAGAGGTCAGGGGACAAGTCAGGAAGAGGTCACGCTTCAGTGTCTTGCTCAAGGACACTTGAACACAAGGACACTTGAACACAGGACACAAGGACAGAGGCCCAGTAGGCCTCAGTACAGTGGCTGTCTGAACCTGAGACCACCACCCAGTTACTGAGACTCTCTCTCCAGCCAGCAGGACAATAACAGGGAATAAACAGCCAGGGCCTATAACTCTCAACGATAAAAACCAAGCCATGCATATACAACAGATGACTGATTGAGGCTAATTTTATGTGTCTGAGAGACATCGTAAAACCACATCCTGATGATGCTGTGCTCCTCTGCAAAGGTAACGACGTAATGTTTGATATACAGTACAGCTGTTGAGCAAAGCATTTAGCAATTCAAACACACACACACATATATATATATATACACACAGTATATAACATATAACACATAACACACATGTGTTATATAAGTTATAACACATAACTGCAGCTGCTCCAATATCTTTGAAGGGCTTGGTAATGTATGCTAAAAACTTAACTTGAGGAACTGCAGGACTGATGTCTTCTTTCCATCTTGCTTTGGATTTAAATATTCATTGTGTTTTTCTGACAGTTGAGGCAAGAGAATCATTTCCATTTTCCTTTTCAGAAAATACAAATGCAAGGTAGGAGTTCTACAATGGCTATAATGGTAAGCCCCGCCCCTTCCCAGCTCTTACCACATTGTAGCAGGACTTCTTCTCTGATCCAGTGAAGTGATATGGGTCTACTGTGTTGCACTTCTGCATGTAGTTCTTATACATTTTGTTGATGTGTTTCAGGGATATGGCACAGACGGCTGACTTAGGGGTCGGCTCCGGAGAGTTCGGCTTCCCCCAGGCAAAGGCGGCAAACAGGACGTCATCACCTTCCTCCACTTTCAGCTGCTTCTGCAGCTCAACGTCATTGCCCACTTTGGTGACGTGGGCAGCCTGGAGGATGTTGAATACCTTCACATGGTCCACGGAGCGGCGTCGCCTTTTATCGGTGCTGATGCATTCTAGAGGCATCTCCACGTAACGGCGGATCACAAGGTCCGAGGAGCACATACGGACTATGCGGGTGTGGTAGGCCTGGGAGTCCATGCTCACCCGCTGCACTGTGAGGAAGTAAGTGAAAGGCCCGCTGTGGAAAGAGTAAATGTATCTCAGGTAGTAGTTTCCACGTAGAGACGGAATTAAGTCCATGTACGAGCGGTTGGAGAAGAAAGTGAAGCCGTTCTGGCTCGTCTTCATCTTCCGCAGAGAAATGGTATGATGATGTGTAGCACTGCCCGATATGTTTCCTATGCCTGGGATCTCAGAGTTCCCAACAAAAAACTTGATGACGTTGCTTTCCACATTGAGCACCTGAGAGCCGGAAGGGCTGACCACAACATCTGAGTCTCTGGGTTGACCCTTGTGTTGCCTCATCCTGTCAGCAAAGCAGTAGACCTGTTCGTCCACGGTTTTCGGGCTAGTGTCGTCATCCAGGACGTGGCGGCGGCAAACACCATTGTCTGCCGAGCCGCAGCTGTACAACCCCTTGTCGTAAATGTTCTCCACCACCAAAGCAATGTTGTGGTTGTCCACCCTGCCGCCGCTGCTTGCGCTGAACAGTTTCTTGCCACAGGTCTCGTTGGATAGGAGTGGCCCCGTGTGGTACTCTGACAGCTTTGTGAGGTTCGGAGACAGGGCGTAGATTCTGTTTACAGCTCCGACGTAGATGATCCCATCAAGGGTCACCATGTTCTGGATGGGGAAGTCCGCAGTGAATGTTGGGAGCTCGTAGTTGACAGAGAGGTTGAGTTTGTTGGTCTCGGGTGATTTATCACACTGGAACTGCACACTGGGGCACAAGGCCCACAGCAGCATGACGACATGAAGCGAGCGGAGATTCATCCTGTTCCAGAGATAAGAGACATGAAAAAAATGAGTTGGTGAAACATCCCTGCTGGAACACAGAGAACTCAAAACATCCATCATATATATCTCTGAATAGGTGGCCCCAATTGTCCAGAGTGTGAATGGATGGAAAAAGGGGCAGTCTGTGCTGAATAGGGACCACTGAGGAGAAAATAGAGGGACATCGAAATCCCTTTTGAGACTCATAAATGGAACTGTGTCGGGGTATAAAACCAGGGTTTACTCACTCCACCACAAGCAGTGAAACCATTCATATTGAATTGACTGAAGGCTTTATGGTGACACAATGCTCCAATACCAGCCTCCTAATCCTCCGTGCTTCTATGTCTGACTCCATTGACCCTAGACAAACCAGCAGCAGGACCTGGGTGAGCACTTCTGCGGTGCTCAGCTCCATTCCCAAGTGACCACAGTGAGAGGCAAAGCAGTGAATCACCCAGAAAGCAGCCCGCTCTGCAGGGTGACGCAGCCACGGGCCTAAGTTTAGACAGCAAGGGCCCAAGGGAGTGGAGATAAACTCAATTAAAACAAAATAGGCTGGAGGGAGAAGGCAAGGGGGACCAATCCTGCAAAATGATAAATAGCCCCAGCATCTAAATGGTAATCCACTGGGAGATGCTTTTAGTGGAGGGAGGGAGGGAGGGAGGAAAAGGGGGTGAGCAACACCAGAGATTTGGCAAAAGGTGCATTTGCATGCCCCCTATATCTGCATTTGTGGTTTTAACATATGTAAACCAAAACAAGGCAATAACTTCCAGCACAGTGGGTTTGGGGGTTTGGCTTTTGTATGTATATACGCAGTGTTGCATAAACTCACTGAGATCCCATATGTGCACATTTACGACTGATTTATGACTGATGTTTGTTAGCAACTCATTTGTATTTAGAGCAAGTCTGAGGGAGAAGGCTCAGTTTTATATTCTCACAGTGTTATATAGAGACAGACAGACATAACAGGTTCTTTTAGGCAAACTCCTATTAAAGTCTAAAGCAAATAGCATTACTGATGAGTGCCAAAGACATAATATAAGAGACTGAGGCAACAAAGGGGATATAGACAAAAATACATATAAAAAGGAGTATACATTTAGAACCCAAAACATATTATAGAATATTACACAGTAGTAGAGTGCGTTTTCTGTTATGAAGGATATAGTGAGGGGAGTATTTTCTTGTTTTGGACTACAATTATAAGTAATAGTGGGTATATTATTGCGCACCTGCACCAAACACAATAAATGTACCTCCTCATCGCACGGCTGTGTTTTCAAAGGACAAAAGGCGGTGGGAAACAGTGAAAATGTTTTCAGCTCGAGAGGAAAGTGACTCATGGCGAAAGGTCTCAGCTAACAAAAATGGGAAGCTGGTGAAATTGTGCTCTGAGCCAGAAAAAAAAACATTTCAAAGGCTGTGATATCCAGGCAAGGAGGAGGAGAAGAAGAAGGAGAGGGTTGGGAGTTTCAGGGTCTCTGCGTTTTTACGCATGGAACAGTTTGAGTGAAATGAAGTCAAGTCAAAAAACTGTGAGAACATTTGCAGATAATAAACTCACCTGTTAGCAAGCAACAGTGGTGTAAGTTCCCGTCATTCAAATCATATTCCGCTGGTGTCTTCAAGAGCGGGACTTCTTTGACTTTCTCAAGTCCAACCTGATCGCTGTGGAAGCTTTTTTCGCTTCTAAATAAAACTCCCAGAAAAAAATAGTCCGATGCTTGTTAACTCCCTCAGTCTGACTTTGCCCGTTTAACAAGTAGTTCAACTCTAGTTTGCTGATCACCAGTTGAAACCTGTGAGTCTCAACAGTGACTGACTGCATCCAGCAGAAACGCGCTGCTGCTGCTCCTGCCGCTCTCACATCAGCTCCTCTCGTGGCGCGTAAAGCTCCGCCTCTTTCTCTCCAAAACTCCGTGCGTCCAGGTGCTGCTGCGGCTCCTCGCTCTGTGGAGTTGAGGTGAGACCAAACAGACCCACACAGCTAGGAAAGCTGAGCAAACAGTAAATTATTACAGCTGTAGTTAGTGGTACTCATGTGGCCCAGAAACACCAATTACAACAAAATCAGTTTTTCAAAACGTCCCAAGTACTGTTTGTCAATGTATCACTTAATGCCAAAAGGTTTGTGTATAATGTCCTCAAAGAACTCAAATTACTTTGATGTATCTCTTTTTTGTAGTTTGATATCACATGCTTTGTACTAAAGTATTATATTTTAAGTGTAAATTCCTAATTACCTAAACAAAAAAAGAAGCTTGGTATGGAGGGATTTCTTCACTAGATTTTAATATCCCTGAACTAGACTCTGAAGAAGGGGCTTTACTCTATTAATAAAGCATCTTTTACAGCACAACATGCCTTGGCTGACCATTTAATCTCCATAAATGTTCAAAATTCAACAAAATCCCCCAAAATAAGTTGCATATGGCTACACAAAGGAAGGACTTTCTTTCTTTTCCAGCTTCCACCTGACTCTCCTCCAGCAGCCCTGTGAGTCAGACTACTGGTTGTCATGTTAAAACAGCTCACTCAGCCATACATAATGAGCTAAGTTATAAAGACTTAACCAACTGTGTGAGTGTGTGTGTGTGTGTGTGTGTGTGTGTCTCAACTCATGAATCAACAGTGGCCGGCACAAAAAATTCCTTTGTCCCACTTCCTGAAAAGGAGGGCAATAGGAACGAAGACTGGAAACCCTGATAACAGAGTGCGGACGGAGAATTAATAGGTACAGAGCTGCCGAGGAGCAGCACAACGGCTGTTTGCACTCCCTTTCTGACAGACACAGTGACATGTGAGGGTTTAATGAGAAAGACAGGGGACGAGTGTGTTCAAGTGGAGTGATGAGTGATGTGAGGGAATCTGTGACATCTTCTTTGTAAAACGAGACTGATCACTCTGTGTGGATGAAATAAGTGTTTCAGCAAGCTGCAGTGTCATTACAGAGTTACAGTTTCCTCTTGTCTCCCCTTCTCTTAATGATAGAACGGCTCAGCAGGGTTTGCCACATTCATTCTTAGAATTGAAACATAGAGATGGACAACCTCCCCCAAAACCTTTCTTACTGTCAACTCCCCGATTTCCCAAAGGAAAACACTGTTACTTCTGATAAAACACCAGAGAGCAATCAAACTGTCACTGTACATCTTCAACCTTTTTTTTCATCTCAAAGCACCACTGAAGAAGACGCTTCATTTATTTACAATGGAGATGAGCAACAAAAAAAATACGATGATGGTAAAACTTTGAGTAACAAAACCAGAAAGACAGAGGAAACGTCTGAAAAAAAAGATCTGAATTTCTGAAAATAAGTGTTTACAGAAGGAATAGTTGGACATTTATTCACATTCTTGCCAAAAGTTAGATTAGTTAAGCTTAGTATAAAGACTAATAACAGGTCAAAACAACCTACCAGCACCTTTTAACATGTTGTATCTTGCTTGTTTAATCTGCACAACTCATGGTTTTACAGGGGGTTATGTGCAGGACAGATGTGTCTCCACAATGAGCCTTGTTGTTAACGTGATGTTTACCAGGCAATCAGTGGAGACTCTATTAGCAAATTTATCCCAAATGTTGACTTATTCCTTTAGGTTCATGGACTAACTAAGCTAATAATTATGATAAAACAGAAGTTTAGAAATTGTAGAAACTGTTTTATGTAATCACTTTTGTCTAAAAATGACACAAAACATCTGCTGTATCTCTGTTTTACCTGAAGCTCAATTTTCTTTTAATTCTTAGAGATGAGCAAGGAGTAACACAACACACTCTTTCATGCTTTGTTTTTCCTTACCTCGAGGCAATTCTGACACAGTTGCCAAGGGGTGTGTCTAAAACAGGGTGTGTGTGTTTGTGTGTGTGTGTGTGTGTGTGTCTGACTGTATACCCGACGGGTGTGTCTGTGTGGCTCCTGTGGTGGTAAACTCCATTTTGGCTCTGGCCCCATGTCTTGGCGGGGAGGAGAAGAAGAAGAAAAAGAAGAAGAAGAAGAAGAAGGGAAAAGGTTGGTTGGCATACAACCCTAAAAGTATGACATGTGCTGCAGTAATGATCTGCATCCTGCAACCACAACACCTGCAGCAAAAGAACTATGAACTGTTTCCTCTGCATGTTTTGTACATAGCTGACATAAAAACATCAAGAAGTAATTTGTGTGTGTGTGAAGTCTCATCAAATTATCAGTGCACCCACATTACAAACAGGGACACTGTTACTAAAAGTGAATGTTCTTGTAGATATTTTTTAAATGCATGACCTGGAACAATAACTGCGAGCCGGGTGTTATCGCCCTCCATCTGTCGCCGACATCCAAATCCCTGCAGCCATGTTCCAAAATCTGCTGGAAAGCCTGAAACAAGAGTGGATAGCATTGATGCCTGTGGCTTTGGAATGAGATAAACAACAAGAGCATAGGGGTTTGTAAGGTCCAGTGTCCACATACTTTTAGCCATTTAGCGTATCTCCAAACCTGGGCAAGTAAAGTTGAAACTATCTGCATTACTAAATACCAATTTCTTTTTAGAACTTTGACCTGGCTGAACTGACCGTTTAAATCCTACCACAACAGCAGGAATCAGACTCATAATGGCACCATCTGCTGGCGCACTAGGTGAACAGGCATTTCGTTGGTCTCTGGAGACATGAGGGGAGCTTCAGGTCAGGCTAATTTCCAAGCTATTGAATAGAAAGTGAAGAGAGTAATCTCCCAGACAAAAGTGAGGTATTATCAGGGAGGAGCAGGGCTGCACTCAGTCTTGATATTCCCATTTCTGTCAACCCTAAAACTAGTCCAACAGAGGTTATTTATCACCTGCACCATCAATACAAACCCTGGTTAACTGCTGACCGGGACAGTAAATTGTGATTGATGCTCATGACCCATCAGTGGCCCTCGCCGCTTCATTCTGTGGATGGACTATTTACCTTCTTTTAGCTCATGGGCGGCGTTGTGATTAAGTGTGCGCTGCCTTCATCACTCAGCTGTGTATCTCCATAGACAGGCTTCTAGATCTCAGGATCACTATGGTTCATGAGACAGAGCGCTTCATAAAAGGTTACATGAAACATAAGTCAATGGAGGTTTTTTTCTGATGCTCCTGTCTATACAGTAGTAACTCTCAACGAGATGGCAGTTTAGTGTCTATCAAGGAGTCGAGGCTGTTAAAGAAGACTGCTGATGAATAGTAAGTGTAAATGGTTGTTTCAGTTCATGACTGGGCTCTGCAGTGTGTCTAAGATAGCTAAATAATATCACAATGACATTTTCTTGCATCTGTTTATTAAAGCTTTACTTGCCCTGCAGCTGCATTACATTATGGTTGATTTTCTGGGACGGTGGGAGTAGAAACTGGCATCTCTGCATGTTTTTGTTGACAATATCGACAGTTGGATATCAACCAAAAATGACAATGAAGCCCCCCCCCAGCTTTTCTTTTTAATTGGATGTAAAGTCTAGAAGTTATGAACAATAAGGACTGAAAAGAAAGGAAATGCTTGAAATAAGTTGATTTTATTTTTAATTAGAAATAGAAGATTTTGATGTTGCTTTTTACAGGTCCAATGACATGGTGCTCTTTGGATGCTTTTATATAGACCTTAGTGGTCCCCTAATACTGTATCTGAAGTCTCTTTTATATAGACCTTAGTGGTCCCCTAATACTGTATCTGGAGTCTCTTTTATATAGACCTTAGTGGTCCCCTAATACTGTATCTGAAGTCTCTTTTATATAGACCTTAGTGGTTCCCCAGTACTGTATCTGAAGTCTCTTTTATATAGACCTTAGTGGTCCCCTAATACTGTATCTGAAGTCTCTTTTATATAGACCTTAGTGGTCCCCTAATACTGTATCTGAAGTCTCTTTATATAGACCTTAGTGGTTCCCCAGTACTGTATCTGAAGTCTCTTTTATATAGACCTTAGTGGTCCCCTAATACTGTATCTGAAGTCTCTTTTATATAGACCTTAGTGGTCCCTTAATACTGTATTTGAAGTCTCTTTCCCTAAATTAAGCCTTGGTGCAGAATTCCAGCCACTAGAGCCAGTCCCACCATGAGCTTTCCTTAGTATGTGCTGTTTCTGAGTCTGTAGCTTTTGAGGAGGAGAGAGGGGGGTGGAGCAAGGTGTAGGCTGGGGGTGTGGCCTTGACCAACTGCCACTTTGCTTGTTTGAAAGCCATGATTTCTCTCTCTTATGGGTGGGCCAAATTCTCTGGGACGGGCAATGCAGAGAAAGGGGAGGTAACCTGGAATCTTGCTCCTTATGACCTCATAAGGAGCAAGATTCCAGATCGGCCCATCTAAGCTTTCATTTTCTCACAGGCCGAGCAGAATACCCAGGGCTCGGTTTACACCTATCACCATTTCTAGCCATTGGGGGACCATAGGCAGGCTGGAGGAACTTATATTAATGTTAAAAGACCTCATAAAGTGAAATTTTCATACCATGGGACCTTTAACGTTGTTATTTTCTATGCATGCAATGCTCACTGATGTTCATATTGGAGTTTGAACAGTTTGTCACCTTTTGGTTACAGCTTGCCATGCAGCCTTCAGAGCACCACAATGGAAGGCTAGACTCTGTGTGTCAGATAAAGTCCCTCCGAATAAAAAAGGAAATCAAAAGATTACAATCTCATACATTACAGGAAATGGTTACTGCAGCAGACAGGCAAGAAAACTGTCAGTCAATAAGTTGCGTCTGTATCTGCCAATCTGTCCAGGGATGGATGGAGTCACGTTGCTGATAAAGCAGCAGTATCAGCTCAGAAAAGCTCACACATAGCTTTTAGATTACATAGTCCATTCATATCCCTGTATCCCTGCAATGTTTTACAAGAGATATAAGCTGTCATCCACCTTCACTGGCTCCCAATTACGTCCCGCATCAGATATAAAATCCTCCTTCCCACCTACAAATCCCTCCATGCCCTGGCCCCACTGTACCTCTCCGACCTCCTCCATCCTTACACCCCACCCTGAAACCTGCGGTCCTCAGACGCTGGCCTTCTCTCCATTCCCCACACCTGCGGAGACAGGGCCTTTAGTGTTGCATTAGACACACAATACATACCCATTACATCGACATTCTATTACAAGAATACTGTATGTGTAAAATCACATCACATCATATGCAAAACACTTATCCACGCCCACATACATACACATGCATGTGTACACCAGCATACACACACACCCCCACACTCACACCCCCACACACATTTCCCATAATACGATCAAACTAACAGTAGTAGTAAATTATAAAAAACACAATGTCAAGCAATTTTTTTATGAAAATCAATTATAAAACACAATAGAAACCATTTTTAACTAGTGTAAGAATCATACACGACTCATACAGTAACTTTTAAGTATTCAATCTTTCATCTGCATGCCAGGTAGATGCCTCTGTATTTACTTTTTTGAAAGTATCTATTGTCTTTGGTTTAAGATTCAACTTAAAGGGTAACTATGGTTTTTTTCACCCTGGAGATTTATTTTCCAATGACAAAAAGCCCATTGTGTTCAGAACCGCTCAAAACAGCTTGGGCTGTAATTCATAGTCCAATTGCCCTTTAATAGTCTCTAGTTTTGCGGTGAAGCAACCTACAATATAAGTTAATGGGGCAGTTGTCCAGCTTGTATTTACCTTCACAAGCGTGCTTGTTTTGTAGGCCCAGATTGTAATATTCTTAGTGTCTGACAACATTATGGAAAGGATCCCTTCAGATTTAGACCTTTACAACCTCTTTGAGACATTTCTGTTTAACCAGAAACAGCTCTGAAGTCGCTAGTGCTAAACCCACCAGACTCCATTTAAAAAAGCAATACTTTTAGCGTGGATAGAGCCAACATACAGTATTTTCACATGTAAATTGGTAACCTATGTGTCTATTTCAACCCAAAACAGCTTTTCATAGTTTCGTTTGGTTTCTGTTGACTTTGAATGAAGTGTATTTTAAATTACTGTTTATTTACATGGAGTCTGGTGGGTTGAGCGAACACAATGTTGCGTTGCTTTTATGTTTGTATGTAACAAAAGGATCTTTGTCAACCTCCTAAGAAAGCCTTTCCATAATGTTGTCAGACACTTGACAGAATATTAATCTGAGCCTGTCAGTGGCAAAATGAGAACTTTTGTGAAGGTAAATACAAGCTGGACAATTGCCCCATTAACTTACATTGTAGCTTGTTTCACCGCTTCCAACAGCAGCGATCTCGCCTAATACTGGACCAATGTCAAAAATTGTTGTTCCTATCGGTCACTTACAGTCACAAAAGTATAGAGATACATAGAGAAAAGTAACAAAATAATTATATTAAATAATATTAAAAACAAAAATAGAGACAATTAAAGGGCAATTGCATGAATTACAACACAAGCTGTTTTGAGCGGTTCTGAACACAATGGGCTTTTTGTCATTGAAAAAAAAAATCTCCTGTGTGATGAGAATGATGTGGTGTGTTTTGAATAAATAGAGAATCAGTGATGGAGAAAAGCTAAAGTCATAAAGACATTATCCGAGGAAAGGACGTTGTCACAACGGCCGATTGACAGTGGTGATCTCTGGGAAATGCAGTAAAGAAACAAAACTTGAGACAGAATCAACATAGGACGATGTAACATTACGTCTTCTCAAACAGATGTGGTAAAAGTGACGTATGATTTCAAAGAGTGCACTGACTTACAGAGAACCAGGTGTGCTGGAGGGAGGGGAGGGGGGCACCTAGTGTTGTGGACGCCGAGCTTGATGGGATGGATCCGTGCCAGCCTTGCTCTTACATGATGTTGTAGCACGTTCCATCATTTTCCAACATTCACTGGCGTAACAGCTGACAGAGCGTGAAACAAAATGATTTAGATTGTTTCTCTGAAAATGTTGCATGCAGGAATTTCCTTTTGTGTGTATGTGTATGCATGTGTGAGCATGTGTGCCTGTTCGTGAAGTCATGTTGTCATTAGTTTCAAAGGAGCTTCTGTAAATATAGGAAATCATGACCGCAGAGCAAATTTAACAGACTGGAGAGGAAAGAGTCGAGGCTTTGGTACAAGCCAATACAAAGTAAAATACAGCATAGCATCTGCTCAAATGGAAATCATTAAAGATGCCAAGTTAAGGTTCATATTTGTCAGGAAATTACTTCTTTGTTATATTCATGCGTACTTTAAGTATATTACATTTCTAAGAAGTTTCAAAAAAATGAGAAATACAGGGTCAATTGTCGTTACAGGGGAAAACAAATTTAACAAAAATAAATTCAACAAACACAAGATAAGACAAAGATTAGGAATTCTATTGATTTCTGTGTGAGTTCAGACTCGATGTCCAGAAGGCAAACTGTGTGTGTGTGTGTGAGAGAGAGAGAGAGAGAGAGAGAGAGAGATCGGGGCAAACCAGGGCAGCAGGTTCCCTGAGGGTTTGTTTGTTGAAACCAAATAAAGAGAACATGCTTGAGAACACAGAGGGCAGTGTGTGCTATTTGACCCGAGAAGCTGGCTTTGTACAAACTGTCAGAAATGTGTTTCAGCCGCAGACGTCTGTTAACAGATCAGGAAGGCTGCAGCTCCTCTGCACTGCTGATGAATGTGCAACCGGTCAGCGCCCACTGATGGTTGTGAGTCTCCAGCAGCCGGCTGCAAAAAGATCCACTTCTGCAAAAAAAAGAAGGAAAGATTCAGATCCAAAAAGATCCAGAAGTTGTAAATCATAAATTTCCATCTTTCTATTTCACAAATCAAGAGAAAGGGAAAGAAAAGAGCATCTGGGTCAAAACAAAAGTCTGTAAAGTGGATTGCGTGGTTGTCTTTTTTCTATCAAAGTAACGAGTCTGTGTTTTAGAATGAACTGAGTGTAGCTGTCTCATTTAAATGACCAAACAGATCTCGTTTAATCATTTTTCAAAACAATGAAACAACTTCAGGGGTTTCAATCTGAAAACCTTTTCCTTCACATTGTTTGTTGGCTCATGTAACAAAAAGGTTTTCATAAAACCAGCACAATAGTCTGACCACTGAACTCTAAAAGACACTTCACTAAATACAAATAAAGGCTAACACAACTAACTAACTATGGGCAATATTGCAGATCAATGAGCTGCTTCATAGTAATATTGGAATTTTATATACTTTTTTCCAACAATATGAAAAAGTACCTTCATTTATCAGTCACATAATTTCTGTATGGTTATTATTATTCAAAATGATTTTCCAGGACATGTTCTATATCACGGTACAGTATATATTGATATTGTCACATACAATAAAATTACTTTGTAAAATATATTGAGCTCATTGTAAATATTGTCTTGTTCCATGCTGCCCAATAGGAGGATGCAACACACAAGACAAGAGGTTTCTCTGAATGACTGCTCTAAAAACATCTAGTGTGGAAATTAACCTGGGAGTGCAAAGCTTTAGTGCGTAACATTTTGATATTTGAAGATCTGTTACATTCAAGCCTAAATAAGCTAAATAAGTTGCTACAAAGCTAATTAAGACTTAGCTCCACACAACTCTCTCTGGATTTCTCAGAATGGCTATGTTCAGAAGATTGTGGTGTCCGGCGGCTTTGCCGTGCAGACACTCGACTCGAATCAATTCAATCTTATTTATAGTATCAAATCATAATAGGAGTTATCTCAAGACACTTTACAGATAGAGTAGGTCTAAACCACACTATAATAACCCAACAATTCTAGGAGTAAGTCCCCCAAGTGCAAGCATTTAGTGCGACAGTGGTGAGGTGAGTTTTGTTACTTACTTAGAATTCCTCATGGGGGCAACAGAAACTACGCACTATAGTTTTAGCCCAAGGACAAAAGACCTGTGTTGTTTTTTTTCTTTTGCCTAGATTTAAAATGTCCTTAAAATAAGTAAAGCCTTCCACTTTTGAAAGTGTGACTCTAGCTGAGAATTAGATTGACTCAGACCAATCACGACAAATAGATCCTACTACGCTCTGCGGTGCCCTGCTACAGTATGTCCTGCTATGTCCTGCTGTGACCTGCTATGCCATGAATTACTACAAACTACAATTTCTAGTCACTGTCCCATTATCTTTTATTGTGAGTTATTGACACTCTTCATTACACCCCCAACCGGCCCTGTCAGACACCACCTACCAAGAGCCTGATTTGTTGCATTTTGACAGCAACAAATCACCAGAATCACCGAGAACTCACCCTAATCACTGCTGTGTGTGCAGAGAGAGACAACAGCTGCTGACCCTGCAGCTCCAGGTGGTTAGAAGCCACAAGGTTTGTGTCATCTCTCCGAGTCATCGAATGAAGAGACCGAACGTCATGTCCACCTTACGTTTGTTACATCTGTTATTAGGCTGTTACAGTATCTCACTCTTTAACCACAGGATGCTTGTTCAGTCGACAACTACAGAATTTATGTGTGATCTACTGCGGCTACACTTTGGAAAGGAGTTTTATGCCAAACATGTAATAAATCATCTGAAGAGGTCAGATAAAGCAGTCAACACTTCTCTCATAGAAACAATCTGTGTTGATTTATAAATGTTAAATAAGCAAACCACACGCCAGTCACAGCGTTATGTGATACAACACAGCACAACCAGAGCAATTCTAATAATTACTTAGCACTTTTAGTGGTGTTGACACCAACCAATATTTCTTAGGCCTTCCATGACTGATTAAAGTGGGAAGACATGTTGGCATCAAAATATTAAACTAGAAGCATGAAAATTAAATAATTAATCATAGATGATTATAGACACCACTGTCTACTTTTACATGGGTACTTGATCAGAGACTGTTTTTCATGGTTTGTGCAGAGCTTCTCAGTTTTAACAAAGGGAAATCTAAATGCCACAGCACACATTTATAGTTTAGACAGCAGTGTGCTTTCAACTTTCTGGTAACAAAGTTTCAAGATGTTTATTGTCACACCGGTTGTACATGTACAAAGGCGTGAAAAGCATATTCCTGGAGGCTCTGTGCAAGGAAAACAGCAAGTAGAAAATGTATGGGACATATTCAAATATATTAAAATAAGTAAATAACAATTATAACAGGCAATTAAGAAAAACAGTACAAATGAAAAGACATAATTAAATAGAAAAAAATGTCAAAATATAAGAAGCATTAACAATTTATATATTCAAAGCCTATTTACAGAACAGGAAATATGGCACACAGAATGAATATGGGTTGAATTCTATTGAAGATGGTGGGGGTTTCACTGGTTGGATTTCACTGTCAGGAGACGACGCCTGCATTTATGTGAGGACTTTTATAAGTGTGTGTGTGTGTGTGTGTGTGTGTGTGTGTGTGTGTGTGTGTCTTATCGTGTCTTATCGGCTCATAGACAAAAATAAGGGAGAACACACATAATTAGGGATTACATTAAAACCTTACTTTGCCAGACCACATTGCTCTGGTTTATTGACATTTCCTTAAACCAATCAGAATCATCTGTGGCGGAGCTAAGAGCTGGGCCGAGCAACGGCGCCTCTGCAAAATAGCCTCTGGAAGGAACATTTTTTTTGGTGGAAGATGTGTACATTCAAAAGTTGTTTTAGTCATTGACAACATAAAACTCAGATTGGACAGATAGTCTAGCTAGCTGTCTGGATTTACCCTGCAGAGATCTGAGGACCAGGTAACCATAGTCCTCAGATTGGACAGATAGTCTAGCTAGCTGTCTGGATTTACCCTGCAGAGATCTGAGGAGCAGTTAACCATGGTCCTAAACCATAGTTTAAAATTACACACACACACAAGTGGAACGTCATGTATATAGACTATCCTGACCTCTTTCCAACTCCAGCTGTGACCCAGACCTGATCACATCAGTGTTGGACCTCACTTTAATGCTCATGTGCATTAGCCAGGTTGAAAGGACCCAGTCTACATATATATGGAAAGTATGCGTGTCCACATACTTTTGGTCGTATATTATATGGTTGCACTTTTCAATTTATCCCACAAGAGGGAACTGTTACATTGTAAAAGCTGAGGAAAGTCAAGAGACATCATAACAAAATACCCCAAAAATGGTTTTATACTTTCATTCACAGGGATCATGCATTTATTTTGTTAACCTTATATCATTTCTTTTCATAGTCACAGGATAATGGAGCCTTTCCCAACATGCACTTGGCGAAATAACACCCAGGATAGGTTTCTACCCCAGGCACAGGCTCAGCACAGATATCCACACACTCATATTCTTATTTATTGGTAGTTTAGAGTCTTTAATCCACCTCAACCCCTGGAGAGAACATTCAAACATAGTAGAGAACAGGATCAAGCCAAGGGGTTTCTTTGTTAGGAGGGGAGAGTTCAGACAGCTGAACCACCAACAAGCCAAAATATCTAGTAAAAACACAATATTAGAGTTTCTGCAAACCTTTTCTCCATAATTTGACTTATGCATACCATACACTAGAACAGGGGTCTTTAATGCTTTTTTTTTAATCCAAGGAGTCCTTAAAGGAGAATTCTGGCCAATTTTTGCGTTAATCTTGATCGTTATAGATATGCGTGTACTTTCGATTGAAACCCCCCGACCTGAATGGCAGCAGGCCACATGGAGTATCTGCAGCTAGGTGTATGAGCTTCCACTAAGCAAAAACAAAAGTTGTTTTAAAGTGCAAGTTTTAAAGTTTTAAAGTGCCTTTGTGCCTCTGAACAGAAAAAAATGCAATTAAAATGTCTGTGCAACATAAACAGGGCTTTTATGTATATCAATATTACAAATAACTAGAGGTCAGTAATACTAATCCAGGTAATACTAATCCTGTGCGAAAAGGGCTTTGGATGTTTTTTTTGTCTCTGATTCCAGAAATTTGCATTAAATTCTGTATAATTGAAAATCAATTAGCACTCTTGAAATGATTTTTTTTCATATGTAAAGTCTTACTTTAATTTTTACCAATGCATATACATGAATGGAAGCCAATAGCTGCCTGAAAGGTAAGAAAATTACATACATTTTACATGACTTGTAGAACAATTAATCAAAACATACAAAAGCCTTATGGTCCTTTGATTCTTCACTATTTCACCAGACAGGTGGGTTTATAGTAAAGATTAGGAACCCCTAAATGATATCTGACAGACCAGGCAAAGCTAACCTCCACCACACAGAGGAGCATTGAGCAGCTGGTGGTAACTTCTCACCCTGGTTATATCGGGTCATTGCCATTAGCTCACAAGTGCCACTGTCCAATCCTGTCATCTGCATGGAGGTAACAGAGCCGTCTCTGTGTTCTCTCATCCTCCTGTTATGTCTGCTTTGGTCCAGCACTGCAAATCACTGGAAATTTCCGTGCAGGTTTTACTCTAGCCAAGATCTTTTGCACCCTGCTCAGGAGTTTTCTGTTGTGACGCAGCATGGATGTGTTACTGCAATGACACTTGAGTGTACAGAGGGTCCACTGAGACTGTTTCTGTCCATGCAAATTAGTCAACTTCTATTTTCAATATCTTCCTATTGCATTCTTTCTTTTCTTTATCTGTTTATTAGTGACTTAAGTTCAACCTCTAAGCCCAGTTTGTGCTTCTTCTGTGCATCAGGTTTTCTTAAATATACTTGATATTTTAAAAAAAGGTTGTTTATTGCAGTTCTGAAGGTATTTCTTACAGAAACTATTTTGTCAACTTTACAATATAACAGATTTAACCCTGAAAAACTAGAAAGAGAATAAGTGTTGTATCTCTTGTTTAAGACATCGTAAGAAAAATATAAATGTGTTATAACGACAAATAACATAATGAAAAAATATCATATCAACATACATGATGATAATCAACTTTTTCATTTTGTTGATGCAAACTGAGCACTTTGGGCTGCTTCCTTTGCTTGGATGCTTGGATTAATAGTCACAGTTTAGGTTTTTATTGTGCAGCTAATAGAATTTTTGTTTTCATCCAAAGAGTCTTTGAGAACAAAAGTCTGTGGACGCTCCAGGACTAATCACCAGCCAATCAACACTGATTCCTGACTCGTTGCAAAATCTTGTGGAAGGTTTTCCCAGAAGAGTGGATGATGTATGTAAATGGTTTTAAATTGTTCAACAGTAACACAAGCAGGGTTTAAAATTTACTTTTTTATCCTCCAGCTAAATGGTGAGTTATTGTTGAGCAGTAGTAGTAGTGTGCACATCCACCGGTGAGGTGCAGGGCAAAAAAGGGGCTGGATACAACTGAAAAGAATGAGATGCCCATACTCTGCTAATACTCTCATACATTTTATTGTGCTGCCACGTCTCGACCCAGCCAGATCTTCCTCATTCTTTTCACTAAGGGAGTTAATGTTCAAATTTTACCAGCTATGGCTGGTAGATGGCGCTAATTTTGAACCCTGCACACATGGTTGTAATGTTTGTCTGTCCACTTACTTTTAGCCATTTAACATAGCTCTGTGACTCAAATGTGAGAGGACTGGCTACTAATAATGTATCTATCAATTGAAACAAAAACCTGGACGCGGCCTTTAACAGCTCACATTGTTCTTCTTTTCTATTGTATCCATTGTATCCATAAATCAGCCTGGAATGGTTCAAACAATGAACCACTGTTAAATTGACTTGACTTCATCCTTGAACATGTTACTGTTGAACAATAGTTTACAGCGAGAGTCCAGGCTTGCCTCAGGCACCATAATTATGTGCTTGCCTTTACTGGAAATGAACTTCAATGCAGCCAAGAGACTTGATTCCAGTCTCATGAACATTGCCCAACACTTTCATTTGTTTATTGAGTAACCATGGAAATGTTGTGCCAGGCTCTGGGGAAAAAAAAGAAGCCCATGAGCAACACTAAAGGCTTTACTTACACAGACTCAGATACAAATACTACAGATGGTTTGGGGCTGCTGCTGGAATTTTTTGTTCAGCTGCTCTTGCTTTAACTTCATTCTTATGTATTTTTTTCCACGAGTAGCTTTAACTGGCTGGTTCCTGCAGTACAGATGAAAGAAACCAGTCACCAAGTTTCTACTGTGAATCACTGCACAATTAGATTTGCTATGACTCAATATCACAAGTAAAAAAGAACAAAAAATCTACTGTGAATATCTGACTTTAATAAAAGTCACATGCTGTTGATCCCTTTATCCATCTTGGTAAAACAAATGATAAAAAACAACAACAAATGCCCACTGGATTATATTAAATTTTAATGTGCACAGCGTGATAATGTACATTAAAAGCAAGGAAAGAAAAACATATTTTCTTATAAAAAATATCACCTTTGGAGCTTAAAAACACTCAATTCAAAGAACAGGTGATATGATATTACCACCTCTGTGAGAAGACAGAAGGTAGACTGAAGGTGACGGAGTCAAAGCGAGCTTAGTGTCTCAATAGAACATAACCCCACCCACCCAATTAAATGAACCCCACCCAACCATCTTTCTTTACCCATCTCTGGGTTGGGAGGCATCAGTTTGATGCTTTTCAGCATTGTGTCTTCAGTCAAGAAGCAGGGCAGCAGAACCAACCAATTAGAGGAAATTAAAAACAACAACAACAACAATTTGGAAGACAAAAATGGGGAATGGAGCAAACTTATGACCAAATAACACATTAAAATGCATTCAAAACCACACGTTTCATCTCACATTATCTTTATTCCAATGCATTAACCTGTGTAAGTACCACAGCGCGTAAAAAACAAAACTCCACACAAGCTTGTAACTGCACATCCTAAGTGCAGTGTGTGCAACAGTAACTGCTAGTACTCTACTACCTTTGCAAATAAAGACAGGCGATCTTCATTAGTGCTGTTCACTAACAATGATTTACCATAGATTAGTGCACTGGAATGAGGCCATAGCTTGTCTCATTTTCTGCATCGACACCCATACAGTACATACAGGATATTAAAACAACGTTATTGAAGGAAAGTTCTTCATATTCATAGTGTGGAAACAAAAAAAAACATTCACTATGGAACTATGGTGATGTGCATTTAAAAGCATTTAGCTTCACTGAAAGATGAAAGGCTAAATTGGTCAGAAAGAATAGTTTTTGCTAAATTCAAATGCTAACATTCTCTGTCACACTCATGCATTCAATCATGAGGACAATGGTGATGAAACCTGCACTGGAATTTTGTTTTGAGGTTGGAGGAGAAGTAAGAAGCTGAGGCACAGAGCGAGTGAGCTGAGCTGCAGATCTTTTCTGCATTGTAAGGCTGTGTGGCGGGGCGTGGCGGTGGCGGACGGCGAGTTGCTGGGAAGGCGACGCAGGTGCATGCAGGAACGAGGGCAGGTTCAGTGTGTCAGACTGCTGGGAGGGGAGGCCGGGCGCAGGGAGGGGTGGGTGGGTGTGTGGGGGGCAGAGGGAGGGGTGTTGCTGAGCTGTTTGGCTTGTGGGGTTGTTTAGTTTTTGCTGAGTTTGGCATCGCTCATTTTCTCTCTGCTTTGACCTTCCTAACCCCAACACCCACCCATCCTGCCCTGCACAATGGCTCCAAAAAACAAATAACCGCGAGAGAAGACGGTGATACACCCTGACATCCCCTCTTCACATGAATCAATCGAAGTGATAAGCAATCCACTGAAACGGTAAAAATGGAAGGAATTTACATCATGTGGCAAAACAGATATGGAGCTTGGTTGCCAGTGAGGAATATAAAAAAAAAACTAAAAGACATACAAAACAACAAACAAAACCCCCAGAGATCAACCCTTTCATTTCCTGTGCCCACCCGTTTGGTAACACTAACACTGGAGAGAAAAACAGCTGGGGGAAAAAGGTGGGATCAGATGCCATGTGACCACGCCCCTTCCCTTCCAAACAACCCCGCCCAGCTCTGGAAAGGTCTCACCTCTCGTTTTCCAGAGGTCTATTTTTCTTCTTTTCTGTTCTGACTTTCCCTCCATCCGTGTTGCTCTAGCCCTCCCATCTTCCCTCCCCTCTTTCCGTTAATCCTCCTCCTCGTCTTTGTGGATGCTACACCTCCTTGGTTGTGCGGATTCGGATGCTGCTGAAGCACTTGCCCATGGCCTCGAACAGCGGGTCGCAGAAGGTGTGCACGCAGATGGAGTAGACGCGGCTGACGCAGTGGATCTCGATCAGATAGCTCTTGATGCACGGCACCACGGCCCAGATGTGAATGAAGGACAGGATGGCGAAGAAGATACCCCAGACCAGCGCCAAGGGGATGCCGACCAGCGCCGTCAGCAGCCGGTAGCACCAGTACTTGGTGACAGTGAAGGTGGTGAAGCTGGCTTTCCACACGCCGTCAAAGCTGTAGGTCCCTGCAGGCTCGGCAATCACGTCCTCAAAGTCTACCTGAAAAAGGAGAAAGTGGAAGAGTAAGACACTTCTGGCATCTAAAATCATTGTTACCTACATAGAATAGAATAGAATAGAATAGAATAGAATAAATCTTTATTGTCCACCAGGGAAGACATTTTTCTTTGGCTCACCAGACAAATAAGACAGATAAACATACAGGCAACATCTCAGACATAGTAAGTGGAGTATAAAAAGATGAAATGAAAAATATCAGGATGAAAAAGAATATATATGGTTAAATACATTACAATAGCAGCTCAGTTTGATGTTTGCTTTGGTTGAGGATACTGATAGCATTTGGAGTAAAGAAGTTTTTTAAACACTTTTTGCCAGAGGCAACAACTACTGGCCAGATTTTCATAAAGCTTGGTGGAAGGGTGTAGCATGGGCCAAAGAACGAGCCATTGAATTTTGGAGCATATCCGAATCACGGGGCAGATACACACATTGTTTTCCACTTTTGTTGACATTGTGAGATAGGGCATGGCCTTGGCAGAGCTCAAAACTCTCAGATTGCCCTTCTAGTTTCTTGTCAAGCTGTATCCCTTTAGATGTTACCTTGGCAGCTACTACTGTTCCTGTGATCCATATTAAAAGATATACTGTAGTTTAATTAACAAATGCATCCACTTGGCCTGCAACTAACAATTCATTTCACTGCAGATTATATTCTCGATTAAATGCTTGATCTATAAAATGGCAGAAAACAGTTTAATCGAGAACATAATCTGTAGAGCAATTGATAATAACTGGGTATCCTGCTCTGTCTTTGAGAAAATGAAAGCTCAGATGGGCCGATCTGGAATCTTGCTCCTTATGAGGTCATAAGGGGCAAGGTTGCCTCCCCTCTCTCTGCTTTGCCCGCCCAGAGAATTTGGCCCACCCATGAGAGAGAGTCATCACAGCTTTCAAACAAGCAAAACATGCAGTTGGTCAAGATCACACCCCCCAGCCTCCACCTTGCTCCCCCCCCTCTTCAAAAGCTACAGACTCAGAAATGGCACATACTAAGGAAAGCTCATTGTGGGACTGGCTCTAGTGGCTGTGATTTTGCATCAAGGCTGAATTTTGGGAAAGAGACTTCAGATACAGTATTAGGGGACCACTAAGGTCTATATAAAGAGACTTCAGATACAGTATTAGGGGACCACTAAGGTCTATATAAAGAGACTTCAGATACAGTATTAGGGGACCACTAAGGTCTATATAAAAGAGACTTCAGATACAGTATTAGGGGACCACTAAGGTCTATATAAAAGAGACTTCAGATACAGTATTAGGGGACCACTAAGGTCTATATAAAAGAGACTTCAGATACAGTATTAGAGGACCACTAAGGCCTATATAAAAGAGACTTCAGATACAGTATTAGGGGACCACTAAGGTCTATATAAAGAGACTTCAGATACAGTATCAGGGGACTAATAAGGTCTATATAAAGAGACTTCAGATACAGTATTAGGGGACCACTAAGGTCTATATAAAGAGACTTCAGATACAGTATCAGGGGACTAATAAGGTCTATATAAAAGAGACTTCAGATACAGTATTAGGGGACCACTAAGGTCTATATAAAAGAGACTTCAGATACAGTATTAGGGGACCACTAAGGTCTATATAAAGGCATCCAAAGAGCACCATGTCATGGGACCTTTAACTATTGTAAAGTGAAAAGAAAACATACAGTATCAATACAAACGTTTACAATTACTCACATTAGACTCATCGCTATGGCAAATACCTTCTTCCACCGCCAACAGTATTTCACAAGAGCCCTAATATGGTGCAAATTAAATCACATAGACTTTATAATTCTTCATTATGTCCTCATAAATCAGCTGCTTCACTCCCTGTTTGTATGTCAGTTTGTTGAGATGGAGGGTAGGATTCCAGGAAATATTCACATCTCTCCTTGTGATGACTGGTACACAGTCACCAACACATTGCCCCACCCAAAATACTGATTTCTACACATTATCTCTGGCATCTGTTTCGCTTACTGCAAAGGATTAGATAGATAGATAGATAGATAGATAGATAGATAGATAGATAGATAGATAGATAGATAGATAGATGAGTGACATTAATGAATAAAACAAATGTCATTCTGAGGCAAAATTTGGACCAAAATGGACAAAGTAAGCAGTTACCTTTTCAGTTATTCTTATGTTAAATGATGGCCACAGATGAACCAGATGTAGCCAATAAACAAGTCTGGCTGGTGGTTTAAAGACACCATGTCTGTTTGATATCTAAATAATTATCAGGCTAAATCGAAAAGCTGCTGTTGTAAACATTCAGCGTGTGGTTTCTTTGTTAGGAAAGATTCTGTAATGCACAGGATGTGGTGGGTTTTACATTTCTGTTTTTTTGTATGTGGAATATACAGAAGGATAACTACACAGTTAGTGTGGCCAGTGATGGGCAAACAACAGACACAATGCTCACAACTCACACACTGTAAAAACAATGCAGATTCTCCCTCTCTCTCTCATCCTCTCCACAGGCTTCCGAGCGTAGAGTCAATATTTATTTACAGTTACTTGGAAACTGTGTCTTGTCTAACAAACTAGAGTTGGGCCACTGAGAGCTGATGGCTGTAATTTCAATAAGTCAAACTGACACTGTATAAGTCAAACTGACACTGTATAATATCTGTATCTGAAATGGAAAGGTGAAGTGTTTCATTCCCAAGTGAGGTACTATCAACTATATGAATGATGTGATGCTCACTTACTTTCACAAACTAACTGTTAAAAGCACATTATGGTTTACTTTTACTATTTTAAAAATGGAATCAAATTCTAGTTAGACATTTTGGGAAGTTTACTTATTTGCTTTATTGTCCAAAGTTAGAAGCAAAGACCGATACCACTCTCATATCTCTCTGTTATTATAAAATGTTAAGCAGGCTCCAGCAGCCAGTTAGCTTAGCTTAACGACGATAAGCAAGGAGATACAGCTAGCTTGGTTACTTCCAAAGGTAAGCAGCACCTCTGAAGCTCACTAATTAACTTACTCATTGTTAAAAATGGTTAAAGTGGGCAAACTAGAGTGTAAAAACATCAAGTTGTGCATAAACCTTGTACGTCAACAGGGTTATGCAAATTAAAGCTACTACAGCTGATTTCCAGCCGTAAAACCACACTATAGATTAAACAAATGAACAAGTGAGCTGTAGAGGTGCTGATAGACCCATTTTTCTTGCTTCCTGTTTCCACTGGCTCATGGGGCACGTTCTGTCTCGAAACGGTGTGCACTGTGTTGCTACGGTTTCCTGGTTTAACAACATGTTTCCTCAGAACTATGTGAAACGGTGTGCAACGTTGTGCAGCAGGCTTTTAGATACGTTTTCTCTTGTTTGGTGGGTGTGTCTCTCGTTTATTGACTGTCACAGGTGAAATCCAATCAGCAGAGACGTGTCTGTACACTGGTGGTAGTAAAAAGGCAGATTGCTTATACACACAACAGGTTTAAACAGAAACGGGGAAACCCTGTTTCTGTTTAAACCTGTTTCTGTTGAAAATTTCACTTTATGAGTTTTTTTTAACATTAATATGTGTTCCCCCCAGCCTGCCTATTGTCCCCCAGTGGCTAGACATGGTGATAGGTGTTAACCAAGCCCTGGGTATCCCGCTCTGCCTGTGAGAAAATGAAAGGCCAGATGGGCCGATCTGGAATCTTGCTCCTTATGAGGTCATAAGGGGTAAGATTATGATACCTCCCCTTTCTCTGCTTTGCCTGCCCAGATAATTTGGCCCACTCATGAAAGAGAGACATCATGGCTTTCAAACAAGCAAAGCGGCAGTTGGTCAAGGCCACACCCCCAGCCTCCACCTTAAAAGGACAGTTCCCAAAGCAAAATGCACATTTTTCTCCTACCTGTAGTGGTATTTATCAGTAGATTGTTTTGATGTGAGTTGCCCAGTGTTGTAGATATTGACGGTAGATATGTCTGCCTTTTCTCTGATATGTAAAGTACATATAGAACTGTCTGACTGTCCCTTTAATATCTAACAGATATGAAAGCAATATCGATCTTCTGACCTAACTTGGCAAAATAAGTGCATTTCCCAAAAAGGAATCTGTCAGGGCAGTAAGAACATAGAGAGAAGTTCAATTCTTGTACTCCAAGCAGCAGCATAAAGCGTTTTTCACAGCACCATCTGGCAGAGCTCACGACAGCCTTATAATATAAATCTAACTGCAGCCACAAAACCAGCAAGCCGTCCATTTAATTTTTCCACAGCTACACATTTTAAAGTGGACCCACTCTACTCCAGTTTCCAGAACTTTGATTGAGACTAAATGAGGGCCTTCTGCAGAGAGGCACAAACACAGCCACAGCAGGATGGTGGAGAGGTTTGACTTCATAAAGTCAAGCTGTTGGGTGCTTTTTCTTTCCGTGCTTTTAGTTTTCTAAATACTGTTTGTAACATTATAAGGAAAATTGTCATCATTACCTGAAGTTTGGCACTTTAATGTGTGTAAATCTCCTTTAGGTTCAACAGTTTCAGAATTAGTTAGATGTGAGTTTTTTTTGCTACGTAAAGGACCAGCGTGTAGGATTTAGGGGGACCTTTTGGCAGAAATAGAATAGGACTGGGTTAAAATAATTGATTCTCCAATTAAGATAGATCTTTATTTGAGTGATCTGATATCGATTAAAATTTTTTTTTTAAAACAATCTTTTAATATGTGCCGTTTTCCATCATGTACTGTATGTAGTAGGGCATTCTGTGACGGGCTAGGAGTTACAATTCCACAGTTTGGCTACTATGTTCACATTAAGGGGTTGCTTCTTACTTGTACAAATTACAACATACGTTATTTACTTTATATCCAAGCAAAATTGGTATAGTAACTTCAATTTCCCTAACATAATTGATATTGAGTCAAATTGGAAATGTTATCAAATCGGGACCTTGTGAATCTGGATCCAATTGATTTGGGAAGTCATTGGCAATACCCTAGAATACAATAACTATGTTTTCCTTTGTCACCTGAAACTTAGAATTGTTTTGCGTTAGCCTAAAATGAGCCCTTCATATCAAAAGTACAAAGGGAGCCGTCCTCTTCCACGGAGTGTAAATGCTGGAATGTCCTGTGGTTACTGAATGTAACTTGCATACCATGCAAGCGTCAGCACTTAAGCATCTTAGCGGCTAGGTAGCTGTGAAGTGTTAAGGTTAGGGTTAGGGTTACAGCTCATTGCTTATAAGGTGAGTCACGTATTCATATATGATGAATTTAAGAGTTCCTGCATTTTACCTAATATTTATTCACTACAATGTTGCGTTATAGCAGGGTTCCAATAACCGTGTGTAATGACTGGCTCTAAAGAAGACTTTTTGCGTTGAAAGGAAAAGGGAAGGGAGGGTAGAGAGGGAGGCATAAAGGAAAAGTGCATTCAGTTGGCTGCAATCTACAACCTAACCACTAGATGCCTTTAAGTCCTACGCACTGGTCCTCTAAGACTTCAGAGGATTTTATTTTGTTGTATTCTAATATGAAGTTTGGGTTTTGGCTAAAATGTGACTAATATCTAGAAATGTCCATGTACATCATTGGTATATGAAGAGTTTTGTCCAAAGGAAACTGGAATCCACTACTTTTTTGATTGAAGTAAGGATGTTTTTGAAGATCCCAAAAGTCCACGATTTCCTGAATTCCTCAAGATTTAACAGTCATTGAATGAAAAAATGTAATAATGGAAACATCTGCAGCATTAAAAACACCAAAACGTTGTCTACTTTTACTGCAGAAGCCCAGTTATGCTGGGTCAAAGCACGGGCCTCTGTGGTCCAATCAGAGTTTGATATGATGGAGTCTCAGGGTCAGCATGTGACCGGTTGGCAAGGCGACTGTATTATTGAGTAAATAAGGCGATGTGCTATTTCCAGAGCTCTATCTTCAGGCTGTCAACTATGCTTGAGTAGACAGTGCATCGCTGGAGGAGAAGGGCACACTGTATCACATTAATGGATTCTTTTGTTGGTTTGAGGGCTTTAGTAGTCAGAGGAAATGTTTGATTTGCTTCAGGAGAGAGATTAGGATGATTGGCAGCAGAGAGACACAGTGTGCGACCAACGGAAACAGACTGCTGGCTCATTTCACCAATGACTTGCATTTTAAATTGTTTCATTAAAGTGTACTTTTGATTCAGAAAGCTACCAAAAATTTGGAAATGAACACAAGATTATGTATCTCATATTAAAGCTCTGAAAATAAATGCTTTTTTCTCTTTTTTTCCGTGTTTTAGCAATAACTACTTGCAAAAATACCTAATCGATTTGAATCAATCTGTGAAAAACATTTTTTGGAAGCTTATTTGTGCGATGCGACCCCTTCTTTTGGTATATTTTTGCAATGTATTTATAGTTCTGTTAGATTTGCGTGACATTTGGCTGGAAACAAATCCCCCTGCACTGGGTCTGAAAAGAGTCTCCTAACCATTAAGTGTCTCAACCCACAGAGGAGTGTGTAGTCGCGTAATTGTGACAAAAGCACAGACATCATCAAAACTAGAGGTAACAGACTATCACACAACAATGACTATAAACTTATAATTAGATAAGCATCCCAGAATGAGATGGTCAAGTCAAAATAAGATCAAGAGTCAGCTAATCATGGACTTTGCATTCCCAGAGGGAGTGTTTTTATACTTTTCAATTTGACCAGCAGGACTTTGGATCAAACTTCTCACAGTTCCCTCTAAAATGATGTCTCCAGTGGGGACATTTTCACTCCACTGACCCCTCCCTCTCTGCTATATAAAAACCCACCAATTCTCGAGAGGAAAAAATCTCTCTCTTCGAAAAGGCAAACTCCACATGCATGTTAGTAATGGAACGTGTTTGATGTGGCCAGGTGATTGAGGCCAGCTGCAGCAGCTGCATGAGGCAGGCTTATATTCCTTTTCTTACAAGAATGCAGTGTGTGTCTGTGTGTGCGTGTGCATCTGTGGGTTCATGCACCACATACAGCACGTCTGCATGCAAAGTACACACATTTATGTGTGAGTGCAGTGTGTGGTTGGGGGTGGCCGTGGGGAGGGAAATGGTGGGGGGGGGGTCATATTGCGGAATGAGGGTTGCTCGAAGGGATTCCCTGCTTGTGTTTTTCATTGGGGCGCACCGAACACACGCTTCCACTTGGCAAGACTGTTTCATTGACCTCAGAGTACCTCAGTGTAGCTGTGTACAGCACACTGTAAAACCTACAGGCTGATCAGCGTTTTATTCTCTTTTTCAAAATAGTTCAGAGCAGTGGTGGATGAAATATTAAGAGTCCTACTTAAGAAAGAGTAATAGCACAATGTAAAAATACTCTGTTAAAAGTAAAAGTCCTGCGTTCAAAATTTTAGTTGGCCGAGGTGCAGTTTAACATTCTGTTGGGTAATTTAACTTTAAGTATAAGAATGTGTTGTATTTCATATGCTTATTGCACTTTTACATTTTTTAATCTGAAGCCAGTTACTGTAGCTGTAACTCCTTGGATTGAAGATGTATAACATAAGATCAGAATACTTAAATAAACTAAAAGTACATCAGAACTGTAAGTGCAGTACTTGTGTAAATGCACTTACTTGAAGTCTCAGGCTCTGAACAGTTCCCTACAGCAGTTTTAATTTTTTACAGTGTGCACACACATGTCAGATGTCATATAATTTCACCAGCGAGCTGTTGAGTTGATTAGAGAGGGGCGGGACACTCATAGAGAGCTGCGTTCTTTTCTGAGACTGGAAGGAGAGTCTGACTCACTATCACAATGGAGGAGAATTGGGAGGGAGAGAAAGCAGAGACTTTGGTGAAGCTGTTCATGTGGCAGAACTGGAAGAAGGATATACTAGATATCTGCTGATCAAAAGCAAGACTGTGTAGCACTTTGTCTCCTTCGTTCATACTCCAATACACTAAATGTGTCCTCTTTCATCTTGCAAATGTGAATTCATCCCATGTAAAACACATTTCCGTACATTTCACATATTTGTCACATGAGGAAAATTTACTGATGGCACATGTGGTTTTCAGACAAAAATTCACATTATAAGAACACATAACATGTGAAATGAAAGACATCTCACGTGAATCAACATTTCACATGTGGGGAAGTGTCACAACATGTCATTGTTTCACACAATGACACAATGACAAACTATATCCAACGCCATGCCAATTAAGCTTATCTACTAAGGATCACCTCTCCAAACACTTAGGTCAATAATGTCAGACTGTCCTAATCATTTGGAAGCTGACAGCAGCTGATAAAGATCAACACATGGACAATTACTCATCTGAACTACAGGCATGTATGGAAGAAGGGAGAGAGGGGGGACAGGAGTAGAATGGAAAGAAAAAAAGGGAGGAGAGATGGGAGTGGTGAGGGATATCCCATCAGACTACTACTTGGCTACTTGGGTGTTTCCCTGTTTTAACAAGGCAGAGTTCAGGCATTTCAAAGAGCTGACCCCTCCTGTTCCATGCACTCTTATGAAAAAGACTGCCCCAGCTGAAGAGAAGGGGAGCCGGGCTCATACAGCTTCTGCTCCCGCCACCATGCAGACGCGTCAGGTGGCTTCCACCTCCTGTGCTCCTACAACCTCTCTCCCTCTGCTAACTCCTTTAAACAAAATAAACACTCCGTATTTATGCGGCCAGGCTGCTCTCTCTTATGGAAAGAATTCTACGTTCCCAACAGCAAGGCGTGTGCAACAAGGACTGTGGGAAATGTGTGTTCCAACAACAGGAAATTGGTAATGTTTCCTCTGTTGGAGCGAGGATGTTCAAGTTATCAAGTCTGCTGCTTGTGCAGACGCGCAGATATTTACAAGCGCGTAGTTTGCTATTGTATCACTTCAATGGGCTGTTACTCATGTTCAAAACCTTTTTCCTAATAGGGGAAAGTAACTGAGGGGGAACACTGCAGGAACCACAGCGCCCTAAACAGTGCGCAAAAGAACAGCCGTGCGCCTCTGACGCGCACACCCGCACATAACGCTAGTTTGACAGCTCCTACATTTCAGCACAGTTTATCTCAGTTTACAGTGATTGTCTGGCGCCTATATTGAGCAGATGTTAAGTGCAAACTCTGCAACAGGTATTCTGGTGACGTTATGGTTTCAGTTGCCACAGTAATAGAGAAAAACACACAGCAGCTGCACGTTTAACCCCAAATACAAAGCTCAGAAGTTAACAGCCTTGAAGTTTTAACTCACCTTGACAACATCGTCGTTTATGCGCTTTGGGTCCCGGTTGACCAGGTCAATCTCTTTGGTGTGGACATCCTCCATCGTCTTCTCGTTCAGACTGTCGTTGTCCATGTCTTTGTTGTTAGGTTTGTATATGTTCCCTTGTTTTCGGATGAACGGATGCAGAAACTCCTGTCAGGATCCGGAGGAGGCAGAAAAAGAAGAGAGTGAACAGGAGGAGGGATAGTGTGGAGTGCGCTGAGAGAGACTGGAGCTGAGTGTAACCAGCCTGCCACACAAACAGGGATGGGTTTAAATGAATAGAAAGGGAAGCACCACACCCCTCCATCCAGCCACAAGGGGTCCTCGCCACCCGGAGAGAAATCTAATATCCTGAACTGATACAGTTGATTCATGTTCATGTACAGCAATATTTTTAAAAGAAATGCGTAAAAGCGCATATTCCAAATATTAAATCAATCTCTCTTGACTAGCCTTTAAAATATAAAATATATTTCGGATATTTTATTCAACAAATAGGGAATATCAATAATCTTATTAGTGAAAATATAAACAGATTTGAGGAAAATGTTTGAAAGCAGGTTGGGTTTCCGTACCCATTGCCTTAAAAACGGAGTGCGTAAAGACGTCATTGGTCCCCACAGTATTACTCTGTCCTTCGTGAATCTTTAAAGCGCATTCTCATTTACTTACAACCGTATTGCGTATTTAGTGTTTAAGCATGTTCATGCTGTAGAACAAGGTTTTACTCTTCTTGGCGCTTTACGCACGAACATGTAAACATTCATGGTTGATGCGTAAAAATAACCATCGGTTGTTCTTAGGGTTAATAAAGGGTTTATAGCAGCTCTAACTCTCACACACACTTGCTAATGTACGCTCAATGACTCTTTACATTCCCCCAGCGTGTGTGGGAGAAGCGGTCATGACTAGGTGCCAAAAAAGAAGATAAGACACCATGCACTCTGAACTAAAAAAAAACAAAAAAATGAACAAACATCCAAATTCTTCTTCATGAATGAAAATTACGAGCGAGAATAATCAGCTCTTCGATGAAGAAAAATCCATGTTAGCTAAAAACGTTCAATTAAAAATGTGCCCGCTGCATGAGAGCCATACTGTACCTCTTCTTTTTCGCCGTCCTTCAGTCCTCCTGTCATGCTTCCCTCAACTTTGCACAGATTAGCGCGGTGAAACAGACAAGAAGACAATATAGGAAGCAGAGTGGGAGGCGTGAAGGCAAACTGAGAGGACTGGGGCTCTTCTCAGGGACCTGTATAGTCATCTAATTCCTGCCCTTTTCGCTGAACGTGACTAGAATTTAATGCCAGAGCTGTGAGGGGAAGCCTCAAGCGTTTCTTCGGATCCCTCAGAGCTGGTCCTCGCAGCCCCGGGAGTCACCTGTGAGCAGAGACAGGAGAGCCACCCTGCATGCTGCCGGACTGGAGGAGAGACTGACGTGATCACAAACTAAAGTGGTGTTGTAACTGGCGTGGAATTACTTTATTTGAGGATCAAGGAAGAGTATACTAACGTTTTTGTTCAGTGAAATGTGGGCGTTAATTGACTGTGGCAAGGTGTGGATATTTGCCCTACCCTAGCTGGCTTATACAGTAATGAATGGAAGAGGGCAAGAAATGTATACTTTAAATCAAAAATAGAAAAGTTAAAGATTTTTTTTCAAAATGTATTTATCTATTTCACCAACTATAACACCAAGTCTTTCATCACTTGCTTCATCGCTCAAAATGAGTTGACACTAATTATTTACAGCTTTGATGGACCCACATATGGTGAATTGACACTCCAGCTGTTGTTGTTGTCAGCTTTATAAAGTTGGGAAGCCATGCTGGTCACTCGGGTTTGTTTACATTCTTGTATCAACTCACCTTGGAGGCACACCAGCTGGCACACTCAGCTGTTTTCAGCCAGCAGTGGATAGGATAGGAGCGTTTCTTTGGGGTGTGTCTGAAAGGAGTGGCACTGAAATAATAGGTTGTTTTCACATTTGTTTTGGACTTCCATGCACTTTTTGTTAAAGACATATGCTCAGAAGTGATATTTCTTTTTTTGTGTGAAACATTTCTTTTGTTAACTTTGGGTTGTCCTGTGATAGCTAAACGATTCCAGTACCACTTTCCAATAAGGCTGTCTTAATATTAAGTTTACAAAAAGTAAGTTATGTTTTTTATGAATGGCTGATTAATACTTTACTAATGCTTTATAGATCAGTTATAAGCCATTACTACTGGAAGGTAATTTGGTCGTTCCTGGGGTTTTCAATTTCTAGTAAGCCATCAAGTCTGCAGTCATAAATGGTAATTCTGTAAGCCATTTAAAAAGTAAAACACAAAAAATGGCAATACATTGGTATTTAAACTGATTGTGGGAAAAAAAGCTGTAATGCTGAATATCCGCTAAAAGGATTTTTTAAAACCATAGGCCTTTTTTTTACTCGAATTTATATTTCTGACATGGTGACACTGCCTTGCTATATCTTTGAGTCTTTGTGTTACTACTTCTTTTCTTTGGAAATACGTGTTACCTTTCCCATTGCTACGAGAGGTTTTGTTTTAAATTGGCAGCATTCTATAAAGAGCTTGAACTGTACCCAGCCACGGAACCTGAACACGAAGGAAGACATTAGCCAAAACGTGCATGCTATTCTTCTCCTGTCTATAGGTCAACACACAGAACCGGAGAACTCTAAAACTTTTGAAATATATTATTGGCATTTAATTTATTTTTCATTGTGAGCCATGTTGTGACATCACTTATTCTGCTGTTTTGTTGCTGTTGCAGCAATTAAAGAAGAAAGAGCTGCAGTGAATCTTAATTTTTGTTTTTGTCTGTTATTGTCAAGCGCTTTGGGTTGTTCTGGAAAGGTGCTATATACATACACATACTTAGTCAATCTTCTTTACTTCTTTACTTTATCTTTATCAGGTGAGACACTGAACACAGATCATAGTATCTAAATGAAAACCTGTTTCAAAGTGAGATGTTATGTTGTTGTTAGTCTCGCTTTGCCAGACCCTCCTCCAAAGCGTGCTGGAGGAGGGAACACGTGCTCTGGTTTGTTGGCATTTATTTAAACCAACAACAATTGTCTTGGGCGGTGCTAAGCACTGGAGAAAAGATGCGGTGCCGCTGCAAAGTAGCCTTGGAAGGAACTTGTTTTGGTGGAACGTGTATGTTTAAAAGTTGTTTAAATCGGGCAACAGAAAACTCAGATTGGACAGATAGTCTAGTTAGCTGTCTGGATTTACTCTGCAGAGATCTGAGAAAAGGTTAACCATATTCCTCATAAATCCACTGGAGTTTAAAATGCCAACACAAAGGAAGCCCAAGGTAACAGATATCCGGCCTAAATGAGTGAAATCTGGCGGCAACGGAGCAATCCTGGAAGAGCAATTCAAAGGATATAGACTATGTTGCTGTAGACTCACAGAATCAGCAGATTCTGACCTGGGGGTAATATTAGCATATTCTGTTTTTGTAAACAAGTATAGGAAAGATTGTTTTGGGACTGTATGAGTAGCTTCGAAGATTCAAAATTGATGAAAAGCAAAGATTATTATTTAGTGTCAAAGTCAGGTTACACAGAAAGTGCTGTCAACAACACCCCAACACACTTTATAATGAGAGTGAATCATAGTTCCATGGCAAAACAGGATCTGTGGGATCATCACACTGAGGCAGTTTAGATTCAGGATTAGACTCAAAAACATATAAATGAGTCTGTCAGGGCAGTGAGAGAACAGGTTCATAAACAGCTGATTCTAACCCAGTGACTGCGTTCTCAGTCCGGCTGGATGGTGCTGGAGAAGCTGTGTGACCACAGTGAAAGCTCGACACCAGAAGGATCTTTTTGATCATGACAACGTGATGCATGTTTCTTTCAAAGAGTGAAATAAAAAAAACAACTGTTTTTAAAAAAAACCTGATAGCTCCAAAACTGAAATAAACGGCCCTTTAACAGGCTAACGATGAGTCAACATTATGAAAGCTTGGACTGGATTCATTACAAGTTTTTATTAAGGTGGTTAACTAAAGGTAAATGTAGTTAATTCAATGACTACATCAAACACAGCAGGAACAAAGCAAGAGCTGATAAGTTGCACACAGTAGAAGGCCTGTGGTTTCTTGTCAGATGAACACACAGTAGAATGATCCAACTATCACACATGCTTTGTTTAGCTCAGTGGACATGAGACTGATAGGAACTCCTGACTGTCACAGAGGGAGTGGCTGCATTAACAGCAGTTATATAGCAACACAGGCAACAGTGAGCAAGTATAGCAGTGCAATAGCAGGAGTGGCAGCAATAGAAGTCATTTTGGGAGTAATAGTGATAGGAAACAAGAAGAAGCTGTTATTTTTGACATCAGGAGAGGAAATACAGAGCCATCAAAGCAAGAACAGCCTCTGGCAATTGGAAGGTCTGCGGTTCGATCCCAGGCCCTGCAGTCCCACGTCAAAGTGTCTTTGATCGGGCCATTGAACAATCCTGTGCCAATGGTGTGTGAATGTGTTTCAGTGATTATGTGATGAGCAGGTGGCACCTTGAATGAACGGCTACCAGTGTATGAATGTGTGTGAATGGTGTGTGTATCTGTCTATGGCTTAAGGTCAAAGGTCAGGGTTCCCTTTCAAATGCTTTAGCCAGACATTTGTGGCTGCAACACACCAGAAGATAATGTTAATGCTTGTATTTTAAAACATCACACAGCTTTATATCATGTTGCTGCTGGTAACTGGTATATGGCCAGCAGCAATGCAAGTCAAAGCAACTGAGATTCACAGGGAAAAGCTAGACATTTGAAACATTTGAAATTTGTCTTGGGCATAGTGCTACAACATGTTAGCCTGACAAGCCAGACCCACATCAAGATGTTGGGTCTGGGAACACATCGTTGGCAGGGCTCAATCTGAGGGGTCGATAAAGGGTTGTCTTTCAAATTCCCTCTCCACCAATAGGATAGCGCTGCAACCAACCAGAGCAACAAAGAAGGTGACGTATTCAGAGTGAAGAATGACTTCAGTGCAGTTCTTTGTTCTTTTCTCAAAGAAAAGCTTTACTCCAAGTCTTCCAGAGTCAGCACCCATCTTTTTTGTTTTCAAGTAGCAGGGAATTCACACAGAACTGTCGCAACTCTGCGTGATTATGTCAAGCCCGCCCACCGACTCTCGGTTTTATCATCTTGCAAGGCAACGGAGAGTTGCTAGACAACCCTAGCTGCAAATTACATTTAGGGTGCGTCTAGATTTCTAGACTAAAAGTCTGTTTCTTCACAACACAAACATGTAACAGAGAAACCATTCTAAAATCAACATGAAATCAACATGAGATTAACATAAGCCATCTAAGAACACGAAGGAAGGACACATGTACAGACAATACCACCTTTTAAAAAGTGACTGTAAGAATTAAAGTGCTATGTGCAAAACGTGCTGGTGCATTTACTGCACTTTGCTCTGTTGACCTTTGCTAAGATTTACTGTTGGAGTTCAGTAGCTTGATAGAGGTTGGGATAAACAATGACTTAAGTTCATTTGTTTTACATCTCAGCATTCAGAGTCTCCCTGAGGGCAGAAGTTTATATTAACCAAAGAGAGTTGACCCTCTCTACCCCACCAGCCGGTGCCTACTAATTTAATAAAAAGACAAAGAAGAATAAAATGGAGGTGTGCCTGAGATGCTCAAGACAGATAACAAAAGACTTCGTTGACTTAGAATTGAACACCACTTAAGATAATAGTAGGTTTTTAGTACTAAGGACATTGCAGAAGGTGAAATAGTTGTAGTAAATAGTAGTATAAATGGTAGTAGCATCACAGCAGGAGTACAGAACATGACAATTACACTCAAATGTGTAAAACCCTACTGTTGATGAATGAATATTCTTTGCAGAAAAGTGAGTGTAATAGGCAGAGGTGCTGTGCAGGCCTGCAGATCACAACAGGTCATAACAGCGAAGCCCCAGGTCATGTTCCATCGACCCACAGCTCGTCTCTGTATAGGAAAGTGTCTTATGCAATCCCAGAAAAGTGATTTACGAGACCATTCTGGCACTCTGCTGCAAATCCCAACCACACTCATCTCCTGTCACAAAATAAGAAACCACACAAAGAAAATCTTTACTTGAAAAGGAAAAAATGTCTTTATTTTGGTCGTGAAGAACACATTTGAGCATGTTAAAGCAAAAGCTCCAAAACGAGTATTACAAAGCAACAGATAAAAAAGATTGAGAAAATAAAATACAAAAAAATAAAAAAAAAATTTTTTACTGGCAGATGCATGTCACATTATGATTTATTTATGTGATTAGTGCTACATGGTGTTTCAGAGGACAGAAAAGGCTTTAGCTACACACCTGTGTCTTCCACTATTACACAGCCCTACCTTGAATCTCCTCTCAGAGTTGAAAAACTAAACACAGCAAATTGGCTGTCACCTATGAAAGGATTAAAAAGCTCCGATAGAACTGCTGCCTTCAGTTATCTGTCAGTAGCAGGAAATAATAATCTCGTCATACAGTATCTATCTTTCATTGTGTCAGGAGGTAAATCAGTCTGTCGGATTCTTGTAGTTTAGAAATTCAGGAGGTTAGGGTGTACCTCGCACTGCAGTGTTGACTAACAAGTTGGAATGGTTGAAAAGGCAAATGTAAATGTGTCTCCCTTTTTCCTGGAAAATCTGTATGATCACCACAAACTGCAAACGTTACTGTAACTGCAACAGGATTATTGGTTCATATGCTCTCTTTGTGACAATCTGTATTTCAGTACATTGATTATTCACCTTTATTATCCTATATATTATATATATCTTCTGTTGGAATAGCACTTTACCATGGCAGCTCATTTTGTTTTCTGGGGGGATCATCTGGCGCAAAACATTTGGCTAAGATCAGTCATGGTCTTAGCTAAATGTAATGTAAGTAAGTAAATGTAATCTGAGTATATTTTTTATATCAACAGGATACAATGAGTTCATATACTGTAATGTAAAGCTGTCTGATTTATCAGCCAAGCCTGCAACACTATTGAACTTTGTAACTGCTTTTAGTTCATTAATTTGGACTGACCTCAGGAACCCTGTTTCAAGAAGTAGCAGGTAGCTGTTTTGACACTGTCTGTCCAGCTCCACATGGCAGACAAAGTTAGCAACAAGCTACTGATAAAAGTGGCACATCTAACATCTGAACAGCCAGATGTGTCTCAAGAGAAAAAAGGATCACAGAAACACTCCAACATGTTGTATGAGTCTGTTTATCTGATGATGGATGGACGTATAATGACATATCAGTATATAAATATGTACCTGATTCACTGATTCTCTCTATATGAACTTCTAACCCCAACACTAACCTTAACCCCACCCTTGCATTTTAACCCCAACCTAGTTTTGCCTTGCCAGACCATCTACACGCTGCTGAGCGGATGAGTCTAAGTGGTCTAGCTGAGCCACATAGCATCCCGAAATTGGAGAAAACATGCTCTGGTTCATTGGCATTTCTTTAAACCAATCACCATGGGTGGCGCTAAGTTGCGTGCTGAGTCGCTGTAAAATAGTCGTGCGAGAGAAAACTCAGATTGGACAGATAGTCTAGCTAGCTGTCTCAATTTACCCTGCAGAGATCTGAGGACCAGGTAACCATAGTCCTCATAGTCTAGCTAGCTGTCTCAATTTACCCTGCAGAGATCTGAGGAGCAGTTAACCATAGTCCTTATGAATTTCCTGCTGCACAGGAGCAATCCTGGAAGTGGAACATCGAGGATATAGACTAACCCCAACCTAACCCTAAGGTTTAGATTGTACGGCTCATAGAAAGTGGGAACTGCACAGGCTTGTACCTCAAACTCAACTTTATCAAGTCTCCTGCAAAGAGGTGAAAATCACGGTTGATCCTTTCTGGCTCCAGAAATATTCCAAAACCCATCCTATTAACTCCAAGTGCTGAAGCGAACAACAACCTCTAAATTAAATATGCATGTACAGGACACTCAGCTCAACCAAACACTGTACAACATGTGGATGCCATGTCACACTACAGTTACTCAACTGAAGTCCTCTTATGTCAGAAACCGCCAAATGTTGAGAATATGTCGTCGCATAAATAATAAATTAGAAAGCCACCCTTTCAAAGATATCCAATCCTGTTTTTTGACAGTTAAAATAACATGTTAAAATAACTCTATTATGTATAGCTATCATCCATAAAAAAGCAAATGCCCAACATTATTGCCAATGCTCTGTGAAATCAACACAGCAGACAGTAAAATAAGCCTGAAAATGTGCAACAAGCATTTAATATTCATGTGAACTCCTCTGTGACTCTAATTCACGTTATTGTATTCAACTTCTAGCTGAATTACTTGAAATATATACAGTACAATATATGAAAAAGCAGAAATATTACATCTCTTAGCAATGTCACACTCCTCCAAGTGATTCAACGGCTCTATCGGCCACAAAGTAATGGAATGACAAGAATTTTATTTTGGTCACAATCAGCAAACAAACTCAATTTTGGGTGGAACTCATGAGCTTTTCATAAAATCCCCAAAAGTATCATGATCATATACTTTCCTATAGTGATGTGACTAGTAAGCCCTAAAAGATCAAGTGCATGGTTTTGTTGATTTGCAGGTAATATGATGAAAAATAAATTTTTCTTTAAAGATTTCTAGATAGAAAACTGTTGTTTTAACAGCCTTTAATGGCTATATTCAATATGTATTAAGTCCTTACTAAATATTAAAAAATATATTATTGAAATATATTCAATTATATGTAACATAGATGTTTCTTTTTCACAGAATTGAGCCCAGCTTTGAAGAGGTCTTTTCACTGCAAATGATCCATTACTTAGCCCAACTGATTTAATTCATTGTTTTGGTAATTTATACTTTATAGTATAATTAGTATAATTAGTACTTTATGCTGAACTCTTCAGGATTTCACATTTGACTTTATAAAGAGCTCATGTATGACACCACAAACATCATTCACTCTCTTTAACTGCAATCTGTCCTACATTTCTGTCTCCGCAGGGGACAGAGAGGTGTCTGCAGCATCAGTACTCTGTGGATTTCACTTGAATGGAGGACAGGCTCTTTCCCATACTGTGGAAGAGCGGTGTTATGAACATGTCTGTCAGACTCCTCCACACTACTTGGACTGATGGTAGGAGCATCATGAGGCTCTGGATCACCGGCATCACCAACCTGGAAGGGCGAGATCAAAAAGATCAACTCAGAACAGATGCTTTCAGAATTGCAATAAATAAGGCTATCAATTTATTTTATCTTGCTTATGTCTGCTTCAGTAGCTATGTTTCCATCCACATGTTTTTAACCAAATTAAGTGATATTGAATGAAAAATGCCTTAAGGAAACAGTAAAATCCAATGGAATTTCATGAATATTGACTTAAAGGAAATACGTTTGGTCTCATCGGATTTAGTCTTGATCGATATACGGGTTATGTGATAAATGCTGATGGAAACGTTATTTTCCGAATAAATAATGAATTGCGATTAAGTTTTAGGTAATTGTATGGGTGCAACCCGCCCCAACACAAAGACGAAGAAGTTTTAGTTAATTTCCGCCCAGTATTTCCTCTCTGTTTGCCACATGGTGGGTGTCAATAAAGACAGATGGAAGTGGACAAACGAGGAAAAATCTAAGAAATGCCATAATTTATCAGGAACTCGCGAAGGAAATGGTCAACAAAGGTTAGGACAAGGATGTCCTCCGGAGTAAATGGAAGAAGCTCAAACAGCGAGACATGTCTTGAAAAAGAGTTGTCTCGCAGCGGGCAAAGGGGAATTAAAAGGCAAGTTGCATCTGCATCATTATAGCAATGTGTTGATAGCGTCGTTGTTTTCTTATTATAGGTTGATATGTCGCTATAACTTGTTTTGGTGGAACGTGTATGTTTAAAAGTTGTTGCAGTTGTGCAACAGAAAATTCAGATAAGACAGATAGTCTAGCTAGGTGTCTGGATTTACCCTGCAGAGATCTGAGGACCAGGTAACCATAGTCCTCAGATTGGACAGATAGTCTAGCTAGCTGTCTGGATTTACCCTGCAGAGATCTGAGAAAAGGTTAAGCATAGTCCTCATAAATCCACCAGAGTTTAAAATGCCAACACAAAGAAAGCCCAAGGTAATGAGTATCCGGAGGTATTTCCAGCAGCAACAGAGCTATCCCTGAAATGGAACGTTGAGGATATAGACTAGTTTTCTACCTGACCTAATGAGCTGATCTAAAGGAGGAAATGCAACTGAGTTTTAGCAATAGATGTAAATTAGACATAACCATCCTGGGTAGTGTGTAGCCTAGGTGTTGTTTCAACATTAGAGCGTCAAACACTTTATTTTCATCCAACAGTTTTTGCCTTTTCTGTATCAGTTTGGTGCAAATGTCTTTAATTATTATTATTATTATTATTATAATTTTTTATATTCCTCCTGTATTGTTCAAAACTTTCTGGATATTCAAAACATCACACGTGAGAAAGAAAAGAGATGTGTGCTGCGAGGGTAAGATGGTATGGTCCATCATAGGTGTGTCTGAACTCTTTGGGAAACATATTTACAGTTAAAAAAGATTAAATGGTTATTTTAACCTCTGTTTAGCCTCTACTTTCATATTTATTTTTTAAATCTACCTCTCTAAATATGGGGGGGGACATATCCCCTGCATCCCCCCTAAAAGCTATGCCTACGCCAGCAGCTCACGGATTCGTGTTGATACTCCCTGTATGTTTCTGCAAGTATTAAGACACTTTTCTCTTCACAATAATTTAGATATAGGAAAAAAATACATGTAATATGATATTACTTCCAGACCCAAACGAAATCTAAAGATATTTTTTCAGTTTTCAGCCGTGATCCAGAATGAATATTTTTCTAATTTGTTTAAAATTCTACGGGATTGTGCGGCTGCAAATTCGGTGTGCCACTGGTTATTACTAAAGGCATAACCTATGTGAATATATATATATATATATAATGAATTATAGTTCGACCACAGTTGAACAGTATATAGTGATGTGATGTAGGTTCTAAACAAAGAGCACGTCACAGAGTCAGAGCACATAGAAAGCCTCCTTATAAGCATGTTCACTTGTGAATACATTTTACATCGCTGTCTGTAAAAGTCTTTGTCATCCGACCAGTCATTGGATATGACATGACCTAAATATTTAGTTTCCTCACACACAGCAAGAGGCAAATAAAAGGTTGGAAAACTTGATTTCTTGTCCTTTTGCTTATAGCGTTATACTTTATGTCATAATCAAGACCATACTGAGAACATTCAGCAGCTGCTGCAGCCCAGCACTATGCGGACAGAGCAGGACCAGATCGCCTGCATACATAAGATGATTAACAACAGTGTTGCCCACAAGCCAGACAGTTTTTCAACCTATTAAGCTGATTTGATAATTCATCCATATAAACATTAAATAAAATAGGAGACAAAATACCTCTTTGCCGCACTCCATTATTAACACAGAATGGAGTAGATACAACATTGTCCCATTTAACCTTAAACGTTTGATGGGCATACCAAAACACTAAAATTCTCACTAAAAATTTAGGAGCACCTCTATCTAGCAATTTTACAAACAATCGTTCATGATTAATTCTATCAAATGCCTTTGTCTCAGCAAGACAACATAGGAATACAGAATATATAGATACACAGGTCAGTTCCAGGCTTTCTTTTGAACCCAAACTGATTGTCAGAAGTGAGGACATGTACATTTCTAGCTTTGTAAACAGCATTCTCTCCACTACTTTAGACAAGATACTGGCTAATGCAATAGGTCGATAATTGTGAACACTGTTGAGCTTCCCAGACTTGTCTTTTAAGCACAAGCAGTGACATTACAGACATAAAAGACACCATGAACAAGACAACCATTAAAGCACATGGAAAGCAAAGGGCAGAGCTTATATTGGAATATTATATTTTACATGATCTGCAGTAATGATTCTATTGATGTTATTGTTCTATTGTATGGTTATATTCTTCTGTACAGTAACAGCATTTTGGTCAACTTTGGTTGTTTTAGAGTGCTCTATGAATAAAGTGTGATTGATTGATTGATTGAAGCTGTGATCTCTCTACCCAGGGCCCTCATGTGAGGAGGGCCCAAAAAGATGCTAGAATGACTAGCTGTGGATGCGGGGAGGGCCCAACAGAAAATGTTTTGTGCTACGCCTCTGGCCCTCTGTATGGTCCCTATGGAGGTTTTACAAGCCTGTCCATCAAGGGAGAAAACCTAATCCAGCACTGATTGGGGGATCTGTAACATACAAAACCTTTGGCCAAAAGGTGACCTTCTCTACAATACTACTGGTTCTGTGGTGTTGGAGCTTCAAATCCGATGCCTGCAGTGTGCCATAAAAGCATCAATGAGGCGGGTCAGTTATCGCTTTCAGAGCGTTTGGGCCTTGTCCAGCACTTTGGACAACTTTGGTTGTTTTAACATGCTCTAAATAAAGTTTGTTTGATTGATTGATTGATTGATTAAAGCTGTGCCCTCCTTTGAAGCAGCAAACCCTCAGTGTGAAGTCCATTCTTGACATTCCACACATACAGTATTGACCAGCTCAGTGTCATCACTCAGTCTTCCATTGATGAACACCCGCGGTGGCTTCCTCCTTCAAACACAGTGGTTGAAGGAATCATCCTGAGCTTGTGACCTACCTCAGGTAAAAGGTTATGTGAAAGTAACTGCAGGGCTCTATCTGCCTGATCTGAAGAATGTCCCACTCTGGTCTGCAAATAGGCCTGTGTGTATTGCTGCTAGAATGCCAGCTATTCCGGCAAAGGGCATGGGGCGTTTTTTTTCCACCGGTGTACCAGTGGACCTCAACATTCCTCCCAACTTTCCATAGTACATAATGGGAGGGCTCTTGGGCATAAAATGTTGTTTCATCAAGGGTTAATAAATGGACTCTTTGGGTTGTGGTTGGGAACGTATGCGTGTGTTGCATGATTTGTTTGGAAACCTGAAGGCATCTGGTTTAACTTGATGCAGGCGCATATAGCAGACATAAGCATGACATCATTATATAAATAAAAGTATTAAAAACAAAATGCTGACAAAATGTTTCAACGTCATACTACATGTGAGGTTAAATGAATAACTTCTCTCAGTGTTTGCCTAAAGAGCCAGAACAAGTATGCTGGAAAGTGACAATGTGGCCCCTGGGGGAAAGTCACATCATTTTTTCCACAGACATTTAAACTGCATTTTTGGTGCTCAAAACAGGGTTATAAGTGATATTGTATTTTAGTTGTATTTTACACATTATTGTATAACTATAATAAAATTATTGTATAACTATAATACAAATATATTCTATTTGTATTGGGAGTTTTGCATCACTCAGTACAAGTTGCATGATGACATTTTGTTCTTAGTTAAATCTTTCATATCACTATCATATAATATGTTTATTTAAACTTTTAATCTCTTTGTACCTTCTATAGATTTACTGGCTTAGTATTTTATCGCATCATGGCATCGCTATGATATGTTTGTGTGCTACTTTCTGTCAAAAACCCATAATAGTTTCTTGTGAGGGCAACTTTTGGCACTGTGCCAGATGAACCAGGCTAAACACAGCACCAAACAGAGACATGCAAGTTAAGAGGAACTTCTCCCTACCAGATGTGGATGCAGCTGAGCACCCCAAAGACCAGTCCGAGGATGAAAGCCATGGGCACGGCCAGCAGAGTGGTCAGCAGGCGGTAAAAGAGGAATTTGACCAGCTCAAACGCAGCGTGGCTTCCTATCCACACTTTGTCAAAGCTGTGTGTAGAGATGGGCTCCGCGATGACATCTCCAAAATCAACCTGTCAGATCACACAAGTCAGTGACACACACACACACACACACACACACACACACAAACATAGTGAGTGTTATATATCTTTATATTAACACATTCAACACTGGCAGGAAGGATTTTGGAGATGATGGATTGACGCGCAGGCAGCGACTGAATTCCAGGTATTCAAAATGCAGATTACCAATCTCACAATATGTTACATGGAAACAAGAAGGTCACACGATACTTGGTAACTGATAATTCACTTTGACAACCGCTACTTTATAGTTTCACTTTCAAAGACAGATTCCGCGCGATGTAAGCTACAGACTTTACCTTCAAATGCGCGTTGATATCGTTTGGATCTCGGTCCGGCTCCGCTGTATACACTTTCCCCTTCTTCGACAGAATGGGTTCTATCGATCTGTTGAACTCATCTTCGTCCATAATTATACTGCAGTCCGATTTTTCCTTTTCTAGACCCATGTTGTCGAGTCAGAAGAGAGACGGTGCAGGGAGAGCCGCTGGTGACGGTGCACCCTGTGCGCCGGACTGAGCGCCACCCCGCCCCGTATGGAAAGCAGCGCAGCGTGGGGGCCGAGGAGACACAACAAGCTCAGAGTCACATCCCCGGGGCCGTTTCAAGAGCTCAGTGATGACTGATACCACTGTTCAGTGTACTGGCCTCCAGAGAGTCATGAGCCATGAAGACCTCAGCTGAACACACCACAACACTCTTCATGTGATTAAACAGCAGCAGAACCTGCAGGCAATGTTGTCTTTAAAAGCTAAAGGACTAATATTTTAAAGAACTAGTTGTTGGCGAAGTGGAGACATTTCTTTTTCTTACATACATAGAGTTGTTTTGGAAAATGTAACAAACCTGCACTTTTGGATTGTGTTGCAGAAAACAAATGTGTTTTAGTCTGCATTGATTTATTGGTCTCTGGCTGTTTTGTGCTCTGAACATGCCGGCCAACATTGTTAGAATAACTGCAGGTCCTCAGATTCCTAAACAGAAACCGCAAAAGGAAGACATTTTCCTCAGGCAACCTGTGTTTCACATGGAGCTGTCTGAGGACAGAGGTCCAATCTGACCTCATGACCCCTCAGCAACATGTCCTTATGACGTTTGTCAAAATGAGATGGTCATGTTGTAATAATTGACCCTCCTGTTGTCCTCAGATCCAATTTGACCCATTTTGTAAAGTTTCTATATCAGAAACATAGGTTTCTTTCAACCAAATTGCCCTAAAGTAACATGAATGGTTCCATACAACGCTCTTTGAAAGTGCAATAATAATTACGTTCACAGAATTTTGGGTGGTTTAATCATTTTTATGACAACAATTGTGATTATGTGCTGCCATTATCATTGTTCTAAATGGTTTCAAAACAGTGTCCTGACTAAACTTTGACATATAACCATCTGTGCTTCAAATGCGTTCCTCTAATCTTAACAATTAGTCAAAATTATTCATAATTTCTGCTTTTCTTTGAGGTGTAATTTCACACAAATTAGGCTTATTGACAGTTATTATTTGGACTGAAGTTTGGCTAGGAAGATGTAACACAGAATTGGGTGATCATTTAAACTTTATGCGTTATAAATAGGCAAACAAGACTAAGTGCGTGGTCGACATAAAGACAATATGAGGGTTAGCTTATAGAGTTGTGATACTATTGTGATTTTCGTTTTTATAGTCCACAAAATGTCATTGTGACATCAAACTGTGTTTTCAGAGTTCCTGAAAAGATAATATATTGGACTTTTAGCTCTACAACAATTTTATGTTAAAAAGAAAGAAATGACTCATTCCTTTCTGTGTGATAATACTGCTCTTTGGTAAAATATTACAGTGTCACTGATGATGTTGCACCTTACTGCCCACTGGTGCTAATGATACCGTGGTGGGGGGGAGGGGGGGGTGTGTGTGTTATTGTCTGTCTGTCTATCTGAGCCCATTTGTCTGTCTATCTGATGAGCTGTGTGGTGCAAGATAAATTTCCAAAAAGATGAATAAATGTCTATCTATACCTACGTCTGTCAGGTAACCTTACTGGAGTAATATGTGCAACGGTTCCCTCTGAAATGAATACTTGGTGTAGAATTATAAAGTCTTCCAAAAGGAAAGTTTGCAAGTACCTGTAAGCTACCTAAGATTTGTATTTACAGGAAGTACTGTACTTAAGGACCAGAGAAGAACACACCTATTTCTGTTGGATGTAGGTAAATCATCGAGCATTAGGGGGCACAGAGAGTGGGATGTGATTTTGACAAGTGTCACAAGGAAAGAGAAAAGTGGTAAAATGAACATTTTAAAAATATATAGATTTTTAATACAAAAGTAATCCCTCTTAATCATCACTTCTGACCCACTAGAAGTGTGTTTTGGTATGTTTTTTCTCATTTTTTTTATTTTCATCTGTGCGGGATGCTTCAGGCCAGTAACAAAGAGCCTTTGGGCCAAACGTGGGTGTGTAACCCCAACCAATAACAATGAGCAGGGTGTTCACCTTTAAAAAGATTAGCTAAGACAAAGTGATGAAGTGGCGGGCTGGATGTTTGTATGTTGAGAAGACCCCACTTTTATGCATATCTTGCCTCCAAGATTACAGATACATTCATATATGGAGTGCATACAGAAGGAAGGTTGCAGCTACTAAGCTTTAATGACAAAAAATGAATTCTTGTAAATAAAGAATACCGAAGTACCGAAAAGGTTGCAATGAAATATATCTTTGCAAGTTATCTCTGCAGTGTGCGGGAGCTGGAAATTCCACCGGATGTCCCTCATTTAAGCCAGATGTCCGTCACCTTCCGCTTTCTTTGGTGTTAGCATTTAAATCTCCGGTGGATTTCTCAGATCTCTGCAGGGTAAATCCAGACAGCTAGCTAGACTATCTGTCCAATCTGAGTTTTCTGTAGCACAACTAAAACAACTTTTGAACGTACACATGTTCCACCAAAAAAATTCCCTCTCAAAGCTATTTTGCAGCGGCAACATTGCTTTGTCCATTATTGCCGCCCACAACTATTGTGATTGGTTTAAAGAAATGCCAAAAAACCAGAGCACATTTTTCTCCCATCCTGGAGTGTATGTGTGGACTAGCCAGACCTCCTCCACAGCGCTGTGGAGGAAGATCTGGCAATGCGAGACCACATGCAATAGATGTGCAATGTATCGTTCTGTTCCAGTGCAGCTCTGCAAAATGTTTGTCTCACTAAAAGGCCAACCCGCCTGCAGTCCTCTGCACTTTGCATCTCATTTGTTGATGCAACAGGTCCAGCTCCCTGCCTATTGAAGAGCAACCTGTAAACAACACCCTCTTTTGTTTAACTACCAGGGCCTGGATATTACGCACAGAGGCAAAAAAAAGTAGGCCAGGATGGTGAGTGACAGCAAAGCAGAAACACAACAGGCAGAACAGAGGCATGCTGGGCATTCAGAGCGATCGAGGTGATCCCTGGTTCCGAGCACAGCAAGGCAATACAACACCACAAAACTAACTGGATTAACACGCAGAGAATGATTCTGACAGACAAGCATTCGGGGGGGGTAGACCTGGCTCGCTGGCCTGAGGGAGAGGTGGGGGGAGACACGAGAGGACAGTGTTGACATTAGAGTATGTGAGTGTGTAAAGGAGAGAGTGGCAGAGGAAGTTATTGCCTTTGGTTTGTGTTACAGTTTGGATACCAATGGTGTGATGGGATTTTAACAAGATGTTTGCTCAGCCAGCGGCAGGGCCTAATAAGGACGCAGATATTGGTCACCGTTTTGTCTGCCTAAAAGGTTGGGCATATTTCAACTAATAATGGTGACAAGGATATGAAAGTAGAAGTTCCCACAAGTCAAAATTTGTAGTCCCCAGATGATGTTGTCTTGGTGGGCCTCTGATCTTCTGTAATCAGAACAAAATAAGCATCTAGACACCTAGACTCAAGAAATATTAAAATCAAATATGCAAATTGCCATGAATTATAACGAAGCATAACTTTGCAATTTAGCCATTCAATTAACTTTCCTCTAGTCTATGTCCACAACATTCCACTTCTGGGATTGCTCCGACGCTGCCGGAAATTCCGCCAGATGTCCCGGCTGTTTCAAACTATGGTTAACTGCTCCTCAGATCTCTGCAGGGTAAATCCAGACAGCTAGCTAGACTATCTGTCCAATCTGAGGACTATGGTTACCTGGTCCTCAGGTCTCTGCAGGGTAAATCCAGACAGCTAGCTAGACTATCTGTCCAATCTGAGGACTATGGTTACCTGGTCCTCAGATCTCTCTGTAAATCCAGACAGCTAGCTAGACTATCTTTCCAATCTGAGGACTATGGTTACCTGGTCCTCAGATCTCTGCAGGGTAAATCCAGACAGCTAGCTAGACTATCTGTCCAATCTGAGGACTATGGTTACCTGGTCCTCAGATCTCTGCAGGGTAAATCCAGACAGCTAGCTAGACTATCTGTCCAATCAGAGTTTCTGTTGCACGACTAAAACAACTTTTGAACGTACACATGTTCCACCAAAACAAGTTCCTTCCTAAGACTATTTTGCACCTTGGCTCTGCCGGGCGCTTAGTGCCTCCTAAGATGATTGTGATTGGTATAAAGAAATGCCAATAAACAAGAGCACGTTTCTCTCAATGCTGAGTGGACTAGCCAGACCTTCCTTTACAGTGCTGTGGAGGAAGTTCTGGTATGTGAGACTACACAAAACACAAATGATCATTGATCACGAAGAACAACTGGCAAAATCAGGGATTTAAATATGTTAAAGAAGACCCATTCTTGTATACAACAAATGGACTGCTAACTTTATTTTGTTCCCAATTTAGCTTAAGTTTCAGTTTAAAGTGCAGTATATGTATTTGTCTGCAGGTGTCGCAACCCGGTCTCACGCCAGTTCGTCAAATGGTCACGTTATTTTGATTTATTGATCAGTGTACAGTACATCTCATCATTTTCTTGTTTATTTTATGACATGTCATGATTTTCGAACAATCCGCGATCTCTTTGACACGCAACAATGTGGAAATAAAACGCCACACGCAGGCCACAACAACGGGATGGCTGTGGTCAGGAAAAAAAAACGGGTAAAGGAACCGTCACACGCAGGACATGGCGACAACAACGGGACGGTTGTGGATAGGAAGAGAATAACGGGAAAAGATACTGCATGTGTGTGCACGCTCCTACACAAAAATAGACGTGAACACACATGTACTTAGACACAGATCATGAAAGTAGCTCTGCTTTTACAGTATATGTTTGTATCTGTATTGCTCCTCTGTAAGACTAATGTGCTCCATCAGATAAAAGCTTCCCAAATAACTCTGAACTGACATACATTAATCATCACAGTGGTGGAAATTCCAAGTCACAGGATGGGATCCCAGGTCTCTGAGATGAAAGGCCTGTGTTCTTTGACCCATCCACCACTCCGACCAACCTCCCTGCACGGATTTTCAGCTTTTCAATACTACTCACTACCGTAATCGTTCTGTGATCACGGAATAGGCTTCCCATTGAAATACATTACTTCAAAATTCATAATCAACACAGAAATAACAACATTAAGGTAACCTGTACACAAATCAATAGATTAAATAATGTGTCCATTTCAGAAACTGCCATGAGACTGGGCTGGGTGTCGAGTGTTGCTACAGCTTGACTGCAGTACAGGCGTCATCGGCTGACCTTCTTCTGGCCTGCGAGCTCTCTCAATCCTGCAGGTAATGAATTCACCAAACAGTCACATTCCAGGACATCCCGGCCAGCATTCCCTTGAGGAGCGGCGTGGAACGTTTCCTCTGAGTTCAAGGGGAACAAATGCATATTTGTCCAAAAGTTTCCAGAGGGAACAATGAAATCAGCGCACCCACAGTGCACTGAGATTTCCTGTGCGTGCGTTACACCCAAAGGACCCTTATTTCTAAGGTGTGAAACACAAATCTCTTCAAGGTCGTGTTTGTGTCTTTTCTTGTGTGAACACTGCGTGTGCTTGCATTCAAACGTGTTTATGTGTGTGTAGGTGCGTGAAGATGTAACGTGTGCAGGTGTACTGGTTTGTTCTCACTGTATGAGTTCAAAGGAAACATCCAAACTTTCCTTCACTCTTCACCTCAGGACATGTTTTAGCATTTCAACACTCAAATGATTTAAAAATGTTCTGACTTAATTTCAGATTTCATCATACAATAGTTTCAAAGGAATCAAAACAAAGACAAAATAGAAGAGAACATGGCTGTGCAACGCAGAATAGAAGCAAATCCATCCCAGGAAACTGCAGATCACATCTTTAAAACTTGCTAAACTAGGACACCTGTTTAATATAAAGAATTTATTCCCTAGACAATGAAGGAAATGACTTCTAGCTTTTTTAAATTTATTGTAGAAAATCAAATTAAATCATTTAGAAAGTGAATTTAGAAATCGTCATAATTTGATGGGCAATAAATCATGGATTTGGCTCAGATTTGAGCCAAACCAGAAACATAATTGTGGGAAAGATATGATAAATGAGACCCAGACTGGCGTAGACTTGGAATTTCCACCACTGTGATGATTAATGTATGTCAGTTTGAATTTATTTGGGAAGCTTTTATCTGATGGAGCACGTTAGTGTTACAGAGGAGCAATACAGATATAGACACATACTGTAAAAGCAGAGCTTGTGTGACGATCTGTGTCTAAGTACCTGTGTGTTCACATCTGTATTTGAGTATGAGCGTACTCTGTGGTATTATTATCTTTATCCATGTAGTGCTTGTAGTGCTCTGTTTCCATTCTGCCATGATTCTGTTTGTGAACGCCTGTTTGTGTATGCACGTGTTCTGTGTGTATTTACTTCTGTTGCTTCAGGCTTGTGCCGGCTCTTCTGGGCTTACACATGGACACAAGCGTCTGTTATGGACAGCCAGGGGTTGCCGACTGTTCTGTACCCCGTGGATCAAGTTTGATCCCACCTGAAGTGATGGTTAAGTGCATCAGATCATTATGTAAAATGTTTTGGGGTTTAGGGCAGAAGAGGCGGTGTGAACCAGACTTGCCGTCCGGCATACCCAGCGCCCATTTTCTCTCTGATGCTGCCTTCTCTGTGAGTGACTCATGCTAATTCTTTCCAGTAACAATGAATATAAGAATAAGAATCGGGGCCTGGTAAACAAAGAAAAGGACCTAAGCTACATCAAAGGTTTTGTATGTGTCAGTCTGCCACAGCGAGAGGTAACATTAGAATTAGAATCAAGCACCCCTGACTTATTAATGTCATTTAAATAGCGGGGAAATATACAGAAAAATCAATACAGCTGTGCTAAATAAAAGGGAATAAAAACACAAAGTCCTCCAAACCTTAAGATGATATACGTTGTTAATTCCTAAATTAGCGCCTCTAGCAGCATCAGGAAAGATGACACACAAGAGTGTTTTCCATCATATCTAAAGCAGAAAACTTAACGGTTGAAGTTTGAAACACGTCGTAAATGTTGTGAAACGGTCTCAGTTTGGTTATTTTTGGGCGCTGAAATTACTTGGTTAGGTTATAAAAAGATTGTGGTTTGGGTTCAAATCTGATTTCCACTTGCGTTTATTATTAACGGGACACAAATCCCAGTCTCCTGGGTGAAAGTGGGTTTGTTTGACTTATCCCTCCCTCTTTACGCAGAAATTGACGTTCTTATACTTCCTCAGCTTACTTCCTGCTTTGCACCTGTCTTAATTACTGCGGCCACTAGAGGACGCGTCCACTATTTGTTGTAATTGTTGCTTGAATATACTACATATGTGGGCGTTTTTCCAAAGAGGATAATCTCAAAAGCATAGACATAACATTGCTGTTTTCACAGCGCTGTTCTCAGTCAGTAATGCAGCGAGGCAACACCCTTCATCACCCCGGGCAAGGTAACCTGAGAAAAGAGGATGCTCATCTTTCATCAGGCAGATAAATACTGAATGTGCAACAAAAACATCATTGTGGATGAAGAGAGTTTACAAATGGTTGAAGGAATCCCATTATACCCTTTTAAAATGTTTCCTTTGCTGATATTTTGTCATTTTTATGCAAAAGCACAACAGTATCATAATAAGATGGTTGATAAGCAACAAGACTTCTTGCTACTCCATGTGCTGACATTTCTTGCTTTCAAAATCTTACTTTCTGGCTCAAATTCTGTTTTAGAATCTGCTAATTGTAACCAAAGTGCAAACTCATGTAGCATGAGAGGTGGACTGTAAATCCAAATTTGCAAGATATTTCAACAGATATTATGCAACACTGCTGTGTGCGCATGTTGAAATGCAACTGAGTTGCTTAATAACATAAGATGCAGACCTTTTGCAGTAAGAACAAGAATATTTTGACCAAGTTTTATAAACTACAAAGGCAGTTTTTGTAATTTTTGTAATTTTGTGATATTATTTAGTCGGTTTAGGTTACCAAAAAAACAAAAATAAACTCAAACATCATTAGCTCAGTAATGTTCGACTGGCTACTCAGCAGCAGTCCGATATTCACTAGATGACAAATGAACTGAACCACAGCCTAAGAAATGGAAAGCAGGTTTTTGGTTCATGTTGAATAGATCTCTCATTAGTCTTTATCCATGACGCTCCACTTTTTTGGCCAGATGTCTATCACCTTCTGCTTTTTTTGTGTTGAAATTTCAAACTCTCGTGGATTTCTGAGGACTATGGTTAACTGGTCCTCAGATCTCTGCAGGGTAAATCCAGACAGCTAGCTAGACTATCTGACCGATCTGAGTTTTCTCTTGCACGACTAAATCAACTTTTGTACGTACACATACTCCACCAAAACAAGTTCCTTGCTGAGGCTATTTTACAGCGGCACCATGGCTCCGTCTGGCGCTTAGTGCCACCCATGACGATTGTGATTGGTTTAAAGAAATGCCAATAAACCAGAGCACGTTCTTCTCTCATCTCAGAATGCAGTGTGGACTGTGTGGACCTTCCTCCACTGAGCTGTGGAGGAAGGTCTGCCAATGCGAGACTAATCTCTCATGTACAAAAGCTATAAGGTCAACATCACATTCACACACAGCATCATACCTTGTCATTGATGCTTTAAGAAATAACTGAGTCAAAACATACTTAAATAAAAGTTAATGCACATCCTTCAGTGGTAAAAATACACACAGAGCTCCCCAAACACGTACATGTAGTATTTACACCCGTTGTCTCTGCACCTCTTTTCCTGCTCAGCCTTCAGATGTGGTGGATGGATGGAGAGATGAGAGGGGGAGAAGGAGGATGTCGGTTTTGGAGGAAGGAATGTCCTGACAGGCCCTGACACACTGAGGCACTGACTGTCACATTTGTTCTAGTCAGTGGAAACAAATCAACAAGCTTGAAAGCCCCTCAAACCATTTTCCAAAATAGCCCACATCTGTTTCGCAATATGATGGACGCCTTCTGAAAACTGTCACCTGCTGTCTATCAGCTGGCCAATCAAAGAAGGGTCTGGCTTTTTTCACTCATTTAAACCCAAATCAAATGGGTTTTTCACATTTCCAATACAAACAAATGTTATAAAATGGTTATAAAATAATTATGACTTCAACACAATCTGAGGTGTCCAAATACAAAAGACATTGGGCAAAGGGGGTTACCAAGAAAACCACAACATGAAGCAATGTTTGCTTCAAAGAGTGTGTGTAGATAATAGAAAATAACATATTTTACAAAGTAAATGCCTGCAGCTTAAAAGTGCAAATACATATTGACAGGAGACCAAATGTAACATACCGTAACCTTAGATTTGAACACTGTTGGAAACATTTGGGATTATTCTAGTAGACAACTCAACAATACATACAAGGCCTAGATATTGTTGATTTTTGAACATTTTAATGGGGAAAAGTTACATGACTTTTTTTCAGTCAGTGGAGCGATGAAAAATCGTTCCCATAACAGAAACGGATGGAAATGTTTATTAATTCACATTTTCCTTTACAGATATTATGTAAATTAAGTTAAAACTGAGACTTGGGAGAGACATAATTCATTTACTAATAAGGATTAGACATTTTTACAGACAATATAAACAACGGAAAATCAAATATTGTTGAACGTTCACTCTTAAACCTGACCTGCTGTCAGTCATATATTCTATAAAATAAGGTATTCTTGTATCGACCATGTAATTGACCATATATCAGTTACCCTAGTGTCAGCTGCTTCCACACAGGTTGCCTTGGTGACCGTCCCCTCTCTCAGTGACATAATATCCTGTTGTTTTGTGAGGAGTGGGCAGGCACCATCTGCTGCCATGACGAGGACAAAACAAACATCATAAAAGCTGATGGGTGGAGTTTTTGGTTGCATTATATTTTGATAAACCTGCATGTGTGTGCCTGTCTGTCACACAGGAAGTGAAGGGTGAAGCAGCTCTGCCCTCAGAGCGAGTGGTTTGTTAATAGTTGTAGTGCAGGTGGGCCGAGTAAACCAGAGCTGATTCATGTACAACCATCAGTGCGCCACATGTTGACAAGTCGTCAACCTCAGGCCTCAATCATGTGTCTCTGAGTTTGTTTAAGTGCATTTTGTTGCAATGGTTTGTAGAGAAGGCACTTTCTCCTGAGCCAGGGACCGTGACATTTTCAAACTTTGACTGATTGTAGAGATGTTTTTTTTTTTTTTTTTTATCCAAACCCAAGGCTTTTGTCCCTGAGAGTTTAATTTGTTTGTTGAAGCCGTTGGATAACTTGGATGCAGCCCAGAAAACCCCTCTGGTCCAACTCAAAACAACTGTTTCCTGGAGTTGAATGTTACATATTGGTGTCATCTCTCATTTTGCATATTACGAATACAGAAGGTATTCATAGTAAAATATAATGATCATAATCAAAACATGCTTTGATAAGACTAATTATTGTCATTTTACAGTGTGAATGCTGCACCGAGATTACAGCAGAAATGTCTGGTGAGAGGTACACTGAGCTTTGCCAGAAGGTGCACCTCATTTAAAGATGCTGCTACATGATGACATGTCACACAACCAGGTGTCAATGCTTTTCATTTCATTTTCTACGGTACCAAGAGCACAGTAAGAGCAATAACATAATGAGTGTCTCCATCCATACATTTTCGTCCGCTTATCCGAGATGGGTCACAATGGCAGCAGCTCTAGCAGGGGACCCCAAACTTCCCTTTCCCAAGCCACATTAACCAGCTCTGATCCAGAGGCGTTCCCAGGCCAGGGTGGAGATATAATCCCTCCACCTAGTCCTGGGTCTTCCCCGAGGCCCTTCTCCCAGCTGACTCTACTCCGAGTTCCTCTCTGAGGAAACCCATTTTGGCTGCTTGTACCCTGGATCTCGTTCTTTCGCTCATGACCTTCATGACCATAGCTGAGTGTCTTCCACTTCAAAAGTTACGTATTTTATGAATGGGATGTAGTTGCCGCACCTGATCCATTTCTTCACAGCAAGTTTGAGCCACGGGAACAAACTTTGCACATTGTTTAAAGCAACATTACACAATCTTTTAAAGTTCTTCTTGAACCATGTCACTGGTATGACGACCACAGTAGAAATCATTAAATAAATCAAATTAAATCAAATTAAATCAAATTAAATCAAATTAAATCAAATTAAATCAAATTAACGTTAAGGAGCAGAGGCCAACACAGAAAAGTAAAAAAATTTGAACTGTGTAACAGAAAGAATTGGACTTGTATTAGAAAGACAATTATGAAATGCAGTTGTAGAACTGTAGTTCAACATGTGATGATTAGGGGTTAACTTATACATTGTTATATTGAGTATTGTGTGGAGCTGTAAATGAAACTATCTACCAAACAGCACTATAGAAAAATCAGCTATTGTAGCTTTGATCACATAGAAAAGTATTGTTTCCAGGAAGCTTTTTGATCACCTTTCAACATGCCACCCTTTTGTTGGGAGCATCACCCATAAAACTGCCTCCTGTGATATCATGTGTTGCGTCCAGAACATAAAAATGGAAAATGGAAAATATGACCTCAAGCTAAGCAGGAGTACTGTGTGCACCTGTAAGGGCTTTGTCTCCTTTGCTGACAGATAAACACCCGCAGAGACCCCAGGGGGAGAATTATCACTAATGTCTTTGGTTTTTACGGGTTATTATGCTCGGATTTAGTGAAACTACAAAGTCACTAATGTAGCACGTATCTCAAAGGGAAAATAGCAACAACAGAAATTGCGCTGCATCCCTCTCTAATCTTTTGTAACACCCTGTCATCCCGGGACTGATTTCACGCCTTGTGCCAAGGAGTTGTAATTTCCACTCATGGATGGCAGACAAAGAATTACTCTTGTAAGTGATGAGTGTTGGCTCCAACCAGGTGGGAGACGCTGATGCTTTCCTCCCTCCTTCAAAGTGATATTGGATCACGTGAACGTGAAGGATGACAGCAATGGAAAATATGCAGAGCAGCTGTTGGATCATGCACAGCATAGCCCCCTGGTACAATGTTTCTAGTGTTGAGTCACTGAACCACTGGCAACCTTTTTTCTTTTCTTTGCTGTTATGGAGAAAAGCATTTAGGCATGAAAACAAAAACATCAGCTTTCATTCCATGCCTATTTAAGTAAAAATGACCATAATGTATACGGAAAAAACATGCATTCAAAATTGTATTTAAGTAAAGTATTGTAAGCATAATGTAATTAAAATGTAACCGTTTTTCTGTAAATTGTGACGCGCTAACAACATACAAATTCACAATTCAATTTGTGAGCAATGATCAGTGTTGGGCATAGTTACTTCCAAAATGTAATACATTATACTCTAGATTACTAGTTACTGTCATTTGAGAGTAATAAGTTATATACAATATTACTTTCTCTGAATTGTAATGCGTTACACTATTTTTGCATTAATGTTGAGTTATTTTTACCAAAATAACACCGGAAGTTTGACTTGGCAGTTAACTTGTGAATTTCACCACCGGATCAATAAAGTCTCCCCTTTGTCCACTTTAATACATCCTAGATTATTCATAATATTTTGTAAAATGTATAAAAAGATATACAAAAGATAAGTAAAACGTACAATAGGCAAGTAGGAGAAAATGAAAATACTCAATTAAAAGTACCTTACAGTTGTACTGAAGCACGGCATTGTTGTAAAATGTTAGTTTAAAGCACTTGAATAAGAAATTCATGTTGTTTAGTAAAACTAAAGTTGTCTAAAGTAAATTGTCAATTACAATGTGATTAAAACTCACTATCTACATTATTTACAGTACTTGATTTACAGCTGACATGTGAAAAAGTACATAACCTTATTTGTTTAACAGGAAATTAGTTTTACTGCGAACCGTCACAGAAAGTGCTTAAATTTTGAAGCAGCCTACACAGAAGTTGTCTGTTGTGTACTCTTGCTAGTTTACTGAGATGAATGTGAGACGCTAGATGCAAAACATGTTTGTTAAGCTTAAGTTGTTCACTATCTAGTTTGTGTAACTGCTACATATTGAACAAATGGTCACAGTAAAAGACAAGGTTGTCATTCGAGGCCATTCCACTACAGGCATAGTTACTCTCCACAGCTGACCAAATGTAATGATATTTACGTGTCGCAAGCCTAAACATTAATTCCCAACACATTTCTATCTGTCAGCAGCTTGGACACACTGCTGCCCGCGCTGACGTACCGTCACCTGTTGGACACATGTCGTTCGTACCTGACTGGTTCTGGCTCTGACTACGGGAACAGAGACGGGACAGCTTGCTTCAACGCAGTGTCATAACTCCCAAAAATAATATCCATCTCAAAAATGTATCTGTATCTGCAGTCATCTCAACCATCGAATACAGCAGCAGGAAATAATACTCACTGCTTTTTGTCCTGTGAAGAAATGTTTTGCGGTGTTGGTGAAACACCACTAAATGTTGCGTTAAAATGCGTGGTAACTCGCGTTACTGAGATTGTAACGAGTATACTATTACCGAAATTTAATTAGCAATGCATTATATTACTGCGTCACAGCAAAAAGGAACACATTACTGTAATTGCGTTACTTTTGTAACGCGTTACTCCGATCACTGGCAATGATACACAACCTTTCCCAATTCTTTACACACAGAGGTCCAGCTCTGTCAGACGGTGGTGCTCATCTATATCCAATTAAGTGTTAGCAGATAATCCCATCATACTTCCAACTCTGATCTAACGCGTGTTACCCGTGGATGTCAGACTTCATCTCCAGATAGCAACAGCACAGTCAAACCTTTGTGCAAATTGAGCCAAAGGTGAAACTGTTTTTGAAATCATTTAATGGTGCAGCTGCAGATTTTCACAATGCCAGGGACTTAAATGGTGCCAAGTTTCTTCACTCTTGCTCCTTATCACTTATTTACTCTACTGTTGAATGTGCCAAATGATACACTGCACAAGGTCTGCTGTCCCTGGTATGTCCATAACGAGGACATACCACTAGGCAAGGGGGCATTGGGAGCAAAACCAGTTGGTAACAACGCATTATGCAGTATTTTGCACATACAAACATTGTAGGAACATGTCCACAGAAGACGGAAACGGCTGTGTATGATTTAAGGAGACACAAATAAAACAGAAGTGCTAATAAACACAATGTTAATGCAGCATTCGCTGCTGTTGATGCATGTGGCAGCCATGTTGGATTGTGATTTTGCGGTTAGTGAGGTCTTTCTGACTCTCCAAGTCAGAAATGCGATTTCATGGGGCGTTCCATTGGACATTTCCATTTGGGAACCCAAAGTCACCATTTATCACAGTTAAAACAACACTCATTTTGTATCTATCTTTCTTGGCGTATTTGGTGTTTGTTCAGCTAGGGGTTCCTAGTTTTTTGGGAAAATAAGACCTTAATAAAACCTTTCCACTGCACCCACAGTGCTGGTATTGTTGGACATGGTCTAACCCAGTTGTTCCCAACGGAAACATAATAATACTGCAAATTACACATATACTGTAAGTAAGTTTATCATCAGCCACTACTTGATCTGCTCTTTAAATTGGGTAGCTAAGATAAGTAAAAACAAGTACAAATGTTGCTTATCTGGGCTGATAAGCAAGGATCCAAAGATCTGATAAAACTGTGTTATAATAAACAAAATAATCTAACATTTACTTGGGTTGTTGGTTTGTTTGTGATTGAGAATGGCTTTAGGATTATTGTTGTGACTTTAGGGCACATTATAGTCTGACTGTAGCATTGACACATGGGCTGACCGGAGGGGGACTTGGAGCACACTCGAGCTACTGAAGTACCCATCTCATGTAATAACAGGGCTGAAATAATGCATGAACCATTCGGACACAGATATATCCAGTTTGAATAAAAAGGAAAATAAATCACATAACTTGCAATCTATAACAGTTATAATACATAATGTGTCATGGTGTAGATTTTTCAGGAATAAGGATTAGCTCAGTTGCTCAGGAGGTTCCTGCTACTTCTTACCATAAACCCTAACTCATGCTTTTAACCCTGACACAAATATGGGCTGGGTTTGACACACCCTGCTCATCCATGAGAATCGGCACATACTCTGCAAGACGTAGACACACACACACACACACACACACACACACACACACACACAAACACAAACCACAGCAGCTCTTACTGGAATCCCTGAATAACTGTTTAAAGATGTCTGCTTTCTTCTTTCTTTCTTTTTTAGCCCTGTATGCTCCATCACCCTCCATCAGGCAGTGGAATGTGAGGGCCTGGCTTTTACTTGGCACAAACAAGATTTTTGCAACCATGCAACTGACGGATATTTTCCTTCCATATGTGTTGTCATTCTGCTCACTTATGTGAGGCGCGTGGTTGTTTAGTTTGGATGCAATAGCCGTATCAGAATGTAATAGAAGGGCAGAAAAGAAGAGCAAAGACTAGAATTGCTTTTAATACAACTGAAACATAACAGCTCTGCCTTAAAGGTTATCCTATTACGGGTCACGGGAAGGCTGACGCCCGCTCATGGATACATAGGCTTGAAGATGAAAACGTATCAAAATACACACAACAAAACGTATCACATACACACATTCACACCTACAGCATGGGCAATTTGGAGTTTCCATCTCACATGACCTGCACATGCTTTGACTGTGGGAGAAAACAGAAGCACCCAAAGGAAACTCACAGAGATACAGGCATAACAGAAAGGTTGAAAATGCACAAACAATTTAAAGGGTCACTTCACCCAGTTTACAAAAGAAAACTTCCTTCTTAATTTTGTCTAGTGGTATTTAGTCTTGGAAAATACTGCAGATTTCTGCTGTCACCAAAGTACGATGGAGCTGAATGGGGACATTAAACAAGTTTCACAGTTAAGTGCAGCTTACCAGACACTATTGACAGTCAAGAACATCCATATCGGACGATTCTTCAAAACCTTGAATTGTGTTGTTGCCTCCAATGCCAGTGTTTTGGAAAATGTTTGCTTTTAACAATATCTGTCAATGCAGACTACTATATGGTTAAGAATGGGGAATGTTACTATTTATGGTAAATAAAATATGGTTAAGGTTAGGGAAAGACTATGAACCCCAAACACTACATGGACATCCTGGACGAGCCCCCACTTTGTCATAAACCTGGCTCTAGATCATGACAAAAACAGACACAAAGTGTCAATAATTTAAGGTATTACCAAAAATATATAAGGGTGAACTAAAAAGTATGAGGTGTGAAAATCAAAACCATAGTGGATAGTAATAAATGTGTGTAATGTAGGGTATATGAAAAAAAAATCAGGCTGCATTGGCTGACACCTTGGAAACAGTTACGTTTAGGGTGATTGTGCGTTCCATTTACCTCGGAATTCGAAGCCAAAGCTGGGAATGACGTTACACCTCTGATTTTCATTGTTTTCATTAGCTCTAGCTAACAATAACCTGGTACTGTTAGCAATACCAATTTAAAACAACACAATACGCAGTTTTTTGTGCATACAAACAGCATAACAACATGTCCACAAATAGAAAGTGGACAGCACTGTGTGTTCGACTGATTTAATGAGATTAATCCGACATAAGTGCTAATAACTGCATGTTACTACAGCTTTCACAACTGTTGCTGCACAGAGCAGCTATGTTGGATTTTAAGCTTGGGGAACCCAGTGGTTGACGGAGTACTGAGGTCAGAAAGCTGAGGTCAGGGGGCATGTTTATGACTTTGAACTCAGAAAATCCGACTTCCAAGTACAAATGGAACACACTATTAAGGCAAGCAGACACACACAACTAGCAGGGGCCGTCACGCTACATGTTACACACCCATCCCCCAGAACAACATCCACACCTTACCTTACTATATCTTGCTACAAACGAGCCATGCTCCTTCCTCTGGTGGATCTGAACATTGGCATTAAATGTAAATCAAAAGGTGAACTATTGCCTATTACAGTATGGTATAATTCCTCGTGGTACTGGACTGCTTGCTAAAAGTTTAATGTGAAATAAAGATCACATTTTTATTCTCCCATTTGACAGCTGTGCTAAAAAAACTTAAATGATTACTCTAAAATAAAATAAGCAGAAAACTCAAAATAAGACTTGCTGGCTAGATTTATGATTGAATTTTCAATATGTAGTGGGATTTTTATGAGGTTGTCTTGTGAGCTACAGAAGTGTCCCCTGGGCTAGTAGTTTGAAGCCCCTGGGTTAAAAAGGATAAAACCGTGGATAAACCTTTAAAAATGAAGAATGCAATGACTGAATAGGCTTCTCTGTTGCCTTTAAGTACCCTTAAAGTAAGAAATGTTTTTAGTTACTAATTGTCTGTGTTGCCACTGTGACAAACATTGTTACTATGGTGATAATAAAGCACAGAAAAGAATGCTTCACCGGGTCAATAAATTTGAAGACAAACTATTACAAATGCTGACCATGCGGACTTTGTAAGCAAGATCAATCATCTTTTTCAATGTAAGGGAGTTGTACACTCAACAAATGTATATTTTTAGAGTTGATGACTTTTTTTTCTGTGTCTAATGCTGCTGATAACAAACAGACAAATTAAGGAATGGAGTGTCTTCCTGGGTCAGTAATGCTGCAGATAAAACCTTTCAAAACCCATTCTTTATTGAGTGCGTATTCTCATCCCTGAGGTACTTTCACACCTGACACACACATGGAGGGTGTGGCAAACTAAGGAGCCACGAGCCAATAGATATGTTGGTTTGCTGTCAAACACACACACACACACACACACAGTGCCTCGCCGGTAGTTTTCCACAGAAATCTAAGCAGGGACGTGAATGATGCTTTCACACAAAATGGCCACCGCTGGACGGCTTTCAACACACCACAAAGCTTTCTTTTAACATGGCTGGGGAAATCGTCCTGTTTTAACAATGCTACTTTGTGGCAGGGTGTCTCCCTCAAGACAGAGCATGTGGACCAAATACAGCACTGCATTGGCTGCATCTGTCTGCACACATTCTCTGTGTACTTTAATGTTAGATCAATTCTGAGACGCTTGCTTTGATACAAATCCAGTCAATCCATGTGCAGTTTGTCTTGGTGGCATTGATCCAAAGACACACTTCACAGAGCTTTAAATACATTCATGGTATGCCGAGTGTTCCCACAGACCTTGAAATTTCTGAAAGGTTTGTGGATGTGGGAGAAAAAAAACCTCTTTGCCTTGAATCTGTGATTACTTTTAATTACTTCAGCACCCAGATTTATTTCACACGCCTCACTCATGACTTCTCTTCATTCAAATACCCCACTTCATATCCTGAGAAAAACACTCTGAAGCAGGAGTTGATACAGCAGCAGTTTGAAAATAAAAAATTCATTAGGGTTTCAAGGGGGAAAATATGTTAGGCCGTTCTAATGAACCATTCGTACATATACTGTAGCTGCAAAAAAAAGTAATACACTGTAATTCGTAAGCATTCCACATATTTATTACTCTATGTCCCACAATCACTGCCACTGTATGAGAGCACAATAAGGTCAGGGTCCAAGAAGAAGTTTACATTTTTCATTCTAGAACATCATTCTACAGTAATTGTTGTGCAATAGTTTTCATACAGTATTATACAAACCCTTTAATGATAATGCGTTATGGTAACTGTGTAAGTTTTTAATGTTGTCATTTTTCATACAATGATTTTAAATGACCTGTAACAGCAAAAGAGACTAACAGTGAAAAGACGGCTATTTTTATAGAGATTTTAGTAAGGCCTCAGTCCGGGTCCGATTTTTCTTGCAAAGTCACAGAATGATTTACAGCAGGCAGACGGCGGTACAGTAACACCTTCTGATGGGTCACAGATTTCTTTCGGAAAAGCCTGTGTTAGTGTATGCCAGCGGAGCCAGGTAAAAAGAAGTATAGCCTAGCCTTTATAGGCCTAATTGTATTGTATTGTTATTTTAGTTGTCTGTAGTAGTTATGGCTGATACTGGGGCAGGACAATCACACTAAAGAAGGAAATTGAACCCAGAACAACTAAAAGATTAAAGCGAAAAGGGAATTGAAAGACAACAATAACACCAGTCACACTTGATCAGGCTATCAACAGATGGAGACAATTACGGGATTGTAAATTATTTAAAATCCAGCCTGAATTGGCCCTCAGGTATGCAATATACAATGCACAGTGTGGTTGAACGTCAGTAGCCAACATTAAATTAGGCCCCTCTTCCATTTAGCACGGATGTTTCCATGTTAGACCGTGTTTGTGTAGGCTTACTATTGTCTTTCCCCTTGTCCCCCCGTTACGTTTCTTGTGTAAAGTGTCCATGGGTTTCATGAAATGCTTTATATTAATCTAAGTTATTATTACGTTGGTTGCTACAACAATCTCTTAATGCTTTGGCACAGTGACAGTGATACCCGGTTTAGCTCACGATACATCCAAAGTAGGCTGTGTTACTTGAAATGATGCTGAACTTATTCTTTTTTTGTAAATGAACGATTTTCTGTCTGAGTATTTTATTCATCGCGACTATATGACCTCGTGGTAAAGATAACTTAATAATATACAGTGGGAAAACAGCACCGTAAAGAAAAGACATTTACAACAGCAGGTGTGGTAAAAACACTACTACTACTGAGCGGCTGCTCGAATCAACACAAAACTAAAGTTACATAAACCCAATTGCCAAATTAAATCAAACAAGACCAGTAATGTAATGTAATGTTTGTGACACTATGTACACCCCTCTAGTGTGAACATGATTTGCATGTTACACTGCTCATTCTATAATCTGCTCTTCTACATATTTTCCTGGTTTTGTACAGTTTGTGGATGTTTGGAAAAATTACAAAAGTCTAGGAAAAGTAAAAATGAACAAGGGTCCTTGAAACTTTAGAAACAGACTTTATCACCAGGGTTTATTTCACCTCTGACTTTCATTCATACAAATAGAAATTTGACTCTCCAGGCTATACTTTGGTTATAATCGTCGATGAGTAGATCTTCTACGCGGTTTACATTTGAATGGCCTGGGAGGCCCGGCATGTTGCCCTGGAAAGGCTCATGCCAAGGTAAAGTATCTGGTTCCCATTTAATCTAAATCTAAATGATACGTTGTGCTGAAGAATCTCCCGGTGGTGTACAAGTGGAAGGAGTGGTTGCTATGCTGTGAACAGGCGGTTGCCATGTTGGGAAGCAACCGCAGGGCCAGTCAAACAAACATCCCTTCTCTGAGTCACAGGCCACCTCGCCCCTCCCTCCCCCTCCTCTCGCCAGTCCACGGAGTTCCCTCGAAAAAATCGTCCTGACTTGCCGTAGTCTGTTATCATGCCTGATTTCTCACTCACTCACTTTCAGTTCCCCTCTAATCCTTCTCTCTCTACTTCTCTCTCTCACTCTCTCTCTTCAACCACACCATCCAAGCCCAGACACTGCCCACTCTGTTACTTTCTTCTCCCTGCCTTTTCCAGTTCCCTTCACTTACGCACTTTCAGGCAGGTTTTGACAAAACAGCTACTGGACGATATTTTTAGGGGTCGCCCCCCCTCCCATTTTTCTTCCCACCTTGTTCCACAAACACTCCTTTTCTGGAGGAGGAAAACTCAATTTGCTCCCTTATTACGGCCTCATCTGGCATGCATAGTTCATCCGCTGACCAAATGCGGCTGTTTGTTTTGCCTTCTCCGTCAACAGACGGCAAGGTGAAGACCAGATCAGAGCAGTGTGGCGCCGTGTTTAAAGAGAATCCGCCGCCATTCGGACTGAATTGGCATCTAACCTTCAGGATGGCGCTCTTTCTGAGAGTGACTTGAGAGTCAGTAACTGTAGAATGGGATAAAGCATGAATTTACACAAGACATGATGAGTGCATAGGTCAAACTGCAATGTCTTGATAGGAGATTTTAACAGAATAGACTAATGCAGGGCTCCAGACTAACTTGAACTTTGGTGCTACCAAATATCTCAGGTGGTTGCACCTGCACATGATTTGGTCGCATGCAAATTTCTTTGGTACAGCAGTATTAATCAAGGACTGTGCATTCTAGTTGAATGCATGCACCCTAGTTCTGCATTGATGTAAGTGACTGTGTCTTTGAGACTTCTTGAGAATCTGAATTTCAACTAAATATTTCTCTCATCTAAGAGAAGAAGTCAGGAGGAGCTCAAGGTTTCAGTTCATGCATTGGTCCCCTGCACGTTTTGTGTTTCTTAATGTTGTTGTGCAAATTTAAAGTTTTAAGCTTCAACTGTGTTGACCCGGTAACGAGTTTAGAGTTGCCTGCAATGCACAGGCCACATTGCCTACGATTCACACACAGCATAGCCGGGTAAGACTGTTTTGCAAACTGCCTGTGTTCCACCTCGCTGTCATTGAACTTTTGTGTTTGTCTGTCTCATTATTTTGTGTATGTATCCAAGGAACATTCTTAGGGAGAAAAAGGAGTGTACTGTAGGAGAGAGAGAGCGCAGATATCGGACCACACATTTTCTCTGTTTAGAAACCCAACCTGCAGCGCTGGTGGGAGGATGGGCTCGGCCCAGAGTTCACAGGCCAAACCCGGTGACTCCTCGCAGGAGGCAAATAAGGGTGAGGAGAGGGAGAAGAGGGAGCCGTTGCTGTGAAGGAGCAGCTGGTCAGGGGTGTGCACGGTGTCTGGAGAGGGAAGCTGGAGATAAGAACAAATGAAAAAGGACAAGACAGACTAGTAGATGCTCCAAAATGACACATCCACCTCCTACGAAATGTGGGAGAAATATAAGAAGTGTTCAAATGTTCAAAATGATAGATGTCAGAAGAGTCCCAAGTCAAATTGATGAGATATTTATGTCAGGATTTTGACTTGTTCAATACATTTGACCTATTGTTACCCCATGATGTTAAAACATTTTTTTTCTTTTCTTGGCAGAAACAAGCTTTTATAATGCAGTGATGATAAGCACAAAGTAAATAAAAATGTCTGGCTCTTTCGAAGCATGTCCCATTAATGAGAGGTTCTGGTTTGATGATAACACCCTTTCGAGAGTTGATATTTTCTTTAAAATCAAAGTAAATTACCCAAAAGGTTTTCAAACTTCACCTCATTCCACTGTAAACCACTCAATCTTTGTGGTCTGTTTTCGTAAGTTAACAAATCCTCAAATCAAAAATATTCTTTAGGAATATGCTGTATGCCTTTGGTTATATTTCTGGACTCTTCAGATAGCACAGGAACTTAAGAATAGGCCTCATCTAGTAGATCATCAACACTGCAACTAGTCATTGGTCATGGCAGACAGTAGCTAAGTTTCCATCAACTTGTCAATTAAATTATCTGAAGATCAGTAAGAAAAACTCATGTGAATAAAGCTGGTGAAAGTGTGTTTCCATCCAACGGCTTTAAAGCAAATAAAAACCTGTGCGTAATGACGTTACATGCTGTAATCAATTTGGTATATTGAATTAATTTGAGACATTTGAAGGTGTTTCCATTCATTTTCGCATTAAATCGCACAACATTTAAGCAACATTTCAAAGTTTTTCTAGACAAAATGGATCGCGCCGTCTACCAACACACGATCAATAGTGCACACGTTGTAGTGCATATGTGCCAGCTGATAGCGACATAGAGTATCAAGCTATATTAAGAAAACTACGACCCTATCAACACATTGCTATGATGATGCAGATGCAACTTGCCTTTTATTTTCCCTCCGGCACTGCTGCGAGACACTCTGTTTGAGCACTTTCCATTTACTCTGGAGGACGTCCCATGGCTTGTCCTAACCTTTGTTGGCCATTTCCGTCGCGAGTTCCTGATAAATTAAATTCAAAAAGTCTCAAAAAGTCAAAAAGTCAAAAAGTCCATCTGTCTTTGTTGACACCCGCCATGTGTGCAGACAGAGAGGAAATACTGGGCGGAAATTAACTAAAACTTATTTTTCTTTGTGTTGTGGCGGGTTGCAACCATAAAATGACCTAAAACTTAATTGCAATTTGTTATTTATTCGGCAAATAATGTTTCCATCAACGTTTATCACATAAGCCGTATATCAATCAAGATAAAATCCGATGAAACTGAACGTATTTCCTTTGAGTTGATATTCATGAAATTCCATTGAAATTTAATGTTTCCATAAGTGATTTTTCATTTGATATCACTTAACGTGTGGATGGAAACATAGCTAATAACTCGTGGTATAGTCAGGTAACTGAGGTAAGAGAAATGTATATCTTTTTTCCTGTGTTTCTGTCTCACAGAAGCCAGGCTGGAGGCTGTGGCACACCGCTTTGTTGTGTCGGCACGTTTCATAGGTTTTGAATAAAGGAATGACACAGTGGCTGAGCTTTAGAAGTGGAGAGATCTCTGCCTAAGGATATGGGCAATTTTGCAGAACTGTGCTGACAAGTCGGATGAGAAGTGCTGACAAACAGAAGGAAAAACTCAAGGAAGGGAGGGAACTATATTTGGGTATGGCAGACAGGGTGGGGTCATTTACATAGAGCCTAACAACAGGCTGATTTTGTTAAATGCTTGTCAACTGAATATGTAGATAATTGCAGTTCTGGGAACTTCATTAAAAAAAATGAAAGGTAAATATATGTTGACTACCAGCGGCGGTTGTTTAGCCACCGATAGCTCACTGTGAGCAGGCTACAGGCACCGCCAGATAACGTTCCTTTCATGGGCCAAGGTAGTGGAGTTTAGTCAGAAAAAGTCATCAACCTCATGCCGTAGTGGGCAGCAAGGCAAGGTTTTGGATTGAGTTAAAACTTCTCCTGAGGAATAAATGAGCGTTTCCTGGGTGAAAGTATTTTGTTTTAGCCACAAAGTTAACCCCGCTCTCTGGCTTGAAAGCAGTGTGTTTTATGTTGACACCACGTTAGGCTGTTCCATTTTGAGATTATTTTCCATTGAAATTGAAGTGCATAAATAGGTGTTTTGGCGTGGGTGGGCAAGTGGCACTAATCCATGGTATTAAAAGGGGGAATTAAAGCTATAGTGCATAGTCTCTGTCGCCAACCTGAGGAATTCTAAACAATGACAACAACACTGTTGGTGTTTGATAAATGCCTTTCGTGATCACGCACAGCCCCCAACCCTCCTTCACGCAGTTGCTAGTAGCCAAGGAGGACACAGAGAATTAAAAAAAACATGATGGATTCTTCAGAAGAGGTAATTAGCTTCACTTGAGTTTCTGCGGGCAAAAGTCGCCGGACGCGACAATCTTCTGAACATAGCCTTGCTGAGAAATCCAGAGAGAGTTGTGTGGAGCTGAGTCTTAATTAGCTTTGTAGCAACTCATTTGACAATGGCTTGAATGTAACAGACATTCATTAATATTCTTACATGCTTTGTTTTGTGTAACGTCGCTGACGCCTGGAGACTGCCAAGCTGATTCTATGCAGCTATTTGTCTGACATGAGTAGCACCTTGCAGCAGTTTGTTCATGTGAGCGATAGTGCACGTTTACATGTGTGTGTTTGTGCGCATCCAAACCAGAAGTCAATTGGTCTCGGTCAGCTTTTATTGAGACATTAATACCCTCAGATTTTCTTCAAAACTTTGGTAATAATGGAATAAAAGAGCATGAGCCAAATAACATTTTTTCCAAAAAAGGCAACATAACACTATGAAAAGCTATACTTGCATTTTATCATGCATCTACATAAACACCCAACTTAAACACATTATCTATCCACTTCTAAGATAACAGTTGGTCAGTCATGATTAAAAAGGATCAGCGCATTCTAAGGAGCAGATGTAAAATGGCAGCAAACTCAAACACTCAGCTCCTTGTGTAGAAGACATTCTTTATGCCTTCGTCATAACGAAAATGAATTACAGAAGACAGGTTGCACATGGACATGGACATTCTACTTTAAATTGTGTGTGAGAGATTTTATTTTGAGTGTCAGCTATTTTTAGAGCAAATGTCTGCACTTGCCTCAAATTAAGAGAGAGTGAGTGAGAAGAGAAATCTGGGCTCCTCGTGGGATCAGGCGGAGCTTATTGGATCTTAATCTGTCATTTTCTGGGCAGACGAGACACAAACACATTGGTTCACATCCAGAGACCTTTAATACGTTTAGAAGACCGTCCAACCTGTATTTAATCATGTAAATTGATGATTTTCCTCCCCATTTCAGGCATTTCAGACCAAATGATAACCACCACTGGGAGTGTTTTCTATAAGTAGGCTATTTCCCTGTACATTTTGAGCTTTTTATACATTAAGTACATATCCACAGACTGGACATGTAACATTAATGAAGCCATATTCTGCATTTATTTGTTAGCCAGGTTTTTGTCTAAAAGTGAATGGTTCTCCTGCAATTTATGCCCATGAAAACATCAAACTTTTTTAGGTTTTCTCACGGAGCTTTGGACATAATTTCTCCCAATAGACCGATTATTGAGCTGTGTTACTTATGATATTACAGGCAGAGCTGTTTGTGATTGTAGGGATTGAATGTTAGACATTTTAGTTAACCCTTGTGTTGTCTTCCTGTCAACCATGCAAAAAACCCACATTTTGGTCATTTTTTTTCAACATTATCTTTTTTTTCTGACATTTGTCACTTTTTTCTGACATTTGTCACTTTTTCAATGTTGTGGGTGCTTTTTTTGATGTTTTTGCCAAAGTTTTAATAATAAAATAACTGAAAACAGGTCAAATCTGACACAAGGACAATCTGAGGGTTAAAAGACAGACTCTTTCACCACAAGACTACCCTGCTGCCCCTTTGAGCATAAACAGTCAGCAAGTACTACTCGTCATTTAGCAAAGAACATGGATGAGTTTATCACATGAGCGGTACCTCCTGATACGAAACTGAAAGCACTGAAAAAGCCCAAATAAGAAATATCCCAGCTTTTCAAAAATATTGTAAGTAAGCCCTTGACTAAATTATTAATAACCTGCTATTTAAAAATGACAGTGGAGGATCCCCACCACAACAGAGGAATCTTTCTCTTTTTTTTAAAATCTTTTTTCATTTCCGCACATCTGCAACTGTGTTGCTGTGCGTATGCAAAACAAACACAAATCTATTATCTATTCTGGTAGGCTGAGTATGTTTAAGATTCATTGGCAATCAATGAAATGTATTTTTACTGTAGGTTTGTGAGATGTACTCTTTCACGTTTAGACTAGATGTTACATAGGGTCAGGAATTCAGAGGTGCAGACACTGTATTTCATCTTATTTAAAACAGAGAAGCAAAACTTAGCTATCCTCATTAAAATAGTGCCGGGCAACTTGCAGCGTTCTTTGAGAACCACTCATCTAAAAAGTTTTCACATTCGACAGCTTCCTCTGGTCCTAAGCAACACACCCACCATTACATAGTCGCATCCCCGTAAGCAAATGGAGCGTTGCTATTTGGGAGCAGGCTATTTCCACAAAAGTGTTCATTCCAAAAGTTACATCGCTGATGCTTGAAATTTTTTACTTTGTTACAATATAGCTATTCCTGTGTCTCTATCTTCATCTGTTTTTGAATGTATTGTAGCGAGCGACGAAGAGGGATTTAAAGGGATCTACTCTCAATACGCTATGCATTGTGTAGTTACACTACAAATAAATGTAGTGCGGCAAAGCGGCAAATCAGCATCACCACTACACAATGAATAACACACAGTTCATTTGCTTCACTTCAGTTAGGTAGTTCAGTTTAAAACATGCTGAGCCTTCGATGAGCTCACTCTTAAGGAATCTCACCTCACACACACACATACATGCACGCACGCACGCACACACACACAGCATCTCGCTATGCCAGGGATGTCAACATCGTGCCAGAGCGAGACAAGCCTTCCTCAACATTCCACTCAGGAAGTGGTGTAAGGGAGATAACGAGCTGATAGGAAGGGGGGGTGTAGTTGAGTGTGCGTGTATTTGCGTCTGTCAGCCAAAAATTTTGAATAAGCAACAGAAGTGGCCAAATTAATAGTGACCAGGAAGCGTGAGGTTTGTTTTCTTGTTTTCTTTGTGCAGCTGAACATGAAATTAGAGGCGTTATCTCGGCCCCTCAGGCCCCCGGTCGCCATTTTTTAATTGATCCCTGTTTAAAAGGAAACAACAGCTTCGGAGCTGGCAGACGTTATGATGAAGGGTACTTGAGTAGGGTAGGGGAGTGTTGTTTTGCCGTTGGATGAATCGCTGCCCACGATCTCAGATTTGTTCAGCAATTCAATGAGGTCAGACCAATTACAGCTTTGGAGGCGGGAGAATGGGGATGTCGTCTTCCTACTTAGCTAGCTACAGTAGCTACCTAGCCACATCCATAAAGAAGTCCTACCGAAAATGGCCACAAAAATAGTGACAACTGCAGTGAAGAATGATAAAGCTGTACAGGTTTTTAGGGTTGACTTTGAAAGGCTGAATAGAAACAATTCTTAGCAGCTCAGTCAAAGTTGGTAGCTGGTAAAGAAAGTGGAACTCCTTGCAGCTAAGTAGTGAGATATTTCCTCCAGGAGTTGGTGGAGACCAAACTAGAGCTAAAGGGTGAGCCAATATTGGACTTAGATTGTAGGATGTGTAACCGGAACGGTTTACCTATAACTTAACGAGACAAAGAATTGCCAGTGTGGGTCTTTCAGCTTGTTTTAATTGGCCCACACGGTCACAAAAAGTTGAGATTTCAATGTGTTTTTGGTTTATAAAGCATGTCAAGGTGCTATATAAATACTGTGAAAGTATCAAAACCCTCAATCACAGAGAGCACGCACAAAGCCAGTATTTAGAAACTGTGCCTTTAAACGAGCACGTACGGTTATAATGCCACTATACATTATATGGGTAGAAAGTGACGTTACAGTCATTCCCCGGCTGCAATGACAGTGAAGAACCAATCAGAGCAAAACCGCTAAAACGGATAATTTCAGACAGAGGATGAAAACAGGTATATTATGAGTATATTACAGTATGTATCAGACAGACTGATGTAAAAGCATAAACCTGAAAATTAGCATAATATGGGACTTTAACATATGTTTGTCCTCAAGTGGCAATAATGTATTAATGCAGACTTAAATAATACATGTTCCTATAGATTCATCTTTTACAGAGAATTGTATTAGAAATGTCCACCCTTATTACATTGTATTGCAAGTTGACTGTCTTAAAAAATACTTTTTAATGACCCAAAAAAGTGTTTTTGAACAATATGATATCAGTGCAAAAATATCCCTTAAAACAATATGGTTCTGCAATGGCATGGGTGGTCAAATCAAGCACCCCTCCTCACTGCGCTGTGGCCGTGGGTGGTGGTGGGTCAGGTGGTCACATTCACCCATGAGTGGCATAAGGACAGCAATGGCCCTCCATGTTTATCTGCCTGTCGGTATGGGCTTCAATAAACTGTCAGGCTCTCTGAAGTTGTTTTGTTGTTCTGTCATTTTTAAGCCTCATTGCTTTTCTCTTATCCTGTCACTTCTCCATGTCTATCTCTCCATCACCCTTTCACACCATTTCTCACTCACTTATTTCTTGTCACACACTCTCTTGCACACTCGTCTTTTGTTTTTCCCCCTTCTTTTCCCTTTTTTCCCCCTCGTGTTTATAAAAATATCTCTCTCTTTTGCCTTACATGCCCCATTAGCCCTTAGCCACTAACATAAGCACACGAGTGTCTATATAAAGTCTCCCTCACCCCTCCATTCCCCAACCCCCTCCTCCCTTTCTTCCCACAATCCTCTATGCCTCTCAGCCCACCCAACCGACACATAGTTTCCTGGCTTTGGTTCAGGAAATTGCCGCTCCAAAGAAGGAGGAGGATGGAAACTTAGAGACGGCTGCTTCGCCTTGGATACAATAATAAAACACACACACACATACACACACATTAAGAGAGAGAAAGAGGATGTACACACTGTCTGTCTTTGTAATTAGGCAAAGTGTCTGCATGTCTATTTTATCAGGACATAGTGTGGGAAAATGAAGATGCTCAGATAAACAAGGAAATGAGAGGCAACATTTTGGGATTGTTTCTCTCTTTTTCTGTCTTCTTTACTCTGTGTTGCCCTATTCTTACTTGCTTGTCTAAATCTTGTTCTTCTTCCCTTTATCACACTCCTCACGAGCCCTTTTCAGACATGAATTTCTGTGAGGTTTTACTCAGCTACCCGTTAAAGGAAAGTGCTTTTTGGCATTACAACATAGACGTAAATGTTCCACAACGGCTCTATTCAAACTGACTGGAACGTTACGGATATAGAGCTACAATGCTAATGTTATATTTGGTACCTGGTGTGTGATACGTCAACAGGAGTGTTCGCAGTCCTCTGACATATCATCAATGTCCCTATTAATTAGCTTATTGATATATCATTAATAAGTTAATAATTAATTAATATATAATTCAGTGTAAGAATGGTTCAAATTGTGTCAGTGTCGTCCTTTTTGCTTACATGTTGTAGCCAATTGTAAAGTGCATGCCAGACATACTGTATGTAAGCAGTTGGCATGAAAAAAGTTGAAAAGCTTCGGAGACTGATAGTCTGACGACTCTAGTAGTTACAAGTGTTTTCCCATGCACTGCATGAGGATGAAAATCTATGAAAATACAATTTTACAGACTGATCTGTTACTTTGTCAAGTTTACATCTAAATTCCATTTCTTTTTTAAAACATGAGGCTGCTTCCATCTCTCTCTCCCTTCTTACTCTTTTCTGCTTTTTTCTTCTACTCACACCTGCTTGTCACGTCACTTTTCTCTCATGTGTCTCTTTGTAGTTAATCTGTCTCTCCCCTCCCCACACTCCCTAACCTTTCCTTCAACATCCTGTGGTCCTCAGTGGTGAAAGAAGAATTACTGTATGTTTTTCCTCTCTGGTGTTCCTCCGTTCTGGTGACTCAGTCTTGCCTTTCGAACAACAGAGTTCCCTTCTTCCTTTCTGCATAACTGACCGATACGACGTGTGTGTTTTTTTAGTGTTTGCACACACTAACCCTAGATCCCTTCAACAAAGAGAGAAACACGAAGGCCAGTTTGTGATAGAGGCTTTGCTTTAAACTGTCCAGATTCATGATTGGACGTTCCTTTCCATAATGTTTCTTACAATTTGCACCTTGGTCATTTGATCATCAAATAAATCTTATTTGTGTCAAAGCTTACCTTGTACTAATGATTTGATCGTAGAGAGTTTCATGCTCACCCAAACTCCAAATCAATCAAATACCTACAATCTCTCATCTAAATGAACTTTCCGCTTTCTGGAACGCTTGATATCTGAAAATAATTTCTTCCACTTTGGTTCTCTAGCAGGTGCTACTCCTCGAACCATGACAGCAAAGGTCCCATAGACTCAAACCGAGGCAAAAAGAGAAATACTGGCTTAATGAACGGAATTAAAATGCTGGAGCATGAGCAAAATTCTGGCTACAAGAGGTAGAAACACAGAATTACAATTATGTTTGTATGAACAGGGAGGGTGAGGCTGTTACTGGAAGTATCCTTCAACCAGGCATCCAGCAGCGTCCATCTTTAGCTCTTGGTCGTCATCTCTCGCCTCTTTGATGCCAACTGGGCTTCCTCACTCCCCATGCCAGGAAACCACAAGGCCTTGGTCCACACTCCGCCTCTAAAAACTCTTACATACATGCATGATGTCCATACATACAGTATTGGACAACCAATGTGAAGCAAGTCTGTATGAGCATGTACTTCTCTCTGATATACACACACAAACCTATAGCCACAAAACACACAGAAATGTGTAATGGCACACACAAGTTTGCTAATTCACTTAGAAACACACTGGCCTCACACACACATACACACACACACACACACACTATGACACAGTCACTGTGAAATTACACTGCAGCGAGCCAGAATACTATGCAGATGACGTGCATCTTGCCCTGCCACAAATATACCTCCAAGCTCCTTTTCTGTCAACACTGGTTTCTTCCCTTTTTCCTTCACTTGTGAGTTGTTGGCAGCAGGTTGCTGTGACAACATTAGGTTACCAAGGCAACCGTGGTGAGGAGGTTACATAACTTAGGGATGACTCCCCCACCACCTCCTCCAGGTTCTGTGGTTTTGGATACTGTACTGGGCACTGGGACAACATGGCTGACTCACGCCAGACGGGATGAGTTCTGTTCCAAAATTCATCCAGAAGACTTCAGAGGAAATAAAGGTTCCACAGAGAGTAAATGACAAGTTTTTTTTAAATAGTGTACAGGCTTGAATGGTAGTTTTTAACAGAGAATGATTCAAAATTGAGAAATATGTTTGATCAACACATCTTCATACCTATAACCAATATTGTAAGACCAATGCTGCTGCATGGTGGTGGCGGATAAGTCATGTGAAGGTTCTATTGAACACAACGGTTGCAGTTTTAAACAATTAGTTATTTAGTAGTTAACGGGACTAGCTAAGTTGAGGCTACATAAATACTTAGATAGGTTTAGTTAAACGTCAGGGATTGGCCTCAAATGAGTCAGGTAAAACTATTAAAATGAGGACGCAACGTGACGACACGGACGTCATTGTGTTATAGACTAAAGTCCATAAAACTTCTGTTAATTTCAAAATAATAATGATAGTGGACTCCTGAGTGAATTCCCTGTGATTGTTTGACCCGTTTCTTACCCAAATCTACCTCCTTATGTGGAATTTAGCGCTCTTATACTTTCTCACGCAAAACTTAAGTGACGGTTGCTATGAGCTGGATGGTAAATGGTGTGACAGTTGTGAACCAAAAAGAGACAAGACTGCAGAGACTTCCAGGGGTTCTGGAGTGGATTTAGAGGATCTCTATTCTGTAGGAAAATGTAGCCATACTATAGTGGCTTCAAAGATTCAACAATGGAACTAAACAAGTAAAGTAGTCCATGGTAGGGACAACCTCTTCTGCTAATACCACAAGGCAATGCTCTGCATTTTCTAGAAGTGATAAATACTGAGTCAACAGCTGTCAGGCATTACGCAAAAATGATGATAAGTGTCAGCAATCTCAATTATCTGCTCACTCGGTTATAGTGTCTATGCTATAGGGTCAATGGGTGAATGAGGGACTGGTTTTGAGCACAGTCTAAGTTAATACAACTTCATGTTTGCCTTGCAGAGAAAGTCTAAATCTTGCCATCTGGGACATTATATGATGAGATAATAAACTCCATTAAATATCGGCAGCTGGATGGGTCTTAACAGCAATGCCAACTTTTAATTTTCAATTTGATTAACTGCCTCACAACTCTAAAATCTTGGAAACTACTTAAAGGAAGACAAGGCAATTTGACATTATAATTTTCCATTATTCATGATTTTAATAATCACACCTAAAAGGCTAGAAGAATTTGGCATGATGATATTTTATAATTATCTAGTTTTCATGGAAGAAATATTTTGTCCACAAGTGATCAGATCAGGTCCTCTGAAGGACACTTAAGGAAAGAACTCAGGAAGGTTGTATATCAAGAACTCAACAGGAAAAAGGCAAGAGGCTTGAACGACTAGCGATGTTGTCTGCCACATGTGTGGGAATTCCATAGGATGTAGGAGAGTTTGTCAAAAGCCTGACAGGGAAACCCTATCATCCCATGAAATTCCTTCCAAAGCCTCTCACCACACACACACACACACACACACACACACACACACACACACACACACACACACACACACGTTGAAATGTACAAACATTTGCATTCAGGAGGCCTCGCACGCATACACTTTGACATACCCACACACTCACACGTACACACAATAGAAGGAGGGAAAACCCATGGAAAAAAAGACTGGATTGAGGCAGCCGATTAGCAAATGGGAACGTCATGATCCCTGCATGTCTGAGGACACCCCTATGGCCACGTGGTGCAATCCAGATGGGCGAGTGGGCTGCGTGATGGAGTATTGCGTGTGTCTGGACACATATGGGTCGGTGGCAGGGATTTCCTCGGCCTGTTCGTGGAAAGCTGCTGTGCTAATGGGGCTTCAGTTGATGTGTGTAAATCTGTCCATGAGCCCGGTCATGCAGGAACACACCCTCATCCTCTGGCTCACATTGTCCATGTCAGAGTATTGTATGCCGCCTGGTAGCCGGGAGGATATGACGGCATGTTTTTGGAACTCTGGATGTGAAAACGATACCCCAGAGTGTTCTCTTGTTACTCAAATAGGCCTCAGCTGGCTGCTTCCGTGTATTGTCACGGCGAGATGGGGGGGGGGGGGACAAGGCAGAGGGGGGGGTACAAAAGAGAGGCTTGGCATTGACTCCCCCAATAGATTCTCTTCAACAACATTAGCAGGAGGGAAAATATAAAAACATGGCAGGGGAAATGATCCCAGAGGGTGTAAACTACACTGTACTTTTTCCTTTGAGCTGACAGGGGAAGCTGTGTCATGGATTATGAAGGAAAGGTTTGATGTGATTGGACAGGCTTTCCTTGTGCCTGAAAACAATTATCACAGAACAATCTGTGTCCTAATGGCATTAACTTGCAGGGTTCTCTCCTGAATGCTTCTGTAGACACTTAGATGGACTTTTTGGTTTGGGCTCCATAGATGCTGTCAGGTTCATCATTTTAAGTTTTTGTTGATTTCTCAAAAAAGGAAAATCATCAGTGTTCAAAAACCTTAGCCCGTAAGCACAGAAAACTGGTCGAAAATGAATGGGTAAAGGCATGGCTATGCTAGCAAGAAATAGTTTGTATGATGTGGTGTCCAACCATTTTGGAAAGCAAAGTGTTTATAGCTGTTCCTAATGGCTACACTTGAAGGATGAGTGAAAAGCTAGTTGAGAGAAGTTTAAATCCTGTTTGCTTTCTCACACACCTGGCCAATCGCAGCATTAATGCTGGTTAAAATGTCAGTTTCGGAGAGCGCTCCCATTTGGGACAGAAAGGTGTGGTGGAAGTTGTTTCAGATGCTTTTCGAGCATCTGACCTCTGTTGAAGACACCTTAAGGTTCCTCCTACTTCCTGAGCAGCTATCTCCTAGCCTCTTAACCAATCTGGAAGAGCAGCAGAAAGTTAGAACAACTGAAATGTTGGTTGCTCGTTGCATAGAAAAACTGTAATGCAGAGTACAATAGGTGATAGTTGAACCAGGAGGTCAATCTGTGAACAAGATTTTTAATGTTTGCCATTGTTTTCTTCTCATAAAAAGGTTTGTGTCCAACCTGTCTGCTCGTGTTTCTTAAAGTGTCACCATTTCTCTGCAATGACGTTAATGAGTAAAATGTTTTTATAATTGATTGGAATAATGACCCAAACCCCAAATAACAGATGGTTAGGTGGAGGTTAAATGGAGTTGGGCAATCTGTGATATAACAGGATAAAATGTGGGTATACCCACACGTGGTTTTGCTTTTCTCTCTCTCTCTCTCCTGTTAGTGGGGTAGCTGGCATCAGGCCCAGATCTGGTCTTGGTTTCTAATTAATTCACTTACTGGGTTAATCTGTTCTGCTTATGATCAAAGTGTGGCCTACTGTCCCCAGTTGACCTGCTCATTCACCAAATGTTCCTCCAGAGCTAACAATCTAACTTCTGGAGATAATTTGGCGGTTTACAATGCTGGATAATGTCTGCTTTTCTCTTTTTTTTGGAAATCAAAAGATTTTCCTTTCTCCTACCATATTTAGACCATAAGTTAAGATGTGTATTTTGTGGTCTGCAAAAAAAAGCAAAGACACAAGACTGTACAGAAACAATCATAGACTCCAATGGTAACAGCTCCCTATTGCCATTCATGGGTGCGGTACACATTTCTATGGTAACAGCTCCACCAATCAGATACGTTGCTGTTGCGCTTTAGATTGTGGGTAGTGTAGTACTTTTTTCATAATATCGCGAATAAACAGCTTTTTCTCAAAACAAAGTTGATATCAAACAGACTTGTGGCTTCTACAGGGGCATTAACCTTTGTTTCACAATCTCCTAGCTTGTAGTAAGTCTTTCATCAATGGTATAGACATTATGGCTAATAATCAAACTCTTTATGGAGAAAATGAATGGGATTCTTACTTCTGGAACCACAATATTGAGCTCCATTTTGTTTGGAAGAGAATTTGTTGGTGTGACATCATTAGTCTTTGTGACATCATATTGGGATTCTAGAATCTAAATCTATCAAAAGGATAAAGTATTTTTGAGAATTAGATCTCACACCAGAGACGACCACACTACAGAAGATTAGTAGGCATTGTATACAAAACAACGGAAGAATTGCAAAAGAGTGCCGCATCAGAAGAACATACATCAGAGACAATCGAGAAGGAAGGGAGAGAGAACAATTCCCACATCACCATGGACCAACTTCAAACATCTACAGATTCTTCTGATTATTCTGCCTCTGCAGTTTGTGAGTCTACAACCGAGGCGGAGCGTGAGGACCATCTCAGGTTGTTTGTTACCCTGCTGACAGTAAGAGTGATGACCAAGTGTCACGCTCTCCAGACCCGCAGCCAGGAGGACTGGATCTCCCACATTAAGAGACTCATTAACCAGACGATGAAGGGGCTAACTGTCACCGAAAGCTTCTGCCCAAATGTGAAGAGCATCAAGAAAGTGTGCAATGCTGTGCTGAAAGACCTGCAAGATAAATTTTGCAGCAGGCGCCTGCTGGAGACTGTAATTTTGCTACAGGATGAAGTTGTGGACGCAACCATTGTAAAGTCTTTGCAAGCCCACGTCAAAGAGTCTAATCGGCTTGCAAAGAAGGCCGCCGCCTGCTGTTGGAGCAAAATTCCACTATTATAATGTGAAATTAGTTGAACATAAAAACAATCCATCTTCTTTGTGTATCAATTGTATCCTTAATAAAAAACATGCTAAAAAGCAGTTACCAAATTAATTTAAGATTGACGATTCTATTGTCTCAGATCCGCAACAAAGTGCCAAAAAATTGAATACTTTTTATTCTAACATAGGTCCGACATTAGCTTCTAAAATTCCATCTAGTTATTTTGGACCACAAGAATACATGAATTTTACTTTACTTTACATGAACTTTACACCTGTTACCGAGGATGAGATTCAGACCAAGGAGTTGTGCCTATAGAGTTTAAAATAGCAAAAAATATACCAGTTTATAAAGAAGATGACCCTGCAATTTTTAACAATTATAGATGAATTTCTGTGTTACCAGCCCTGTCCAAGGTTCTTGAAAAACTTGTTTACACAAGATTATTTCAACATCTGGACAAAAATAATATTTTATATGCACACCAGTATGGTTTTAGGAAACACTCTACTTACATGGCACTTGTCCATTTTTTGACTAAAATATACAAAGTAAGAAAATACTGTAGGTATTTTTCTGGATCTTTCAAAAGCATTTGACACGGTTAATAATTTCATTCTATTACAAAAAACGTTCACATTATGGTACATGAAACAAGTCATTACTCTGGTTCACCAGTTATCTTTCAGACCGGTATCAAACTGTCAACTATAATGGGACAGAATCCCCTCCCCTTCCTCTTCAGTGTGGCTTACCACAGGGTTCCATCTTGGGTCCCTTGTTATTTTTATTATATATGTTAATGACCTCCCTAATGTCTCAGATAAACTTTAAAAAATCATGTTTGCAGACGATACAAGTGTGTTTTACTCCCATAAAAACCTTGAAATTTTAATAAAGGTAGTTAATGAAGTACAAATGACCAATGAAGTTATCTACTTGGTTCAAGTCCAGCAAACAGGAGTGCAAATTGAAGACTATACAGAAATAAAATACAGTAAAATAAAAACATTTATATCAATAATATCCACTATGTGACTGATTTATTAGAATTCTACAATATGTTATGACACTGTTGAGGTGGGGGGCCGAGCTTCTTTCAGACCATGGACACTTTCAAATGCAAATGTGCGGTGGAATTCTGAGAATGCCCTCGACTGACGGTAGTATAAACAGATGAAATAATAGAGTGACGATAATATTATGGAAGACCTGTTTACCAGCTTCAGTCTGCTGGGCTCATCTGGAAAGGTTGGCGTGGTGGGTGTGGCACAAACACTCATTCATACACAAACAATGGGTGTAAAGAGTTTATACACGCAAGCATATACACACATTAATGCACACTTTCAGGATGCTAAAGCAGGAACAAAGACCCATTCAAATACTATTCGCCAATATTGCATGCAGGTCTAAACACATACAATCATAGATTGAGAGTGTTCACAGCCTGATCACCACAGTCAGAAGCATGCATGGCCTCAACGACCGCAGGAAGAGCACCGAGCGTTAATTCCTTCCACGGCTCCATGGTGCTGCGCATTGTGAGCAGATACGATTTATTGCAGCTAGAGGGGCCGAGTGTATTCTCCATCAGGCACACAGAAACAGTGAGGATCCTGTTCATGTGTCCTGTTAGAAGAGAAATGGTAGGAGCTTTCCAGTGGAGCTAATAACTATGCCATCTCTTGCACACACACACACACACACACACACACACACACACACACACACACACACACACACACACACACACACACACACACACAGTACATCGTGGGAAAAAAACAGAGTCAGAGGGACCATCACACACAGAGTGGCAACTATTATGTCCATCTTTCCTTTACAAATGTTCCAGTGTTGCTAATAACCCACCAGGGTAATACTATGTTAGGTCCAGGTTAACATTACAATTACTATTCATTATTTCAATAGTTTCCTTCTAAAATTATGTCTTACAATTTCAAGATTTTGGAGGATTATGGCTGTTATCTGTAACACCAAGTTAATCTCTCAGTCAAGCAGTGTGTCCAATTAGAGGTGGTTGTTCTTGGAGTAAAAGCGGAACAATTAAAAGTCAGCACTCAGCTTCAAACAACTATGTTAAAAGACCACAGCATAAGCCAGAAATCTTGGTGTAGTCATGGACTCAGACCTGAATTTCAACCGCCACATTAAGACAATTACAAAGTCAGCCTATTACCACATTAAGAATATATCAACGGTTAAAGGACTTATGTCTCAGCAGGATTTGGAAAAACTTGTCCATGCTTTTATCTTCAGTAGACTTGACTACACTGTAACGGTGTCTTTACAGGTCTCTCGAAAAAATCAGACAGCTGCAGCTGATTCAGAACGCTGCTGCTCGAGTCCTCACTAATGCTGCGTCCCAGGCAACCCGTAACTCGTGTAATCACAACCTTCTACCTGTAAAAGTTTCCTGGGAACGGCAGTCAAACCCGTAAATTACTAGTTGTGAACTCATTCCAGATCGTTGTATTCCAAGTTATGGTTTTGACGTCAAACACACATTAACAACAATGGTGACCCCTGTTGATGCCGTAGGCCTACAGACGCCATGAGAAATAGAAATTAATATAGGCAACGTTAAGTAATTACACACATTGTAGTCAAAACAATACACACATCATTGCATTCTACTACAGGTTATGTTTATTAAATGAAGAAAGAAGGGTTTGTGGTGACTTTAAGTTGTAACTTATGGCCTAAAAACTGTGTCTGGAACGCAGCATTAGAACAGGAAAGTGGCTCTTCCTGTGCCTCAAAGAACTGATTTCAAAGTACTTTTGCTAGTTTATAAATCACTAAACGGTTTAGGGCCAAAATACATTTCTGATCTGCTGATACACTATGACCCCCCCAGACCTCTCAGGTCATCTGGGACAGGTCTGCTACTACACTATGACCCCCCCAGACCTCTCAGGTCGTCTGGGACAGGTCTGCTTTCTGTCTGCAGAGTCAGAACTAAACAGGGGGAAGCAGCGTTCAGTTTCTATGCTCCATATATCTGGAACAAACTTCCAGAAAACTGCAGATGTGCCGCACTCTCAGTACTTTTAAATCAAGGCTGAAGACATTTCTTTTTGATGTTGCCTTTCTTAACCCTCCTGTTGTCCTCTGGGTCACACTTGACCTGTTTTTCAAAGTTTCTACACAAAAAATATGGGATTCTTTTATCCAAATTGCCAAAAAAACAACACGATTGGTTCAATACAAAATTTTTTGTAATATCATTGAATTCGGGATGTTATATTATATACTATTTAAAGCATTTACAAGAAAAAAAAAACGGTTTAAATGGTTTAAAAACCATTTCCTGACTAAACTCTGACAAAAGTCTTTCTCGAATTATAGCTTAATTGTAAAAAAAATCTATAATAATTTCTGCTTTTTAACTCAAAAATAGGCATAAAATCAGAAAATGAGTTTTATTGACCATGAATTTTGAATTTAATTGTAAACCCTGTGGTAATAAGTTGGTTTAAGGGGCGTATATACTGGCGTTAGATGGGGAAAAGCATAGAAAACGTTGAATAAAGCAAGAAAAAATATTAAAGAAACAAAAAAAAAGTGTTTTCAGTTTTCACCCGGGAGGACAACACAAGGGTTAAAATAACTGTTAATTTCTTATACTGCACTGTAGATTTAATTCTTCTATTTTGTCTGTTTTTAATCGTTTTAACTTTAAAGTTTTATGTAAAACACTTTGAATTGCCCTGTTGCTGACATGTGCTATACAAAAGAAGCTGCCTTGCCTTGCCTTGCCTTGCCTAGTCAAACACCCCCTTTGGTCTGCTGTTTGATGACTTTCTGAGGGTGTTGCTAATCAGACACAGTGGCAGCCCTCATGAACAACTATAGACACTAGCTCTGGCTGTACTGATGTCAATGGTATAACCTCTAACATCTCTCTATGTTCTGATCTCCACAAGAACAAGAAGAAGTAAAAATACTTTTTAACACAATTGTACTTCTAATGAAGTGTGGGGATTTGAAGACGATTGTTTGATTGAGAAGATATGAGGATCTACACAACCATGGCACACACACATACAGGTGTACACATACAGGTACATTTATTTTTCCTGATTAGACCTCTTCTCAGGACTGTGCGGGCATGTGCAGTTTGTGCTTGATTAACATGCGCTGCTTCACTCGTTTTTTTCCACCTGAGTGGAAACTTCTTGGTGGTGACCTCGTTTATTTTCCAGCATAGCTTTGCCCATCTTGAGCCGAAGTCTAGTTGAGCAGAATAAATGAAAACACCTGTGTGCATGTTTGCAGTTACTTTGCTGTTTTCAGGGCCTTTAAATGAGGACATGTTGGTGTGTTTGTTTTATTTATTATCTGTTCAGACTGACAGTGACACCAATTTATGTAACAAACTTGAAGAGTCTTTGTTTTTCTGAAGGGCATCTTTCTTCTCTTTTCTCTGCAGTTGTCGCTCTACGTGCTCTTTTCACCAATAATCTCTTTTGTGTTTCAAAAAATGTGTGACATTAAGTAGAAAGCAGCATTGATACTACTCTACTCTCTTTAATAGTTTCCAAAAAGACGCAGGTACGGCTTTATCAGTACTTAGTATTGATCCATCTATTGTTAGTAACAACATGATGAACTGTAAACCCAAATTCTAGTTTACCATTGGCTACTGCCAGAGTTTTCCTACAGTATACTGTATGGTTAGGACAAAGAGAAACACACAACCTACACTTACATTTAAAATTTAACGTCACAGAACACAATACTGTACAATAAATGTGAATGCCCTTATTGAGACAGTTTATATATAGAAATATATATATATATATATATATATATATATATATTTCATGTGTTGTAACTCATTTAACTCTAAATCCATCCTGTACATATAACCAGTGTTACAATAAGGGGGAATTAATAGTTTCTTAACTCCCCTGATTGAGACATAAGCTCCCCAGAAAGTCTCAATTGAAATATCGTACTTTTTAGTGCCCCTGTTTTTTTCCAGTGTAAATTTATATTTTCCCTTTATTTTTAGGTTCCTGATAAAATGTGTCTAAAGGCCCGTACACACCGGGACGAATATCGCCGGGCGTTATTCGTCAGCGCTTTTCGCTAACGTTTTTTGTGTTCAACGATGAGCCAATGCAAATTCATTATCTGTCACTAGATGGCGCTTAATGTAAAACAGAAATACCCCCGTACATAGGGTGGCGCTGCGCAACTTTGCGCTTCTGATACTCGCTTGCAACTCAGAAGAAGAGCAGAGAAGAAGAGAGCAAGTATTTAGAACATTTCTTCTAAATCAGATATAGCTTTTTCGAAACCAAGGAGACCAGCAGCTCAACATTTATTTTGGACATCGTGCTTTTTTTCTTCCTCGTCTTGTGGCAGTGATGAATGTCTTCTTCGTTTTGTGCTCGGTAAGACCGTTTTGTGCTTGAGCGCCGCCAAGTTGTGTTTTACTGTAACTTCAGAAGCACAAGACACGTGAGCAAAAGGGCCGATTTCATTGGTCGGATAGTTTTTGACTCAAACCAAAAAAAAACGAACCCGAGGCGTTTTTTAAAAAATGACGTTTTTACGCGTCGCGTTTATTTTGCACACTCTCATTGACGCCCTTTGTTTAGTCACGACGCGTTAAACGTCGGCGAATATCGCCCGCGAAATTCGTCCCCGGTGTGAACAGGCCTTAACAAACACAATGATGGTAACAATCTAGCGTAGGGAGGCACCCCTTACGTTGTTTTTCAAGTAAATGTCTCAGGGAACAGGGAATGTTTTCTATGTTCTTTGTTGTCCGAAGATAAATATTCTCTGAATGCATTGAAATATATTTTTGCACATATAGATAGGTATGCATGTGTACAGCGGGATACCCTCCCAGTACAGTGTAATTCAAACTCTACCAGATGCAACCTGCTCAATAGTTCAGACTGTCAAACAGCTGCTGCATCTTCTCACCACCACATCTGTCCACCTACTGATAGTGATATGTTAGTATGTTCCTAATCTGCCCACACCATCCCTGAACCAAGAAGTTAACATATAGTACCACCTGGAGACAGCGGGAGGAGGGAAAGGGCAACCCAAAAGCAGGGTGGAGGCATTAAATTCCATGCTATTTTGTATGTGTATGGATTATGTTTTGCATGGTTTTAAATCCATGAGGACATCTGGGGAATACCTTTTATAAAAAAGTCAGAGAGATTACAGAGGATTTTTCCAGTGACCTATGTGATGAACTAATTGAGCACATTCCAGCCCAAAACACAAGTTATCTCTGCCTAACCATTGGCAAGATCAATGTGGGTATTGTACAACCAGAGGAGGAAAACAATATCTCTTGGGGATGGAGCCATAGTACGGCAGTGATTCACCAAGCATACTGCAAAGGGTGGGCATTCTACAATGACTGCATGTGTTTGTGCTTGTGTGTGTGTGTGTGTGTATGTGTGTGTGTTTGTAATGGCTCAACACATTCTACTAGGTGTACATGTGTAATTCCCACTCTCCTGGGGCTGTGCTTTCACGCCTCAGTGGCTTTAATTGAGTCCAATCATAGAAGGAGAGCCCCACTTTGACATGAATTAGTCCATGACATTTTGGAAAGTGTGTCGGTTGGGTCAATAGATGGCTGTTTTCAGGGACACGGGGGGGTTGCAATGGGGCCTCGGAGAGCTGTCTAGACAGCTGGTTGGGAAACACATGACCCAGTCAATGCAGGAGTCTGCCAGGGTCGCTCGCCTTTACGCCGATCTGGTCTCCAGATCAACATGTGAAGCAATTTGTCAAGTTGACTGAGCTCTATTTAGAAAGAGGAAACATTTTTGTTTTTGTAAAAGTGCTTTAGCAATTAAGGTCATTATTATTAAAGCAGTGCAAAAACTAATAAGGAGAAGTATGTTTTTTTTTTTTTTTTTTTTTTTACTACACTACACTATTTGCGTAGTCCTGTGTTTTATTTTGATTTCAGATCCCATTATAATCCTAGCCATTACACCTTTAAACAAATTTCAAGTTGAACCCACTTATCTTAACTACTCTCACGTGAAACTGAAAACACAGGGATTTCATAAACAGGCCATTAAAATCATCCATTGCGATATAAAACTGCATAAAACACAACTAGAGCAGGTACAGTTATTTGTAAAGTTGTTCTTAAATTACATTTTAGTGTATAGGAGATAGTTTAAGTGCTTCAGGTTAGACATTAAAACTGGGGGACTGTGCCTGTGACTGTTCATATTTATCATAACTGATTGTAAAAGTAACTACTAAAACAAGCCCCTAGTAGTGAAAAACAACCACATTTCTCTTTAATTGCTTTCTTCAAAACATTTTTTTAGCAACATAATCTGTTTAACCCAGTCTTACTTTTGAACCTAATCTCACTTCTACTTAACGTTTTTTTTTTAAATGTCTTGCACTGTAGCTATATGTTACTTTTATACATGTATTGACAGCTCTTTTCTTACTCTTGATGAGATCAATAAAGTATTCTGATTCGGATCATTCTGATTCATGAATAAAATAAATAGTAGAATGGTAGAATGGTGTTCCTAATAAACAATAGTAACATACTAGGAACCTAAGACCTATCTAATTTAAAAAGCATTATCGGTTTATATTTTGGGGATTTCACAAGAGAAGATTACACTACACAAACCTCCTCTAAGTAGACTTTAAAGTGTTCATATTATGCTTTTTGGCTTTTTCCCGTTGCTTTATTGTGGTATAAATCTTTTTCTGTGCACTTTATAGGTTTACAAAGTGAAAAAGCCCAAAATCCACCCTAAAGGGACTTACCATCTCCAACTGAAACACAAACGGCTCCAAACAGCTCTGTTGTAGTCCAGCCTTTAGAGAAAAGCTCAATTCTGCCCATCAAGCCTGAATTTCCTTACAATTACCTAACTCACAAAGAACGGGAGGTAGGAGGGGGAAAAAGCGCTGCCAAAAGAAAGCTTTTGATACAGCTCACCTTTTATCAGAAAAATAACTCACTGTGAGAAAGATTAATGCTGGTCAAGTCTCAGCCGAGCCTCAAGGAATAACCCTCTATCTCTCAGAGATCTGACCTGGGCTTCTGTACCCTGACATCGGTTTTGTTTTTGATGTACTAGAACTAAAATATCCTTTTAATAATGTGTCTAAATGCCTTTTTATGGGACGGTCAGAGGTTAAACTCAGCTTTACTTCAACATTCAAAACCCTGCTATCGCTCAAGAGAGCTCTAACGCACTTCTTCACCTCTTGAGTATGAGAGCTATGCAAGAGGAAGCGTTTGGCATCCCAGCGCTGACAGATGATGTAGAGCAGGTTGTTCCAGATCTACTGACAGAGCCAGAGCGCTTCACATTGCATGTAAGATGCCTTGTAAACATGAGAGACATGCTAACAATGGGAGCTCAGGTAACGAGTGCTGCACATTCACGTTCAAAGCAACACCATTCATTTTCCCTCATATACAGTGAACTCATTTTGTATTATTTGTGTCTTTACTAGTTTACTTTTCCACGTTTACAGTCATCTAACTTTATCACAACCTTTTTAATATCACAAAACCCAAATAACATTTTTGATTAAGGATCCTGGCCAAAGATCTTCGCGAGATGTTATGGTCTGGCTCTAAGACCACAGCACATTAAGGAAACACACACAAGGGATTACATTAAAGAAAGTTTTTTTGTCTTTTTCTTTTTTTAAAGGTTGAATTGGTTTAACAAATGTAACAAAATCTGGCCAGCTTCCTCCAATTTCATGATCGCCTGCAGCTCCAACCAACCAGGAACCAGTAACACTTTGAGACAAATCAGCAACACAGCAACAACACAACACGCAGACACACAAGCCCTGGCAGAGGCCCTGGGGTGGTCACACAGGAAACAAAAATTACATTCACATCTGCAATGTCAAAACCTAGAGACTTTCAAAATGACATCAAAATGTCATTTATTAAATGTATTTCTGTCAAAATGACATATAAACATCTTTTCATATTCTATTTTGCCTGGAAACGCTTCCAACACGCTTGTGTGTCTCGTGAAAAATAGGCGTCTGTCCTATTTCTAGCAGGGTAAATCCAGACAGCTAGCTAGACTATCTGTCTAATCTGAGTTTTCTGTTGCACGACTAAAACTTTTTAACGTACACACGAACGCTCCACCAAAACAAGTTTATTTCCTGAGAATATTTAGCAGAGGTACCGCCGTTGTCTCCTGGGCTTAGCACCGCCCAAGACGATTGTGATTGGTTTAAAGGAATGCCAATAAACCAGAGCCTGCTTTTCTCCCATCCTGGGATGCTGTGTGGACTAGCCAGACCCTCTTTCGTGGCGCTGTGGAGGAAGGTCTGGCGGACATGGGTGGATCAAAAAGCTATCAGAAACAAAAAGTATACATATTTTCAAAGAAGACTTCAGTAAAATGATTGCATAAAATAGCCACAAACTGTACATCCTTTGGCTGATTCTCCTTTCACACTTTTTTGTGTCACAATCATCCTCCTCTTTTTCTTTTTGGTGAAGTGAGTATGATGAACATGTTGATATGGACAAGGGAGATATGAAATCTAATTCAAATATTTTGGAGTGATCCTGATGCCGGAAGATTTCCCTCTGCTTATTACAGTTTACATCTCAAAGGATCAGGTTTTGCATGTATTGAAGACACATTAGTTTGCATTCCCACTGCTTTATCATCCAGAATTTATATCGCATACAGTACAGCAGACAAGAGTGTCCATTTAAAAGCCACACTGACTTTTACTCCTGTCAAGAAAAGAGAACTATGACACCCACTTCTACAGTGCTTATTGTAGGTCAAAGTTCAAGGAT